>CM048853.1:38913254-40113254 GCA_026545225.1 Cornus controversa
ATCGATTAATAGTAAAATAAACAAATAAGAAGCAGATATTAGAATCAGGGGTGACAAGCATCAATAACTGGGCATTTGGTTCATTCAATCTAGTCAAATGCATAGTTTTTAGTGCACTATTTTGATTTGTTTTTTAATATTTTTCCTACAATTTGACCACATTAATCTGATCCAAAGTCAACTTAAAATTATCAGGACACAATATTAATCAAGACAAATATAATATTACATGATCCTTTATCGATTAATAGTAAAATAAACAAATAAGAAGCAGATATTAGAATCAGGGGTGCACATGGCAGTGTAGATACTGTAACCTTAGTGGTAAATTTAATCAAAATATTGATCGCAGTTACTAAAGGTTCAAAAGTAAATTTTCATACATATATCATTTTCAGAACTGTAATTCATACCTTTCTAGCATTACAGGAGTAACCTGACAGTGTCACACCAAATATGATACTCCAGAAATCCAAATGCCTTTTGATCTCCTGCATCCCATTGGATTAGAGACCATAATACACCAAAAACCTCAGAGAACAGGAAAACAATATGAACTGCATTTTCATTTCTAAGAAAAGAAAAGTGTTGCTTCTCTGAAGAAAAGATTCATCAAAAACTCCAGAGACAGTCAAAGATTTTCAATTGCATGTATTGAGCAACTGATCATAATTAGAAGATGACATGCATCAGCAACTGGGCATTTGGTCTAGTGGTATGATTCTCGCTTTGGGTGCGAGAGGTCCCGAGTTCGATTCTCGGAATGCCCCAGATTCTGTGAATGAACTTTAATTACATAGTTTTAAATGCCCTATTTTTTATTTATTTTTTTAACAATTAACTATAGCAATCTGAACCAAAGTCAACTTAAAATATCAACTACGTAGTTTTCAGTGCGCTGTTCTCATTTTCTCTGTAGCATTTTATTTTTAAACAGTGTATCATAGTTATCAGATCCAAAGTCCACTTAATATTATCAACCAGTAAATCGCTTTCAGTGCCCTATTTTATTTTGTTTTTAACACTTAATCACAGTTATCTGATCCACAAAGTCAATTTAAAATTATCAGGACAATGTTTATTGAGACCAATATAATTCTATAAGACTTTGTCAATGAATGGTAAAATAGACAAATGAGCAGCAAATATTAAAATAAAGGCAGCCAAGCCAGTATAAACACTGTAACCTTAGTGATAATTGCTAAATTTAGTCAAACTTATTGAGCGCAGTTATTATAGGTTCAAAAATAAATTTTCTTACCTACATAGTTTTCAGAGCTCCATTTGTCCTTTTATAACACAACCATAGTAATGTGACATTGTTAAAAGAACAACAAAATTTCTTGCAAAACACCAGAGACCCAAATGCCTTTTAATCTCTTGGACCCCCACTTGTGCAGAGGCTATAATACACTAAATATTCAGAGAACAGGATGACATGACATTTTTATTTGTAAGAAAAGAAAACACAACTTATCCCAAGAAAAGTTTCACCAAATATTTAACTGCATTGAGCCAGCAAATTCTACTAGATCCTCCAAGTTCAAATGTAGCTGAATAGAAGCACATTGGAAATGCAAATCATACCTAAAATCACCCAGAATGCATCATGAGCTGTGATCAATATGCTGCAAATATTTTCAATTGCATGTATCATCAATCTTATCAAGTACATTGATCATAAATAGAATATGAAATGTATCAACTGGGCATTTGGTCTAGTGGTATGATTCTCGCTTTGGGTGCGAGAGGTCCCGAGTTCGATTCTCGGAATGCCCCATCAAAAATAGTACTAAATTGAATCTACTCAGCTATGTTGTTTTCAGCATGACAGTGTACTTTAGTGGTAATATTTTTTTTCCTCGGGCAACTTTAGTGGTAAATTTAATCAAACATATTGATCGCAGTTATTAAAGGTTCAAAAGTAAATTTCATAATATTCAGAGTTCTAATTCATACCTTTCTAACACTATTGGAGTAATCTGATAGTGTTAAAGGAACACCAAATATCTCTTGCAGAATGCCAGATACACAAGGGATCCAAATGTCTTTCGATCTCCTGCATCCCCATTGGAGGAGAGACCATAATACACCAAAAATATCAGAGAACAGGTAAACAATACGAACTGCATTTTCATTTCTAAGAAAAGAAAATGCTGCTACTCTGAGGAAAAGATTCATCAAAAACTCCACAGGCAGTCAAAGATTGTCAATGGCATAAAATGCATGTATTGTCAATCATATCAAACCATTGATCATTAATAAAAGATGACATACATCCACAACAGGGCATTTGGTCTAGTGGTATGATTCTCGCTTTGGGTGCGAGAGGTCCCGAGTTCGATTCTCGGAATGCCCCCCCACAGATTAATTGGATTTACAATTAAATAATCAACTATATTAATCTTTTCCAAAGTCAACTTAAAATTATCAACCACAAAGTTTTTGGTGCACTGTTCTCATTTTCTCTGTAGCATTTTGTTTTTAAACAGTGGATCATAGTTATCAACTAGTAAATGGCATTCAGTGCCCTTTTTTATTTTCTTTTTAACACTTGACCACAGTAATCTGATCTAAAGTCAATTTAAAATTATCAGGACAATGTTTATTAAGACCAATATGATTCTACATGATCCTTCATCAATGAATGGTAAAATAGACAAATAGGCAGCAGATAGTAAAATAAAGGTAGCCAAGCCAAGTATAAACACTTTAACCTAAGTGGTTACTGGTAAAACTTATTGATTGCAGTTATTAGAGCTTTAACTGTAAATTTCTATACCAACGTAGTTTTCAGAGCTCCATTTGTTCTTTTTAACCACCACCAGAGTATTGTGACATTGTTAAAAGAACAACAAAATTTCTTGCAAAAAACCAGACACCCATATGCCTTTTAATCTCTTGGACCCCCACTTGTGCAGAGGCTATATAATACACAGTATAAACCAAATAGTCAGAGAACAGGATGACATAGCATTTTTATTTCTAAGAAAAGAAAACACAACTTATCCCGAGAAAAGTTTCATCAAATATGCAAGTGAATTGAGCCAGCAAATTCTACTAGATCCTCAAAGTTCAAATGAAGCTGAGTTTGCACATTGGAAATGCAAATCATACCTAAAATCACCCGGAATGCATCATGAGATGTGATCAATATGCTTCAAATACTTATAATTGCATGTATCATCAATCTTATCAAGCAAATTGATCATCAATAGAATATGACATGCATCAACAACTGGGAATTTGGTCTAGTGGTATGATTCTTGCATTTCGTGTGAGACTTCCAAAGTTTGATTACCGGAATGCCACATTGTATTAATTGAGAATCTACTCAACTACATAGTTTTCAGTGATCTATTTTTCATTTTAATATTTTTTCTAACATTTGACCACAGTAATCTGATCTAGAGTCGATTTAAAATTATCAGAACACAATATTAGTCAAGACAAATATAACTTTACATGATCCTTCATCAATTAATAGTAAAATAAACAAATAAGCAGCAGAAATTACAATCAGGGTAGACATGACAGTGTATAGACTGTAACCTTAGTGCTAAATTTAATCAAACATATTGATCGCATACCTATGTCATTTTCATAGGTAGCCGACATCTACCTCTCTCAGACCCGCTCAAGCAGAAGCCTTGTGCACTGGGTACGACCTATGTCATTTTCAGAGCTCTACCACTACGGGAGGAATCTGACACTGTAAAAGTAGCGCCAAATATCTCTTGCGGAACGCCAGATACACCAGGGATACAAATGCCTTTTGATCTCTTGCATCCCCATTGGAGGAGAGACCATAATACACCAAAAATCTCAGAGAACAAGAAAACAATATGAACTGCATTTTACTTTCTAGAAAAGAAAATGCTGCTACTCTGAAGAAAATATTCATCAAAAACCCCACAGGAGCAGTCAAAGATTTTCAATTGCATGTATTGTCAATCATATCAAACCATTGATCATTAATAGAAGATGAAATGCATCCACAACAGGGCATTTTGTCTAGTGGTATGATTCTTGCTTTGGGTGAGTTCGATTCGAGGAATGCCCCACTTCATTCATTATTGGATCTAACTTATAAAACATTGTTTTTCGTGCTCTATTTTTATTTCATTTAATATTTCCTTTTAACATTTGACAATTGTAATTTGATCCAAAGTCAACTTAAAACTACCAGAACGATCTTAGCAAAGACCAATACGTATTACATTTTGGTTCCTAAGGGGGGGAAAACACTGCTTTTCTGGAAAAAAGTTTCACAAAAAATACACAATTAAATTGAATCGAGCCTGCAAATTATAATAGATCATCACACGTATAAATGCAGCTGACAAAAAGCACTTTGGATAGTGCAAAATATTTTATAATAACCCATTATATGCCAAGAGATAGGAATCACCAAATGAATATTGAGTCAATATGCTGCGAAGAACTTCAATGGCATGTATTGTCAATCTTATCAAAATATTAAAAACATTGTTCATAAATAGAAGGCAGCATGCATCCCCAACTAGGCATTTGTCCTAGCGGTACAATTCTTGCTTTGAATGTGAGAGATCCCGTGTCCAATTCTTGGAATGACCCCACCTTTATTCAGTGGATCTACTCAACAATATAATTTTCAGTGCTCTATTTTTATTTTCTTTTTAACATTTGATTATAGTTTTATGATCCAACAACAACTTACAGTTATCAGGATGATGTTAATAAAGACCTTTATAATTTTACATGATCCTTCAACAATGGATATTAAATAAACAAACAAGCAGCAGATACTAAAACCAAGGTAAGCAAGCCATTATAAACACTGAGTGGTAAATTTAATAAAGCATTGATTGCAGTTATTAAAGGTTCAAAAGTGAATTTTCTTACCTACATCAATTTCAGAGATCCAATTTATTCTTTTTAAAGCTACCAAAGCAAATTGATCCAAAGTCAGTTCAGAAACTAGAGGAGAAAATGTTAATCTTTTGACAAGATTCTGTCTAATTGAATTTTAAAAAGAAAAAGGCATGCTAATAGAATTTGTAATCTCACTAGTAGTATATAAAAGAAAAATATATTAATAGAAAATATCAAAGGCATATTACCTATCCAATGTATGACTAGGAATTAAGCATGAGGAGTATCAAAGCTAGGAAAGTTAAGATTCCACTCAAAACCTCCAGCAACAAATTAATTGATACAGATAACATAAGCGGCAGATATCGATATCAAGGTGGCCGAGCCAAGAGTATATTTCTTGTCTCACGGGATTTAAACTATCCAAAGTATGATTAAGAATTAGCAAATATGAAGCATCAAAGCTACAAAAATTAACATGTGCCAAGATTCTCCACCACTACTGGTGAGAAATAGAACATAACAAGCATCAGCATTTGGTCATTTGATCTAGTTGTATGATTCTCACTTCAAATGCATTACAAGCCTCCATGAAAAACATATCAATTTCTCAGTCAACCAAAAAGTAATTCAAGACAAATTGGAGTTAAGGTTATAGATGGCAACCAAATCTAGGAGAATGTGATCCAACCATACATCATCAAATGGGGATACAGCTTATCAACTGGTTAGTGCTACCTAGAAAGCATCACAGCACGTCAAAAATAAGGGTCTACCAGTCAGCACTTGGGTCACTGTTCAAAGGTCTTAAAGGTGTATGGATTAAAGATCAAAGTTCAATTCAAGTCAATTTCGTAAGTCAATCAAAAGTAGCAAATATATTCTTTCAGATATTTGATTTGATTAAAAATTGTGGAAAAACTAAATTAAAAACGATTTCACGCTCTGTATCATTTCTCAAACAACCCCCCACATTTTATTATCAAATCATGCATATTATCGGTACATAGGACTGTTATGCATAATTGATAAAGGTTGTTCATGGGTCTAAATCAATATTACCAAGAAGATATGAGTTTTGGATGTTACAGAGTTGTTGGAATAACTTAAGCTTCATTTGGATAAATGAATAGAATTGAGTTCAAACAAAATAGTTTATTCAAGGTGGATCCCAAAACTCAAGGAGATATTAAATTAGAGGTAGGAAAGACATTTTATTACAATTATTGTACGGTTAGAAGTCTTGCCGACATGGATTTCAAATAACTCCTTTTATCTTTCTATTAGAAATCAATACATATGAGGCTCTCAAATCATTGTTAAAACTTAAAACTAAATCACTCAGCTATAATCCTTCAATCAAAATAGACACTTAGGTTTTTTTGTGTTTGGATTCTCAAAATGCCCCTATTTACATCATCATCATCATCCTTGTCTTTGTCCCATATGGATGGGGTCGGCCACATGAATTCTCTTTTTCCATTCTTTCCTATTATAAACCATCTCTCTTACAATATTTAGTTTTTTAAAATCATTTTAACTACATCCCATGTAAGTTTTAGTCAGCCTCTTTATTGTTTACCTTCTATGCAAAAAACTCTTCATCTCCTAACGGTGCATATTCGGCTCTATGATATGACCATACCACCTAAGCCTACTTTCTCTAATTTTATCACTAATAGAAGTTACTCTTAACTTGCCCCTCACTTGTTCGAAAGGCCCCTACTTACATATTTTTTGAATTATATCTATTTATATTTTTAACTTTATCTATTTAAAATATGATAATCCAGGAAATTTGAAGCCAAGGATGATGATGAATCCAGGAAATTTGAATGTGGCCTCCAAGGTTTTCAGAGCAGATTTTTAAAAATAAAAATTTAAATCCAACCCATTAAAGTGTTTTTTTTTTCCCTTTTTCAATTCGATACACGATTAGGATTGAATCTAGCATATTTTCTAGGATGGTTCTAATTTATGATGCTATTATTTATCGAAATATATTAAGGTAGGGTCTAGTGGTGCAAAAACCAAATATCATACATGAATTGAAAAGGAAGATCAATAAGCAATAACTTGGGCATTTGGTCTAGTGGTATGATTCTCACTTTGGGTGTGAGAGGTCCTGAGTTTGATTCTCCGAATGCCCCACATGATGAAAGGTGCGGCAAATGAACTTTTTTTTCTACTTTCTTTTCTTGTGAAATCAAGAGAGACTCACCTGAGAAACATTCTTTTAGACACTCAAGAAAGGCTGCTGAATTCACCAACACCTCAATGCCAACAATGCCCCGCATGAAAAGCACAAATGAACTTGTTTTTCTTTTAAATTTAAATAAACTCTCTCTTTTCTTGTGAAATCGAGAGAGACTCACCTGAGAAACATTCTTTTAGACACTCAAGAAAGGCTGCTGAATTCACCAACACCTCAATGCCAACAATAACATTCTTATAGACACTCATGAAAGGCTGCTGAATTCACCAACACCTCAATGCCAACAATGCCCCACATGAAAAACGCAAATGAACTTTTTTTTCTTTTAAATTTAAATAAACTTTCTCTTTTCTTGTGAAATCGAGAGACTCACCTGTGAAACATTCTTTTAGACACTCAAGAAAGGCTGCTCAATTCACCAACACCTCAATGCCAACAAGAACACTAGATCATAAATGAACAAGTACTCATCTTGCTCTTCAATAAAGATCAAGGTGTCGAACCCAAAGAAAGAACTCCTAAAATAGGAGCATTTAATAAGTTTCCCACTCATGCGGAAAGCCGATTCAGCAATGCAATCTGCAAAATCAAGAGCTCTGTTAATACTGTAAAAAAAACAGTAAGTCAATAATACTTAAATGAAAAGAGAAGAAATTAGCAACAAAAATTGGGCATTTGGTCTAGTGGTATGATTCTCGCTTCGGGTGCGAGAGGTCCCGAGTTCGATTCTCGGAATGCCCCTTTTTCAGGCTGCCAACATACAAATGTAGCTGAGTTAAAGAACACTGGAGAATGCAAAACACTTTTTCTTTCTTTCCTTTTTTTTTTTTTTCTTTTTTGGTGGTAGGCAAGCAACTGACAAACACTTTTTGCCCAAGTGGGGATTGAACCCTCTCCTTTGGGGAGGTGGAGGAGATACCACCCAAGCCAAGGGCTTGATAATGAGAATGCAAAACTTAAATTTATTTCTCCACAATGTATCATGAGGAAAATTATCACCAATCTTATCAAACACATTGATAAGATATAGAACATGACATGCATCAACAACTGGGCATTTGGTCTAGTGGTATGATTCTCGCTTAGGGTGCGAGAGGTCCTGAGTTCAATTCTCGGAATGCCCCACTTTCTTTTGGTGGAGAATGTTGATTAAGGCCTTATTTGGCAAAGCTTTTGCTTCTTCTTTTATGCAGAAGAAAAAGAGAAGCAGAAGTTAAATACTAGTTTCCTTTAAAAGCTCTTTTTAGACTCCGAAACTCTTCAGTCTTACCAATCCAAACACTCTCCAAAACGGCTTTTGAGCTTGAAAAGCCGAAAGCCGCTTTTCAAAAGCCAATCCAAACAGGGCCTAAAACATATATAATATCTAATTTTAGACAATCCTTCATCAATGAATAGAGTTACATAAATAAGTTGCGGATATTAAAATCAAGGTAGGCAAGTGAGTATAAGGATACATTTTTTTTTCTTGACAAGAATCTACCAGATTGGAGTAAGAGAAACATAAAGATAGATTATCTCTACCCATCGTGAGGCTACATCTCTCAATCCTCAACCCATAACCTAGGAATGTATTCATAGAGTCCAAAACACAATTCCTTGTTGGACAAAGATTACAATTCGTTGGAGCCCAAGACTTGTCTAACAAGAAATTACTAAACAAAATAGGTTAAGAATTTGAGATACAATACCTAACAACTCTCATGTTGATTAAAACATATATAATCTAATTTTAGACAATCCTTCATCAATGAATAGTTACATAAATAAACTGCAGATATTAAAATCAAGCTAAGCAAGTGAGTATAAAGATACATTTTTTTTTCCTGACAAGAATCTACCTGATTGGAGTAAGAGAAACATAAAGATAGACTATCTCTACCAATCGTGAGGCTACATCTCTAAATCCTCAACCCATAACCTAGGTATGTATTCATAGAGTCCAAAACACAATTCCTTATTGGACAAAGATTACAATTCGTTGGAGTCCAAGACATGTCTAACAAGAAATTACCTAACAAAATAGATTAAGAATTTGAGACAATACCTAACAATTCTCGCATTGGGTGTGAGGTCATGAGTTCCATACTTGGAATGCCTGAGTTTAATAATTGAGTCTACTCACCTACATAGTTTCTAGTGCTCTAATATTATTTGATTTTAAACATCTGATTTTGGTAATCTGACCCAAAACCAAGCTTAAAATCATCAGCAGGAAAACGTTAACCAAGACATATATAATTCTATAGGAACCTTCACTAATGAATAGTAAACTAAATAAATAAGAAGCAGATTATTGATATCAAGGCAGGCAAGCTAGTATTAACACTGTAACCTTATTGGTACGGTGGTACCTCCAATCAAACACATTGATCATAGTTATTAAGGGTTTTTTAATTTACTTGCCAACATGTTATGGATTATTTAGTCCTATTTGAACACTGTCAAAGTAATCCGATCCAGATTCAACTCAGAAACTCCAGCAACAAATTTTAATTTATAAAGATATACTTTTTTCAGACAATATTCTACCTGATTGGGTTAGAACTTAGATGTACATAAGCAGCAGATACAGATATTGATATCAAGGTGGCTTAGCCACAGAGAAATTTTTTTATCCCACTAGTAACTCTACTAAAACATATCGATCACAGATATTAGAAGCATATATGATATAATTATCCAAAGTATGTAAGAATTAAGCAATTTTGAAGTTTTAATGGTACATAAGTCAACGTATCTTGAGATTCTCCAATGCAATAACCGGGGAATCTAATCAAACGCACTGATCAGAAATAGAACGAAACAAACATCAAAGGTTGGACATTTGGTCAAATGGTCTAATTCTTGCGTTGGGTGCAGAATATGTTAATACAAATATATTTTTTCATCTGACAAGATCCATCATAATAGATTGAAAGAGAAATAAGCAGCAGATGTTGAAACAAAACAAGGAATAAACCTGTAACTTCATTAAGATAAGTGAATTCATTTACCTGTATAGTTTCAGTGCTGTTTATGATTCTGTTTTAAATCTTTAGAGCAGTGTAGCCCAAAGCCTACTTGAAATCCACAACAAAATATGTTAACTAATGCAAATAAATATATGTTTTCTGAGATGAATTTTAATCAGAAAATTGAGAAGAAGAGCAGCAGATACCAACACGTAGTTACTCAAACCAGGATTGAACCTACAACTTTATTTTATTTTTTTGAAAAGCAAAACCCATAACTTTATTGTCACCTCCTGCTTGTAAAACCTAAAAATGGAAGCATTTATTCTGTGTCACGCAGTTTATACATCCATGATGAACAAACCAATTACTCATAATAACAACCAAAACTTTCATATGAGATTAAGGCAAGGATGATGATGATGATGAACAACCAAAAGTAATCCAAGACAACTAGAGTTAAGGGTATCGATGGTGAACAAATCTAGGAGAATGTAAATATATGATCCAAAGTTTAACTCCAAAACTTCAGTGTAACTATTTAATTAAAACAAGTATTATTGTTTTCTAACAAGGTTCCCATCAATAGACTAATTAACCAAAAGCAATAAAACTAGATACATCAAGGTGGGAAGACCAAGATTAAACTTGTGACCTCCTTGGAAAACCTAATCAAACACACACACACATATATAAAATGAATTAAATATTAAACTAGAATTCAATCAGTGAATCAACGAAAAAGGTGCATTTAATTGTCAAGTATGTATTAATGGCAAGATTGAGTACAATCACTTCAATTGTAAGCAAAACATGAAGCTAATAATTCATAAGTGCTTCACAATATAAGTGAAGTATCATCAAATTTGTGCTAAAAACTGTGCCCAAGTGTTAGAAATCGTTTTATCGATTCAGAAGTTGAATTAAATGAAAACTAATGTTGTCCATGTCATCGTCGATAAGACCAAGAAAATTAACACACACAGTTGTAAGTGAACTTGCTTAATGTAACTATTTAGAAATATACAGGACCATACCTCAGTTTTGTAAGAAGGAAACGAGAAGTGAAGAGGTCCGACTCTGACACCGGCGGTCTGTTTGGTTCAGAGAAAACAGGGGAAAATAAATTGGAAAGGAACTTAGAAAGTTTGAGCTCTTAGCACTGTGTTTGGTTGGAGAGAAAAAGAGAAGGAAATATTTCAATCAAACTTTGGCATTAGCAGGAAAGGAGAAACAAAAAGCGCCGATAACTTCATGAATATTTTCCATCAGCTTTAAAAAATTTCCGTCAAAAATTGAAGGGTGCGTTTGAGCTTCCCGGGAATATCGAAGGGCATAACTGTACTTTTACAATATTGTTCATGGCATTGACCATGGTCAAAATTGTGGTCAAATTGGTAAGAGAAAATATAAAAATATTTACTCGTGAGGTTTGTCTTAAAGACATTCATATGTCTAGTTTGCTTAAATTTATACTCACACATTTTGAAGTTTGATGTGTAAATGCACACAACCCCCAACTTCATCTGTTAAAAAATACATTGACATTGTGCAAAATGTCTTTTTTACTCCTCCATTAACTGAAAAAGACCATATTGCCTTCAATTATATATTTTCACTTTTACAAAACTACACTTGCTTCAATTTTAACCTTCATTCAAATTCTGTAGTCATTAAGATCCAAAAAGAATTAAAAATAACAATTCAAGAAAAATGTTTTCATTAAGATAGATTTTCTTTCTTTAATTTCTAGCATTTTATCTAGAAGAAAATCATTCAAATAATAGAGCATTTTAATTTCTAGTATCCAAATAATTTCTAGTATTTTAATTTCTAGCATTTTATTTAGAAAGGACTTTTTTTTAACAAAAAATGCAACTTTAAATAGGATCTAAAAGAACAAATTCATAATATGACATTCACAGTAATATAGAATAATAAACAATAAAAAATAATAATAAATCATACTAAGGAGACATAAATTATTTTAAGAAGAGCACACCTAATAAATTTGAAGTAGAGCATCTATAGTTGAAGAAAACAAAGAACAAAAATTTAAAAGGATATGTCTCGCTAATATATATATATATATATATATATATATATATATTAAAAAGCAACACCTTCACCCAAAATAAACAAAATAAATCTATGCACATAGTTGGATAGAAGCCAAAGATGGATAAAATTATTTAGTCTTCACCAAAGGCAAAGCCTAAGTCTTGCTAAAAATTTTACAATATTCCATTTCAAGTAACAAGTATTGAGCGTATTAATTCAATATCCAATAAATTAAAACTTTAATATGTGTTCAGTCCAATACACAATTTTGACGTAAATCCTTTAGGATATCTAAGACAATAAAAATATGTTTCATTTGCAACTTCTCAAATTAATACAATAAATAGTTTAAGAATAGGATAAATATGGACATGGTACATTGTCATTATCATCCTTATTTAAAGGTCAATTTGATTTTTTAAATTTATTTGATTTTTTAAATATAATATAGTTATTATATTGATGGGTAGCTTTGTAATTTCACATGTTAGTTGGTGATATTGTACTAACAAAAGATGTGAGTGTAGGTTTAAGCAAACTATACATATGAGTGTCTTTAAGACAATGGTGTGAGTGCATTTTGCCCAAATATTTATAATAACTTTTGCCACGTCAGTGTATAAGTGTTGGAAAACAAAAATTGGATTTATTTCAGGATATTAATATTTTCTTCTCATATGTAAACTAATAAGGAAAAGTAAAATTGAAAGAAAGAAAAATCAATATTCTAACTATCAAAGTTTTTAAAGAATTTTATAAAAAATGACATTTCATAATTTGAATGATTTGAATACATGAAAGTTATAAGAAAATATTATATTTTTACCACCATTATTCTTATTTTTATTAAACGGATACAAGGTCTAAATCAATTTGTCTTAAATAAATATTTTTTATTTTTTAAATAAAATTAATATAAGAAACTAAATAAATAATTTTCGAAGACATTCATAGAAAATATATATTCATCCTATCTATCTAGGATGAATATTTAGAAAATATTTTTTGGAAGTGTTATGTGTAAGAAAAAATATTTTCTTTTCTCTAAATCTTCTTTCTTCCTCAATTAAAGCTTGCTAAATAAAATCTCTTCTTGTATTCCTTAAATGGACAAATGGAAGTAAATCTAAAATAATATAAATCTCCTTTCATATTATTTAATTACTTATACGACAAATGATATTTGCGCTTCACTTTTATATTGTAGCAGTCCCCTTTTTTTTCTTTTCTTTTTTTAAGTAAATAAAATAACATCATTATCCTTCAAAATACTGTCAGGCTCTATAATATTTTCAAATAAGTAAAAGTATTCTTGCAATCCAATTTTGATGGATAATAATTATCACGTTCCATTTATTAAAAAATCAAATGAAATGGAATACTACAAATAAAGTGAAGAATATCACATGCCTTTTTCAAATATGTAAAACAACTTTTTTTTATAATATATTCAACTATTTATAAAAAAAATCACTTACACTCTAGCGTAGCGTTTGGTACGCATAAATGAAATGCCTATTTCAATTATTTCTTTGTTCGATATGAATTTTAAGATTCATATTGTTCATATTTCCAAAAAAACTCTTCACATCCACCACCACACTGGCTCTACCACCACCACCACTACCACTGGCTCTACCACCACCCCCACCCCCACCCCTACCACTTCTACATCGCCACCTTCCTCCACCACCACACATTTGTTGGTTTGATTTTTTTGTCACTAGAAGGGGTATTTTGGAGAATTTGATTTAAAATTTATTTCATTCCTACTTCATTTCATATTTGCAACCAAACAATAGAATGAGAATTAGAATTCCATTCCATTACATTTTTGTTCCCATTCCATTCACAACTGCATTTTATTCCATTCTAGTGTACCAAACACAGCATAATAGTATTTTCTTAAACTTTCACATAGTAAAAAGTAGAGTATTCAAGTCTCTGCATGGAAAAAATTGTGTGAGTGCATTATTTGTCTAGACAAAAAAATATCTATCAATTAATAATATTGACCCATTTGATATTTAGCAAAAAAACAAAAAATGAATATATATTTCATAAAATACGAAGGACATGATTGTAAGTTCACATAACTTTTCAAAGAAAACATTGTTGTAAAATCCACAGTGCATTTTCATTACACATTTATAAAAAGAGTAATGACTGGGAGTCCATGTGAGTGGAATGTTAGACTTTACTAAATGATGTCATAGTGATGTCATGTGATAGAACCCACCACTCCACTCACATAAAAGTAATTCGGACTAGTCCGATCGGTCTCTAAATCATTATTCTTATAAAATTGTTAAAATTTTCTTAATTTTTCAAACCTTCAGTCAAACACAGAAAAATGAGACAATTATTTCTACATGAGAAGTACTTTGTGTTGTTGAACATTGTTCATCATAAGAAACAGAACTAGCTTTTAAATGGTCATCTTTCCTGATTGTAAAGATTTATTGGTTAGAGGATGACTAACTGCACAGCATGTACCCTTTGGTAGCCTTATTATATGGTAAATTTTTCTTGAATACATTGCAGCAGCAGATCAATTTAAGCAAAGGTTTCAGTTTCAGATTGTCACAGAGTTCATTATATAAACCAACCATTCAACAGCAGTTTCCAACTTCAGCAAGAACGCTTTTTGGATATATGAATGTGTCATCAGCAACATTATAAATCATGTCATTGAACATTTTCTATAAATAATACATATACATGAGATAAACAACAGATACATTTAGAAACACCACATACATTCATCAAGCATAAGGTTATTCAATACAATTCAGTATTAATGTATGAATTTCAAATCAAGTCCCAATTCCGACAGGGAGGGAAGGGGTCAGCAATTCCGTGATGTCAAAACCCAAAAGCAAAAGAAGAAAGATGAAATTTGGTCGGACATTATAAACCCCACCAGCCCAATAATCAAGCCTTACAAAATCCGGAAAAAAAGCCAATCCATAAAAATTGCAGGAAGTGGTGACTTAGTTTTTTGCTTTCGAATGCTTTACAAGCCAATCAATAACTGTATCGATGTTGGTAGAGTTCTTGCACGAGATCATGAAGCAACAGACTTCCCGCTCTGTAATAGACTTGAGGTCCCTATACAAGATAAGACAATTCTTAGCACCAATTATTGTCCATATAAATAATACTCCGACAAACCAAAACTACGGGGTGGGACAAGGGGGTCTGAACTGTACTTGTTTGTATGCCATTGTATAAGCTCTCTCAAATTAGGTTTAAAATAAGAAATTGAATATTTAAAGCATGTCAATCACCCAAGGGCCAAACACTGTAATGAACTAGCATTCCCGTGATCTTGTGAAGTTCCATGGGACAAGGGGATTTGTACTGTACTTGTTATGTGTCATTGTATCGGCTTTCTTCAAATTAGGTTTGAAAAAGAAATTGAATATTTACAGCAAGTCAATCGTCCAGGGGCCAAACAATGTAATGAACCAGCATTCCAGTGATCTTGTGAAGTTTCAGAAAGAAAAACATGTACTTATCTTCATCTCTATTACATGGTGCAGAACTGTTCTATACAAACATGACACCATTGACCAAGCAAGCATTTGGCCACATTTTTACTTAATTATAAAGGCACAGTCTAAATCACAATGCAAATCACAGTGGAAGGGAACTACTTACATTTGATCAGTCAGAGCTTGTTTAGTTAATGCTTCAGTTTTGTCAATCTTGTTACCTAGTACCAGCAAAGGAATACCATTCAATGATGATTTACTCAATAAGTCATGCAGTTCACTCCTTGAGACAGGCAAGTTATCTGGATCTGCAGCATCCACTACATAACTGCATCACAGAGGAAAAAAAAGGAAAATTAAAAGATGGCACATTGATTAGGAAACACATATCACTAGCAAACTTCAAATGCCCGTGGCAATGGGGAATCATGACTGATCTACATCACTAATTTGCCATACCTTGTAGAATAACTAACTATGAATTTTGAACTGTGCACAGAACAACAAAATAAATTATAAAAAAATCTTGTGCGCAAAAAAAAGAAAGGCATACTGGTCATATAACCTGGTGTAACAACTAAAATCAATTAATTTTAGTCTTCCACAACCTGCTGCTGCTATATGATAATTCAAATTTAAAAACCGAATGTCATGCCCTCCACTCATCAGCCCCTTTATCTATCAAGAGGGCGAGAACTAGGATTTTTCCCTGGGAAAGGTAGTGTGAATGTACTAAGATAATAGTTTATTGAGAAGAATATATAAACAATAACGCCATTATTTTTAGTAAAATTTGTGTTTTATTTATTTGTATTCGGCTCAATTGCTTGTTTGAAATGAACTCTCATCCAAAATCGTGAATCAACTCTTTGTGAAATTTAATAGTCGGATTGTCTATCAGTCAGATTTGACTTTCCAGAGCTTGTAATCTAGTTCTCTACCAACTTGATATAAATTAATGAAAGGACATAGTTCGATATAGGTCAATGCAATTATGCAAATAGAAAAATTCCATTTATTTAAATGTCCTTAGCTCAAATCTAGATTTGCTAATAAACTTAATCATGAATAATAGAGCATTAAGAAGAGGAACAAGAAAATTTTATGCAAGATAATCGATTTCTTGGCCTCTTTTTCGGAAAATTTGTCACCAAGAGTTTGACAATGTTCCGTAGGTATAGAAGCATGCACTGTGCTCTAATGTGCTTCTTACATACCTATAAGAAAATCAGCAACACTCGTGTATGGACAATTTCTCAATATCTTATTCATTCGCAACAAAGTATTTTCGTTCTGCATCGGTTGAAAAATTCTTTTAAAATTAGAATCTTTTTAAGATTTCTTGCTTTCCTAGTTGAATGCTGATTGTCACTGCCTTGTATAATCTCTATTTATTTATTTTATTCTGATTGTATCTCCACCCTTTTTTCAGTTGCACTCAGAGACTCACATGAGTACGTATCTTATATATAATATCTTCCACCCTTTCCACAACTACTAATATAATTAGATTCCCCATTTGACTATCCAATCTAATTCAAGACTCAGTCAGTAGACACTACACTAGTTATTTTGATTGCCCTTGGCTTGACAACTGGGTCTCCTAGTAATTGGGGTTATCATGAAAGACCATCTTAAAATATCAGCTCTCATAGTTAAATTCGATTGGTTCGGAAGACATTAGTAAGGTAGAGATTGAAAGATTATTAGAAAATTTAGGGACGGCACGTGCAACAAAATGATCATCTTGTAAGTGATTCCTTTTCTATTGTTAGCTGTCAAGTTCTGATATGATCCTCGCCTTGAAAAATAAAATAAAATATGATCCTCAGAAAACACTCATTTTCTGCCAGAGATATTTTATCAAAACTCTTCATTATGAGTCTTTTGTACTGTTGCAAGACCAGCTATGCAGAAGCAAATTTTGTTAATCTGAAGATGGAGCCTACACCTTCAAAGAATTCAGATGAAAATTCAATGCACCATGATCCTTTCTTTTTCTACTTTTGTCAATCTGGCTTTCATTGTTTATTATTGCTTTGTTTGGAATTTACAATTTTCATACTTTTCACTTGACTGTTCTTAAAATTTTCTCTTTGCTTCTTATTATGGTAATCTAATTATAGCTTCAAAGAAAGACAGGACAGCCACAACATTAGGAAAATTTAAAATTTCATGATCATCTTATAGTTTTGAGAATTAGTAAATTGAATGTAAGGGGAAAATGGCAAAGTAGTCATAGGAATTAGTTAAAGAGTCAACACATACACGATGGCTGAAACTGCACGGCAATATCTCTCCCACATACTGCGAAACCGGGGTTGACCACCGAGATCCCACAACTTTATTGTGACACTGCCTTTAGTAACCTTCCTCATATTAAATCCAACCTGTGACCAAGAGATATGTATTGGTTGAAACCAAAAATTAAAATGATGCATTAACAATCACAGGATCTAATGCAAAATGGTAGCTTATGATAATGTTCAGGCAAAAACATATAGAATAAAAGATTTACATACCGTGGGGATCATATCTTCACTATATCCACCAGTCTTTGAATGTGCAGCAACAGTATCACAGTATCAGCATCAAACATGATAAAAACAGATAATAATAATAATAATAATAATAATAATAATAATAATAATAATCTCTCCCATCTCCCATCTCCCATGAATATTGACTTACTGCAATGACATTCACAAGTGATGTTTTCCCCGCATTCTGAAGGCCTATCAAAGATAATTCCATTTCTTGCTTGAAAAAAAGGCTGCAATCAACAAAAGATATTAATCCAAAAATAAACTAATCTAATTAACTGATAACCCACTCAATGTATCAAAGTTCCACTGAGAAATTAACAGCAAAAACCAGTTCGTCATACAAGTGAACTCTGTGGTAGGTACAATGGAAAGACATGCTAATAACAGAAAATTCATTTTGTAGCCAACCTAACCGTGTGCATGCTACTAAACACTTATATTGGACTATATAATTCAACAATTCACCCACAGTCATCAGACACATAACAATTAGTAGACTAAAATTAAATGCTTACCTGAAGATTGTTTCCTAGGTATGCGATATATGATTTGAGCACAATCTTTGAGTGCCATTAAAACTAACCCTTGTATGTCACAGGGGGACAACAGAAGAAATTGATAACATAACAACGGGATATACGCCAAAATTCTGATAACACTGCGTAGGTGCCCAAAAAATATTACATACTGATTCAGCACTACTGTCATCACTTATCCAAGAACATAATCAAACCTACCATATTAACAAGAAGATCAATACAATTATACTATTGAGTATTGCATAAACTATGGATTGGTCTTCCCCTTGCAGGATTTACCAATTCATGAACATAATTTCAGCCCTTACAGTCTATAAAATCAACTTTCCCATTAACAATCCCGACAATGTGTTTCCAACATCACCTCCATACTGTGTTGATTGTCACCACTGCCATTCCCGACTGCCACTGGTACTACACTCCCACCCCACAACACCCCCATTACTGCTGTCCCATCATCACCATCACTTCACTGTCACTGTCACTGTCACAGCAGTAAATAGTTTTACGTAAACAATACCATCTCAACTCAGGAGTTGTTGCATGAAATGCACCCATTACAGATCAGCCCACAATCCCACTGTTATCACTTACTCGACCACTGTCACCGGCAAAATTACAACATCATAGTCACAACATCCACCCCTTCCTTCTCTCCATAAAAGCTACTACACTTCATTACTCACATCATCCCCATGCCTTCTCACTAGTATATTGAAATAATTGCTGTTAAACTTCTCATTGGGAAAACCTATGATTCTCTATTTTATCAAATACATTTTAATCTAATTCCCAATCAAACACTCCCTGGTCAATGGCAATCTTTCGAAGCCACTAGGATCAGTGAGATCTTAAATTCAGATTTTGACTTCTGTGGTCAAAAGTCATAATTTTGCTATTCAAATTTTCTTCTAGTTGGGTCAAATAGAACTAAGACGATGCCCATCTATCACAACCTTAAGCACATTACACAACTTCCACCTTCGAGCAATTAGAACTGCTAACCACATCTGCCTTTAATAGAATAGATAGATAGCAAATTCTAAAAAAAATCTGCATTCTTGTAAATTACTTTGTTCACTAAAGAAAAAGTATTTGGAGCAGTTCATATTTACCTTCTAAAATAAAAAGGAAAATGTTAAGATTCACAACTACTAGTCTTCTTTATCAAAAAAATAGCATATGCTTAATATTTTCTACGTTGTAATGCATGACTAGATGACTTAAACTTACAAGTGCCCATATATCTTAATTTTCTATTTTCTTAAGAATTTCCACAGCAACCACATAGATGGGGCCAACACTAATTGTTGGTCGGAAAATTTTCTCCACTTTTAATAATTTAAGCTCTCTACGAAATTTAGACACATGTATATCCATTTTACATATTATCTTCCCATCTCATATACTTCCATTATCTCTAATCCGATCCTCCAAACCTCTTACCAATCATATAAGGATCCCGATTCTGGCAATCTTTATAGAAACTAGAAATTTATCATATTTTAACATAAAACTAGCTGACTGAAAAAATGAAGGGACCTTGATAAACTAACCACCCACTAATGCATCAGCTTGCAAGCATAGGTGGTCCAATTACGTGAGGCAACACACTGTCAAGTTGATGACATGGTCATATCCTACCAATCAGTCAACTTCTATATGACTATTTGTTACAACTACAATCTGGTTTCTTTATTCCTCAATCCCATTAGTTAGAAAGTAAACAAGCTAGATAAGAGTCAAGAGTATACTTAAAGGGGTCTATCTGGAGTTGTTGGCCATAATGCCAATTTGATTATTATAACCTTGCAAAATCATGAAATAGCTTCACAAAGTTAAATCCCATCCATGTTTCAATCAAGCCAACGACCAAATTGAGTCAACCATCACAGTACCAAAATACAGTCCTAACATCTGCCTATATATATATATATACATATGATAAATTCAGTCTTTAAACACCTCAAAACAATGACTTTGTTGAACAAAATTGTCAAATATTCAACAAACACAAAAGAATACAAAATTAAGCAGTATCAACAAACCCATTAAGCCATGTGTTGGATTGAAGTCATTAAACATAAAGTGAGCGTCAAAAATAAATAAATACAGTAATTTGAAGCCACTCGATTTCGAAATAGAAGCTTGAATTAAACAACATAACTCCGCAAAGATAGAATTACCTTCGTAGCCAATCGAGGAAAGCTTCCCATAAACCCATTGAATCCCTAAAACAAAAGACATTCAGGTTCTAAGTTGACCAGGATCCTTCCGACTCTCTCTCTATCTTTCAATATATATATATATATAATATGCATATGCCTTTTCAAATCACTGTTCTACTGAAATCCTTCGTGTTTAAGAATCCAAGTAAGTATTATTAGTTTTAGAAAAGGAGTTACATATAATATAATCATTCTTATCTTGTAGAGTTGAATTTTGACGCGCCTTTTTAGGGAAGTGTTGAAACGTGAGCGTTTTTTTATTTTCACTAATTCAATCCAGTCCTGTAATTGGTTGGGTATGGTCACGCGCCGATCCGCAATTGGTTTTAGTTCCTTTGTGAATACTGTAGTTTTTGGATTAGATTTTTAAAAATATCTCAGTTTTTTTTCCAATGAAAAATCTTATTCAACCTGGCTTCAAAAAATAATAAAACTTTATACATTTTATCCATATAGTTTATAAAATTACGCAAAATGCTTCCTCTAAAATTATTTTCTAAAATAAATCTTTTTAAATTATTTTTTTCTTTCTTACTCTTCATCTTTAATTTTTTTTTTTATTCTTTTCAAATAAATTTGCATTTTCTTTCTTCAATCAAACACTAATTTTTTTCCTTTCAAAGTTTTCTCATATTTTTTCTTTTATTTTCTTCTTCTTTTTCTTCTTAAAATTATCATGTATTAATATGCCTCATTGAAAGCGTACATGAATCATATATTGAAACTATACCTTTTATTCAATTTATTTTCTCAATATTTATATGATTTTAAAGTGTTTGACCATGAGATTTTTTTTTTTTTTTTTTAATTTACCTTGACAAATTACTAATTTTGATTTTTCACTTTAGAAAGTTGAGGAGATACTAAATTTTAACAATAAAATTGACAACTAGATTCAAATTTGTTAATGAAAGAGGTCAATTTTATGAAATTATACGAAATTTGACGGGAGTCTAAATTTAACTTGTGAAGTACTTCTTTTACCTACAAAATGTGTGTAATAAGATAAAATGAGAATGCAAACTAAGTAAAACATGATAAAATAATTTATTATTTTTTTCAACTAATGGTGCAACAAGTCAAAAGATATAAGTGTAACAACCGTGCAGTAATCAAAATTCATATAATATATATATAATAAAAATTGTTGTGAAAAATATTCAAAAATATAAAATATGGACATCAAAGGTGCTTTTGGCAACAATTTCTATTTTACACTTTTGATTTCATATGAAGCAGAAACATTTAATCTCGTTAGAGTTGTTTAGCTGTAATAGCAAAAACAAGTGAAAATGACACTTTTCTTTTCTATTTTTGCTTTAAGATTTTGGTCTCTTAAATATATATGTGTCTGCGCGCTTAGTATTTTGCCAAACATAACAAACATTATCAAATATGTTTCCATAACTTGTTTATTTCTTTACTAATTTGCCAATAAAAATACAAAACAGAAAACGATTGTCCAACAAGTCTTATATATATATATATATATATATGAGAGAACTTTGAATAAAAAAAGGGAATGCAATTTTTTTTTGCAGAGAATAAAAAAAAATTGAAGAAGAAGAAGAGTAAAGGAAAAAAAGAAGAAGAAAGAATTAAAGAGATTTTTAGAAAATGATAGTTTTAGGGGGAAAATTGTAAAATTTTATAAATTATATACATATATGTAAAAAAAAAAAAAATCGGATAATTTTAGGAAGGCATTTGTAAATATTTATAAATTATAAATATGTAAAAAAAAAATTAATGGGTCAGCATGACCGCACCAATAAGTAGTACTTTAGCTCATGATTCCTATATTTATATTCGTACAGTCCAGTACTCAAATTATACATAATGATTCATTGGATTTGGAGATGACTTGATCCATGTTAAATTGATCAATAAAAGTCGTTTTCGTATATTCAAAATTCAAAGAATTTTCTTTAACTTGACAAAAGAACTTTATTCAAATATGACATAAGGAAAACAAATTTGTAAAAACTTAAATATTTTAATAAACTTCTACAAAACAACAGCTAGCATTTTTCTCGATTTATACCCTTTCTAAATTAAATTAAATTAAATCAATATTTTGATTTAACCAAAATTTATTTGATGCGAAACGTGGCATGCACTTAATGGAATCTTTAAGTTAGAGAAAAGAAACAGAAAAAAGAAAAAATCTATTTCATTGTTTGGTAGGAATATAACTGCTAGAATTGGATTTTATTTAATTTTTGGCAACACATCATAATGGAGTTAAAAATTTCAGGACACCGACACTACCAGTACCTTTGCTATGATGAGAGGAAGCATCCTCGAAACATCATTGATTCGATTTCAATCTCTCTCTTTCTCTCTCTAGCTCTCTCTCTCTAACATGCAAAAATAGCATAAGTAAGCTCCAAAAAACAACAATGTACCTACTCAACTTTCACCTCATACGTCTGGTTCCTCTCTTGTGTAAAGTAGCTAGGCTCACGAAGTTTCATCGTGTCTTTCTTTCCCTCTCTCTCTCTCTATATATATATATACATATTATAATGTTACATATATATAGAGTGAAGTGCTACTCAATTGTTGTAAAAATAAAGAGCCAAGTAATAGATATATATGGCTATGTTGCTAGTGATTCTTGATGGGCTGCGTCTGTGTGTATCAACAATTTGGGATCTGCATGAAATGCGCTTTTCGGCCATTTTCGATGACGTAAGTTCTCTTGCAGCGACGATGATCATGGCTGCTGTATCGTGTTATATAGCTGTGAGAAGAAGATGAAGGTTTTTGCAAAGCTACATGCTTGTATTTGATTCTGAGTTTAATTAATTGATTATCATGCAGAGTTGTACTACTATTACTACTAATGTTTTTTTATTACAAAAGTTTATGTTCAATATTAAACCGTTCTAGAGAAAAAGAAAATCATTGAAAGTATGAAATTAACTATATATATATATATGATCGCATGTGTTATGATCCTTTGCTAATTAAATCTTAAGGGCTCAAAATGAGGTCATGTGGAACATTTAAAAAGCTTTATATTATGAATTACAAGTTTTTTTTTGCACCAAATATATCATTTTCAATTTAAGATCCTTCCATAATGGAAGGTTGTCTCACCATTTATTTATTTATTTGTCTTGGTCATTGTGAGTGTCAATATAGGATTCAAGAAGATGGTTGACAAGTCAACCCATGCCAACATGGCAACCATGTCACAAACAAAGGAGGCCCATGACGAAAGGGCCCAAACACCATAGATCGAACTAATAGGCCCATCCATCGAGCCCAGACAACAAAGCCTTGAGAGGTAGACCTACCTCTCAAGCGCAGACAACCAAACCTCGAGCAGTCACTCAAGCCTCGAGACCTAGCCCTCGAGCACAGTCACTCAAGCCTCGAGACCTAGCTCTCGAGCAGTCACTTAAACCTTCAGACCTAGCCTGCGAGCACAGTCATATTAAGCCTCGAGACCTAGCCCTCGAGCACAGTCATATTAAGCCCCGAGACCTATCCCTCGAGCACAGTCACTCAAGCCTCGAGACCTAACCCTCGAGCACAGCCACTTAAGCCTCGAGACCTAGCCCTCGAGCACAGTCACTTAAGCCTCGAGACCTAGCCCTCGAGCACAGCCACTTAAGCCTCGAGACCTAGCCCTCGAGCACAGTTGCTTAAGCCTCGAGACCTAGCCCTCGAGCACAGTCACTTAAGCCTCGAGACCTAGCCCTCGAGCACAGTCACTTAAGCCTCGAGATCTAGCCCTCGAGCACAGTCACTTAAGCCTCGAGACTTACCCCTCGAGCACAGTCACTTAAGCCTCGAGACCTACCCCTCGAGCACAGTCACTTAAGCCTCGAGACCTAGCCCTCGAGCACAGTTACTTAAGCCTCGAGACCTAGCCCTCGAGCACAGTCACTTAAGCCTCGAGACCTACCCCTCGAGCACAGTCACTTAAGCCTCGAGACCTAACCCTCGAACACAGTCACTTAAGCCTCGAGACCTAGCCCTCGAGCACAGTTACCTAAGCCTCGAGACCTAGCCCTCGAGCACAGTCACTAAGCCTCGAGACCTAGCCCTCGAGCACAGTTACCTAAGCCTCGAGACCTAGCCCTCGAGCACAGTCACTAAGCCTCGAGACCTAGCCCTCGAGCACAGTCACTTAAGCCTCGAGACCTATCACTCAGGCGTCAATCACAGACATAGACAAGAACCATTCTCACAAATGAGCAAATAAACCCCATAGCGCGACAAGGGTAGGGATTGGTAGGTCCCACCCCTTGCTGCCACGTAACAGGGTCCAAATGGGATGCCAGGAGGGTCTTGGATTGGAGGATGAACAATAGAGAAAGCCCA
This sequence comes from Cornus controversa, assembly GCA_026545225.1. Lineage (NCBI taxonomy): Eukaryota > Viridiplantae > Streptophyta > Magnoliopsida > Cornales > Cornaceae > Cornus > Cornus controversa. The sequence goes on from CM048853.1 coordinate 38,938,487, forward strand.
ACTAGATCAAGGGGCCTAGTTAGTGGAACAGTGAGCTATGCTTTGCCGTAACAGAGACCCTTACGATCACCATTAATGCCTTGGCAAAGAGCAATTAATGCAGCCAACTACCGCCGCTAAAGGTGGTCCGAAGGCATTCAATGCAAAAGAAAGGAGGTGACACCTTAGGTGTTTAGGTTACTCATAACCTAAGCACCTCGGACTCCGGAAAAAGGGGGATTTGGAACCTATGACTTTCTATAAATAAGGGGCTCTGTAATAACGACAAGGCAGGACCTACCCCCACCAGGATTTCCCTCAACTAGCTCTAATTGTTTCCCCTCTGGTCTGGATATTCTCTGGCTCCCTCATAGTTGTGTTGATTACCCCATTTCATACCGATTACATAGTGATCTATAAAGAACCCCTACAGTCATCACCCCGAGGACAAGGGACGGAGCGAGAATTCAATTTAGGGAGGTGTAGAGTACATAAAAAATAAAAATAAAAATCAACTAACATGTCAATTAACAGTGTTGCAAGACAACAAACTCAAGGAATAAATAAGATTCAAATAGCATGTGGACAATAATTAAGATTCAAATAGTATGTCATTATTAGCCAAAAAAAAAAAATGTAGTAGAGAAAAATTATGAACATTAAGTACATAAAATTACACTCATAAATTTTAAAAAGAGAAAAAAATGAGATAAATTTGAAGGAAAAATGTAAAATATTTTGAAGGAAATAAAAAATTTTTGAAGAAGAAAAAGAAGAGGAGTAAAGAGAAAGCAAAATGGAGATCAAAGAGAATTTTTAGAAATGAGAAATTCTAAAGGGGGCATTTCCTATATTTTCAAACTACTGTCACAAAGTTTTTGGATTAACTATATATATATATATTCTCATTGGGGTGGAGCGGCACGTGCCCCGAGTTTGAGAAACTTGAATGACTATTGCCTACTGTTTGAAACTTTGAGCAACTTGAATGGCTTACTAATGAGTATATATATACCAACTGCTGTTACACCAACTTGGTAATTTAATTTTTCTGAATGGCTATTACCTGGCGATTTATGGTTTGGTTTTACAGACTCAACAGTTCAGTTTTAATTCTAATTTTCTAAAGATTATTAGATTCAGTTCGATTTTGATTTAACTTGAAATTGAATCAAATTGTGTGCACCCTAAATATTATTATACATGTTTTACTTGATACGGTGCTTCAATTTTTGAACTATTATACCTACAGAAGGCAGCGAAAGTGAATTACTTTCCATTTAGTGCCCGCCATTTCTACCACAATTGCTCCTTTCTAATCTCTATGTATATCAAATTTCTGATGACTGATTCTTTTGTCTTCTCTGTAAGAAATTTATACTTTTCCACTCTTAAATGGATGATCAACTAATATATATATATATATATATATATATATATATATATATATATAAGCCAACCATCTTTCATAACTTTTGGACAATAAAGTTTCTTTCTGTTGGAGACCGGTAGGGTCGAGAAACAATGGAGTGGCTTACTCAACAACTTTTTTCTTTTTATAAAAACAGAGTTACAAATGAGAGAAGAAAGAAAAAAAATAATATTTTTGTTTGAATAAAAGAAATGACACAAATGAAAGAAAAGAAAAAAGAAAAAATGGTAATAACTAAATTACTATTACATGGGTGGAATAAAAAAATTTTATTTTTAATTGGTGATAACAGTTTTGAAATTATAAAAATACTACTACTTAACTCACGAGAATTTCTCTCTCCTAATCTTTTTCATTTTTTGTCATTTAAACTACCAAAACACATTAGTCTTTCCTTTTCTTTCATTTCATTTCATTTCATTTCTTATCTTTCCAAATTCTTCAACCCAAACGAAGCCTAATAAATTTGCAGATGAAAAGCCATGATGGAAGAAGGTCTAGGGTTTCACGAGGGACCTGATTTTCCCACAACCATCAACCGATACAATGACAACCACGAATCTCTGCTTCCCTTTTCCCCTATATTTCCCTCTACTTTGTCTAAGAACTAATTAACTAATCTAAACAAAAATTACAGTAATTATATCCTGTATGTAAGGGCCATAGAGATGTATACATCCAATAATCATCCAGTGACAGCCAAAGTGATCATATTTGAAAACTTAAATTTTTAAGAATACTTTGGTAATTTTTTCTATTATATTTTCAAGGGTTATCAAGGGTAGTATGGTAAAAGCACAAGGAACATCTAGGGTCCTTAGTGTTGGTAAATCTGATAGAAGGTATTAGAGTAATTTTTCAAAAACTTCCATCTCAGAGTAATAACATCAAATCTAAGAAGAGGTTAGAGTAATTTACTTTTATTTTAATTTAAATATTAAGGACTACAATTCAGCGGTATCTCTCCCATATCTCCTACCACGAAAGGTAATAGTTTAAGTCATAATAAGAGTAAATGAGTGTATGAGTTTCTTGTTAAAAAAAAAAGCTTAATTTAAACGATAACAATACTCCTAATACTTTATCTCTTATTTATAATTTAACAACATTAATGTTATTTTATTTTAAAAGTGAAAAGTATTTATTAAAACAAATTTAAATATAGTTTTTTCAAAAAATAAATGATTCTAATTTGATGAGTTGCGAACTCCCATTGTGTTAATCTAAAGACCACGCGATTAAGCCACACAACAATTATTTTCTTAATTATATTTTTCAAACAACAATATCCAGATTAGTAATGTAACTCGAGCAAGTTAGAAGTACAATTCGAGCTTAACTCGACATATGAAAGATTCAACCCTAACACAATCTTAACTCAACTTTCAATTTGAGCTAACCAACTTAATCCTAACCCAACCTTCATTTTTTAGTCCGGGTTGAATTCGGACTTACACCTCAACTGAGATTTTGAGTTAGAATTCGAGTTATTACACTAATTTTATCATATATGCATCTTGTACCACAATGTCTTTAACTTGTAAATTACTTTTTTATTTTTTTATGTGCCTGAAAAGCACATCATTTATCATTAGACATAATTATTTTAATTTTTTATAGTTAAAATAATTAAAAATATTAGTTATTACATTCTATAACATAATAACAAATAAATTATTCACCAGATCATTCCGATCATAGTTTGAAATATATATAATACAATTTAACTACAATCCTAATTAAGTTAAAATTATCCTAACTCATCGCAAAAATAGGTGTTCGTAAATATTTGGTTTGGACTCGGATTTGATGTAGCAAAAAAGTTAAACATCCTCTAATTATTTGTGGATGGATAAATAGTCAAAAAGTTACTTTTAATGTTCTTTTACTGGTAGGTGGTCAATATTCAAATATTGACCGGTTAGTAAGACTATTTTGTTAGTTGGTCGAAAAAAACAGAGATCTATATATATACACATTATAGTATATAATTATTTGTGGATAAACATATCACTTATACAGGTGGTCTTCCTCTGTAATTTCTACAAGAGTCTCTTCTTCTAGATCGATACCCTTTCTCTCGAAGGGCCAGAACATATCTGTATATTTGAGAAAAGCTTAGGAGTTGGATATGTAGGTGGTCCAATTTTAGGATTGGGAGTTGGATATATATATATATATATATATATATATATATATATATATATAAAGTATTTCAGGCACGAGTGGAGTCGGAAAAAAGAAGGGGTAAATTATTGCAACGAATTTTACTTTGTTTATCAATTCATTTTTTCATCTATTAAAGAAGAATATATCATTTTGTTAGAATATCACTTTATTTTTACATTGCATTAATAACATCACCATTTCTTATTTCGTCGTGGCTTTCAGGATGTGGTCGTTGGTTTATGCATCAAAATGATTTTTTTTTTTTCCATGTATTTGTAACCGATATATTTTTTGAATACTTCAACTTGCTGTGTATAATATAAAAAAAATATTACTAAATGGTTATCAAATTCAGAACTTAATTGCTAATAAATGGTGATTTCTTCTGTAATGGTCTGTCTCATAATAATTTATTTTATAATTTGACAAATATACCCTTATACATTAAACTTCATCTTATAACAAATCAAATACTCTTGGGGATGACAAGATTAGGTTGAGAAAGTTTTCAAAAGTTGTTTATTTGTCTTCCAGCCAACTTTATAATGCTTTATTATTTATATTTAGTTTAATTTATTATAGTAATTTAAGTTTTGGCAATAAAACACTAGTCTTTGTACGCACACAAATCATAGATTGAATTTCTTGCGAGTGCTAATGTTTTAAAGTGCAACTATGGTAGACAAAAGTAATACATTAAAAGCTATCATACCATATAATGGAGTTTATGTCTCCCACCACTATTCCACAGCAAGTTTGTCGTGAAAATTAAAGTTCGTGAATGAAAGAATGTTTTTTTTTTTCAAAAAAAATAAAAATAAAAAATAAAATAATAATAATAATAAAATTAAAAAAAAATCTTTGTTCATGACAAGTGTTGAAACTCCACTAATAAAGTATAACTTGCTGAATTAGTTAAAAAATATCATTGTAAACTGATATTTTCAATCTTTGTAATTGAAAAACAACACCGTTTTTGAAGGTGAAGGAACGAGACAACGGAGGCTAGGATTTTGTGCTACAAGATGGATGAGTTAGGTTTTTCTTAGGGTTCAAGTTGGGGTAATTTAGTACTTATAAATTTTATTACTATTTTTAATTAAACAACTAATTGATTTGACAAAATTAGCCTAGAATAGTCACTTACTAGTATTAAAGTTTTACATTTGACAGTCATCATCATTTCTTTAGTTTATGGTTAGAGCACTAAAATTTAATTTTTTTCTTTATTTATTTATAACTTACTTATTTTTATTGGGCTGAATTAGAGCTTGATTGAAATGAACTCTCATCCAAATTCCCTAGTCAACTCTTTGTGAAATTTAATAGTCGGATTGACCATCAGATTTGACTTTCCGGAGCTTGTAATCTAGTTTTCTAGTTTCTACCAACTTGATGATGTAAATTAATGAAATGATATAGTTTGATATACTCAATGCAATTATCCCAAGAGCGAAATTCCTTTTATTTAAATGTCCTTAGCTCAAATCAAGAGTTTGACAATGTTCTCTAGGTAAAGAAGCTTGGCATTGTGCTATGTGCAAGAAAATCAGCAACACCGAGTGGATGGACAATTCTTCAAAATCTTGTTCATAATGTGCTTCTTACATACCTATAGGCGGGGTTGCGAATGAACCGAGCCAAGTCGAGCTTGACCTTGCTTAAGCTTGGACTCGTTTGTTTGTGGGCTCGCTCGGGCTAGTGACAAGCTCAAAAAGTTGAGCTCGGGCTCGTTATTATTTTGAGAAGCTCGGCTCATTTAATACAAAAATTCTTTTGATCTCGTGTTCAAGATTATTTTAATCGTTCATAAACGTAAACGAGCCTTCACAAACCTATGTTCATGAGCTTACGAGCTGTATACGAGCTTTGTTCACGAAAATAAACGTGCCTAAAACGAGCTTATGTTCAATAGCCTACACGAGTCGAGCCCAATACTGTTCAGGATGACTCGTTTATTAAACAAGCCTAAAAAATAAGCTTAAGCTCAGTTTGTTTGCTTAACGAACGAGCCTGAGCCTGTTTACGAACAACTCGGTTCATTTGCAGCCATACCTGTAAGAAGATCAGCAACACTCATGTATGGACAATTCCTCAACATCATGTTCATGCGCAACAAATTATTTTCGTTCTTCATCGTTTGAAAAAATTCTTTTAAAATTAGTTTCTTTTTTAAAGATTTCTTGCTTTGCTAGTTGAATGATATGATTGCCATCGCCTTGTATAATTTCTTATTATTATATTTATTATTATTGATGGGGAAATTGATAAATGATCCACCAGATAAGATAAAGTTACTTAAATTCAAACTAAGATGATTCAAATTCAAACAGTCCGGATAAACTGGTAGAATCAGACGTGCATCATATTAATTGGTCCCCCATAAATGCAAGAGAAGGACAGACTAGGTACACAACATTGAATATTGTACTATCTCTTTATTAATTAATGGTCTCTCATGACTGACTTAACATCAGAGTCCCCGGCCGACACCCCACTGGTGCCGATCCGGTCTCATCAATTATCTTTTTTGTAGAAATCTGAAGCCAAACCAGATCGAGGAACTTTATTGCTTCATCAATTATTATTATTATTGAATCTTCTTCCTTCTTTTGGTGCATTAATGTTGCGTTTGGTACGCAGGAATAAAATGTCCATTCCAACCATTCCTCTGTTTGGTATAGATTTTAAGGTGAGAATTGTCATTCCCTTGGAATAAAAATCCATTCTCAATAATGAAAATTCATTCCATAGTTAAACCTATGGAATGGGTATTTCATTACTAGTAAGATTAAAAAAAATTGATATTACAAAAAAATCCTTCACCTCCACCACCACTGTAATGACCCAAATTTCTTATGAAGAAAATAAAATTCTCATATAAGGGTAGCATGGTAAAAACCCTTCTTAAAATAAATTTAAGTGATTTTCAATTAAGGGATAACTTATTCTATGACAGAATAAGTTATTTTGATGTGGATCACTAAATAGTGGTTGTGTGGGTGGTATTATATAAATATAATAAGATAGTAATTAAGGTTTATGCGTTGACAGTCTCAAATTAAGGAAGAAGAAGGAGCAAAAGAGGAAGAAAGAGAAGAATAACGTGAGACATTAAGAGGAGATTAAACATCTCTCAATTGTAAGTTCTATTCTCTCTTTCCCACAATGGTTGGTATGCTTGCAATATTTATAATTTACATTAGCTTAGTAAAAAATGATGTTCGTACAGTTAGTATGGCCATGTTTAAACTGAGTTTTTATTTCACATAGAGAGAGAGTGTGTGTGTGTGTGTGTATATATATGTGTGTGTGTGTGCGTGTGTGTGTATAAATTGTTGAATTCAACAACGGTGGCTCTGGGTGTTGGTTGAAGTACATATATATGTATATATTGTTGAATATGTGATATGAAGTTGGTTAATGGAATTGTGGATTAATGGCTTTAATAGATACATATGTGTAATCAATTTGATCTTTGATTCAGATAGGAGGTAAAATGAACAGTAGCTCTACAATCTCGCTACTACAATTTATAGGTAGTGTGTGTGTGTGTGTATGTGTGTGTGTGTGTGTGTATATATACATGTGGGTATATATAAGCAATATACATGGTTGTATTATGTTTGATGGACTTTTGTTTATTGATTAATTATACACACCATGTTAATTGACAAGGTGATTGAATAGTGACAAATCTTTGAAGGAATGCATGAATATATAGATTATTTACATCAGATAGAGCTAATTTGGGACAGATTTTGAAGAAGAAATTTGGGGTTGATATGAACCCTATATATTCACATTTTAGGGGTTTTTGTTACAAGTCATGGAAGTGTGAAAACTTTATATCAACAAATAGCTTGGATCATAAGGATTAAAATGGTGTATGTTTGGAGTTTTTTTGTGGCCGGAAGGGGCCGAAAAAGGTACCAGAATAAGCAGCCAATGAGAAGGAGTAAAACAGGTTCAGGCGCATGAAATAAGAAGTAGGAGATGATGAATAGTGGCCACAAAGGCCCACACGTGCTTCGTGCGAGTGGGGCGTGTGGACACTGTTCCGACGACCGGTCGGGACTGAAAAAAGGTTGGTTCGGTCCTACTCGCAGAGCCCAACCTTTGGGCCCAGTCTCAGACCCAACTAGAATATAAAAATATATATATATTAATTTTAAAATGATTAAAAATTAGGAAAAAAATGTTTTAAAAATATCAATAAATGTTGAAAAATTTTCAAAAAATCAAATTAGTCTTTTTAGGGCAGAATATGTTTGGAGTTATAGGTTTGGGCTAAATTTAGTCACATTAGTTATTTATTTAGTTCGAAAAGTAGGCTTTTAAGCACGAAAATCGAGAGTACGAACTATCTATGAATAGTTAGGTTTTGAAACTTTACCGGTAGCTAAGATAGATAGGATGAAACATTCTTAGGTAAAATACTCTCTCTAGACTAGGTTCATAGATTAGAAATAAAATTTAAAATAGGTATAGGACACGTGTGCATATGAATGTGTGTCTGTGTGCGTGGGTGTGTGAGTTTGTGGCTAATGGTGGTGGTTGAGATTATTAGAGTGTGTATATGTCTCTTCAGCATGGAGTTGTGGGTCTCTCTGGCGCAAAGTGTTTCTCCCTTCACATGACTCATATTTTCACAGAGTGTGTATATGTCCCTCCAACGTGGAGTTGCAGGTCCCTCTGGCACAAAGTGTGTGTCCTTCCACATTAATTATTATTACGATGGAATGTGGGTCCCTCCGATGTGGAGTGTGTGTCCCTCCATAGTGCTCGTGTTCTGTGGTGTGTGTGTTCTTTTGGTTTGGAGTGAATGTGTGTCCCTCCACATCATTTATCTTACGATCTGAACAGTTTCATACTTATTATCTCTCTATTAGAGCTTGAGTTGTATTGTTATTTCTCCACATTGTAGGATATATTGTATATAGTGGTCTCTTGTGAGGAGTATGCCATGAATATAGATTGATTAAATGAACATTGGTTCGATGAGGCCATGGGTTAAACTTGTTAAAGAACTTCTCAATTTAAGGATATCATGTACGTGATTTCTAGGGTGCACACTGTATTGACCGGTGGACTTGAAATGGTTAAGTTGGGGTAGGAGATGGAACTTGAATAACCTGTTAGTTTATTATTAAGTGCTAAAAGATATTAATAATACTCTCTTGTTCATAAATTAATGCACCGAATGATTAGCTATATTAATTAATTCAATGTACTAGCTACAGAAGTATAGTGGCTATTGTTGATTAGTTAGAACATTACTTACTGGGCTTTAAAGTTCACCCCTTATGTTTCCCCCACATTTCAGGTGTGTGAAATCAACATCTATAACATAAAGGAGGAGGATTCCACGCGAGGCTTGTTCCGGTGGAACCTTGTTGCTATATTCTTTTATTTTAGTTTCTGAGACAACATTTGTTGTAAGGATTGTTTAGATGATAACTGTGATTTTGGTTGTATTTAATTTTTTAGATATCAGTTGGTTACGTAATATGAATTTATGTTTATAGGTTTGATCTCTTTTACATGGGAACAATATGAGAACAGGTTGCGCCAGAATATTAGTAATATTCTTATGGTAAGTTGTGATATTAAGTCAACCACAGGTTGAGTAAAAGGTCAGGAATACCCCGACCTCAACTTGGGGGGTGCGACAAACACCACCACCTCTTCCACCACTACATGCACCAGTTCTACCACCACCACCACCACCACCACCGCCACCGCTGCCTCCACCCCCACATCGCCACCTTCCTACTCTACCATACCACCACCCACATATCACCACCTTCCTCCACCACCACCACCTCTGCCTTTGCCACATTGCATCGCCACCACCTCCACAACCACCTTCCTCCACCACCACCGCCACCTTCCTCTACCACCTCCACATCGCCACCTTCCTCCACCACCACCGCCACCTTCCTCTACCACCTCCACATCGCCACCTTCACCACCACCTTTCTCTGCTGCCACTCCCACCACCTCCACCACCATACCGTCGCCACCACTCCACATTACTACTTTCCTCCATCACTACACATTTGTTAGTTTAATTTATTTGTCACTAGGAGAGGTATTTTTGGAAAATTTGATTTAAAATTTATTTCATTTCTATTTTGTTTCATATTTGTAACCAAACAATAAAATGAGAATGATCATTCCATTTCATTCCATTTTCATTCTCATTCCATTTTCGTATACCAAACGCATCACAAGGGATTTTAATGAATACGTATATTATATAAAGTATCTTCTACTTCTTAAATAACTCAATTCCCTGTTTAACTATCCAATCTAATTCAAGACTCAATAACTAGACACTATATTAGTTATTTTGATTGCACTTGTCTTGACAACTGGGCCTCCTAGTAATTGGGGGCTACCCTAAAAGACCATCTTAAAGTATGGGCTCACTCTTATATTAAAATTCAATTGGTTCGGAAGACATTAGTAAGGTAAAAATTGAAAGTTTATTAGGAAAATTAAGGAGGGCACCCACAACAAAAGGATTGATGTAAATTTTGAAAGTGCTTCCTTTTTCATTGTTAGCTGTCAAGTTTAGGTATGGTCGTGCATGAGACGAATACCTATTCGAATTCTTGATTCTCTCATTATCGGTGCCTAAGATCAGATGTGAAAAAAAAGTGAATTAGTGTTAGGTAAAAAACTGACTATAAAACTAATGTCAAATCTTTTCGATGAATTCTTATTCAATTATTGAAAATTTATGTGACCGACCCCATTCATATGGGATCAAGACAAGAATAAGAATGGTGATTATGAAGTTCAGATATGATCCTCACCTTGAAAAATAAAAATATTGTCCTCAGAAAACATTCATTTTCTGCAAGAGTTTTTTTTACCAAAAAAATCTTCATTATGAGTCTTTTGTACCATTGCAAGACCAGCTATGCATAAGAAAATTTTGTTAATTTCAAGATGGAGCCTACACCTTCAAAGACTTTTAGATGTCTGGCTTTCATCGTTTATAATTGCTTGTTTTGGACTCTACAATTTTGTTAATCTGGAAATGGTACTTCTCTGTTTATTTGTTTTCTTGTAAACTGAGGGAATGCCTCACTGTGCTCTCTTTGTAATGATGGCCATTTCCTTTGTTTAATTCGATCAACCATTTTTACAATTAAAATTGAGCTTGAGTTAAAAAATCTTAACACGAACTTAATTAGGATTAAACTTGAGTTAAGGTGCTAGCAACTCAAGCCCAATTCGAATCTAAATAAGAATTCTAATATTATTTTTATACATATTTTTTATTTTAATATATTATATATAATATTCAAATTATAATCACCTTTTTTCTTTTCAACTTCTTTGTTTAAATCTTAATTTATTGTATGTTAATACTTAGAGATTTAATTTTTTAAGAATTTGTTTCTAATTTTTTAGAAATTTGTATTAACTTTTTAAAGTTTTTTATGCGTAGAAGTAATTTAATTTGAAACTAACTAAAGATTACTTTAAATTTTCAATATAGAGATTTTTCATTTGAATAACCTAAATTGACCCGACTTTCTAATCCAAAATTCGAGTCTAAAAATTCAAAGATGTGTTGGACTTGAGTTTAGTAGTTATGATTGGAGGTCGGGTTAAGATTGAGTTAGAGTTGAATATTTCATAAGTCGGATCGGTCTGAATTGTATCTCCTACCCGTCCAACCCACCGAACTTACAACCTAGAACTTTGGTAGGAATATAACTGCTAGAATTAGATTTTATTTAATTTTGGCAAAATGGCCCAAAACTCTCATGTGATTTTAAAAAGATGTAATAAATCATCATATGCTATATTTTGGACCATATAACACTATCACCTTTGCAAAAGTGAGCAAAGTATCCCCTTTTGCACATATTCTCTTTTTCTATAACCATTTTACCCTTTTAATTATTATAAAAAATAAATACAACAAAGAGAAGAGATTTTTTTTTTACATTAATAAAAAAAAAAGATGAGTTTTTCCAGAAAAAAAACTAAATATGCACAATTACTTAATTAATTTTTTTGTTTTTTTTTTGTTTTTCGGAAATTGTTTCCAGAACTTTTTCCATTAGAAAGAGAGAGAATTTATGAAAATAAAACAATTTTTGAAAAAACAAAAAAAAATCTAGAATTTTTATAATTGTGCATATTTAGTTTTTTTCCTTAAAATTATTTCTAAATTTTTTTTTCAGAAAAAAAACTCATCTTTATTTTATTAAGGTAAAGAAAAATTTAATATAAAAAAACACATCTCTTTCTACTGGAAAAATTTTTGGAAACAATTTTTTAAAAACAAAAAAAAATCTAAATTTTTTTATCATGTAATTGTGCATTTTTAGTCTTTTTTTTCTCAAAAAAAAACTCATCTTTTTTTTTTATTACTGTAAAAGAAAAAACTTAATATAAAAAAATCATCTCCTCTCTATTTTTTTATATAATAATGAAAATGATAAAATGGTCATAGAAAAAAAAAATATGTGCAAAATGAGATACTTTGTTTACTTTTACGAAGATAAAAGTGTGATATAATTCAAAATATAGCGTAAAGAAATTTATTGTACTTTTTTAAACCGATGAGTGGGTTTTGGAATCTTTTCCTTTAATTTTCGTTAACACTCCGTAAAAATGGAGTTAAAAATTTCAGGACACCACCTTTGTCCAGTTTTCACCGAGACCCCACTCTGATTTCATAATACACGACCTTTGCTATGATGAGAGGAAGCATCCTCGAAACATCAGAAATTAACTTTCTCACTTCCCACCCATTGATTCTCTCCCACTCTCTCTCTCTAACATGCAAAAATAGCTCAAGTAAGCTCCAAAACAACAATGAGAGTACTTAACTTTCACCTCATACCTCTCGTTCCTCTCTCGTGTAAAGTAAGATCGAGAAGTTTCATCGTGTGTTTCTTTCTCTCTCTCTCTCTCTCTCTCTCTCTATGTATATATATATAATGTTACATATATATAGAGTGAAGTCCTACACAATTGTTGTAAAAATAAAGAACCAAGTAATACATATATATGGCTATGATGCTAGTGATTCTTGATGGGCTGCGTCTGTGTGTATCAACAATTTGGGATCTGCAAGAAATGCGCTTTTCGGCCATTTTCGACGATGTAAGTTCTCTTGCAATGACGATGATCATGACTGCTGTATCGTGTTATATAGCAGTTAGAAGAAGATGAAGGTTTTTGCTACATGCTCGTATTTGGTTCTCAGTTTAATTGATTGTCATGCAGAGTTGTACTACTATCACTAATAAATGTTTTTTTATTACAAAATATTATGTTCGATAAACCTTTAGAGAAAAATAAAATAAAAAATCATGTGACAAATATTATGTGACTGTATTTGTGATAGTCCATTGTTAATTAAACGTTAAGGGCTGAAAATGAGGTCGTGTGGAACATTTAAAAAGTTTCATATTAATTTTTTTTTTTTTTTTACCAATGGTATACATCATTTTTAATTTTGAACAGTGAAAATTGAATTCAAGCTTAATCCAATTCGATCTGTGAAACATCAAATTGGATTGGATCGATTTTACAGATTTGACTTTTCTTAACCGAACAATTTTTTTTTTGTTTTTTAACTATGACCTAATAGATAAATTATCAATTTATCAATATTGGATGGTGGATGGTTTAGGTTTAGGGTTAAATTAAATTTTAGACTATTTTTAACTTTCAAGACTTCACGCCAATTAGGGGTGCACACGGTACGGTTCTTGATGGTTGAGTTCGGTTCGGTTCAGTTCGGTTCCGTTTCTTTGCGGCTCCGATTCCTCAACGGTTCTTTGTCAATTTTTTTTTTTTTTCTAAACATTGGCAAGATACACATTCATACTTGTGCACCCCTAGTTATAACAATAGATTATAATCTATTAGTATTTACTTATATAACTTATATTATATAAATATATAAAACATTAGAATTAAAAACTAAATGTATTTATCTATATATTTTATACTTTATATATAAATAGAACACTAGAATTTAGAATGTATTAGTATTTATTTATATATTATCTATTTTATACTTTGTATATTATATATTTATATAGAACACTAGAACTTAGAATGTATTATTATTCATTTATATATTATATATATATATTTTTCTAACGGTTCCAGTTCCTTGACTTAGAACTGGAATCAGAACTGTAGTGAACGGTTCCTAAAATTTAGAACCAGAACTATAGTAAACAGTTTGATTTGGTTCAGGTACGATTTTTTACGGTTTCAATTCCGATTTCGGTTCTACCGATTCTTTATGCACCCTTAACGCCAATTCAACAAATGACCAAAATTGTCATTTTAAACGATGAATTTGAGACATAGTTACAACATAATGTGAATTTTTGTGAAGAAATAATCCCGTGCAGCAAAAGCTACTGTATAATCCAACTGAACACCATTCTAGCAAGGACCATAAATAAATTAACCAGATAAGGTCAAAAATTTTAACTCCTTTATATTAGCTTCTAATAGTCAGTAACAGTACAACACATTGGAGTGCTCTACAAACTAGGATCTTTAGTCTATCAACCAGATTAATTTTGAACCAGAAACCTCATTCAAACTAATAAGGATGTAAATTGGACAAATTATACATTTTTCAAAAGGGAGCTGATATTGGCACTCCACCAATATCCTCTGGCACTCCACTTATACCTTTTTGTAAAGTACAATTACAAAGGTATCCCTCTACTATACAATATTGATTCTTATATTTTTAATACCCTAATTGCCCTTATTTAATAATGTTAGAATTCTTAACTCCAAATTACAACTTCTCTCTCACGTTCTTTTTGGTGTGAAAATATTTCTTCGTTGATTTTAAAAATATTATTTTTTCATGTTGAATCAATTTATCAATATTTATTTTAGAAGTAAAAATGTTTAGGATTCAATATAATGATTTAGAGAGTATCAATCAAATGTATTTGATTCGGATAATAAAAGTTACATGATTAGATAAGTTGGGAAGAAGTTGTTAATAATAGATTACCTAGAAAAATATTAAAAATGTATTTGAGTTGGAAACAAACATTATATCAATGAATAAAACCTATTTGAAAAAAAATTAATTATATTTAAAATCAAAAGAAAGTTTAATTTCACTTGAATAAAAATTATGATATATAGTTCTTTAAGAAAACTAAGAAAATATTTTTTATTTTAATAGAGAACTTTTAGAAATTAAAAGATGAAAAGAGAAAAACATGACTCTATAAAATATTTTTTCAATTGTAGTTGTCTTAATTTAACTAAGGAGCCTTTGCACCAAAATTTCAAAAGATAAAAATAAAAAAATTAATATGATATTTTTCTTCATTTGCCTTTTATTTTCTCCTCCTTCCTTTATATTTTGTTTGTTCACAAATTGATGGTATATTTCAAAATTTTAATTTATGTTATTTTATAAATAACACACATGGAAAATAAATTACATGTTTGATGAGTAAAAATAAAATATTTCAAATTTTGGATTCTTTGAGTTATATAGGATAAGGACACGAACAACAAGTTTCAATTGAAAAATGTCTAAATTATAGTATTTGGGTGGTAATAAATGGATTGTTATATTGTAAACCTAAAGTAAAAAAGTTGAAAAATCTTTTTTTTAAGAAAAATAAAATAAAATTAAAATTGGGTCTTGAATTAGAAGGGCAATTAGGGTACTAAAAATATAAGAATCTAAAATGGTATAACATATGACCACTTTTGTAATTTTATTTTACAAAAATATAGGAGTGGAGTGCCAGAGGATATTGGTGGAGTGCCAATATCAGCTCCCTTTCCAAAATAGAAAATGCAAGGATAATGATGAGATGAGAAAAATGTTAATTATTATTATATATAGGGAGGCGATTTTCACACTCCTATTTTATAGGTTTGCACTTCAATCTTAAAAGAAATGATACTTCTAACTATAATTTCACAATTGAATGATTATTATTTTTTCAAATTACACAGCTACCTTTTAAGATATCCTCATATTTCTCCCATCTTTGATGTTTTCGGTTTCTTTTGAGATAATCCAAAAAAATAATAAAATAAAGGGTAAAATGCTATAACACCTCCTCAGGTTTGGATTTATTACCCATAGATTAAACTTGTGTCAAATAAAGCTCTAACACCCCCTCAGGTTTGGTTAAATTAGCCTTAACACCCCCTGTTATCAAAAATACCCTCAAATTCTCTCTCTTAATTAGATATTTGTTGAATAAATTACTATTTATGATACATAGTTCATTATTAGTTAAATTAATTTTTAATTACATAGTTTGTTAAATTAATTATTATTTATCTTACACATTTTATAATTCAAAACAAATTATTATTTATGCAACATAGTTTATTGTTAATTAGACATTTGTTGAATAAATTGTTATGTATGCTACATAGTTTATTTTTAGTTACATAGTTTGTTAAACAAATTACTATTTATGTAATAAAGTTTATTATTATTTACATAGTTTGTTACATAAATTATAATTTATGCTATATAGTTTATTATTAATTATATATTTGTTAAATAAATTGTTATTTATGCTACATAGTTTATTATTAAATATATTATTTTTTAAATAAATTATTATTTATGATACATAGTTTATACTTAATAATA
Organism: Cornus controversa; assembly: GCA_026545225.1. NCBI lineage: Eukaryota > Viridiplantae > Streptophyta > Magnoliopsida > Cornales > Cornaceae > Cornus > Cornus controversa. The sequence goes on from CM048853.1 coordinate 38,954,722, forward strand.
AATTATTATTTAAGCTGCATAGTTTATAGAGAAAGAATCTGAAGGTATTTTTGGCAACAGGGGGTGTTAAGGCTAATTTAACCAAACCTGAAGGAGTGTTAGAGCTTTTTTGACACAAGTTTAATATGTGGATAATAAATTCAAACCTGAGGGGGTGTTTGAGCATTTTACCCTAAAATAAAATATCCAAAAAAAAGTTATATCTTTTGACATGATCAAAAAAAGCATAGATCACTTATTTACATGACCCAAAAAAAAAATACTACAAAAAAGTTATCTTTGTTGAATAAATTATCTCGATCTTTTGACAGGAATAAAAAATAAGAGGACAAAAAAAAGTTATATTTGTTGAATAAATTATCTCATTTTGACAGGGCCAAAAAAAATTTATAGTACGCAAAAAAAAAAATGACCCAAAATTTTTTATCCCTGTTGAATAAATTATCTTTTTTGACACAATAAAAAAAAGTACCAAAATAAAGGTTATTTTTATTGAATAAATTATGTCTTTTGACAAAAACAAAAAATAAAAAGAAACAAAAGTACCCAAGAAAAAAGTTATCTCTTTTGATAGGCCCCAAAAATTTTTTTCTAAAGAACGTAAAGAAGGTAAAAAGTTTATAGTATAAAGGATAGTTACGGTATTATAAAATAATAGATGATATATGTGTTAATGAGTTAATGGACCTTCTTTTCATTTCTGTTTTTAAAAAAAAGATAAGTAGGGTGCAATAGGAGAATATATATAATATTTTTATATGGTGTATTATTAACGGATCAGATTCACAGATCAAATCAAATTTTTTAGACTTTAATCCGTAATCCAATCTGTTCTCTACGGATTCCTAATTTATAAATTCGCCACCGAATCATTGGGCTGAAAATTTGATCCGATTTACATGAGTCGAATTGGATCGGATTAGATTCACGAATTGACTGATAGGTTTGACTTGAAAGCTTAGTCCGTGCACAAATTTTCAATTGTATAGAGAGAGATTGTTTCCTCTTCCCCTAAAGTCTTACTCAGCTTCAAGTCGAGCTCACAAAGGCTAGGAATTACCGGATTCTTTCCTTCGACCTCCTCCGCAACCTCCAGATTGAACTAGCAATCCCTCCTATGGGAGTTGGCGAGTTTGAAAACTCATGTGGCAACCGGATGCGACTCTTAATAGTCATTACAATCAGTTATTTGAATTAGGCATGTTCATCTTTGGGCTTGTTTTCTCATTGGATTAACTATTAAAACCAAAAAGCTACCGTGGGCTTTTGGTTTCTTTTTTGTGGGCTATTGCTCCTTTGGACTTACTATTTCCCATTAATTGGGTTTTGTAATTACTTACTTGCACATTCATATACATTGCTTAACCTTTCAAATAAAAAAAAATTTATAAACATATATCAAAGTGTTCAACCTCTTTTTCTAAAAAAAAAAGTTGACATTAAACACATGTCACAATATGTAAATAACTATAATAACAAAATGAGAGAGTAATAACACACACATATATATATATTTGAAAAGTTTTATCTTCTAACTTATTAGCATAGAAATTCTAAATTAATTAAAGCTTTATAATTGTCTTATTCAATAAAAATTAATATTTGTATTAGCTGTCCGTGACAGCATCATGTTCTATTCTTTTTAGATATTAGCCTGTCTTTATATTCATGTCGTCCAGGCATTCGTGTCCATACTTCTTAGCCTAGAGTTTTCCGGTGCTTGCTTTGTATTGTATTCAAGCTAAAACTTCACTACTCTTGCAAAATGATCTGTCTTAGCTCTATGTTGCAAAAATAAGGTACTTTTTACCTAAAAATCTGGTATAACTTATCTCAATCAAGAAAGATAATTTGTTATCTGTCATATGCATTTGGATTTGAATTTGATTTGAGAAAGGAAAAAAGTTGTCGCTAGCTTGGTTCCTCAACATTGCTGCTCATGACATATATTTAGGGTTATAATGCTGTAGCAATACAGGTAATTTGCCTAATTTAAACCCAAAATAACAACTAACTAGTTATCAACTACGTAGTATATCTTGTAAATTGTAATAATATGACATCTATGGTGAAATTAATCAATGGAAAATAAATTACAGTTTCGAGAGTGACATCTATGGTACAATGCAAGTAGGGCACTCGGCCTTTTAGAGGACCTGGACTAGTTGAGAATACTGCCCAACTCGAATGCCTAACAAGAAAGAGGGTTGGTGGGTTGTGCGGGTCTATATATATATATATATATATATATATATATATCATGATCAGAAGGCAAGAGCACAACGCAAGGACAAGATGGCAATGGTAAGCATTCTTCCCATGAATGCTGGTAATGCAAAAACTAGCTACGCCAACAATTCAATCGTTCAGGTCTCTCTCTCTCTCTCTCACATACACACACACACACATACATATAAACAGTTCACTTAACTATTAGAGTGCATGTCCATTTTTTCAGAAAACAGGGATACTAAAGTCGTGGCCAGTACTAGAAGACACACTCAATGACATGTATAATGAAAACTTCCCCAAGTGCTTTAAAATGGCAGACTTGGGTTGCTCTTCAGGTCCAAATACCCTTTTGGTCATCTCTCACGTCATCGATACAATTCATCGTCTGTGCCAGCAAAATAATTGCAAAGCACCTGAATTCCAAGTGTATCTAAATGATCTTCCGGGCAATGACTTCAACTCCGTTTTCAAATCACTACCAATATTCTATGAGAAGCTCAAGAAAGAGAGAGGTGAGAAGTTGAGTCCCAGCTGTTTTGTTTCAGGATCACCTGGTTCTTTCTATGGCAGGCTTTTCCCAAACACAAGCTTACATTTCGTTCATTCTTCTTACAGTGTCATTTGGTTATCTAAGGTTAGCATCTTTATTCTTAAAAAATATTTTAGTACTCCAGGCATATGGATAGTATCACCGACTGATTAAATGTTAACGTACGCATAATAATAAGAGTCACCGAAGTAAATATATTTTACTTATATGCCAAGATATATGTACAGAATTGACATGGTGTCACCGATGCGCTGAAGTCTTTCATTTTTTAGAACAATTCAAAAGAAGATCATGCACATCCATGTACATGCATAAAGGTCATTATGTTCAACATATGTAATTATAATCTTACCATGTAACTGAACTACAGGTTCCAAAAGGACTGGAAAATAACAATGGCAACATATACATGGCCAAGACAAGTCCTTCTAATGTGTTTGAAGCATACTCGAAGCAATTTCAAAGTGATTTCACAACATTTTTAAGGTTACGTGCGGAGGAAATAATACCCGGAGGGCGTATGGTTCTAACATGGGAAGCTAGGAGCATTGCACATCCTATAAGCAAAGATTGTTGTCGAATCTGGGAACTTCTAGCAGAATCACTTCTTGGCATGGTGGCTGAGGTGTAGCTCATTTAATCTTAATAAAAACACAATGAAACTAGTGTTTATCATCATTTTATAACTTTTTTTTGGAGTAAATTACATTGCACCCTGAGGTTTGTCTTAATTACATACGGTGATCAAAATTGACCTTAATTATTCCGTCCTCCCCTCAAGTATGACTCGTATATTCAACAACCCCATCCCTCTCTCACACCTTCATGGCTCTTTCTGGGAGTGTGAGTGTAATTTACCCTTCTTTTTCGTTTTTTGTTTTTTTTTTATCTAAATCTCATAATCATCACTGTTGGTTTTAGGGGCTCATTGAAGAAGCTAAAGTTGATTCATTCAATATACCCTTTTATGCACCCTACAAGGATGAATTGAAGGCTGTAATTCAGAAGGAAGGATCGTTTACTCTCGACAAGCTAGAAGAATTTGAACTCAATCGGGACACCAGTGACAAAGATGACGACAAACATTTTGTTTTTGACAAACATAGGAGTGGGAAAAAATTATCAAGTTGTGTGAGAGCATTTCTGGAGCCTTTCTTGGCTAGTCATTTTGGAGACGCTGTCATTGACAAACTGTTTGCAAGATATGCAGAGCATGTGGCTGATCATCTCTCCGTGGAGAAAACAAAGTTCTTCAACATAGTCATTTCGGTAACAAAGAAGTGACCATTATGATTACAAAGGGCAAATAAAGGTGTTGCAAATAACGATATATTAACCATGTTATATGAAGTTCTTCTAGCACAATAACAATAGGCATATGCTATATATGTATATGCTCCTCTTTGATATAAGAAAATGTATCGGTGTTCAACATTGTTGTGCATGTGGTATGCAAATCTATGATGTAGAACCTGTAAAGGGTGAAGACAAACACAAAAGAGCCCAAACCAAAGTACAAAAAGGCATTAAGCACCAATTACAAGCTTCAAGTCCAAAGGCAACCCGAAATTCAAAAACTAGCCATTGGAACAATGGAAATCAGTCCAGTTACCTGCTTCAAGCAAGCCAGTGAGAGCCTTTTCGGAGATCTTTCTAAGTGAAAAACTTGCAAAGATTTTCTGAGTTTGTTTCTTTCAATTGAACACACATTTTTACACAAGAGTGTTAGTAGTATGTTGTTCATTCCTGAAGGTGGTACAAAATCGAGCTAAATTACTGAATCAATAAAGTCAACTCAACATAGTTTGAAGTCTTGGGGAAAAAAAATAAGAGTTACCCTTTAACATATAATATTTTAATATCAAATATTAGTTAATAGTATTTATATAAAAATTATTCTTATTGAAATTATTATATTTAATTGGACCATTTTCTACTAATAAATCTCTTTCTTTTTATTTTTACCATATTTTTCCCTTGCATAAATATTTGTGAGAATAGAATATGATTTTTGAATAGAATCTTCATTTTTTTTTAACTTGGTTCACTTTCTTTCATTCTTTTTCTCATGCTATTTCCAAAAAAATTTGTTATCACACATTTGATTATCATTATGAATCTAAATCGCTAATATAATTATCTTTTAGTGAGAGAATAGAAAATGTGAGAAATAGAGGAAAAAAAAAGAAGATAAAAGTTAATAGGATAAAATGGAAAGTTTTATAATTCCTAATTTTCTGTTAAGTATATATTCAACAATTCATAAAAAAAAAACTTGAAATGAGGAGTGATAGAAAAAAGAGAGGAAGGTTTTGAGATAATGATAGAAAGTTTTAGAATGTATTAAATTATTTGGGTCTATTATTAAATTTTTATCATTGGTTAAGGTCTATCACTACAAGTAAATAAAAATTTTAAAAAATCTAATAATATTAGAAAATAAAATTTTTAGAACCTCTTATTAAAAAAATAAAATAATTTTAAGGCTTGGGACTTTAGATAACCGCGTAAATAGCCTAAGAATCCAACCAAACCTGTATCAGAAGCTATCTCAGTAGCAAAGTTGGATTCTTCACACTTTTTTTTGTTAAAAGAAGAGACAATCAAGCACTACAGTGGAGAACACTGAGCACCAAAGGTATGTAATGACAAATGGTTCCAAATGCACTGTACTTGTTGTACTCTTTTTTATTATTATCATAGTGAATTGATTTGACTAACCATTTCCTGTGATTGGCTTGCTTGACTGCATTCTTAAATCACTAAAATTGGACTCAACTAAAAAACTAGCAACAAAGCAAAACTAGACATATTCGTCCTCCTGTAATTCTGTTTTGTCAACTCCCAAGGTTTTCATACCAAGGGTATTTGGATAATTTTGATGTTTGTGTATAAGATCTAATATTCTACTAGGGCATAATTATTAACATATTTTTGTTCAAGTGAGGTAATTCAATATCAATGCATAGTTGATTCAAGTGATGAACCCAAAACTTACTATCGATACTCAATTGTAGATTTTCTCTTTGGTGACGGGGCCGGGGGGAACTAGTACCATGTAATTAAAATTTGAAAAATATATAACTCAATTGTAATATAATATTTTTTATAATATTATTCTTAGTAATATATATATATATATATATGTGTGTGTGTGTGTGTGTGATAAAAGGGTCCAAAACTTCCTTGTGATTTAAAAAAGGTGCAATAAATTTATTTGTGCTATATTTTGGACTATATCACACCCTCGCATTTGTAAAAGTGAGCAAATTACACCATTCTACTCATATTCTTTTTTTCTATTACCATTTTACCCTTTCATTATTATAAAAAATAAAGAACAATAGAGAGAAGAGAGGTTTTTTATATTAAGTTTTTTTTACCTTAATAAAAAAAAAAAAGAGTTTTTTTAGGGAAAAAAATTTTTGAAAAAAAAAACTAAAAATGCACAATTATATAATAAAAAATTTTGTATTTTTTTTTGTTTTCCTGAAAATTTTCCATTAGAAAGAGAGAGGTTTATATATATATATATATATACCTTAATAAAAAAGAAAAAAGGAGTTTTTTTTCAGAAAAAAAAAACTAAATATGCACAATTACTTAATAAAAATATTTTATTTTATTTTATTTTTCAGAAATTATTTCCAAAACTTTTTCCATTAGAAAGAGAGAGAATTTATGAAAATAAAACAATTTTTGAAAAAACAAAAAAAAAATGGAAATTTTATTGTGCATATTTAGTTTTTTTCTCCAGAAATTATTTCCAAATTTTTTTCTCCCAAAAAAACTCCTATTTCTTTATTAAGGTAAATAAAAACTTAATATAAAAAAAACTCTCTTTCTAATGAAAATTTTCCGGTTTTATTATGTAATTGTGAATTTTTAGTTTTTTTTTTCAGAATTTTTTTTCTGAAAAAAAACTCCTTTTTTTTATTAAGGTAAAAAAAAAACTTAATATAATAAAACTTCTCTTCTCTCTATTTTTCTTTATTTTTTATAATAATCAAAAGGGTAAAATGATCATAGAAAAGAAAAATATGTGCAAAAGGGTTATTGCTCACTTTTACAAAGTTGGGAGTATGATATGATCAAAAATATAACATAGAGGGTTTATTGCACATTTTTAAAACCACAAGGGAGTTTTGGACCCTTTTGCCTATATATATATATATATTAAAGAACATATAATTGAAAAAAAATGAGAAAAAGTACAATCGAAATGAGTAAAGATGAAAACCTATATGAAAAAAAAACATAGAAAAGAGGGAATGATAAGCTATAGGTAGAAAGAGAAGTTGTGAAGAAAAAAATATTATTAAAGAATTAATTCTAAATTCAAAAATTGTTTAATATTTCAAAATTTTAATTTTTGGAAATAAAAAAATAACTGAGTTCTTGATTCCACTTTGAAAAAAAAATATCTTATTATTACCCTGACGAAAGATTAAGAGAAAAAAAATGTAACATTATTAAGCAAAATTTCTTAAGTTTTAAAAAAAAACATGATTATCATAAACAAAGTAGATAAGTTCTTTAGTAACTTGTACAAAGAGTAGCTATAAAATTTGTCAAAAAGTGACAACTAAAAATATGAGTATATATAATAATATTATTATTGTTTGCATTTTTGTCATATTGGTCTAACAATACTTTAGTTTTTCTACTTCACAATGCTCCCAAGACTTTTAATTTCTTTCTTCAATTCATATCATATTCATATCAATTCATATCATGATATTATGAATGGAATTGACAGTTAAAATTGCCATTAAATGAAACCTTGTTCAAATAAACATTTACAAATCTTTGAAAATCCCATTCTTAAGAACGAAATTCAACATGACTAGAAAGAAAAAAAAAAGAAAAAAAGAAAAGAAAAGAAAAGGAAAATCAATCAAATATTGGAGTCCAAACAGTCCCTAGAAAACAGAGTCGTCGTTATATCCCCTTGGAGTAATATTGCTATTGCAGCCCTAATTCAGTCTTCATTCTGTTTTCTGTTGCCGAAGATCAATGTCTCGACGGGAGGGACGAGAATCCGACTCCAAACGCCACCGTTCTAGGTTCGATCGAGAACCAAGGTACCGCACTTCTCTCTCTCTACAATTGAAATGGTTCTCTTTTCGTGTTCACTCTTTCATAGTGTTACCTCACTTCTTCCCATTTCAGATCATAAGGTGGGTGTATTATTTGCCAGAACAAGCATTAGTGGATGTGGTGTTATGTGTCTATGCTTTTGTACATTGTTGTAGATATGTTTATGCATGTAAGTTTTCAGATCAAAAAATTAACGAGTCAAATGTTTGGATGAGTTTGTAGAAATTCCTTGGTATATGAAAATTCTTGAGAAAATAAACAGAAAAATAAATGTTGGGTTTTGTTTTGATAATGAGCTTGTTATGTTTTCACGGAGAGATGTGAAATGTGACACTCTTTGAGCTAGAAGGTTTCAGGACTCAACCTTTATGTTTATCAGTTTATAGTTTATACATGCATTTATTGTAGCTCAAGCGCACACACCTAAATTGGAGTGGCCAGAGATACAAGTTTGCTTGCTGGGTTTAATTTTGTAATTGGTTAGATCTTTGAAGTTCAAAATTTGATAGGCATTGGAGAGGGCATGCCTTATTTTTTAATAACAACAGAGAAATCTGTGAGGAACTCGTGCTGCTTTAAAGAGAGGGGTTGTTGTTGTGGGCTCACTCTGTGTCTGAGGAGTACACAATGTCTTGTATCGACTAAAATGATGACTGTTACCACCTAATTGTGTAACAGTGAAGTTCTTATTGTGTGTGTGAAATTGGGTTAGTCAATTCCATAAAATTTTCTAGTTTTAATGTCATAAAGTTCTCTAAGGGTTTGCTTTATACTTTAATATCAAACCATTCCATTACAGACATTGAGTGATATAGAAAAGCAACTGTTCTTTTCAAATTTAACTTTGTAGGAATCTGAGTCTTCCAGATTTCATTGTGTGTATGATCATGTGTATTAAGAGAAAAATGTCAATTGCAAATTTCTGCTTGTCAGTTCTCATATGCAATGATTGTAGATATGTGATTTAGATGCTGCAAAATCTGTCAAAAGGTTAGTAAACTTCATATCCTTATCCAAGATGATAATTTACAACCCATGAAGGCAAATCACTCTTTAAAGAATAATCTGGCCACATGCACTCATCTGTTGTCTTAGAGCAAGGAGTAGAAAGTGTCATCTTTGGGAAACAATTATGTCCACAAACATTGAGTCATGCCCTTAAACAGTCTCTGGCAATCCAACTGTGAAGCCCATACTTAGGTCTTACCGAGGCTCATGAGGTTCTGGAAGAAGCATATAGAGGACCCTGCCTTCATCCCCTTTCAATTGACAAGCACGGCGTTTTGGAACCAATACAACAATGTTTTTCTTGAGTCTCAGCTAATAGAATCTCTTTTTACTACCATTGCAATTGTCCTCTCTTGCTGCAAGTGGTCCTTGTTATGTAGTTCCTGTATGACTTGGTAATGGACAGAAGTTGAAGGCAAGCAGATGCAATTTCATTCAAATAATTAACCACCTTGTAAGCTACTGACTAGCAAGCAAATCAACATATGTAATGCTAACAATCCTAGATGTAGGAAATATGTTCTGTAGGTTTCCGAAGCTCATAACCTTCACAAATGACACCAGCTTTGTTTCTATGATTGGCTTTGATATGCTTGAAGGAACTTGATCAATTTTTCATGCTCAGGTTCATCTTCTGGTGACCATTGATATGCTTGAGTGCTATAATGCAAAGATTGTAATGCCATGTAGTATTTTTTGACTTCTTATGATGAAGGATGCTTAACATCATTGACTAGCTCTCTAGATAAGTCAGTAGGATTTAAAATTGTCATTCTGCAAATATTTTATTGCCTTTTGGGCTGAAAGGCTAACCAAAAAAAAAAAAAGGAGGAAGGGGGGGGGGGGGGGGGGGTGATGTGGTAGTTATTGTTAATGTAATTTTGTTAGTGCGTAATGCATTTTATGTAAGTTCAAGTGATTGTTAATGTAATTTTGTTAGTGCGTAATGCATTGTATGTAAGATCACAGCTTGGAGTCTCTCATAGCACATCACCACTATTTATATCTTTCCTCTCAATTACATTGAAGTCCTAGTATTGACAAAATGAAAAGGCTTGGCTGGTTATTGCTACTCGAAGAAAAGGAGAGAGTTATGTTTTTCTATTGATTCTCAGTATTGCTTGACAGATTCCTTTTAGTTTCTTTTCTATTTACTCTGAGAAATATAAACATTATGACTTGATGTTGCAATCATTTTCTTTAAGTCCTTAGTCTCGTCAATATGCATAACTTGAATATTACACATCACTTTATTACTAGTGTTTGTGTTATGTTTAAGTTTATCGTTTCATGTTGTCTTAACACACTGCTTTTAATCTGAGATCTACCATACAGCGTGGACTCAAATATTTCCATGACTTTAAATTTAGCAGTTATTTAGATCTAAATAAGAACGTCTAGAAGTGTAGTGGCACATGATTGGTGAAAATGGCATCAAATTCTAACATGGCTCAATTTTTTCTTGGCTCTTCACAGTCCTAAGAGATCAAGGAGAGATGGTAAACCGGCCACAGAGAGACCATCCATCAACCCTGATCTGGATACTGGAAATAATTCAAATCGGGATGAAAAGCACCGCCGTCGGCTTCAAGATGCTTTACCTCTTGAGGTGCCAGTAGCACCTGATTCTAAAGTGGAAACTAGGTCTCTGAGCAAGGAATCTGACAAGAAACCTAATGGACACCGTGAAGGAACCAAAAATTCTTCAGATCCAGCAGAAATACCCCGATCTCGTTCTTATTTTCAGGTGTTGTATCAATTTATATATCACTTAGAAATGTTTATTGAAAAGAATTTCAATATTGATTTTCGAAAAGTATCTTCTTACAAAATCAATTGAATACTGTGAACTGATCTCAGGCACATTTATCTTCTTTGGGATCCTATAGGTTTTTAGAAGAATTTCTCTCTAGCTACTATTTGAACATCTTGTAATCGTTGGTTGCTGGAAATTATTCAAAATGTATGATCATTATGGTTTTATTGCAATAGTATTATATGCTGGTTGTCTCAGTTAGGAATGCCTAAAACCAGTGTCATGTGATAGTGACCAACCTATTTGCTCTGTAATGTGAGTCCACTCTTCAGGCAGCAGGGATAGTGGTATCTATGCTAACTGTTTGTGAGCTTGTAGGGTATTATCATGGCGGGCAGACAGAAGTTCACTGTTTTTCTGTGCTTATAGGTGTGACTTCTTTTTTTTTTTCCGAGACCGAAGTCATGAACTTTGAAGGTTATATCTCCATGATTTGATAATTATGAGGATAGGTAAGTTTTTGCAAGATAACTCTGTTTAATGTGCAAGTCTTTCTCCTGATATCAACATAAGACCCTGCATTTCTATTAACAAATGGTTTTAGAAATAGTAACATGTAATTGAATATTTAAAAAAAAAAATCCCCGTTCCGAAAAATAAATTCTATAATTTAATATTTTGAGAAAAACGATATTCTTGGTAGAGAAATTTAGAAACTTGAGTATGAATAATTCTACTGCCCACCAGAAAAAAAAAAAAAAGGAGGAAGAAGAAGAATAAACGGAAACAAGAAAGAAAAAAATGCTTCTAGGTAGTGGTTAATTTGCTCCCCCTCCTCTCTCTGTCAACAAATCTGTTTTTAGGCCCCAAAAAATCAACCTGGTGTTCTGATTATCCAAAGATGACATTTGTAACGTGTATGTTCACACTGAGGACTGAAAATCAACCCTTTTTATCCTTTCCTTTTTCAAGACTATCTAATTTACTTTATACCTTTCCATCTGCATTTATCTCTTTTTTACTTTCGGTTAGAAGTAATAGTTCTATATTTTGGGGGGGGGGGGGGGGGGGGTGTATAGGATTTTTATTTCTACTCTTCAAATTCATCAAAAGTGAAAAAATTTATGGTATACCAGCAATGGACATGAGACATTGCTGGTTGTGAAATTTTCTTCAGGGAGATCCCATATAGCCTGTGGTTTTCCCAGTTTTTACTCTCTCCACCTCTTTTTTATTTAATTCTGAAACCTTCATTCTTATTTAAACAAAATATCTGCTATTATGGACTCTAATTCCTGCTGCTTATCTGTGGAAGTCCTCAGGTTTCTTTCTTCTCATTACCTCATATGTAATGAATTGTTGCAACAAGAGGTAGTCTTCTCAGTTCTCATACACTGAAAACATTTATAAATTTTGCCCGGAAGGCAATATGGAGTAAATAGCTAGAAAAGTTCACAAAAAATATGTGTACAGGCCAGATATAGGTTTACTTTGTTTATTATGACGTGAGATCTACCCTTGAAGAAAATGAGCCAAAATAATAATTGTAGATTTCTTTCAACAATTGATGTTTTCAAATAGATTGAAGTTAACTGTGGTTCATGTATTTTTCTAGATGAATGCTTACCCTGCTGGGGGTACTTGATATTATAAATTGTTGGTCGAAGATTTGCTTGAGCCTATTTCCAGATTAAATTAGAAATTCTTTAGCTGTGTATTGATAAATGTATGATCATTTGTTCGATTAACCAACCATATTTTTGTTAACTACTTGGTTGTTATTCAGTGTGTACCAACCTTTTTGGCTGATGTAGCGGGATAATTGTTTGCCCCCCTTGTCTTCAAGTGCATCCTTGTATATAACAATTTTAGGCTTGCCTGTGCATGTCTTATAACAGCACGATGAGCGTGGTAATGCCGCGCAAGTAGGTCGAAGCTTCAGCCGCAGAACCACTACTGGTGAGTTCCTCTTACTCATTTACCTTGAACTCATTATATTTGTTTGTTTTATTCTTCCTACTTTTTTATCCTCATCTGTGCTGCAAATTTGTCCCAAATCTGTCATATGTCTGAGAGATTTAGACACGATATGTTAATAACACAAACCTCACACTGTCACATTCATCATATTATTTAGTTCTCAATTTTGCAGAAATCGCGTTGAATGAAACCAGTTATAAACAGAAATTTTGAATTGAATAACCAGTCTACTTTTACAACTTCAAGCCCATCTTAGCACCTTTCCTTACTAGTAGCATCCCATCTATCCTCTAAAATCTTAGATCTTGTTTGTTTGCGCCGATCACAGTTGTGGTTCCATCCATTTAATTTATATATATTTTTAATCATTGAAACTAGAAATTTAAGTTCTTTTAAGAATGTTCAATGTTAAAGCATAAATAAGTGTTAAAATCTGTTTTTTTCTGCAGAAGGTAAATAAAATTTAAATATTATTGGACTTACGGTTATGACTGTGCTATATGTCAATTAAATCTTTGATATCCTTGAGTAATTGGGAAAGTTAATACCAAATAAAATTTGAGAAATTGGAAAAATGATGATCAAGTATCAGTAAAATGACAATCAAGCATCAGTTGATCAAAAACTAGTGCTAAACTCAAGTATGAAACAAGCTTCTTTTCACTTCCTTCATTTTACATTTGACATACAATGTGCCATCCAGAAGTGCCTAATAATTCTTTAACTTTAATGATATCTCTTGTCAAGCATTACTACGACTGACTAACTTTTCATGTGAAGAGCGTGGATGGAGTGATTCAAAGGATCGGCATAGTGAAAGAGCGACAAACAGGCCAGTGACTTCTGACGCACAACAAAAAGATGAGAAAGCCCAAGCTCGAAAGGTTGACGACCGTGTTTGGCGCCATGATGGGTTCTTCGAAGTGGAGGCAGATCCACATCCACCTGCAAGGAAAAGACCTTCATTTAGAGAGAGAAAAATCCCCGTGGACTCTGAAAATACTGAGAAGGCAGGAACGGATACTGTGAAGCCAAGTCGACCCGACAATCCTGTGTTAGGAAGTGAAAGAAAGGAGGAAAGAGGAGGCAACAAACCCCGCCCTTCAGACAGACCTGAAAAGACATTTGCAGGGGATAGGGAGGCAAATAGGGAAGAAGCACAAAGGGGTGGCTTTCCATCTAGAGATAGATATGGGGAGGCAAACAGGGAAGAAGCACAAAGGGGTGGCTTTCTATCTAGAGATAGTGATAGAGATAGATATGGTGGTGGTGGTAACTACAGGGGAAGAGAAAGATTCAGTGGGAGGCGAGGATATAATCCAGGTGGTGTCCGTGTCGAGAAATGGAAACATGATCTATTTGACGAGGCTAACAAGAGTCCAAGCCCAAAGAATGAAGAGGATCAAATTGCCAAGGTTGAAGCACTCTTGTCGTCATAGGAATGGAATGCAGCTGCTCGATCGTCAATTCCTTTCTTTGTCCGGCTTGCTATTTTTGTTTAAGTGCCGAGTTAATGTTTTCATGTACCCAGAATATTTTGCTCACATTAAACATTGAATTTTGAACCCCAACTCTAAGCTAGCTTGCTTTATTTTTCACTTGGCTGGTTGACAATTGCATTAATACTTGCAGTATTTTGTGCTTCATTATCTCAAAACTAATGCAAATGGAATAGAGATCCAAAGAAAGAGGATGACACTATTTTGTGCTCCATTAATTTTGATGTGTGCAATGCTTTTCCATCCCATACGGTTACCAGTGTGGAGTGTGTCCACTGTAGGAAGCTGTTTTACAGAGTTACTGATATATGCTTTCAACAAGGAGCAATCCCATAGACATATTCACTTAGGTGTCACATGATGACATTGTCTATTGCATATTTGTGTTTTGCATTGTTCAGTCACTAAAAGTGTTCCACTTTAAAAATATATCTTCCCCTCTATACATGTGTAGCCCTCTTCATACATGACAAAAGGACATGTACTAGGTAGATAAAAGAAGGGCAAATTGCACTCTCTTCATAATTATACTTGGGTAAAGTTAGTAAATAGTAAAGAAGGGTATAGTAGCATTTAGTTTGATTGAAGCTATGGTCTTAAATAGAGCAGAATTCGCAGTTGGTGTTCATACACCCCATATCTCTTAGATGGTTCATCTTATTATACAGTTTCACCCTCAACATATTTGTAGTTGGCAATTCAACTTGTTGAGGACAAAACTGAGATTTTCAAATAACTGATGCAACTATTGCGTTTGTATCACAAGGAGACACATTGACAAATGAGTTTTCTATGAATTTCCCAAGAGTTACAGAGTTGCTCTTCAATTCTAAAAATAGGATGAAATGAAAATGCTCCATTCATCTTAAAAGTACACAAACTTCAATAAATTATCTTATGTTAAACAAGCTCATCTTAGAACATCCCTACACTAATTCTATAAATCTTGTAATCTGTAAAAACAAACAGAAGCTCAATTATGTCAACAATTTGGACAACTTCTTCCCTTGATGGTACCTCTGGATCTGGTCAGAATATACCCTTTCAACTGAATTAACAAGAACAGGTTGCTGATAGGATTTTTTTTGTTTGGCTATAATACTGGTGCTACATGTATGTGTGAGAGATTTGGGTGATCTGACATCAAGGACTTGAAACCAAGTTTTTGAATTTTCAGTGACTCCAAACAGAAGCCAAGACATCCATGCATATCCCACAAACTCTGACATGAAGAGTTACCGAAGAGACCCCTCCAAATGCAAAAATGCCAGCAAATGAAACCTGCAATTTTCAATGAACATGCTGGCAATGAAATCTTTGCAATAAGCACTTTATAATGTGTTGCAATAAACAATAAAATAACTATTATTTGATTTCTCTATTTATTGTTAACCAAAATCACGAGAGAAAGAGGATTAATAGAAAAAAATAAAAATTTGGCCATTATAATCAAAGTTATATTCTGGTTGAAATACAATAAGGGTAAGAGATGATTTCTGTCCTGGGTAAAGGTGAGTTTTGGAGTAACAAATAGAATAATAAATCAGACACAACATGAGCAATTTATTAATGTTAGACACAATGAGGTGCTTATTCAACTTCATGTTAATTCTTATGTTTGGCTTCACATGACTTCAGTATTGATCTGGATACATTTGAGTCTGTAAATGACCTACCGGCTACCAGTAACAGAAAAAAGATGGGGACAGAGTATCAAGAAGGAGGACAATTAGCTTACCAAAAGCATCTACATATATGTATGTATGGAGAGAGAGAGAGAGAGTTATGTTGCAAAATATTTTTTAATTAAAAAAATTAAGAACAGGTTTCTTTTATTCAGAACTTTAGTTCCTCAGCCATGTGTACGATTTATTATAAGTAGAATTCTGTCAAAATATACCTTAAAGGGTCTGACAGTGTCACATATGGGCACTGGAAATGTATTTGATTAATTTTTGTAGCAGTAAAAGTTGACATCCAGTGGTAACAGATTGAGAAATATGTCTAATTACCTTTCGGTGCAAAGGTAATTATCCTTTTCATAGAGGCCATTACCCAATACCGACTGAGATAGGTACATTTCTTAACAAACATCATTAATAGAATAAAAATGTTGAGTTCTAATTGATATCAGCAACTCTTATGAGGATAAGAAATCTTACCCTCAATTATATCAAAGATGAAGATCTTCAATGTCAGCTAAGATATCTGCACCCCCAACAGACCTCTTCTCAGGCAGGTTAACAACCAACTGACCACATGCACCGCTTATGTCTTGGCCCATTTGCTTACGAACCGTTGTTCGGATGTTATATGTACCCCTAAGTATTTTCTGGAATCTGGTAACTCTTTCTTCGCTGCTGCTTCTGAAATGACTCAAGGTACCAATTGGATTGAAAGGTATCAGGTTTACAACCTGCCACCAATAAATACAATCAAATGCAAAGGTTAAGTGGACCTTTAAGATGGTTAAAATTTTATGCAAGTTTGAAAATTAACCAAGACAAGTGTATAAATGATGCTAGAATAATGATTAGTACTTTAACATCAGAAAAATCACAATTCATTGAAAATATTGTCAAAGCATTCCATAACCTAGCTAGATGAAAAATCAGAACGAGTCTTGAACTTCTTCAATATTGATTTTTCACTGTTCATTATTTCAATTAATGTTTTTAATTGATACAAGTCCATTTAGTATGCGAGACATATCCATCAAAACAGTTGCCATTCTCTTTTGTAGTAGGTATCTTTCTAGAATTCCTTATCCATCCTATTTGCTACAAAGAAATAAAGCATTATATAAAGAAAATTTTCATGCCCATCATATAAATCTCCATATGACACACTGCACTCGATCAAGAATGGACCACATGAACAGCTGATCTACAACTTTTTCCTTTTCTTGGAAAGTAATTCATTTACAACTTCGAACACATGTAAGTAGCATTCCCTATGAAAAAAAAAAAAAACATATGGATGCTAAGTTGAAGACTAAAAAAGCTCACCACTTGAAATGTCTCCAGCAAGTTGCCAAGCTGGTGGGCATGCTGCTCTTCATCATTCACTCCATCAAGCATGATGTACTCGATAAAGATTTTTTGCTGACTAAAAATCAAACAAAGTATTTTATTACCCAGATGTGTTGTCAGAGTATTAAAAATCTAAAGAAATCTAATTTAACAACTTTTTATGTGGAGTGTGAAAAAAGATCTCCTACCACTTCTTTTGATATTCTCTCAGTGCATCCATAAGTCTCTCCAAAGGAAAAGCCCGAGCAGCAGGCATTATCTGACAACGGATATCTTGAACAGGTGCATGCAGAGACACTGCTAGGTTCAGATTTGGTATGTCACCGGGAAGCTTGTTGATAGCATGTATTATCCCAACCTGATATAAATTAAAAGTTGATATGATGTACAACTTTATATAGCAACAGCCTATCAACAAAAAAAGAAAAGAAAAACAAAAACTTTATATTCCAACTGATTTGACATCCACTATTAAATTCTGAATTTACAAAGAGGTTAAATTCTGAATACATATATAAAATTCTTCGTTAAAGGGCCTAAGTTGCTTTCAGTTCAACCTCTGCACTTTTAGGCTCTAAAATAAATTGAGCCATGCAAGCATAAGGAAATGAATCGGTAGGGAACCCATGTGATAAATAGACCAAATATACAAAATTTATTTCAATTTGATGGGTTTTAACCAAAAATTTTTGGATCTTCGTTCACATTATTATCACAAACTTCAATAATCCAATTTGATTGTTTTGTACAATAAAAAAAAATATTGAAACAGTGAGAGGGAGGAATCCAAGTACACACACAGCATGCAGAAGGCTGGAGACTTTGAACTGAGAATTCCTTATATATATATATATAAGCTACAAGAATCCAAAAGTCCCAAAAGTAGATGAGTGGTTCTGGACAGGTACGAGACATGGGAGGTTTGAGGTGCGTTCGTTCTATTGCCTTTTGTTGGAGGTTTAGAGGATTTCCTTTCCGTGGAAAGGAATTTGGCGTTCGAAAACTCCCCTGAAGGTGGGTTTTTTTCTGGATGGACAACAGTTCTGGAGAGGATCTTGGCGATTGATAATCTGAGGAGGCATAAGATTATTGTCAATTTGTGTTGCATGTGTAAGAGGGATGAGGAGTCGGTAGATCAAATCCTTCTTGATTATCCTAGAGCTAGAGATGGACAGGATTTGTTGTGTGCTATCTTTGGGATCCATTGGGTCATGCCATAGTCTGCTTTGAGTTTGATTGATGCATGGGGAGGGTGTTCTGTTCAGCCCCAGGGCAGTAATGCGTGGAGGACGGCCCCCCTTTGCCTATGGTGGGCCTTGTGGAGGGAGCAGAATAAGAGATCTTTTGATGGGGTGGAGTCTCCTTGAGAGGTTTTTAGATTTTATGTACTTAGTTCTCTATTCTTTTGAGTTCAGGGGTCTAATTGTATTTCTATGGAGATTTTTTTGTCTTTTGTGGATAGTTTAAGGCTACAGGTTTTTTGTTTGTGCAGTTGTCTTGGGCTGCGTCCCCCGGTTGGGCGCTCTTTAATGAAATCTTACTTGGCAAAAATAAAAAAACCACTTTCAGGAACCTATTTGTACCACCCATTTAAAGTTTCCAAGGTCATCTTTCCATGTAAGACTATCCAATAATTTGGAATCCAACTTTCACATTCTGCATTTAATTGGAATGGACCACTTCCTGCTAGTGTAGTGATTTATTGTCAAGCATTTATACTTAAAAGCAGTCCACATAAAGAAAGCCACTATTCAAGGTGCTTAAAGGGCAACACACCATTCTAGGATGAAAAAGACTACCAAAAATCCCACCTAAGCATCAAATAGAAGGATTTTACAAAGAACTAGCATTGCGCTTCTATACCAAAGTATCCTCCATTCTCCATTAACAATGCATACTGTTAGCAATGAAGTTTCCTGGATAGCAACGAATATGCATTCAGAACACTACAAACGCATGGAATTTCTTATATTATAAGAAATATGAAGTGCATGGAATTGCATCATCTCCTATCAAAATCCTCACTCCCACACCCTACAAAAAATTATGACAGCCATGCCGCCACGGCAATGAATCTATAGAAGCAGTCAACTAAGTTCTGAATGAATCCTTGGTAATGGCTTAATCTATAGATATAAAGCCCTATGATGGGACTACCACAAAAACATTGGAGAGAGATCGAACCAGTTATGTAATAGGGGGATGGCCAAGTTAACACGTTCCTAGTATCAGTAAATCCTCATTAGGTATCACTTTAAACTCTGATGCTTTATCAGTGGTTGATAATTTGATATGAAAGAGAAACATCATCCCAATCTGGTGTTGGATGTGCAATAATGTTAAAGAGATGCTGAATCATTTGATGATCCATTGCCTAATGGTGGTGGAGTAGTCAGCCGTTCAACTTACACTCTTGCTTCCACTGGTCATGAAATCCAACCTCAGTACTTGCCAAAAAAATGAAATCCAGCCTCAGATGTTCTTTCAAGTTGCAGAGGAAGCAAAGTTGGTAGAAACGTTGAACCTGTGTGGCAGGCCACCCATCTACGCCTGCAATGGCGTATTTGGAAGGCAAGGAATAAGTGATCTTTCAAAGCAATGGAGTTGCCTGAAAGTGAAGTTTATCATTTTGAATTCTCTATGTTTGTGGATTATGGGAGACTCTCTTTTGTCAGATTCTTGACATATCAGTGGATCTGGGAGAACCTCTCTGTGTCAATCATTTTTCTTCTTTTTTTTCTTTTTTTTGCATAGCTTCTTTATATATAAGCCACGTGTACATGGGTTGTGCCCTGTTTGGCACTCGGCGGATTTATTACCTATTAAAAGAAATCCTATATCAATGGTCATGGAAAAACGAGCAACATCAATGCAAAAATTGTTAAAGACATTTGAGGTAATAAGACAGCAAACGGAAATGGCCAATACCTCTCATTTCTACGTTATTTTCCCACCTCTTTTCCTGCATTTTTTTATGTTCATAAACTTACAATACTTTTCCACAATTCTCAAATTTTATAATTGGCAAAAGGAGCATGTCCAGATATTACATTTGCCCTGCCTGCAACTGCACTCATACGACTCTTAAAAGCACATCAAAATTCATGGTAGCACAGAAAACAGATAACTAAGATTGAATATTTAATTTTGTTTATTTAGCTCTTCAAGGAAATATTAAACTATGACCATTTCACAGCTTTGGGCACTTTGTCACCAATGAGATTCAACGTCATTCATGAAACTGTGCTTGATATCATTTTTTGGTCATCCTTGAGAATCAGTTCAGGAGGAAACAACATTGTCATTGTTCATCAATTTGGTAATTTTATTGAATAACATATAGATTTATTATTTCTAATTTTCATATCAGTTCCACCTAATGATAGCATGAGATGAAGTTATATTATTATTAAAATAAAAGAGTCTTTCTTAATATTACTCCTACCCATCACCTGCTTTATACAATTATGTAGAAAAAGAACAAACATTTTACCATAATTCAATGACCTAGGAAACATAACTCTTTTAGCCCAGCTGATAGCTTCCAAAATCATGTGAAGTATACAACCAGGGCATTAGAATGAATGGAGTTTTCACATTTAGGACAAAAATTGTATCAAGTCAAATCATCGATAATCATAGTAAGTGCAACAGTGAAACATTTTTAGATCACTGGTTAGTTATTACATGGGAAAAGAATCCTGTCACCTCAGAGTCTCAGATGGCAGGATTATTGTTCTAGTCACTTACACGGAAACATTTAGAACTGAACTAAAAGGATAAACCAAAAGCAATAATAAATATCACGAAATTGTTGCATAGATTTATTTATAAAATACACCAAAGAAGTTCAACATTAAATTAATATGTAGTGCATACCGTTGAGACAGTAATTTTCTTTAATGAAAGCTGAAAGGGAGGTCCTGTCATGACATGGATAGCTTCTACCAAAGCAGCATAGTTATTTAATGGTTCCCCCATTCCCTGCCCACAAAATTAATAACCAGGGACATAAATAATCTCAATTACATTAGAGCCACAATTTTAAGACAGCATTGGAGAAGTTATAATGTACACTGCAAAAAGTAAACTAGCAATACCAGTGTCCTGATTAAATTGAAAACGTATATATGGTTAATGGGTATGAATATTTGCATTTAGAAGACGACATCATCATAGGATCAGTAACTTAATTGCACCAAATTAATAAGGCATGAACACTTCTATGAAGTGCCATGTCCATGTCAGACACCGACACTTCATGGACACTCCTGAACATGTCTCCGCCACTTCATGTCCGTGTTCACAATTTGAAAATAATTTTTAATATTTCGGACACTTGGATGACACATCTTGGACACTTAGTCAACACATTCAAGACACTTGACCAACACATCCCACACTCTCTGTCTTTATAAAATAAACACATGACAGATTTAGAAACAATATTATGTACATACATCAAAGTGTCCAACCTCCTTTTCCTTAAAAAAATGACATTAAACACGTGAAAGTATGTAATGAAAAAAAAAACATAACTAGAACAAGATAGGATAGTAATATCATATATAATATAATATATTCTTTTTGATATTTGAATAGCTTCAATTTCTAACTATGTAACTTTACTATAGAAATTATAAATTAATTAATGTTCTATATTTATCTTATTCAATATATATATAAATGAAAATTTATATCTATAGTAGATGTGTCCATGTCCGTGGCCTCCTTTTTTAGAGTTTGACGAGTCGGTATATCCGTGTCGTATCGTATCCGTGTCCCATGTTCATGTTCATGCTTATTAGGCACCAAATCAGCAACTAGAAAGCAGGGAGGTCTTTTATAAGTTTCAAGCCACTGGGCATAAACTTTGGGTCATAAACTAAATTCGGGGTCCAAGTCAAGGCAAAAAGATCACTACCGGTCCCCCACTGCAATCACCACCTCCACCTTGATCACCACTGTCTCATACTACCATTGTCTCAATTAAGGCCACTTTCATGCATTACCATCATTAAATTGCTGCCTGAACTTCTACCATTGCCCCAAGGAATATAGCAAGAAAAGAAAACAATTACAATAAAATATAAACTCTAAACCATTGTTGGAAATCACACAACCCTGCTAGAACTATTAAAAAGCTTCCAAATTTAAAATGATATATTACAAATTATTAACACCAATTCTATCTCGCCAATTTTTGGTACCATGAAAGTGGCATTTTAAATTTTTTATATGGAAGTTATAGGATCAAAGCGACCCTCAGAACAACAAAATTGAACTGAACTGCTACAAATTGACAAGCTTCTCTAAACTAAAATCAGAATATTAGTACTCTAGCAAACTAATACTGCAAAAGGACAAAAAGGAATTTACCATAAAGACAACATTTCGTATATGTGATAAACGAGAGGCATACACCAATTGTTCCACAATTTCTCCAGAAGATAAATTGCTTTTGAATCCCATGCTGCCAGTTGCACAAAACTTGCAACCCATTTTGCAACCAACCTGTACCAATAGGTGGAATAAGAAAAGAAGGGTGGGGAAGCTAAGAAGGAATAATCATCCCTAAAACTGAATTTTCTACTATAGTCACTTGAGAAACTTAGCTAACAAATTTTCTTGGTTTTAAATGCCAACCACAAATATGAGAAATGAGTTTAAACGGAGAGGGTCAGTCTTGTTTTTGTATATTCCTTTCAAAATGACAGGTCTTGACAAGGGATAGTTATAACTTAGCTATATCTTGCCAAATTAGCAGTCTTGACTTGGCACAACTTGGACAATAAAATTATCCGGCGTGCAGGGAATATGTGTGTGTGTGTGTTTGTCATGTGATAAAATAAAGAATATACCTGAGAAGATATACACAAGGTTGCTCTTGGACCACCAGGGCGTGGCTTTCCACCATATTTTCCCAAACGTGTATCATACCTCATTACAACAGCCTCCACAAATGCTCCATTCTGGTAAGTTGGTAAGAATCAAATGAACCACAACATTGTCTATCATCCACAACAGTGAAAAAGGCCAATGCAGATTTTTATTACAATACGCGTACAATATAAAGTGCTAACTTACAAGGAAAAGAAACAAACACACGCACACAGTGGTTCAAACCACAAAACTCGAAATCACTAAAATGCAAGACAAACTTTGGTCTCCATTCTCCAAAAAACAATAAGGAAAGTACTAAAATACAAGACAGAAATACATAAATTCAATCAAAGAGAACTCTACCATTGGACTTAAGGTAAAATTTGTGGCAAAACATTTCCCAGATTACTGGGGCCAGTATATTACAAGGGAAATGGATTTCAAACATCCAAGCTCTCAAATTAACCCAAAACTTGGAACTTTTATCAAATTTGAGTACCAAGAAACAAAAAATCCAAAATTCACTAACTAATAAAACACTGTTTAGAACATATCCATTAAGTAAAACAGAAGACATGAATTACGTTTTTCCCCTTTGAAATTGGCTAATACTTTCTCCAAAATTGTTTTTTTTTTTCTTTAACCCAAGAAGGTGAATGAGAAAAGCATAGCGAGTATTCCACATTCTCGCGTCCTAAGCAACAAGGGCTCTTCTTTTTATTAGAGAGAGAGTATACCTGCAACTTAATGAGGAGCTTGGTAGTGACCTCGTCACTTGAATCAATGAGGGAGTGAAGAGTGGAAGTCAAGGGTTTGAATTTGGTTCGAAGGATTGGGTAAGCCGCAGAGGGCAACGAAGGAACTTCGTGCCATTCACAATTAGGGTTATGAATCACATGCCTGCATTTATACATACACAATGAAAACACTCAAAACAGAATATAAAGCATCAATATGTATATGTATATGCGCGCATATATGTGTAGAGAGAGAGAGTCTTATTACTTCCATATGAAAGGGATGAAGTGAGTGCTGATTCCCGCTTTCTGAAATTCCGCTCTGATCTCAGCAGCATCGAAGATTGATCTTAACGACATCCCTACCTTTGATTAATCGTATGATCTCTCTCTCATGGAAGAAGAAGGAACGTCAACAAGCCCTGGGCATAATCTCTGGGTACATGGGAAACGCAGATATAGCTGTCGTTTCGACTTCAGACACATACGACGCCGTATCAATATGTATTATCACAAAAAGACCGGTGGAGTGGAATAACCAAATCCGACTATTGAAACCGTAATTTTATAGTTCGGTTATAATTTAAAATTCTTTAGAATTGAGCTGAACCGTTTAATGTTGGACAATACTTGGGTTCAATTCTAGTTGGACGAATTTTGTCCTCTTGCATAATGTGGTCCAGTGAAATACTGACACTTATTTAAAAAATTAAAAATATATTAAAATCGGTAAGTTAACAAACGAATAACAATAATCTCTCTTTAACATTAATTGACAAAAATTTCTCTCTCATCCCACATTCTCTTTCGTATTTCTCTCTCTCTCTCACTCATCTCTCTCTATATCTACTACTAGATTTGTAGCAAATCTCCTTACCTAACCCAACCTCTGTACAATACCTTATCGTTGATCCACCATCTTCCATCACCATTGAGAAACCCTAATTTTCATATATTTGTATTTTATATTACACATATGTATTTGTAACAATAACAAAAACAGAGAGAAATTCATGAAAGAAACTCTATTATTAATTTGCAAGTTGAATCCAATTTTTTTCCATTCAATTTTATCTCCATTAGCAAGCAAAAAGAAATTTATGATTGAAATTTCAAATGAAATTGAACTTATTTTAGAGAGATCTATCTTCTTGATTTTGTATGTATGTACCTTTTTTATATTCATTCCTTATTATTTCTTGGACACTAGGGGTGTGTATATTACCAGAGAGAGAATCAAAGATTTCGATGATTTTGCTTGAGAGGAATGGGGTTATAAAGGGGTCTATTGGGTTAAGTCATTAAAAAATAGATCTAATTTATTTAATTTTCTTTAATTTTTTATATTTTTAGGACACTTGTCAAATTTTTGTTGGACCACTTTATGCGGGAGAACAAAGTTCGTCCACCCAGAGTTAGACCCAAGTATTGTCCTTAATAAAATAGGTAGAAATCTATACACCGACCAGCTAAGGTCGTTTTTTTAAAAATTGAAGAATTACTTCTATTCTCTAAAATAGCAGTTGTAATTTTTTCCTGAAATACCAGTATTGCTTGCTATATATAAAGAAAATTTTACAAGAAATCAAGGGGGTATACAGGATTTTTTATTTTATTTTTATGGTACAGAAAACATTATTTGAAAGTGGTCTCAAGGCCTCTCTCTTCCAAATTTTACTGCATTTTCGGTTTATTAACCTTGATGTTTTCATGTGTAGGGGAGGAAGATGAGTCACTTTGTGGTTGATGATGGAATGTATTAAAAGGATACACAAATAGTAGCAGTGTTCATAGTCACAGAAGTAAGATTATGATCATTTGGGAGGGCATGGATATCAACTCATACTTCGCGCCATGATCGAAACTGTCATTTTAACTTTTTGTTTCTTTCAATGGAAAGTTCAATTATATTATTACTTAATGAGCAAAAATGATTATTCAAGTCAAAATTCTTTCCCTAATTAACTTTGTTATAGCACAGGAATGGGTGGACCATTTGTTCAATTTCTATCAGCTGTCATAGAAAAAGGAAGACTATAAAGTACTTTGTGCATTGTATGTGGACTGTTAACATTTATTAAAATGAAGAGCAAAGTAGTTTGACACAATGACTAATCTAGGTTATGTGTTTCTTGAGCCCAATCCTGTCCTGGCACTAGTCAGGATGATCTGATAATTTTAGTCATTTAAACATGTTTCCAAGGTTAACTATAACGGGTCGGGTGCTAACCTATTTATACACAATCACTTTTCCATCTGGATCCGATATGGGACAAGACCTTCTAACATTCTTTCCCACCCGAACTCGCAACGCCCTCGTTGCGGTCGGACCACTCTGCCTACCCGGGTGGCTGTACCGGAACACTTTCGGGCTAGGAGTGGTACCAGATCAAAGATTGAGTCTAGCTCTGATACCAACTGTAACGGATAGGGCGCTTGCCCTTTATCCAAAAACCTAAATTGTTAAGTAGTGCTGCATAGCCACCAATTTATACCCAATCACTTTCTCATCCGGATCCAATGTTGGACAAGACCCTCTAACATTAACCCATTAGACAAATTAATTTCAATGTATCTGATGGCAGCTAGGTTTCAGAGGATATTTTTTCCATGACCAATGAAGGTATTCTTGTTCTTTCTAAATTTTGAAATGTATTTGGATCAAATATTGTGAAGTTAGTCTTTTTATAGAATATGAGATATATGACTTTAAAAGAGGTGGGATACATTAGCTATGCCTGTATACTATTTTCACATTTAGCACTCATTGGATTCTAGTCTTTTGGCATTGGAGACAGATGGCTAATGCACCATAAATTCTGTTTATTATGGGAATTGAAATAAAAATCTGATTAAACAGTTTCATATAACTACCATAGCAAGTATTACATATATTGTACTCTTCTTTGCAGGAAGCTGCAAAGCTCCATTTCCTGTCTATAAATATGGTAAGCAGCTTAAAGTCTAAGGTGAGAAGAGTTTGTCTTCACACATACACTTCCACACCTGGGGATAATACTCATTCTCTGTTGCTTGGATCAATACTTCAACTGGCATGCAGGGCTTGCATTGGTTGCACTTTGAATGGCATATCACTGGAAATGACCCTTTAATTGCCTTTTTAATTCTCCGTTTAAACATATTCAGGTCATACGAAGTTCGCTCACCATTTTCCTAAAGAATATGTAAGTTTCTATGAGAAAAAACACTGTTTATGTAATGCTAACTTGGTATATATCATTAAAGGACTGCATAAGTAAGATAACTAGAGAATCCAGGATGAACTTACTGGTGCGAGTGATGGAGAGGTCGCAAGCTTGCGCGAATGAACCATGGAAGAAGGAGTTAGGATAGCAACCAAGAGGATGATGATTAATCTATTAAGCTCTGGTTTGTGCTCCATTCTTCTATGCTATTTTCTATGGTATCTCTCCAAGTCTTTTCTGTGTGTATTATTTGATTATAATTGAATTGGTCTTTATTAGAATCCTTCAAGGACTGTATGGCAGCTTAGTGAGTTGGTAGCACTTTTTATAGGTCCTAGAACTAGTCAAGATTCCCCTCATGTGTAAGTTAAGTTGAGACATCAACCTTCACAGTGGATAAACTCAACATGTAAAGAATAACACATTCCAGTGACAGTCTAGGATTTGGTCATTGTCATCATACACCAACTCTCTTTTGGATTGCCATAATCTTGGACTCTTAGAACTTGTAGCTCTTACTTAACCTTGTAGTAAATTCTTGGATTTCATTTCTTTTCCTGTTTTATCAGATATCAAATAAGTTTCAAAGGGTTGGGTGATATTGTAGTATCATTGTATAATTAAGAATCAGAGAGAGTGAGAGAAGCTTCCATTAAATCCAATTAGGCTTCAATTACATGAGTGCACACATATCTTTCACGTGTATTCTAGCTTTTACTCTCTACTTTAAATTAGTGAATATTATTAATAATGGTTGTGGCAGTGGTGGTGGTACTCTTAGCTTCTATTTCATAGGGGTAAGGCATCTCCTTCACCTCCATTTCCAATCAGACTGAGATTGAAATGGTGATTCAATTGGTTCTCACTAGGAGAACCAACTACAAGTGTATGCTGCCCAAGAACCAACTTCCTCTTTCCATCTCCATCAACCACACTTAGTACCTTGCACACGTCCAACTTCACGATTGCTGTCACCGTCTTCCCTCTCTTCACATACACCCTCTCGAACCCCACCAACTGTACATTGGGTGTCCCAATCACGCCCTGTGAGCTAACTGGTATCCAAAACACTAGCACAACATGAGAACCATCCATAGGCCCCTCATTTTTCACTCCAATCGCCACTTTCAATTCTAGATTCTGGCAATCTATACTTGAAATGTCGATTGCTTGGCCAATAGGCTTGATGCTGGACACGGAAGACAGGATGGAAGACAGGATGTTTACAGTGGAAGGGGCAGATGTTATGAACGTGGAAAACTTTGAGTAGCTCAGACCGTGGCCAAATTCATAGAGAGATTTGCCATTATAGAACCGGTAGGTTCTTCCCGGATAGTTTCTAGTGGCATTAGCTCTCATGTTCATGTCAGTCATCGGCACTTGATCTACATACTCTTGTGGGTACCAAGTAAAAGGTGACCTTCCACCTGAGAACACATACAAAATGTAGATTAGCATGAAATGTGGCTCTACTTGCATTGAAAGCTAGAAGTTACATGTGTGCGTGTGTGCAAGAGAGAGAGAGAGAACCTGGATTATGATCTCCAAATATGACTTGAGCTATGGCATCCCCTCCACCTTGACCAGGATAGCCAACCCATAAAATTCCCCCAATTTTGCTATTGTTCATTGCGAAGGAAACATCAACCGGACTAGCTGTCATTATGACAAGAATTACAGGTCCATTCGTGGCATTAGCCACTTGAGTCACGAGCTTCTCTTGAAATCCTGGCAATGTCAAGTTCACTCTATCTAGCCCCTCTCTCTCAATGGATTGATCAAGCCCCACTACTACCACCGCTGCATCTGCTGCAGCTGCAGCCTTGACTGCTGCATCAATTCGGCTTGCATCGCTGCAGCCCACATTGCTACACCCCGGCTGGTATGTCACCGTCGATACATACTTTTGCAGCCCCTGCAAAGGGCTAGTGTAGCGACAAGGTACACCGGCATAGTTGCTTATCATAGTCACAGTGACATTAGCATTGGGTCCTATAATGGCTAAGTTCTTGATGGTCTTTGGAGACAGAGGAAGAGTTCCATTGTTGTTGTCTAGCAGAACTATTCCCTGCTTCGCAGCTTCAACTGCCAATGATTGATGATCATTGGTGCATACATCAGAAGGGCCAAGTTTCCCAAATGGGAGCAATGTGGGGTCACCATCAAAGAAGCCAAGCCTCATCAAGACCACATAGTTGTATATCAGTGCCTGGTCTACAATAGACTCTTCCACTTTTTTCAATTTTACTGCATTCTCTGTGTATTTCCCTAGGTAATCTCCACAATTCATGTTCAAACCTGCATGATCATGTAGGACTATTTAGCATATATATATATATATCAATCTATGGACCAGTTAGAAGATTATTAGCATTTATGTGGGTGCAATTAGGATACCTGCTTTCAGGGCTAGAGCTACTGCATCCTCAGGTGTAGCAGTGTAATGTATAGAGTTGAAATAAACCTCAATAGAGTCACAGTCTGAAACAATATATCTGCTCCAAAAGCATACTTTGTATTAGAATGATTAGGGCAACCAAGATAATTAAAATACCAAAAAGCTATATGGGAATATCACCATTTTGGAGGAGTGCAAGTGTCGATGTCCAATGACACACACGTCTGACATTCTCAAATTAGGAACCCATATCCTCTCCGGTACAAGAGAGGTCCGATGCACAATCAATGGTGGTGATTGTCACCATAGATGGAAACCATCACGCGGTGGTGCCAATCACCACCACTGATTCGTGCACCAAACCTCTCAAGTACACGAGAGGATTTTAATTCCTCAAGCTAGACGTTTTGTCAACCAATCTACATCTTGAGGTCAAAGCTAAAACTTTATTTTATTTTTGGTTTTTCTAACAACTATTGATATATGGTCTCCTTCTAATTTATATCAGCTTGAAAATATTATAGAGGCAAAGCCAATGTGGCACAGTTATAAAAATGCTAAATAACATTAGGGTTTTGCTTCATATCAATCCACTGTTACAACAAAACAAAATAATACTGTAATAGTAATAATAGAAATTAAAAAAAACATGGGAGAGGTACAAACCCATCAAGATCCCATTGTCCTCTGATTACCCCTTTGAGCAAGTCCGGATCAGCACATGTGGGGATCCCATTGACCCTATTATATGAACACATCACACTGGTGACATTCCCCTCCTCTACACAGCTCTTGAATGGGGGCTGATATGTATCCTCCAAGTCCTGTGGTGTCACCTGCAATCCAATACAATGGTCATATATATAGCTTTATTAATTGCACTTCTTTGTTTTTTTCCCTTTTTTAGTAGTAAAATGGGCGATTGGTACACCGTACACACTGGTGCACAAAATTATTAGATAGTCTTGGACCATGTGGTGCGGTCCAATCAAAACACTCTAACTAAAAAACACGAATTCATAATAGTTTTACTAAGATATTACGAAGAACAATGTTAGGGACGCCTACACCCCTCACCTGGGCTGTGAGAGGGGGTGTGGGCCCCATAACATGGGACGCGTACACTTTCAAGGAATGCATGTTGTGGAGCCCACACTCCCACCTCTCTCTCACAATCGGGGTTGGAGTTGTCGATGCATTTGATATTTTTCTATATAAAGAAACTGAACATGTGTTTTGATTGAACTAGACCACGAGCTATATATCCATTCATACCTTGATAATTTCTAAATTTAGTAGCTTCTATGTAACTATGAAATCCTAATTAATTATACTATGAATGATCAAAATACATGCATACCTTTGCATCAAAATGAAAGCGATCAACCCCTTTCCAGTTATCAACATCATAAGCAGTATAATGCTTACAACAACTTGAAACCTTGAGCTTTTCACTGCTGAAGTTCCCTTCCTGACCCACCTCCTGCAAACCTTTGACATAATTCACTGCATACTTAGCCACCACCAGAGGGTCCTCTCCGGGGGTCTCCTGACCCCGTCCCCATCTGGGGTCCCGAAAAATGTTCACATTCGGACTCCAATACGTCAACCCGGCTAAGCCAGCATTGTACATGGCTCTAGCCTCTGTTGACACAACCCGTCCCAATTCATTCCACAATGAGGCATTGAAACTAGCAGCTGAAAGAATAACAGCTGGGAAACTAGTTGCACCGGGCACGGTGGCATTGAAACGCACCCCTGGCCCGGTGTTTGAGACCCCGTGAAGGGCCTCGGACCACCACTCATATGGTGGCACGCCAAGCCGGGAAATGCCGGTGGCTTTGTTGACTAGCTGTTGCACCTTCTCTTGGAGAGTGAGGCGTGACACTAAGTCGTTGGCTCGGTCTGTGTATGATAGGGAGGTGTTACAGAAGGCATAGTGGCTCGTGTTAGTGTCGCGCTTGTCGCACGCGTATTGGTGGGTGGCACATGGGAATAGGAGGAGCAATGAGAAGAAGAGAGGTAAGAGAAGATGGGTTTTCATGGCTTCACTTTAGCTATATGTTACCTCTCTATGTGGGTGGAAAACTACGAGGACTGTCACTGGCTTTATACACTTTGAGTACTGGAATGTAATCCTAAAGTAACATTTAACTTTTGCTTTACTATAAGATGTACACTATAAGGTAGTGTGTGTATATATACAAGTATACCTTATTTAGGAAGTTGTCATGAAACAAAAGCTTCTTTACTTCAGTACTTGTAACCATGGTTGTAATGGAAGGCCCAATTATAAGAGGTCATGTAAGGAGGAAATTAAGATGGTTTTGGGTCATTTTCATCTTTGATGGAGTTTAATTTTCAGGCCATCTTAATTGGATATTGTGTTTAGATTGTTATTTAAGCAATGTACGATGAAATAATAGAGGATGCAGTCATTTTAATTCATGCTTGCAAGACTGGATTGTAGTTCACATATCCATTTCTTACTACAATATCATAGTATACCCCACTTTCTAAATTGACAAGCTTAATGTTGGAAAGCAAAAGAATTCATCTAAAGCAAGCTACTCCACAGACAGAGACAGACAAGAGTGTTGCTTCAAAGAAATTGCAAACACAGAGCACGCTAAGCCCACCAAGGCTAGCATAGGAGCTTTTTGGACAAACTCTGTGCACACGAGACTTCCGTCATTGTAGGGTCTCAGGAGGCATCAAGCCTTTTTCTTTCCTATTTTTCCTCATTTTGGTAACGGAGAATGTCCCAACCTCGTCTTGGAATGGAACATTTCACGTGCACCGGACAATTATCGGAAAAAATTCTCTCGGGATGGCCCAAAGGAATTCAGGTCAAATGAAATTAATCAAACACAATTTAACCAATTGACATTACCATTTCATGAACAAGTTGTTACAAAGCTATCGATTCAAATCAATGATATATACAAAGAGTTATACTAACTACCATGCTCACTGTCATTGACAATGACAAATAAAGATGAAAGTCTGCTCAAACTTTATTTATTATGTTGGAGGCAAAAAAAAAATAGAAACAATTTAATCAATTATTCATGATGATTAATAAATTGGAAAAGGAAATCCATTACAAGATGGCAATGACTTCATACATATTATATATAATTGGCTATATTTATTTAATAAATTGAATACTCAGCACCAGCATTCTTTCAACTTCCAAGATCACCATCTCGGCGTCGTGATATTCAGATCGAGCCCAATGTTCAATCCATTGTATGCGATGGGAGCATACATCCACAGATCATCAGAGCTCAATAGCTACAAATATACAAACAGAAAAGTCAGTGTTAGGATCAGTAACTCCTCTCCCAACTTAGCTTCAAGGAACAAACAATGTTTGAATCTCATTATTTATTGGCAAAGAATAAATAGATTCTGCCTCAGTTATAGAATAATACAATCTCACTGCAACTTAGACAATCTTGAAATGAAAATAAGATATGATTCTTTTCCACTCACCTTGATTTGAAGTTGCAAAAACTTCACATACTGGACAGCTTCTTCAAGCATTGTGCTAATATCAACCTGTCATGCCCAAGAATTGATTAACTTGGAGTACTTGGAAATCGACATGTAGTTCTATAATACACACACACACACACACAACTGCCTACCTTTGTTCCATTAGGGACAAGCTTCTGTAAGATTCTTAACCGCTCGTTTATTCTCTCTCTTCTTTTCTACAATATGGAAAAAAAGAAAAAATTTAAATCAATTGAACATTGGTTGACAACACACTGAAGCAGGACTATGTCGAAACACTGGTAAATAGTTACCCTTGTATAGAGGCTCTGGGGATCAGTGGCTGACCCCTTACTGGCTCTTGTCTTGCTGTTTGAATCCAGAGCGGCAGCCCCTTTTGAGCTTGAACTCGAATTCACTCTGTTCAGGTCCTGAGATGCATTGGAGTCGTCCTCTAAGCAGCAGCTACTTGAGCTCTGCTTATTAAGCTCAGCATTGTTATCTTCGTCATTGTTGCTAGTCAAAACAAGCTTCTGGTTCTTCTTCGTTCTCTTCTTTTGGACCTACATTATAAAATTATGATGAGAAACGGCAACACGATATTCAGAATTAAGTAGCATTTGCACTAGGATTTTTGGAACGCGTTGTTAACAATGTAATATGTTTCTTAATATACTCACCTCTCCTGAAATCCGAGATCTTTTCTTAGAATTGTCCGGTGGATCGTTTGTATCTTCACTAGACAGTTCTGGTACTGCCATCTTAGGTTCCCTTTTGAGCTGCAAATTCGTTCCGTGAAGAACAGCTTCTGGCGGGTTCCCACCAGACTCCATACTGCCACTGCTCATGTCTTGGCTCAAGAAGTCATCCCCAATGCATAAATCCATTGACATTGAACCATCGTTTGTCACTGATGTATGAAGAGAATCAGTCAGATAGTAGCTTTCAAAACTAGAAGTACTGGGAAAAAGAATACTACTAAGACCACTATAAGTACTAGTCCCTTGTGAAGAACAGTACATGCTAGTATTAGTGCAATCTGAAGAACACATTAAACCTTCGCCAACCCCAGCCATGTTCATAATTGATTCATGGGAGGAGTGGACTACAAAGCTTGAACCCCCATTTGGAAGCTCATTTGGAAGTGCACAGTAACCAAGCAACTGTGCCATGAAGTCAGCCTCCTGATCAGTGGAGTACATTCCACTAAAAGAGTTCCATTCTCCATCTGACATGACTCCCAAAGACTCCATTTTCTTACTTCCACAAAAGTGGAAGCCTATGGGGAAATAAAGGAACTTTCTGTAGAGTGCTAACTGTTATGCTTGGAAAGAATGGGGATGAAGAAATTTATTTATACCCAACAGTAGGGAAGAATGTCGAACCGGACTTCATTTGTATAACAATATTTCAATTATTAGTTCCCAAGAAAAAAAAAATCCCAATTCCCTTAACCAGTTGTATGGATCCGTAACGGGGTCAAGTACAACTCAGCCAGTGACCAAATCCAAGCCAATGATGCACTAAAATAGTGTGACCTTTCAGTGGCTTGAAATGCCTTAAACTTAATTAAGTAACAAAATCAGAATGTTCAGAGTGAAAGGCCAATCATTGGAAGGCATAGTGTTATTATTTAGTATAAAATCCTGAACACTTAAATTAGGAAGAATGAAGTGAGATTTGGGGAAGGAGGGAGGTAAACAATTACACTTGGCAGTCCTGAGAACGTGGTGATCCTCTGCATATTTTAACATGAATGATTAACTTTAAAAAAATTGAAAATGATGTTTCTGAGGGACGGCAAGATCGTGGAGAAGGGTCAGACGTCTTAAAACTACCTGGAACCAGACACAATATATTCCAACCTGGATCCTTGTCTCCTCCAATGCTCCAAACTTAACTACTGTTTTCTGAACATGCTATATAACCACTTGGTTAGTACTATTATTTTCATCAGATTTGTTAGTTACAAAACTATATGAGCAGATAAAATTTGTTTCCCATTACATGGTTCATTAAGTGAACCAGCCAAACAGGCCATATCACTGAACATATTTAACAAGATTAATGGATCACATCACAACTACTAAATTGAAATGATGCATATAATTAATTACCCTCTGGATTACCAAGTAAACTGGTCTTAAAGGGTTTGATACCTCTCCAATGAACACTTCGTGTACCGTCTAATGACCTCTGAATTCCTGACATACCAGCATAAAAAAGTTTTGAGAATTAATCATCTGATGGGTCCATTGACTGCTACAAATATACGATTTCAATAAATTTTCTTACCATGTCACCCTTACTGTTTTCTTTTCCCAATTCATCGTCAAAAGTTTTCACTTTTCTATCATCCAAGTGATTTTTCTTTAAATACTATGGCTGCAACCATTTAAATCAAGTCAATAGCAGACATGAGAAACAAGTCAGTCCAATACAATGCCAACTTGAACCACTTGCACCAATCATTTGACAGAAGTAAAAAAGCACAGAATATTATTGACTTTGAAAATAGGCTCTGGACCATTTTTAGGGCATCAATAGAAATAAGATAAAAGGTGAGGGATATTCATGGAACTGCAAAAAATGAAAAACAGATCTGTTTCTATAAGTCTGTTGATGAACATTAATTACAAGAAATCAAATCTTATCTATATAGTATTGATGATTTAATTTAACTTACTACAATCTCACCTACCCCCAATCTTGGTGTCACTTGCATAATTATCATTATTTATTTATTTTTATTTTTTTGGACTGCTCTCCATTAAAATCACCCAGGAAGAGCATGTTACGCGTACATAGAAAATGGCATCTCCTATTGATTAAATTATTGTAGCATCCAAAATAGGCATCCTAAAATACACAAACTAACTCCTAGCTGCACTTAAATATTGTGCCTTGTATAGCCTATCATTCCTTAAATGACAACATAGTGTGCATGTCACCCATGCCAAATACAAATACATAGATAAAAAAATGATGACTTTGTACTACTGGATGCCTTCTTTATAGAAAATAAGGGTGAGTGAATCACTGAATCGAATCGCATCCCCTCCATATATATTCAGATATGAGAGATTGTTATATATCTTAATACCTCCTCAATCCTACTACATCATCACCAGGAGGAAAAAGAATTGTGACTCACCATTGATATATCCCACTTACAGAAATCGCTGTAATAAAAAACAATTAAGCAGATAAGATACTTCGAAAGACAAGGTGCATCTTCTTTCAAAAAAAATTTTGACAACGTTACGCTCTGTTAAAATGAATTTAGTCAAATTTAAATCATGATAACTTTAGTGGTGCATTTGAGAATTGGAGAATTTCATAGCGGGATTGGGTAAAAAATAAAAAAATATTTACTAAAACACTTCTAAATAACTTCACATACAGCCACATGATAATACATACTCTAATTGCACCAAAGGGTTTCTCTCTTTCTTATCAAATACCATATTATTAGCTTTAGAAAATCAAAAAAATTATACCATTTATGTTAGATTTGAATGTTTGGTAAAACTCACGCGGATCCCTCAATAATAATCAAATTAGGTTGGTGCTCATATCAAACAACGGTTTTGCCTCGACTTTTTTCCACAAAATCTAACCATGTCTGCGTTATAAATAAAAAAGGATTAGTATGCCCCCATCACATGTAAAAGTATTGGGTGAATGGGTGGTATTATGCCATTAATTTTTGGTTCATCATCAATGTGGGTGCTCAACTAGTACTATAAAAATGTTAAATCACAATGAGAATTGCAGGTTACACTAGTCAAAAGTGTTTTTTTATTTTTTTAAGTAAATATCGCTCAAAAGGGAAGCATGTTCCAAGACAACTGCACAAAGGCCAAAAGAAAAGCTACACCTTTAGACTATCCACAAAATCAATTAACTACTTCATACTTCATAGATTCACAATTGTTCCCATATACCCAAAAATATAAAAACAAACTAAGGAAACACTAGTGACTTGTCAAAAATAGAATAACTATCAACCATCCAATTTCCATAGACAAAAAAATCTACATATTCTAAAAATAAGATTGAAACAAAATGACCAAATTATCATACAGACAAGTTATGGATGCATATATTACCAAAGTTTAGCTCCACTGATATCTCCTCTACTATTCAGGTGGCAGGTGGAAGATTGAGTGTTCAAGTCCTCTACTATTCTATTCAAGTGGCAATTGTGGGTGTGTCACCATGTATTACTTGCCCAAAAAAATTAAAAAATTGTGTATGCATTTGATCAACAAAGTAGTGATTATAAAATATAAAATTCAATCCATTTATGGGTGCTGACCTGGAATTAATAAAATAATCTAAAAACCATAAAAAAAATAATAGAAAAATTACAAGGAAAGGTTAGCCCTTATACAATATTTTATTCACAATCATATCTTAACAAGAAATGAAAAGGAAAGAATAACTTACTTAACCAACCCTATACTTCCCATTTTGGTACATGAGCTGTGACTGTGAGACCTAAATAAACCTAATACTAATATATAAAAAAATTTATATCACAAACAAAACCCTAATTTTTTCCCGCCAATAAATAAATCAACAGCACAATCCAATGACATAGCAAAGATACCTTGAATCGACACGCACAAGTGGTCTGTGTCTCTGTATCTGTGGCCATGTCGCATCCGGATCTTCCGCCATTTTTCACTCTTCGTCAGACGCGTCGAGTCGACATCTCTACAGGATTTCTTCCTTCGAGATATGTGTGTGTGTGTATATATATATATATTCCTGAATGTTGCACCGGCCATTACACGATCTATATACAAATGGAACCTTAATTATATATAGATATTATCTATTTCTTTTTTGTTAATCCAATATATGTGTGTGTATACACCAACTTTTTAGAGTGTGGAATAAGATCTTTAGGGTTTGCAAGAATTAAAGTGGAAACTCAGATTGTGTAGCTGATGGAGAATATTCATGGCCAACCTGCCCGTTCGGGGTTTGCAAGAATTAGGGTTTTGCTTGCAACAAATTGCGACCCCTCGTCATTTACAGAAGCCAAATGGCAGGTTTTAAAATTTTATTTATTTTCATTATATATATCATATATGTTGTTGTTATTTGTTGGAAGCAATTATTAGATACAATATGCATTAAATAATGATATTATCCATCACGAAAGGACAAAAACAATTTAAATAATATTAACCACCACAATTTAAATACTCAAGACAATTATCGTGGGAATATCAAATTACTAATATGCTTCTTTGTTATTATTTAAGACAAGACAAAATTTATATCTATATGTAAAATCAGAATTTAAAATATATATAAAAAAATAAAAAATAAAAACTTTTAGATCAAGATGAGAATTTAATTCAAGTCCATGTCCACCAGCATTGTCTCGACAGACTTAAATTTAGAGTCCAATCCCAATGTCTACAATGCGACACTTTTGACTGTGTTTTTCTAAGTAATATATTTGGACGAATTATAGTGTTAATTTTTAATCTAAATAATTACGAAAATTGATATTAACACAACCTTTACACAACTATATTTTATTAATGTGTGTGGGTCTTCCTCGTGTGACCAATTAAGAATTAGGCCAACTGGACATATAATATTAAAGTGATATTCGGTATTTAATATTTTTTTACCCCCACAAATCAATCATTCATTTTTTTATTAATGCTTATCGTTTCATTAGTTCTTGTGTTATTATAATTTAGGGGAGAAAAAACTGTCATGAACGCTCGATGATCTATCCTCCTCATATCATAAACTTATTCATTATATTAATATCTATATTACATTTAAGTTTGGTAAAATGTGTCAAGTTATCAACAGTCCACAATCATTTCATCTAACGATCACGGTGACAAGTGCATGATAGTGCCGTAGGCACGGGTATGTACTAGTATATATACATACACACACACTTCCCATTCTTGATTTTAAAGGCCATGACAGCTATACTAGAAATATTTTTAGGAAACAGAAAAACATTTAATTGCATGGAACATGGCAGTCCAAAAAATGAAAAATAAAACCTAGTTTACTTGTAAGTCCGAAAATGAGAAAAGATATTTGGTTTGTCGTGCAGTGAACAATTACAGTTGTGCGTGCACAATACGTACTATGAGTCTTATCGTGCTTGTTGTGCACGCGCATCTATGATTGTCTCGATATATAATGCGACAGACGCATGTGAGTCCTATCGGGCGGTGCACAATGCGATAAACGCGCGAAATATTTTCTCTGAAAATGGAGCTGGGTATCGTTATTAAATCATCTCTATTTGCTAAGATTTCATTCGTAATGGGACAGACATCTCGCATGTAAGTCTTATCATGCGTGTTGTGCACACGCAACTATAATTATTCTGATACACAATGCGACAGTTGCATTAAAAATCTTCTCCTAAATTGGAGTTGGGTATCATTATAAAATCATTTCTGTTTGCTAGGATTTCATTTGTAATTTTATGCAAGCTATTATTAATAAACAATTGTATTAAGGAGTAAGATGTGGATGAAATTATGAAACAATTCGCCGCGTTAAGACCTTTTTTATAAAATAATTTTTTGGACCTCTTCTTCTGTTTGGTAGGGTAGGATCGTACAAACTCATATTGTGATTGGATTCGTTTATAAAGCCTCAAATATGGTCAATGACCAGCAAACACTGATGTGTCTAATTCAAGAAGATCCAGAAATTTTAAGTCTGTTTGGTAGGTAAGAGTAAAGGAAGGTCTCAAAGAACAGTACATTCTCTTGTTTGGCAGAGCAGAAGGGAAAGAAAAGGGAGAGGGAGAGGGAGAGGGAGAGGGATAGGGATAGGGATGTCTTTTTCTCCTTAGCCACAATTAGTATGCACACGGTTCCGTTACCATCCTTTAATTGTTACTTGAATTGTTGAGGAAACATTTCGATTCACTGATTCTTTTGAATGAATGAATTATTATTATTATTATTTAAAATACTTTCGCTCACTAACAGTGACTATTTTATTAGTATGTTCTGAACCACAGTGAAAATTGTGGAACTTGTGATTCCCAATTTACAATAGCATCCTTCACTAGGTGAAAGAATTCAGAAAAGGAAATGATCTAAATTTCTTCTACTACCCGTATTCATCACGTATAAACAGAAAATTAGATTACAAAATCAAATTGTCAAAAAGACTCTAACTTGGTCAGAAAGAATTCGGAGAAGGTTTTAAATTCTTCTTTAACATTAATTTCATAACATAGAAACTGAAAATTACCTATAATTACAAATATATATATATACACACACATACGACTCCAGTTCTAAATAATTATTCCCAACAGTTCAATCGTAATGGACCTAAAACTAAAACCGTTGGTAACAGTTTCTACAATTTGAAACATGTTTATGAACCTAAAACCAAAACCGTTGGTGAAATTGAAACCAACTCTGTAAAGGGAAGTATGATCATCTATTAATTCTTTCCTTTTTTTTTCTCTTCTCATTCTTTCCCTTTTTTTTTCTCTTCTCGCACACCCACACTGCTCCTGTGAGAACTCGAACCCTCGCATCTTCTGCTAAAGGTAAAAGGTACCAATGAACTACAACCCCTAGTACTTCAACATAACATCCATATGGTTGCGTGTATATATATATATATATAGGCTTTATATTCACTCCATTTTGTGCACACCATTTCTTAAGTGACAGTGACATACTACGCACCATAGAAGACAAGGAGCAAGTATAAGAGATGGTTCTCAAATATGTTATTCTTCCTATTTTTGCTTTCCATCACCACAATCTAAGAAACAGCAAAACTAGAGTACTCATTGAGCTACCTTTTAGTAGATGCCACTCTTTGAAAATTGAGGGCCTGTACAGTTAGTTGACTGTTAATATGCTGGTTCAATTGCTCAACCAAAACATTGAAAAAATGAATTATAATGAAATCTTCAATAAAATTTTCATACACGATTTTTATGAACGATGCTAAAACAAAAGAGATAAGTGGTACAACTAATTGATCAAATCTGGCTTTCAAGACTATCACGGTGGACGATGCGGTTCTCAAAATTTTATCTTCCAAAAGAAATTGAAACAATGGTTCTCTTCAGCCCTGCACGCAATCCCAGCTCAGTAAAGAAGCAAAAAATACACAATGAGATATTCCCAACTACAAATGGTTCACACAACCATAGTTGTCTCAAAGTTTATTAGTTGAAAATAGATATTCACAAAATAACCCAACCTAAGAAGAAGAACAAAAAATTGCCTTTAATGCGATATTCACTTCTGTTTACAAACAAAAGCCAAATACACGAGCAAAGGACCTAGATGAGCAAGAAATTCATACGAGACATTTTGCTGTAATTAGAGACAATTGAAAATTCTCTACAGCAAGAGCATCGACTTGTGTGCTTTGAAGTGAACCAGCCCAGTGCTACACAAGGGAGCGACTGAGTGGAAACAAGAAGCAGCGTAGAGGTAACCAGAATACCAAGAAATAATATACCATCACCCAAGGAAACAAGAAGCAGCGTAGAGGTAACCAGAATATCAAGAAATAATATACCATCACCCAAGCCACCGTCACGACTTCTACAAGGTTGATCACTGTTGCTCGTCATCAGGCAGCTCCTCATCAAGGCCACCTTGTGCAAGTCTGTAATACAGTATACCCATGGTTCCCATGCATGCCCTGCATGTAATTATGGAACACTTGCATTAGTGAATTTAGGCATGTTTTATGAACGGAAAAAAGTGATACAATAACAACTCCAAATCTTGTGTTTCTCTATTACGGTTAAGACTGGAACAATAAAGATGCTAATAGTTTTTTTTCAAAATGGTAATAATGATATGCTAATAATTGTTTGTTTGTCGGTCTCCCAAATCGGCCAGAGGTGAGACCTTGATATAAGCAACACTCTTGCATCAAGATAAGATCACCTATATTACTCCAGAGGTGGTCGGTGCAAACCCACGTTTTACAAAGCAAGTATCCACATTTCAATGGTTCCAATTTTTTCCAACAAGAAAACATAGAGATGCAAGAGAGAATTTCGAGCAAGATCACATGACTGCAATCATCTGATAGAGAGAATTCTACCCTACAACAACACAGACAATGTACACCAAATGAACACCAGTATGGTACTGCACCTTGACTGCCACCCTAAAGCAAATCCCTCAAGTCCAATCACTGAATCACTTGATTCAGTCACAGAACTTTGATCTGTATTCTTTTAGTTCCTTCTGTTATTTCTGCACCTTTTTCTTCCTTTATACATTCCCTTCTCCAGCAAAGCCATTGATGGTGCACCTTGCCTGATTAATCACGTGATTGCAGTCATCTGACAGAATTTTACCCCACAAATAAATTTGGTCAGGTGCTTCAAATGAACACAAGCATGGGAAATTCGCCATGCCTGCACACCCTAAAACAAATCCCTATTAGATCACTGAACCACTTAATTCAATCGCAGAATATTCATTTTACTTTTTTTAATTCCTTCTGTTATTATCAAGTCTTTTTCTAACTTTATATTAATTCCCTTATGTGGGGGAAAATATGGGCAATCAACACAATGGGAACCAGTAAAGAGATCCACAAACATTACATGATTGCTATGATGAGAAGGATTTTCCTTGGATCCACCCTTGAGGATCTCTGATGCCGCAAACGACCTTCTGGGACATCATCTGCATTTGATGCATCTTTTCTTGGTGGTGCACTCACTGGAAGAACTGGTAATGCACTCGACCAGAAAGGTAGCAATGCCCTAAAAAACTTATGGCGGAAAGTACCTGCAATTGAGAGCCTCATTAATTTGAATACAGAGTATTCATTTAAGGTATCTCATGAAATGATAACATAGCATGCATTAAATAAAACAAAATGAGAAGGCAATCAGAATGAACTCAAAAACATCTCCATAAGTTTGAGAAATGCCTTAATTCCAACAGTTTGGTATGAAGATACCGAATCCATGAGATATTAAACCAGAAGGAAAGAGAAGTATAGCATGAGGAAGATTAAACAAATTTGATAAGTATCAAGGATAGAAGACATCGTTCATTCTAGCACCAACTATAATGCAAAGTTTGTCATCAAGAAGGTCATATAACAATAAGATAGCAATTTCATAAATAAAGAGGAGAAGCGTCTATTTACCCCTTCGACTGTACTTTTTCCGATTTCCATCTTCATCATCATCTGCATAATATGAAATTTCAGAGTTTTGCCTGTCAAATTGGAAAGCAGTCTTTCGCGTTGTAGCACCAGCCTGCATATTGTTGAAATTCTTTTATAAAGAGGTTATATAAGACACCAAACTAGAAAATACACACCAGACAGATGCGCATACGCAAACATGCTAAAATCAGTATATAAATGTCGTAAGGAAAAGAAATGACTAATGCATCCCAATTTACATGAAATATATAAACAAGAGAATCTTCTTACACCAGCAGGACTTGCACTTTTCACAAAACTGGTCTCGTGATTAGATAGGGATGGACTTGCCGAACTAGGACCATCTATCTCCACAATATCTGTTACTGAAGAGTTACTAGGCCCTCTTCCAGCTGCAGCAGAGTAACCTTCAGAATCTTTAGCTACTGAAGATGACAAGCTTGCATTATACTCTCTCCCTCCAGTTGCAGATGCATGCATCAGTGGATCTGAGGCAAAAGCAGGAGGAGGACCACGGGATTCTGTCGCTGGCAATGAAACTGGATGGTTCCCGAACAAGTTCTTCTCCAGACCAGTCTGCACAACAGCAACATATAATGTCACAAGGAGATTAATAGCAAGACCATTGACTCTAGCTGTCATGTACAATACATAAAAACAATGCCAGGCTTCCCTTCACCTGGTTCATTTGCAGCCCTTGTATCAACCTATATGTGGCATTGGGTGGATTAGCCAAAAGCTTGCTTGGCCTGGTTCATTTACTTTGTCTCTCTGTTGCATTATAATCTACACCACATATAGACCCCTATAGGTTGGACAAAATAACTTTGGCTACAAACATGCCCACAAGGCTTTCCTTGTCTACGCTTCTATCAGAGTACCAACTTTAGATTATGTATCCTCATATCTAAATTCCTCTCATAGTGAATTCTCATAGATTTACCAAGGAAGTCACTCGAACAGATGAAAGCACTACCAAAGTCACCTCATTTATACCGTTGCTAAAGAGGGAAATGGGAAAATGAAAAATGACCCCATTCCTTCATGTATCCATTCATCCATCAAAGACGATGGGAAATATCAGCTCATAACGATAACAGCACAATATAAGGACCACAGCTTTCAAAATGAGAACAATAACATAGAAGATTTGTTATATCTTAGTTATTATATGTGGTGAAACTTACGCAGTTTGATGGAAAAGACTATTTAAAAAAACAAAGTCAAATAGTGTCATAGAGGAACAAATTCATTGTAACAAGTTTAGAGCAAAGCATCAGAATTACCAGCATAATTGCCTCCTTCAGCTTTGAATGAAGACGGGATCCTGAATCTTTGACACTTTTTGGAGGCCATATCTGCAACAACAAAGCACCATTTAAAACAAACCATTCAATGCTTAAACACAGCCAAAACAAGTTCTAAATCAACACCATAATCCCAAAGAGTGCTTATTCTGATGCATATCCC
The DNA here is from genome assembly GCA_026545225.1 of Cornus controversa. Lineage (NCBI taxonomy): Eukaryota > Viridiplantae > Streptophyta > Magnoliopsida > Cornales > Cornaceae > Cornus > Cornus controversa. The sequence goes on from CM048853.1 coordinate 38,999,262, forward strand.
AAAGGATTCTGATTTTCCTAGTAGATGTCAAAAAGAATTGAGGTCACTGAAACCAAGCACAATTTAACACGACTCCTTCAGTTCTTCTCTACTATTGATTCATTGATTGCAATAAGTGGTTTGAATTTAGCCATTAAGTTAATAAAGGATAATGAAACCTAAGCCCTGCATATTGAAACTTTCCAGGATTAAGCCTTTTGAATGCCAGGATCAAGTTAGATTACACCTTGTTGTGCATATTATCAATAAGCTACATCAAATGTACACCATCCTAAACAGAACCGAGGAACTCAGTCTAGCAAAAGTTGTTTGTTGGATTCAGAAGTTCAATGTCATTTTGGTTCTTGGAATGTGTGAACCATTCTATGACTAGGCTCAGGCTCAATACCAGGAAAACCAATCCAAGCCAAGTTCCACCTCTAAGCTGCAGGACTCAATACTATCTTTATATTCCATAGTGAGTTAGCACTATCTCTATATTCCATGGTGCTAAGACCGTCTTAATTAATTAGAGCAGAAGTCAAGCTATCCGAAAAAACTCAATTTATTTCACAAGCAAAAAAGTTCCTTTTTTTTATCCTTTTGGTGGTTTGGGGGTGGGAGAGGGGAGAAAGCAATTGTTACCTTCAGATCTACCATAACAAAACAACTAAAATCCTAATATTAACTAATTTCCTGCCTCATTTTTTGAAAAGAAAAATAACCACTTCCTCATTACTAATGATTAGAACACTAGACATTGTACTCAGCAACATACGCACAGAACTTATCATAGGCTTGCACTCCTGCTATTCTCTTGTTTCATTATTCAAAGTTCCTACGATTAAATCTCTTGGACCACAATCTTTAACAAAAATAACCCACCAACATGAAGTCCAAAAGCATAATGTTCTAGGAAGTGAGCAAGTACACAAGACTGTGATACTTATAAAAAAAGGGGGGTAAATTACACTTACCTCCCCTCTAGATAGGGAAAAATGGAAAATTACACTTACCTCCCCTCAGTATTGGATAATAACATTGTCCTCCCCTGTCAGAGATGGCCATTAAAGTCCGTTGACGGAGAATGTGATTTTACCATATTGACCTTACTAATTAAATTATTATTTTTTTTAATTCAAAATCACAAATTAATCATACCCATGTATATGTGTGTTTACATAAATAATGTAAATAAAGAATAGAGAGAGAATGCAGAGAGGACAGCCCTCTTCCCTTGGATCCTCTTGTCAGGATTAACCTCCTCTTGGTTGGACTTTTGATTTTATTAATCAGTTTAGGGGCGGAGAGGAGAGAAAACGTAGAGAGAGAAAGACAGTGGGAGCCATGGAAGAGGTTCTTGCAGTGGCTGCCGGCGATGGGTACTAGCCGGAGAAGAAAAAGGTGTATTGGAGAGAGAGAGAGCCACTTGTGATCCCTTTGGCTCTTAAAATCTGAATACATAAACTTTGATGTGTGTGTGTGTGTAGACTAAAAGAGACCCAATTCTATTAATACAGATTTTGTTGTTCTTCTTTATATCTCACACACACATATTGTGTGTGCGTATATATACACAGTACACACAAAAACCACAAACAGTATAAATTCTCTCTTATATTAGAAACAATCACAATCACCAATGGGTTCCGAAAACGATCTGTAAGTTTCTCTCTATAGAGTTCCCCTCTTCTTTAAAAACGTTGGGTAACGGTTTCTGATGTTCGATCTTCTTTACTGACAAGAAGATGGAAAATCATGATCAAATTCTCTTTGATTTGCAAATCAAATAAATTTAAAAGAACTTGTTTCCCCTCACTTGGCTGGACTATGGGTTGATGAGTTCTATATGGATTTGGGCTTTATCACCAACGTTTACAAATAGAAACCATTTTTGAAATCTCACCCAATAATCTCTCAAACCCATAACCGTCTTTTCTGAAGATAATGTTTGCCAAGAAAGGCCATTCGTCTCAGTAGGAAAGAGTTAGAGAGTATGTTTTAGAAAGATGGAAAGTTTTAGAGAGAGAGTTTCAGATGGAGGGACATTTAAAAAGAAATGAGAAGTTAGATAGAGGGTAAGAGTGTCGTCACAGGGTTATATAGAGGGTAAGAGTGTCCTCACAGACATTTGAAGGGCATATTTGTCATATAAAACTTAAAAATTGGCCACGTCTGTGTTGACCATCTCTGACCATTAGTGAAATTGACGGCAGGGGTTGGTTTGATACACACATGTAATTAGAAGGGAAGTAAATGTAATAATCCAAAACCCAGGGGAGGTAAGCGTAATAAACCCTAACTAGAGGGGGGGTAAGTGTAATTTATCCAAAAAAAAAAAAAAAGGGTACACAAGATTATGACTGTTGGTTCTTTCTACCAATCCCTAGAACCCGAAATAACAGGTATCGAGTAATTCATATATTCTATAAACAAGCCTTGCACAAAAAAAAGGCTTCAAGTTAAACCTTAACTCATAAACTGATCACATCTTCTCTATCACTAGCAAATTGCACTCCTGTAATATAAAGCAGTTGGTGCATGTTTACGTTTTCTGAGTTCTTTTCTTTAAAGAACCGTTCACCACAATCACTAATCAAATTGAGAAATCACAATTTGCTAACAATTATTTGTGAAAACCAAGAAGTACAACATCCTGAGAGGTGTTAATCAAAAGAAACCAATTATAGATGTGAGACTGTTTATAAATCTGGAAACAAATCTTACCGAAGTGGAACAGTCAGGACACACATATCCAGCTGGCGCAGTGTGTGGCGGAAAACTTTTAATATGTGAGACTAAGCAATTTGTATGTATAATATCTAAAATGAGCAAAAAAGAAACGTAAGTTTTACAGTGTGACTTTAACAGGATTTTTTGTATAAAAAAAAACATAAAAATCAAATAAAATTGCATTTAGGATATTTAAATATATATACAGAATCACATACGCAAGCAACCCAATCGAGTAGTTCGAGAATCAGACTCCTCTTCGAGCACAGTTCGACACTGGCAGCATTTAGGAGGCCAATCATACTCTCCATCTATAACCCATTCTGAGTAAGTACGAACCTACGAAATTTGACAACTTAAGTAAGCATAACCCAAATAGATCAAAATAATATCTGGCCAACAAGATATCATTTGATAAAGTTAAACTTCAAATGCAGCATATGCATGTACACAAGATACAGATATCTTATCAAAAATTAATACAGACAATCCTATGTACAGTGAAAATAGCCACACATAAGTAACCAGTACTTGTGTCTTTCTAGGGAATCCTACCAAATAAGTAAGAAAAACTTGAAGTGCAAACGGACTCCAACAAAGAAAACACCGAAAAAGAACAAAAAAGAAAAATGAAACAGTTAATAATCAATGTGATCAATCAAATGGAAATCACTAACGAAAAGATATCATGTCTTCAAGGTTCTGTCACATTTCGTTCTTGAAAACTGCTTTTCAGTTTTCATAAACAGAAAATCAGAAAAGACTATACACCAGTTTTAATAACTAATTTGAAAAATATTCCTGAAAACCGGACAATTGGGTGCATAAAAATTAAAAAACTACTTGAAAATGACTGTCTTTTCAAACTATTCAGCATATCCATTTTGAGAATTCTGCAAATAAAAGCAAAACAAAAATCTGTTTTCAAAAACAAAACCAAACACTTTCTAAATATATAAAATCTTTCTATTAAGAGAAAATTTACTATTTAAAGCAGGAAAAACGCCATTGTTGAGATACTTACATGATGCAAGTTCACAAAATGAGAATACGTAGGAACCAAATCATAACCGTTCGAAACAGTTACAACAGACAAATGACAGAAACATCACCATAGTTGCATTTGAATGACATCAACCTCAGAACTCTAAAGTAACTGTGAATAGACTCCATGCCTCCATGGTATTAATAAAACAACCATGGCAACAACTGAATCATTTCTACATGTTGCTGAGTTAATAGAAAGGACACAAGCATAAACTCTGGCAGGAGCATACTAACACTCACAAAAACATATGAACATAATTTATGCAGATTCAAGTTGTGAAGATTCAGTTTGTTTCCCATCTTCCCTTCTCAGCATTCTACCGAGGGCCCTTGGCAGGACACGTTCACTGATTATGCCTTTTTAATATTTCTTTTTTCCAGTAAGTGCCTCTTTAATATTTCACCATACGGATTTTATTGAGAAGATATTTCATTTCCCATCTTCCCTTCTCAGCATTCTACCTAGGGCCCTTGGCAGGAAACATTCACTGATGATACCTTTTTAATAGTTCTTTTTCCAGTAAGTGCCTTTTTAATATTTCAGCGTATGGATTTTATTGAGAAGATGTTTCATATATTACTTATCAAAAAAAAAAAAAGAGAAGATGTTTCATATATTATGGGAGCAAAAGGGTAGAACCTAATAAGAGAGAAAAGTTAACTCTTTACTTGCCAACGACAAAACCCTTGATCACATCCACAATTAATAAGAGAGAGACCTTAATTCTTTTCTTACCCACAACAAAACCCTCAATGACAAACACAATTTCAACTGCAGAGTAAACCCTACTAAGAAAGAACATAAACAACCACAATTATAGAAATGTGTGTTCCCCCTAAAAGCATCTAGAAGCCAACAAAATCTCCCATTGGATTTCCTGCATTCCTAAAACACCTTGCCATGTACCAAAGATCGATCCATTCCAAATAAAGGCCCCTTGGGAAGAGCATATAGTCTTAAAGCACTCCTTTTGTTGGGTTGGCTCAAATTCTTATTGTGATTAGGTTTCTATTATAGAGTTGTATCTTATTAGGTAATTTCTTGGCAGGCAAGTCTTGGTCTCAAGAAAGGAAAGTTCTTATTAGGCAAGTCTTGGGCTCTAAGGAATTGTAATCCTTGTCCACCAAGGAATTAGGTTTTGGGCTCTATAAATAGTTACCGATGTTATAGGTTGAGAGTCGGTGAGAAGAAAAGAAGCAATACTGTCATTATATTTGAGAGGTCACTCTCATTATTTTTGAGAGGGCACTTAGAGAGAGAATTCTTGTTTTGAATTTGTGATTTCCTTTTGAGTGAGATTGGGTGTATAAGGGTTGAGAATTGAGTAAACTCTTGATACAATTCTTCATCTTGTACTGTTACAATCTATGTAGTGAAATCGGGCTCTCCGTGGATGTAGGCTTGTTTAGCCGAACAATGTATAATTCTTGGCGTGTTCTTGCAAATTTCTTCGTACTTGTTTACTTCTCATCACATCGTAATATTTGGTGGTATGTGATTGGAGGCTTGTTTTTCAACAAATTGGTATCAGAGCTTCAAGGTACACACAAGGTGTTTGATAAAAGTCTAGTCTAGATTTTTCTTCATAATACGGGTGTTGTTCATCTTGGGCACTTGTGAGTTGTGACAATCATGGCCGGTAATATTGCCACACAGTACAAGGTGGAGAGATTTAATTGTAAGGGCAGCTTCACCCTGTGGCAAGGGAGGGTGAAGGACATCCTAGTTCAACAAGGCTTAGCGCGGGCGTTGAAAGGGAATGATGGAAAAACAAAAAAAATGTTAGTTGATAATTGGCAGGATATAGAGTCAAGGTGTATTAGCACTATTCGACTCTGTATTGGGGATGTTCTCACAATTTACAAAGGTGACACTCTTGCTCAACATGAGTGATTTTTAGATTCACCCAAGTTGCGGTGTAATCTAATTTCTTTGAACCAATTGGACTCCATGGGCTGCAACTGCACCATTGCAAGGGGAGTCATGAAGATAACCAAGGGCTACATGGTATTAATGCGAGGAGAACAGAGTGGAGGTTTGTATCGTCTAGTTGGGAGTGCCAATTACTTCGATTGTGGATAGGAAACGGGGTGAACATGGTAACAAGATCTTAAGACGTGTTTCGTTTGATTTATTGAAAACACGGGGGTTGCACGTTTCCAGACAGACGTGGGTGAGATGAAAGTTCCTACTTGGAGAAGGGTTGCATCGAAGCCCCCTTCCAAAGTCACTTGATAGTATTAACTTGATACAACTACATGAATACATTGGTCGTGCGGATCAAGGGGGAGTATTGTTTCATACTTGATTCAAGTTATGTAGCTGGAGTTTGAAAGGCCGATGGATCGTTTGTGAATTTGCAAATGGGAGTCTCGTATACTGAAGACTTGTCAAAAATTTTGCCAAGGAGAAGATTTGTTGGATTGGTTCAAATTCTTATTGTGAGTAGGTTTCTATTATAGAGTTGTATCTTATTAGATAATTTCTTAGTAGGCAAGTCTTGGTCTCAAGGAAGGAAAGTTCTTGTTAGGCAAGTCTTGGGCTATAAGGAATTGTAATCCTTGTCCATCAAGGAATTAGGTTTTGTGCTCTATAAATAAATACCTATGTTATAGGTTGAGTCAGTGAGAAGAAATGAGGCAATACTCTCATTGTATTTGAGAAGTCACTCTCATTGTTTTTGAGAGGGCACTTAGAGAGAGAATTCTTGTTTTGAATTTGTGATTTTCTTTTGAGTGATATTGGGTGTATAAGGGTCAAGGGTTGAGAATTGAGTGAATTCTTGATACAATTCTTCAACTTGTACTGTTACAATCTATATAGTGAAATCGGGCTTTCCATGGATATAGACTTGTTTAGCCAAACCACGTATAATTTTTGGTGTGTTCTTGCAAATTTCTTCGTGCTTGTTTACTTATCGTCACATTGTAATATTTGGTGGTACGTGATTGGAGGTTTGTTTCTCAACACCTCTCAATCTTCTAAAGAGCACCTTTACAATTACCTTGCAAGGACTAGTCAATCTTGTGATGAGTTTGAATATCATTTGGCGACAGATCTATTCCCATTACATTTTAGGGATGGAAATGGATCTATTCCCATTAAAATATCATTGTGGAGATGGATTTACTTCCACGAGTTTCTTAATTTTCTGAAAAACATATGTGCAATTGTAGAGACTAGTCATTTTGTTGATGGTTTAAATCTAGGGCAAAAAAAATACCCTTTGAATAATCATTTTTTCTATGTATTATTAATTTCTGTAGAAAATCCTTACATTCCTCAAAATGTTGCAAGTACCCACTTGTTGTTTGTATGCCATTAGAAAAGAAGCAGAAATGCACACATATGCATTGCATAATTTGCATGTGACTTATATTTTTCCTATTGACCAATATATCCTTTTAGTTACCTATAATGCCAATGGATCATAATTTACCAGCATATAACTGATTTGGATCAATCTTTTGACCCAATTAACTCTATTTACATTCTTTTTCTCTCTATACACTCTCCATTTCTCTTCTCACTCACTCTCTCTCTCTCCATTTCTTTTCTCCCTCCCTCCCTCTCTGCTCCTTTTTCATAACTAGTGTGAAGTCGTTTAACAAATTAAGCAACTCAGGTTCTTTTGTAACAGATCATAATCATAGCTTGGGTCTGTTATCATTTCAATAACACTAAAGCAACCTAGCTTAAAAGGACAGTTGCATTTAAAGATAACAATATTAATAAAAAAAATCCATTGCACAACAAACCATGCTTGAAATTTCCAACTATCTAAGGAGTAAACATGTGTGACAAGATGAGAGAGGGAGAGAGATCAAAATCAGTCAGTCTTTATCTGACAAAGAAAGGGATCCTAGTCATCATTATTTTATTAACTTTCATTACTACAAGAGGCTTCTCGAATTCTTTTCATCCATTGTCTAACACTTTCATTAATATAAAAATAAAACTTCTCAAACAATGTTAATGATCCAAACTTAATTATTGTTTCATGTACTCCAAATCAGTATATTAACAAAGAATTACAAAAGAATCAGCATTTTCATCTTACCAAGAAAAAGGAAAAGAATCATCATTTTCATTCAAACATATTGTGGCACAATAAGCGCAAAGTTTGATACAAAAAACTCAACCCAAAAGTAGTTACAACAAAAAATATGACCAGATATTGCATGTAAACATTGACAGGAGTCACGAGGCATTGCAATCAAGTAGGCCCAAACATAATAAAATAAACAAATAAGAAATTGCATTCAAACCCAGGATGGAACAAACACCATTTTATGATATAGAAATAAAAAAAATGTCAATCAAGTAGTTACTCATAGTATACAATATTATCAATTGCTACAAGTTATTCCAGATGTTAGCATATGAAATAGAAGACGAAAAGCAAACAAACATATATTTAAATGTCATACCACACATTTTTGGTGCTCCGGGAAACATATGCATTCTCCACAAACAGGAACCTTGTGCACAAAGCAGTATAACTTAGTTGCCTGAGACCCAAAACCTCCACACAAATTAGTCTTCAGATTTAAGTATCATAAATAAATAAAATTCAAAGCAATAACTCTTAATAAGAATTTCCAACTTCAAATGGTAATACAAGCTAGATAATTCAAAGAAGAACACTTCATATTAACTTCCCATTAACAGCTTTAATCACCCGATTTAGTATATCAATGAGCTATAAACAGCTGTAATGACAGGCAATGGCAACAATTTATAACATATCAATGTAATAATGGAACATAGTCTATAAGTTTTATGTACAAAAACACGTCTCTTTCTTTTGTTTTATTAATTTCTTTCATTTTTTTCCCATTCGTTGATCATGGATCACCCAGTTCTAACTAATTAAAACCTTTACATCAACAAATTCAGAGACCACTCAGATTTCAAATTGTGAGCTTGATCCGATCTAAAACCTCATACAAACCATAAAGTGGAATCCCCAGCATAGAGAAATCAAATTGCAAGCTAATAATTAAGTGATCTATGAATACACAAAACGCGCGCGTGTGTGTATATATATATATAGAGAGAGAGAGAGAGAGTCGAGGGCGTACCTTGCGGCATTTGCAGACCACCATCGCATTGGCTGGTGTGGTTACAGAATTGTTGTGTTTGAGGTTGAAATTTCAGAAAGTTAATCACAGTTGGAATTAGACAGAAATCTGAGTGTAGATTTGTTGTGAAATCTAGGGTTTTAGATGAATCGACGACGGAGAATAGAAATGGAGAGAGATCTGCATAGAACGACGACAAGGTGTCAGTCACTCGTTCGTGCCCATTATGTGATTTCGTTTTGCCCTCTTTGCGCCCTTTGCAATGTGGTGATTTTGCAAATTTGTTACTGTTTGCCTTGACCCGCAAGGGTGACCCGGTAGACAAGGGGCGTCCAGCGCAAGTGGTAAACTTGAACCTCGATTCTTACCGACTCAAAAATACTCGAATTAAAATGATACTTGTAATTTATTGGTAATTTGCATTTATCATAAGTTTACCTTATAACTATAAGTCCAAAGAATCAAGGTTGGAAGAATTCTCTATTAGAAAAAATTCATATTTAGTCTTTCTCAACAATGTAACATTTTTTAGAATGCACGGCTAAATATCTCAAAGTAATGAATATTACCGCCTTGAACTAATGATATTGTGTCATTGTCAAAGTAATAATATTGTATTTTTAATTTAAATGTGTTTCATATGCAATGAAAAACATTTCACTGGATTGGATCCTTTTTGTATTGCACAACACATTAAGAATGGCCATTTGTAGGCTTACTAACGGACTACATGTGACCACTATTTAATGTTTGACAAATTTATTTAAGTCTCTTGCAAGAGTTACAACGAAGAAATTATTATATGTCCGGACCATGTGGTCACGAACAATAACAAATTATGCTGCAATTAAATGTGACTGATTTTTTGAGTTGCGCAACAATTTGTAATTGACAGATTTATTTAAGTCCCTTGCAAGAGTTATGGCTTGAAATAGAATAAATTATTACATGGTCTGGGATCATGTAGTTACAGCCGATCATAAGCTGTCACGCAATCAAATATATCATTTTTATTCAATTTTTGCATGATAATAGACCAAATTTGACGAGAGTGTTGATTCATTTAGAAGTCTATATTGACAAATTTAGATTTTAATTTTGATTTTGAATTCAGAAAAGGGTATGATAATATGGATCTTATCTAAAATGTCTTGGGTTTTACTTGAAAACCAATCCAAATAAAGTACTTTGTTTATATCGTGTTGGTCGAATACAAATCATGTCAATAGGATCATATTTGAATTAGAATATAAATCCTGACAGAGTTGGTCCCGAGTTCAAATTCATCCACTCAATTTCATTGGCAAGAATGAGTTTAGCAAGTAAATTGATCCTAGTAACAAGGTGTTAGATACTTAATACATTGGCTCAAACTTAATAGAAACTTAAACTGTGTCCAAATTGTTCTTAAACTCCAATTGTTGATTCAACCAAGCACATTAGAGTCTGTCTAGAAGATATTGGGCATGCTCAAACAATGCGAGTAACTATAGAGTCAAGGTTAGTAGTTTGTAATTAATTTAGTTTATGCAAATAAACAAAAAAAATAAATAGACAGAACAAAAACTAAAAATACCAAAGACCAAAAAAAAGTGTAGAGTGAATTACACGACCTCTTTGAAGTTTGGGTTTTTTATCCATTGATTAAACTTTTTGAAAAATTAATCCGGCCTCCCTTGTTAGAGTTACGACTGCTAAATGAGTCAAATGGGTAATGTTTATTTATTATTTTACTCTTGTAATAAAAGGTTAATTTTAGGTAATCCCCTTCTATTGTAAACTATTTGAATATAACATCTTATACTGAATAAATAGGCACTTGTCTCCTATAGTTTAGTTTTTTATTGAAATTAACTTAGTTTATTTTTTCATTGAAATTAACTTCAAACATACCTGGCTATCTTATAGCATAAAGCTCCCACTTTCCAACGGGTTCCATAAAAACTTCATCTTGTTAGTGATTTTTACATCATTTTTCTTTTCATTTGGTTAGATTTGCTTGTGTTTTACTTGTTTCAGGTTACCATGGGTGGATCTGGCTTTGTTTTTATGTTTATGTTTAGTTTGTCCTCGCCTAGATCAGATTTGATCTTGTTTCGGGTTCTATTCCTATCTAGCTCATATATAGTCTTGGCTCAATCTGATCTTGTTTCGAATCTTGTTGTCGACGACTGCTTTATGAATGCGACTTTGGAGCTACTGTCGTAGATCTGGTTTGGCCTCTAGGTCACTCCTGCTGTTATTTCTCTCCCTTAATGGTTTTAATCATAGAGCCTTTTTGGCTCTCGTCTGGAGCTTGTTCTTCATCTTTTTATTTGTATTGCTTCAAGATTTGTAATGACTTTATGCCTTTTTCTCGCTCGGCTTTGTGCCTATGTACTACCTTTAATGTCTTTGCAATGATGAGATGAAATCCTCTATCTTACCGGGTCGATGCCCTACCTGTGCCCTTGTGCGAAACGATTGTGTTTTGGAAATTAATTTTAGAATAGTAGTAAGACAAGGGACGGAAGATTTACACGGTGTTAAAACTTTAAAATTTTAAGAACTTTACTCTCTCCCTCTCCTAACAAAACTATTCTCTCTCTCTCAATCTTCATTGATACTATCTCCCTCAGTCAACATTTGTTAAAGGGGAGAAAGCTAACTAGGTAACCCTACTCTCTCTTTCTCTATTCTTCTCATATTGCTTGATTCAACACTAAATAAATTTAATTTTTCACACACTTAAACCCTAGTTTTTAGAACTCTTAAAGCCTAATTTTCAAAATACAAATTTTCAAAGGTTGTTTTGTCATGCATGAATCAACTATTCACATTTTGTCTCAATAGTTGTATTACCTCGGTCTCTCACTCTCCATCGTTACTCTCTATCTCCATCTCTGTATTTTTCGGTTTCAGTGACACCCTAGATCAGCATTTGTTGAAGGGAAAAAGCTTATCTACTCTATCTTTAACATTATTTGATCTAATTTTTCACACATTTAAACCATGTTTTCAACACTCTTAAACCCTAGTTTTCAAAACTCTAATTTTCAAAGGTTGTGCTATATTCTTCTATCATTCATCAATCAGGTATTCACATTTTGTCTCAATAATTGTATAATATTACGATAATCAATATATATAATATAAGTAAAATGTTTTTTTTTTTTTTTTGTAGATTGAAATTAATACTTTGATAGTATGAGACGTTCACATGATCTGAAACGGAAACGACCGACTTCTTCAAGGGGTTATGAAAAATTAGAAAAAAGTTCACATAAATCGGGCAACTACTAGATTGCTTATTAGCAACTCTGTTATTTTTGTAAATTATTTAGGAGTAAACATAAAAAAATCGGTAAAAGTATTATGAGGCTCAATAAAGGTTGCTCAAAAGATTGAAAGTCTACGACAGAGTAATAAAAAGCCTTATAGAGATTAATACAAGAAAAAATTGGCGGTTTACAATACTAAGGTAAAGAAAAAGCCTAAGCAGGTAAGGAACTTTACATTCTTCCATTATTTTACTTTATTTATGCTGTTACTTATTATTTTGTAACTTCTTGTAGAACAATAGGATTAGCTCAATGACAGTCCCCCTTTTCTTCAAAACTATCTCAGCTTTCAAAGAAGACAAGATTGCTGCTATTGAAGAGATAGGGTTTAGCAAACTCCTACAATTGTAGTGTCATCATTTGAACCAAAAACTTTGTGAGTACCTAATAGGACAATTTGATCCTGATAGGTGCAGTTTGACACTTTGCAAGAAATTTGTTAAGATAATTGAGAAAAGACGTCAAGTCTATTATTAGGATACCTAATGGTCACTTAATAATGTTGACCATGAAAGTTGATAAGAGTATGAGCAACTGGGGTTGGGTCAAAGAATGTGGTTTAATGTTTTGAAAAAATTCAAATTGGGTGAGGTGCTTCGTAATCAGAGTGATTGACCGGTCAACGATGATTTTAAGAGGCTTTTTGTACTATATGCATGTGGATGCATATTGTCTCCAAACATTGCTCAATCGATGTCGAAGAAATATCTTGAAATGGTTGATGATGTGAAAAAGATCAACCAATACAACTAGTCAAAATGTGTGCTCAATGATTTGGTAGATGGTGTAGATAAATACATTTATAAAAAAACAAATATGTTGCAATGGCTGTGTTCTTTTCTTAAAGGAATGTACAAGTATTAAGTGTAATTAAATTTAATTTTAATTTACTAGTGGCATTACTTATGTGTCTCTCCTCAAAATACATCCATGTTGAGGTCCCCAAAGCTCCAAAATCGAATTATCACCTTACAATTAATTGGAGTGACACTTTGATTAAGGATCGCCTAAAATATGAACAATTTCAAGTAAGGTAATTCGAACACGAAAATATAACCTGATCTCATTTATTCCATACACAAATTGAAAATGTAGACATTTTCTCATTATTTTGAACTGTTAACAGATTATTGAGATATGACGGGGCAAGGAGGACAAGATAACATATTCAACGTGTCATCAAATTGGTTTGATTAAGAAACTCCATGATAAGACAATGGATTTAACAAGAAGTCCCCATCAAAGCAGTGATGGTGATGGTGATGTTGAGGTAATTACTTATAAGAATACATACATATTATTTAAGATAATTTTTGTTAATTAATATGGTATTATCCCTACACGGGTTATATTAGGATTCATTGATAGGGACTTCTTTCATTTGGAACAAGGTTTTCATGAGCTTGATGCAATCAGCTCCCGCATGAGGAGAAACATGTTAAAACTTCGCTCAAAATTCGGGAGAGCAAATAAAACTGTAACCTCTCCACGAGATGATGGATTTTTTTAAAATGAACATGTGGACTATAAAGAGACTGAGAGATATACTAAGATGAAAAAATGTTTTAAAATTAACCGAGAGATTGACAATGAGAAAGAGAAAGATGAATATGAAGAAAAGAGGACCAACAAATATTTGACAATTGGGAGAGGGATTAACAATGACCTTGTGGTAATAGATTTTTCTCACATAGAAAAATCTCCCGCGAGGCCTTGTAGACCGGTGCATGATAAAAGACCAAGTCAATACCAAAAATCTCCATTTTGCATGAAATCATTTAAAAAGTGTGGTTTGGATAAAAAATTTAAGAGAGTGTTGAAGTACGCATCAGACCTCAAGTTGCCTGAGTGGTAGATGTAAATGTTTAAATGTTAAAAAGGTTCTGGTTTATATAATAATTATCTAATATTAATTATTTTTTATATTTTTAGTGAAATATTGGTGAATATGTATGGCCATCAGTTACAACACAAAAATATTCAGATATTATTGAGCTGACAATGGCTTTCCTCTTCAATAAGTTTATTGTTGTTTCATGGACTGGATTTATGTTATTAATTCATTTAAATAATATATTAACATTAAAATTTTAGCATATTGACATGCTCGCGAATGTGTTGACGAGAAAATACAATGAAAAGAAAAACTTCTTCTTTAATTTTAACATTTCGGTAAGTTTTTTGTGGTCTCGAATTACATCAGTGTTCTGAAAATTTTGTATGTTTGTAGTTCGCAATTACAGAGGGTCATGGGAAGGATGATACAGAGCAGAGAAATGGTATAAAGAAATTATGGGAGAGGGCAAAAAAGGTCTATCAAATGAGAAAATATGAAGTTTTGGAACGTAGACGAGTATGTATGACATTTTTTAATGTAAATGAATATGAAAGTTTATAATTATTAGATTTATTTCATTCCATGATCACAACAATGTTCCAGTTCTTTTTTCCGACTTCAATCAACAAATATTGGGTGTTCTATACTGTTGATCTTTACAAGAGAACCATTTACTACATGGACTCCCTACAAAATGAGATTAGAAGATAATACAACTACTTGCAAAAGGATTTCTTGAAATTTTTATTTAACAAAAATATAAGAGAATTTCAAAAAGTTGATGTGAAAGTTCCAAAACACTCCAATAGGTATGACTTTTTGTGCCATTTTACATTACCCAGTCATTTCATTGTGATGGGTTGTCATTATGTTAAAAATCTTACCCAGTGATATCTGTTTGACATATGTTTTCCTTCCCCGTTATTGAATTTTAGGGATAGTTGCGAAGTGTTTGTGATGAAGTACATGTAAGATTTTATGGGCCAATGGGAGTTTCGGTTTGATACAATATGTTAATTTTATATCCATTGTGGAATCTTGTGAACATTGTCAAAATTCAAATGTCTAATTATGTTTTGGTTTGGCTGCTTTTGTCCGCAGGTAGAGCCACATGAAATGAGATGAAAACTTGAATTGGACATACTGTTACATGAAGATAACAAATACCTTCAATTTTTCAAGGAGCTTGGTGAAGATAATTTGTAATTAGATATAGTGTTACAACAAATTAGACATAATTAATAGTTTTAAAATGAATAGTAACTGGTCTTAACTTTAAGGATAACTTTAATTTTTTGGTGTAACTGGTTTAAGGATGATTATAGTTTGGTCACATGGGTTTAAGGATGAATGATGTTAACTTTAATCAAATACATGTTTTATTGCACATAAATGTTACTTTTAATGTTCAGATTTTTTGCTATGCATACACAGGATCACAGGAACCATTTATATTTCATGATTTTCAAAATTTCAGGGTGGTGAAATGTTGATGTAAGAATAGTGGAATCTGAATTGAAGTTGGTGAATGTGGTTTTATGGATAGTGAAATCAAGAAATATTTTCAAGATTTGAAGGGTGGTGAAATGTGGATGTAAGGATGCTGAAATATAGATTTAAGTTGGTGATGGTGGTTTTAAGGATGGTGAAATCAAGAAAGATTTTCAAGATTTGAAGGGTGGTGAAATGTGGATGTAAGGATAGTGAAATATGGTTCAAGTTGGTGAAGGTGGTTTTAAGAATGGTGAAATCAAGATAAACTTTTTTTATATAAAAAAAAACTATATTAAATATCATATACTTATGACTCTAATACTATAATGTTTTAAAAGGTAGCTTTAAGAGTAGTTATACTAACTGTGGTGTCTTTTATTATTCTATGTTTTGTCATTTCATTGTTTTATAATCTTTGTTTGTTCTCTAATCAAGCCTAATATTTGGATTTTGTTTGTTCTCTAATAGCTCATTTAAAAGCACAATTTCTTCATCACCTTCTTTGATTTTCCCTCATATTTGAGCATATTATCTTGACATATTATTTTAAGCATATTATCTTGACAAACCATTTTAATGAGCATTACAATGAAATAATAGAAAATGATAATAAAATAAAGAATCAACTTATTTTTTAAATGTTTATTTATGTAGCAAACTGTGACAATGGTTAGTGGAGTTGAATTAAGGAAAAGAAATGCAAAAACATGGGGCTCAATTAGACAAAGCAAAGGACAAACAAGTGGTTGAATCATCTAATCAGAAAAAAGAAAAGAGTGCATTATTAGTGCATCTTATGTTCATGAACAATGATGCAAAAGCTCGATATTTTGAGAAGATGGCGGCTAGTCGTGTTGAAATGGAGCGTTTCTCTGACCTTAAAAGTTTGGCAATGATTTCAATGGATTCTATGAAATAGATCAAGTCAAAGGGTTTGACACCATTGTTCGAACTCTATGTAGAAAAAGTGTCGGTCAAGTTTGTAAGGGCATTTTATGCCAATCTACATGATAAAGAATATGTTGGTCCCAATCCTAGTTTCAAAACATTCATCAATGGAAAAATTATTGTCATTGATGCCAATGTCATTAAAAAGGAAATTAAGGTCAAAAGAGAAACAAATGGGCTCATTCTTCCGTATATAGAGAAAAACGATCGTGGTAGACCAAGTAAGGAAACTGTTATTTCGGTGTTCACTCATGGTAAAGTATAAGTTATAAAGGACTTTGAACCTGCATTTTTGGCAAGGGATTATAAGGTTCTGAACATGATAGTTGGTTACAACATTGATCCACATGACAGTAGCAAGCGAATTTCTAAAGACAAGCAAGCTTTACTATACCCATTAGAAATGGCAATTCCATCGATCTACCTGTAACTATTGTATGCATAATGATCATAGATGCTACAAAAAAATGAACAGGTTGTGCCTTTTGGTGTACTTGTTACAAAGTTGATTGAAAAATATGATGAGAAAATATTTGAGCATGCCAGCTACTCTAAACCAATGGGGGCTATTAATCTAAAATATTGGCAGAGGTCTAAAGTTGCTTATAGAGCAACTGACTATAACATAGGTATAGATTATTTGCCACCATAAGCACGTGAACTTTCTCCACTATTGCCTAATGGCAATGAAGGCAATAAGTCGGTTACACACCATGAATTTAACAAGGAAATGAGGCGACTGAGACGACTGATTGAGAAAAAATACGAAGATTATGATAACCTGATTGACATTCTTAGGATGGAGATTCATGAACAGTTTCGTAATTATCCTAGTTTACCTGAATATTATCAAGATCTCAATAGGGAAGAAGATGTCGGTGTGAGTCGTGGTGCCAGTGAAAGGCAGAATGATGTTTAATGTTAACTTTTGTCTTTTGATCTAAATGTTAAGATGATGTCTAATGTTAACTTTTGTCTTTTGGTCTAAACGTTAAGATGATGTCTAATGTATTAGAAATTACTATTGATAATGAACTGCCTTTTGATGTAGAATTTATTTCTCAGTGCTATATATAGTTAATGTGTTTTACAAAAAAAAAAAAAATAGTGGGATATGATGCCTTATCTACACTATAATCACCACAATTCATTATGTTCTCCACTTCTGCAAAAGCAAAAAAAAAGTGGGACATACAAAACAACACCATTGTCAACCTTTTGAAGATGAATTACTTGAAGTTATCTAAAGCTTCAAAAGTTCAAATTGAAATGCTACATAAAAACATAAATAAATAAATAAAATTATATAGATATTACCATGATTAAATATACAATTATGATACAAAAATATATGTTTACCCAATCATTGCATGGATTTGCTTTGTCTCTTTCATTATCGTGATTGGTTGTCTCATTGACTTGGCAATAAACATATATGAATTAAATCATTTATTTATTATACAAAAATACAAGCATTATAGTAGCAGATGAAAATAGGTACCAACCTGACAATAAGTTGTTTGTGAGCTAATATTAAATTATGTGGTGGGTTTGTGACAAATCACGGGTCGTTGTGTCTGTATTTGTTGTTACCCTATCTCCATCACCTCGATTAAGAAATTAAATAAATCGGTAGTCATCGGACCTTTGGAAACGAGGGCTTGGGGTGGACTACGTTGTTGGCAAATGTGAAATACATACTTGCTTTGAATCTTAGTGTCATACAACAAAAAACATAGAAATTAGTTAGTTTTGCTCATATGTTTTGAACTAATATAATATAATAGAACATCACTCACCTTATTCATGACATAGGATTCAACGGGTTGTTTCAAAGACTTTTTTTTTTGTTTTGTGTGTGGATTTCTTGTGATGATTTGTATCTCTTTTTACGCCCTCTTGATGTGTCCCTTTTTTTCAAACCCTTTACGGTAATTTCGTGGCCACTTTAACATGAATTTGATACCCATTGCCAACCTTGGATGGATCTTCACCATTATGTTGCACCCACTTTTTCCTTCTCATATCTTCTAGAAGTTTAAGCAAATGTTCACCATGTACAATGGATAATTTATAAAACTAATCACCTTCTGATGCAAATGAACTAACACGTGTGAAAAAATGACACATATCTTTAAAACATTGGGGTTGTTGCAAACTAGGATCCACTTGCATTTCACGGCCAATGAAATCCAACATTGCCCCATCTCTCGCCCCTTGTGTCCACCGTTTTACTATGTATTCCTTAGGTAATTCAGTTTTTGTGCTACAATTTCTAATAATCTTTATCACATGCAAACATGGAAAACCTTCTATTTCGAACTTCTCACAATTACATATCAAATATTTATATTGTCTCTTTTTTACACTGTCTATCAAGAGATTCCACTATGTAAATGAATTCTCCATCTTGCTGGATTGTTTATTTGTGATAAATTTCAACCATCTTTTCAAATTGCTGTTGAAATCACTCAAAAACAATTCTAGTGTATCTCTCACTAGCTTGGACTAACATTGTGTTTGGATTTTTTTATTTTTGGCAGTTTCGAAGCCAAATTGTACTCTGTTAGTAATTCCTTGTGTCTTTTGTCTGTGACCATCCTATCAAAGTTTTTGAAAAAAAACCAGGAATAGTATTGTCAAATTTCAAGTACTTTTTCAGTGCGGCAACGAGGCTTTCACTTAGTTGAGTGCTCCATATACCAGCACATCAATGATGTTTCACAAATGATTTTGCCCATTTGGTCCTGATACCATATAAAATTGACAACCATTTGTTGCCACGAATACCACGCTCGATTAATATGAACTCCTTGCACATTTCAAATTTGTCTTCATCCTCATGTTGATTCACAAACTCAAATAAAATATCTTTTATACCAACCGAACCCTTACTCACATGGCCTAATTGTTTCATGGAATTTTGCATAATATGCCATGTACAGAGATGATGGTGTGTCCCGGGCATAACCAATGCTAACCCTTTTGCAATAGCCGCATCTTGATCAACTATACAATTGTTATTGGATTTTTTTAAGACCTTGCCGCCAAAATTTTATAAAACAACTATACAAATGAGTCTACCGTCTCATCATACATCAAATCGGATCTAAATATAACTATTTATTTGTGGTGATTCAAAACAACAAAAGCGACAAACGATATATCTCCAGAATGACCGTAGTCAATAATCATCCATGCATTTGCCCAAAATACATTGGTTATTATATCTTCATTGTCCAGCTGAACCGCATGAAAAAATGAGGGATTATCCAATAGTTGAGATTGAAAATACTCAAATATGCGTTCATCATCTCCAAATTGCAACTGTTTGTCTTTTTGTTCTCAAATAATTACTTTGGTCTACTTTTGTAAACCCAATCGATTCTCTTGTCGTAACTTGTCTTCCCATTAGTTCATATGCATAACCAATAGGTAGTCCAAAATCAGTTGCCAAATTGACATCAATTGCCTGAGGTACAGAGATGTTTCGTTATGAATGCATCAAATGAGTGCAACTTTTTCTAATGAATTCATGGTTGTGCACTTCTTGAAACCTATCTATGAAAAATAGCCTTTTTCCCTTATAATTTTATATGCATAAAGGCACCACATTCAGTCCTCATTTTCGCCCTTACTTCTTTTGTAAGATGGTCCTCTTGTATTTTTCTCTGTAACTCTCCTTGCAACATACAAATTTGGCATAAGTAATTTTCTCAGTTTTTTGGGATTTATTCGTATAATCCCTTTTTATACTAAATCCAATTTGACGTTCGTATGCATTGTAAAAGTCGTATGATTCATTGACCAACTCAAACACCATTCCAACTTTAGGTTTATATTCCCATTCACCCAATCGACTATCCATTGATTTCAACCACCTATAACAAGATAATGAAGTGTATTAGAAAGTGCATTTCTTAATAAATCTAGTGTTAATTCAAAATTGTGAGTTGCGCGGTATGAAACCAACTGCGAAAATTAGATTTAAAACCTAGAGGGGCTGATTAGGTTTATTTATTTTTTGCTTAATCTTTTAGATTATTCAATTTCAAGTTCAATTAAAATTTAAATCAATCACACAAAACAAGTAAATAAAATAAAGTGCAGTAAAGTAAAGAATGTACCATATATATGTAGAAAATTCAGATCGAAAAAAAATTACAGGTGAGGCTTTGTAGCCTTGAAGAAGCAAATCTATTATAATAGAAGCAAAGTACAATAGACTCTGTCCCAGACTCACACTCATTCTACTCTGACAAGAACTTTGATGTAAAACACTTCAGACTTACTATTGCGACTATCTCGTCCAA
Source organism: Cornus controversa (assembly GCA_026545225.1). Lineage (NCBI taxonomy): Eukaryota > Viridiplantae > Streptophyta > Magnoliopsida > Cornales > Cornaceae > Cornus > Cornus controversa. Next base: position 39,020,018 of record CM048853.1, read on the forward strand.
CTGCTACAAATTCCTGACTAACGTCAAAATCCTCTCAGAAGGGTAATTGGAATAACACGAACACTTAGCAAGTATTTTGTCCCCTTCGTAACTCGATCTTATTCTTCTTCCTCACAAACGAACGGTTGTCAAATAAACCAATCCAGTAACTTGATCACGAAGAAATCTTCAATGCAGTCTTCGAACAGTTGATCAAGCAAATAGAGACACCCTAAATCACCGAGTGAATATGTGTGTGCTCTAAAAAATATAAACAAAGAATTTGAGGAAAAAATCATTTGCTACAAAAATATCTCAATACTTTCCCTCTCTAGAATATGAATTTATGGTCTGTGGAAAGTGTGATGAGAAATAAACTATATGAGATTTTTATAGAGATTAAAAATTCTAATTTTTCTTGAAAAATAAGTTAAAAATCAATAGGAAACAAGTCCCCACGTTTTAGGAAAGTTTTAGGTCAATTCCGGGTCAAAACAAGACTCTAGAAGGCAAAATCCGCAGAGCAAAAGCCTTGTACCAGTCCGGCCTTCACTTGGACCGGTCCAAGTCCTATAACACTCTCATATTGAGATGCTAAAACCTCATGGACCGGTCCAGCTAAACCCTGGACCAGTCCAACCTTGAATATTTCAAAAATATGTTCAAAAACTCTATTTTTCAAGATCGAAACCACCCGTTTTGAAATATATGTGTTCTCACCACTTTATCTGAATTACGTGACCTTCATATGCGATCAAAGATGTCCTCATACACTTGGAACCATTTCGAAACTTCACTCGATCGAATTCTTGTTCAGACCATTGATGGCTTATTCTGAAGATTTAAGCTTCATCATTTGAAGAACATTTGCACGGTTGGTGTAGAATTTCATGTTCACTCTGAGATTTCAATTACATGATCAATGACAAGAATATAACTTAAATAATACAACTCGATCATGTTTGGTTTTGACACCGAAAATTGTCAATTATAAAAATATACGTCACAGAAATATGATATAAAAAAATAATAGTAAAAGATAGAAAAAGATTTATGGATGGTGAATAGGTATAGATAAACTGTCATGAGAAAAATTGAGTTATAATAATATAAATATTTTTAACAATAAAGGTGGTGAAATGTAGATTTAAAGTTGTTGAAAAATAAATTTAAGGGTGGTGAGGTATAGATAAACTGTGATGAAAAAAATTAAGTTATAATAATACAAATATTTTTAGGTATGAAGGTGGTGAACTGTAGATTTAAGGTTGGTGAAAAATAGTTTTAAGGGTGGTGATGTATAGATGAACTATGGTGAAAAAAAAAGTTATAATAATACAAATATTTTTAGATATGAGGGTGATGAAATGTAGATTTAAGGTTGGTGAAAAATAGATTTAAGAATGGTGAGGTATGATGAACTGTGGTGAGAAAAAATTAAATTATAATAATACAAATATTTTTAGGTATGAGGGTGATGAAATGTAGATTTAAGGTTGGTGAAAAATAGATTTAAGGGCGATGAGGTATAAATGAACTGTGGTGAGAACAAATGTAGTATTAATAATACAAATATTTTTAGGCATTAGGGTGGTGAAATGTATATTTAATGTTGGTGAAATATTAATTTAAGGGTGGTGAGGTATAGATGAAGTGTGGTGGAAAAAAATACTTATAATATTTAAAGTATTTTTAGGCATATGGGTGGTGAAATGTAGATTTAAGCTTGATGAAATATAGATTTAAGGGTGGTGTGATATAGATGAAATGTGGTGACGAGAATTTTTTACTAAATTTGTAGACACAAATTAATTCTTTTAATAAATGTGAATTAAAATTTTTTTATAGCATTTATTATCACATTTATTTTCACATATTATATTTCAAGATAAAAAAAAATACAAGACAAAATAAAGTTGTTCAAGGGACAAAATAAATGTTGGTGAAATATAGATTTAAGAGTAGTGAGGTGTACATGAACTGTGGTGAAAAATATGAGTGGTGAAATGTAGATCTAAGTTTGGTGAAATATAGTTTTAAAGGTGGTGAGATATAAATGAAATGCGGTGATAAGAGATTTTTTTAGTAAATATTTAGACAAAATTTAATTCTTTTAATAAATATGAAATAACACATTTATTAGAGAACAATTTTTACAGCATTTATTATCACATTTATTATTACATTTCAAGTTAAAAAAAATACAAGACAAAATAAACATGTTCAAGGAACAAAATAAATGTGTTCAATGTTTACTTGATACAATATAAACACCATTAGAACAATATTCAAGTCTAAATCACATAATAAAGAATATTATTAATATAATAAAACATGTTCAAACCTAGAAAATAACATAGAACAAAAGTTTAAGATGGTTGAAATTGTTGCATCGAAAAATACGCTGGCGATGATGGCAGAGAGAGGAGAAAAGAGAAGGAAGTGATTAATACTGAGAAATGGGTTTTGGACGGGAATAATTAGGGGTGACCACGGATCGGATCGGATTATGCATAATCCTAATCTGATCCGCGGATTACGGATTAGCGAAAATTCAATCCGATCCGATCCGTGACAATCCACCAATCCTATCCGTGATTGAACGGATCGGATCGACGGATTGGGATAGTACTCCTATTTGATTTTTTTTTTTGTTTACTTCAAACATTCCAAGAAAAAAATTGACCAACAAACACAACACTCTTTAATTCGCATCTCAAATGAACACAATTGTTAAATAAAGAAATATAATATATATTGAGTTTTTAGGTTTACCCATGTAAGTATGTAGCATATTATATTATTATACATATAATTACTAATTATATATATATATATATTGTTATGGATCGGATTGCGAATCGGATCGAATTTCTGATCCTCTAATCCGTAATCTGATTCGTGGCTAACGGATTCTAATTTTTTAATCCGCCACTAATCCATTAGCTAACGGATTGGATCGATCTCGTCCGAATCGGATCGAATTCACGGATTCACGAATTTTTTGTGTACCCCTAAAAATAATGATAATAAATGTGTTGGTATATCATTTGCTGAAAGTATTAAATGAGCGAATGAAAAGTGAAACTCTAAAATAATATAATATTCATATAAGGTTATATAATAATGGAGACCGTAAGAAAACGGAAAAAGAAACAAGAGAAAGATAAACAAATACGATAGTTTGATTACAACGCCTTACCCGGGTAGTGCACGGCCCGGTAAGGCAGAGGATTCATCTTTTGCAACGATAAACAAATAAAAAAAAATTAAAAAATCCGATAGTTTGAAAAATCATTGCACTTTACCACAGTTTGTTAAAGAGCAGAGAGAGAGAGAAGAGAGAGAGAGAGAAATTAGTATGAAAAGCAAGTAAGTTGCAAGAAAGATAACAACTTGAACAAGAACTGAAGAAGTTGGTCATTTTATAATGGACTTCGAGACTAGTAGGAGATGTGAAAGTTAGAGTTGTCAATTGATCGGTTTTTGGACCCGACATTATTTGATTCGACCTGAATCTCCTTATATTAATTCAATTTGATTTTATTTGTTATTGAAAACATACTGATTTTGTAGTTTTATCATATATCCAGTTTCATACTTCAACATGTTGTAAATTTCAAATATAAATTAGAAAAAGTGAGAGAAAGAGAGAGAGGATAAAAAAAAATTAAACAGGAAAGAGATAGAAAAAATAAATAAATATTTGATTCTTGGTTAAAAAAACAATAAAAAGTGAGAAAAAAATCTACAAAGGGAAAAATAATTTAAAAGAAATGAAAATAATTAAAAGTTCCAAAACTATACGAATAAACTAATATTCAAACAATATTCTTTATTAACTTTTTCATAAAAAAAAATAGAATGATAAATAATACGTGTGTAACATATAATATATTAGATTATTGTTAGGTCAAATTGACAATAATCTATATCTAATTTGTTAAGGGGCTGTTTGGTAACGCTGTCGGATTTCATTTTTTGATTTTTGAAAAATTAAATCTGAAAACCTGTTTTGCTGTTATTTGTGTGAAAAACAGAATACATTTGGTAACGTCATATACCGTTGAAATTTTGAAAGCACAAATCTAAACATATGTTGTGTAACTCAAAATTAAATTTTTTTTAAAGTAATATCTTTGACTAAAAATTGTGTTTGAGTAATATATTTTCAACTCATTTTAACTAACATAAATGTGATATTACATATTTTATTTATATTTTTTCCTCCGAAATTATATTTGTTAAGACTTTATTTTAATTAAAAATTTATTTTTATGCAATTGCATGTTTTTAGTAATTGTCATAAATTCTAACTATTTACATGTTTTTGATAATTGTCATATATTATTATATATATTCGTTTTATTTTCTTTTATATTATATATAATTGTCTTTATATATAACTCTTATTTTATTGTATTTTCTTCTTATATATATTATATATTTATTTATTTATGATTATATTTATATATTTTTATTTATTGTATTTTATAAATTTTTTTTATTCTCATTGACTTATAATTTTGTATTTATTGTATTTTATTTATATTATATTATTTTTATTTCATTTTTTTATTTATTGTATTTTATTTTGTTATATTTATATTTTTTGAGTAACCAATTTTTTTATTTATTGTATTTTATAAAATTATAATTTATTGTATTATATTATATTTGTGAGCAACCAAAATTTGTATTTATTGTATTTTATAAAAAAATCAGAAACGAAAACTTAAACTAAAATATGAAAACTGAAATTGAAAGCTTCATTATGAAACTTTCAAATTATGCCTAAGAATTGTTAAAATTTTGACATCATTTTCATTTTTTTGGAAATAAAAATTGTGTTACCAAATGCAAATTCTGTTGTGACTTCAAAAAAATAAAAATAAAAATAAAAACTGAAATTTGAAATCGAAAACATTAGCACATAGGGCCTAATTCTATTATGTTATTAGATTTGAGTAATTAACGAATTATCTTATCCTATTAAAGCCAAACTCTTATCATAATCCATTGATGAGCTGTGAGACTAATTTTTAAGAATAATAATAATAATTAAAATTGTTGAACTGAATTATTTTAGGAGTAGGTAGATGTGGATATGAATTTAGATATGAATATAGTAGATGAATCATGAATAAAAATAGTTATTTTAGGCTATAGATAAGCTTAGAATATTTTAAACAGTAAGATTAATTTTATAAACATTTTTTATTATTAGAATGTGATTTTTTTTATATATATACACACACGCGCGTATGTATGAATTGTAAACCACCTCGGTGGCCCTCATTTGAATTTAAATTCCCATCTGAAAAAGGTTGTACACATTCCGCCATATCTGCCTCCACCAAACACTGCATTCACTGAGCGCCATATTTCAAAATATCCCGTGTGTCTCTCACACACACAAACAGCTTCTCTCTTCTCTCATTCGACTCTAATCACCAACGAACTCTTTCCCCAATCTATACAGTTTCAGTTTACAGTACATCGATAAGATCATGGCCACAGTGCCACAGATCGCCGGACGTGAGCTAACGAATCCGCCATCGGATGGAATATCGAATCTCCGCTTCTCTAATCACAGTGATCACCTCCTTGTTTCCTCTTGGGACAAGGTACTTGTTGGCTCACTCTTTTAAGATCTCAATTGATTTGAAATTCATTGCGATGTTGTGATTTTGTCAGGGTGTTCGTTTGTATGATGCGAGTGACAATCTCTTGAGAGGAGAGTTCATGCATGGCGGTCCTGTCTTGGATTGTTGCTTTCATGACGATTCTTCTGGTTTCAGTGCCAGTGCGGATAATACTGTGAGGAGGTAAGGGCAATTTGTGCCCTATTTATCTTCTTTAAGCAATATTTGGATTTGGATTTTTATTTTTATTTTTCCTTTTTTCTCCCCTAATGTTATTCACACACTAGTCTCTCCGTCCATTAAAGGGTGAGATTGTAATAAATATTTTGTCACACATAACTTATCTGAGAGCGATTCTATTTTTCATTCGGTGATAAGTATCTTTTACTTGATCGTCCCAATGGAACACTGCCAACTGATTTTTAAGCGTCCGAAGGTGCTACTATGGTTTTTCAATATGCTTGATGTGATATGTTAATTGTCTTCAGTTTCACGTGTTTTTGGGGAAGAGATAAAGCGAAACACTTTTTTTTTTTCTTTTTCTTTTTCTTTTTATCATGGCAAGTAACAGACAGCCACTTTGCCCCTGGGTGACTTGAAACCTCAACTTTCCACTTTAGGTGGTAGAGGAGCTACTTAGCAGCTAGATTTCCATTTTTTTTAGTTAGTGTAATAAAACCCAGCAGCCTAAGCCAAAATATAGCCTATGCATTTTATGAAACTGGGTATGGAGAATATCAACAACCTGTGATGCAGTTTTAATTACGCATCTTCAGCTATGGTCAATGTAAGAGCAAAATACCTATTGTCAAATAAAACTTGGCAATAGTCACATACTAAATCAAGAAAGTAAAACATTATTTAGTGTCTTGGTGCCATTTTTGAAAATTTCAGTCCCTTCTTCTCATGAAACCCATAATTTCAAATTTATTTTATTAATCATTTTTTAGTTAAGTTGTCAAACATTTTATGCAGCACCGCAGTGAGTTTGGTTAATATAGTTATCAAGTTCTATGACTTGAATTTGCAATTCTAAGAATTTTCTTGGTGCAGCATAAGTCAAGAAAAATAAGGCACAACCTTAAATCATAATAGTATAGTACAGTTCCTTCATGGAAGATGCCCAGATATAAGATATGAACGAAATTACAAAAAAAGAAAAGAAAAAGAAAAGACCCATAGCATCTATGTATCTATGTCAGCTGGAAAGTTTCTGTTGGGCATCTAACTACATGAATGCTGTGCCTTTATCTGGCTTGGGGCTTGTTGATTAAGACAAGACACTAACCTAACACATGCGAAGGTTGAATGATATCGTTCATCAAGCAGTTAGAATGTAATAGATATTGATAAGTAAACTTGGTACAAACTCAGAAAATGCAGGGGCATTTACCACTGTTAGCACGACTGGTAGCTTGCCAATCTCAACGGGGTGCACTCCTGTTGTGTGATGGTAGGGGTACCTTTACGTGTTTTTTTTCTTCCTAAATCCCTTTCATGTTCATTATAATTTGATGTCCCAACATGTGATTTATTGAATAAAAAGTTGATTGTCGGAAGCTTCAGTGGTTCATTGAAGTACTTGGGTAAAGTAGGGGGTCGTTCACTAACGAAAATATTTCTTGTTTTTCTGTTTCTATTTTCTAAAAAGGTAAAACAAAAGCAAAGATTATGTTTAATAAAATGTTTTTATTCTTTGTAATGAAAAATGTTTCTCATTTTTGTGAAAGGAGAAGGAAACAAAAAAAAGATGTTTCTTCACTGTAGCAAGGAAATATTCTCTCCATTGTAGCGGGATCCACTTAGTTAAATAATATATAATATTAAACATAACTTTCACTATTCATGATTTTTTGCACACTTGTTTTCTTTTTTACATATTATAATCTTTTTCTTGTCTACTTAGTTAAATTATATATAATAAATTAATATGATAATATATAATGTGTATAAATTATCTATATTAAAATAAAAAACACTTTGAAAACGCTCTTACTTTCATCTTCTTTTAAAAAAAAATTCACTTATAAATAATAACTCTTTATGATATACATGTTATGTATATTATTATCTTTTAACTTGGATCATATTTTTTAATTTAATCACATATATATGATATCAATTTTAATTTAATTTAATTTAATTTTCACATATATATGATATCAATTTTAATTTAATTTAATTTTCACATATATATGATATCATACTTATGGAAGACTAGTTCTGCTAGAAAATTCTTTTGTATTGTCTAATAGTTACATGTTCAAATATGAAAAAGAAAGAAAATGTGTTACTAAACACTGTTTTTTGTTCTCAAAAATGTGGAAACAACAAGTTTCAATGAACGTTATTTCTGCTTTTTGATTCCACTCGGAAAAACAAGAATATATTTCTATTTTTTCACAAGTGCAAAACAAAAAATGTTTCCGTTAGTGAACGCACCCTAGTATTCCCAAGATGATGTTTCACAGTTTGCTTAAGAACAGTCCAGTTTTGGATACATGATTATTTACTCAGTCTAATTGTGTTTCTCTTCATCATTCTTGTTTTTTTTATTTTTTCAATAGATATTACTGATTTTGATTTATGCAAGATGATAATTGCTTCCGTCTATGTTTTCCTATCTGTGTATCCAACGTCAATAAATATATTTACACTTACCATTCCATCAAGCTTCATTTCCGTTGGTGGTATTGATGGTTCGGCTTATAAAAGATTATAATTGCTTCTGTCCATGTTTTCCTGTCTTTATATCTAATGTCAATTTTGTTTCATCAAGCTCAATTGCACTTGGTGGTGTTGATGTTTCAGGCTTGTTTTTAGCTTAGACAAGGAGGATATTTTGGGAAGGCACAATGCACCAGTGCGCTGCATTGAATACTCTTATGCAACAGGTTGGATTTTACAGCGCTTGCATTCTGACTTGTGTTAATTTATTTCTGGTTTATGGTGGTCTGAAATGACTATGAGCAGCTAGTGCTCCTGCTGAATAACTAAGCACTTTATCTTGTTCACATCAATGCTGAGCGTTTGTGAGAGCATTCGTTGCTTTCTAAAATTTGAAACATTTCAATAGTAGAATAACTAAAAAGGAACACACATGTAAATAATGTTATATACATAAGTATGCAGTAGTGCATGGCACATGTTTTTCACATGTGCAGAAGTGTACTATTAGTAATCGGTTTATGGTATTGTGAATGAAGAGAGGAGCTTCTCTCTCTAGAATTCATAAGGGAGAAATTCATGTGTCTTACATGTTTCATGTTTTCCTTTCCCTCCTTTGTCCTCATCATTTTCCTAATCTGTAAGTCCTCCTTAGCAGTGATGGCTTGGTTTAGGTTTTGATTAGGATTGATCTCTCTTTTAAGTCCTCCTTTGGTATTGTCTCCCCATTGCTTGATTGAGATTTGGAGTGGGTTTCCCCACTTGATTTTCCTCTTCCTAATTTGACTGGCTCCACTAGTATTTCTGTGTGCTCTCTCATTAGTTTGGAGCTTCATGTTGGAATCCATTGTTTTTCTGGTGTGGTTGTGCCATGAATCATAGCTGCAAAGATATAGACTTTTTGGAGTTTCTCATCATATTTTTGTCGGGGCTTCAATGGCCACGAGTCTCACTCTGCTGGTTTCTTTGGGCAACTTCCTATGGAAGTTCCTTGATCTTCTTTCTCTTTTGGGCTTCTGTTTAGTGACAAGGGAGTCAAGGGCGTGGTAGATGTGATGCTTAATGAAGTCCGGAATCTAGGGATTTCTTGACTTGGAGTGGATCAACCTTTGGCTTGGTGTGGGTCTGATTTGAAGATCAATTGGAACATCTGAACGCTGTAGATTTGAGCTGCAAAATGATATATTCTGGCTATGGTGGCAAGAGAGGTTGGGGACAAGGAGTGAAGATTGACATGCTGTGGAGGCGTGTCAGCCTTTGAGGGAGCTTGGTGTGACATGCATCAATGTTTTGGCGGTAGTTTTTGACCATTGGTTGAGTCAATAGTCATCTCGTGTTCATTGTGAATACGTGTATCCAATTTTTTTGCTGATTGTTGACACATGGTCCTAGATGGAAGTTTGAGTTTTAAATTTGGTTGGGTGGGCTTGCCTTGCCTTGTTTGCAAGTGTTGTAGTAACCCTTGTGGACGGGTGTGAGTGGGCGGGTGCGAATACAAACACTGGGCTGAGCTACCACACTGACAGGGTACAGGGTGCTCAATCCCACATCGCCTGGGTGTGGAAAAGGGAATGTGCTTATATGTAGTATGTTCTCTTCAAATGGTATAGGCATTTTGGGGTAAAACCCAAGAGCAAAATCGTGCGGGCTCAGGCCCAAAGCGGACAATATCATACCATGTGTTGGAGCGGGGTATTACAGTTGGTATCAGAGCTTGAACCCAGCCGGAAGTGTGCCGACGAGGGCGTCGGGCCTCGTAGGGGGGTGGATTGTAGTAACCCTTGTGGACTGGTGTGAGTGGGCGGGTGCGAATACAAACACTGGGCTGAGCTACCACACTGACAGGGTACAAGGTGCTCAATCCCACATCGCTTGGCTGTGGAAAAGGGGATTTGCTTATATGTAGTATGTTCTCTTCAAATGGTATGAGGCCTTTTGGGGTAAAACCCAAGAGCAAAACTGTGCGGGCTCAGGCCCAAAGCGAACAATATCATACCATGTGTTGGAGCGGGTATTACAGGTGTCCTGCTTTGGACTTTGGTCCTCTGTTCTGTTTGACCGATGTACCACATTTTGGTTATGTGGTGCCTTGGGGCACATTTGGATGTTGACCCCCGAATAGCACGTGTCTTGTCTATTGGACTGTTTTGGTTTTTGGCTGTATGTTAGGAGGGGCCATTAAGTGAACAGTGTTGGTTCTAGTTGTGTTGCCATAACATGTTGTTGTGTTTGTCGCTTCTTCCTTTTGTAGTCTTTGTAGCCTTTTGTCACATGGGTTCTTGTCCTGCATCAAATATGGATAGGATGGGCCTTAGGCTTATAAGGGCGGGTAGGCAGTATCACCTAACAACTTAAGCTTTTGGGTCAGATGGCAAGCACCCGACCCCTTACAAATGGTATCAAAGGAAGCCCAGTCATTTATCTGGTGTCATGACAAGCGCTCAAATGGAGGTGTCTGGGTGGTTCGACTGGGACGAGGTCATCTCAGGCTGTGGTGGGGGAGAATCACAAGGGTAGGGATGGGATGGGTCTTGGGCTTATAGGGGCGGGTAGGCAATATCACCAAACAACTTAAGCTTTTGGGTTGGATGGCAAGCACCTGGCCAGTTAGACTTGTCCTCTAGGGTTTTGGGAGATTTATATCTGCATGTGGTGGTGTATTGGCCTCATTGTATATCTTTGCTTTTGGTGATAAAAGTTCGACAACCTACTTTTTTAAAGAAAAGAAACGAGAATGATGAATTGTTTTGGCACCTACTATCACTTGCTCTCAAATTTGCTTGCATATGTATGATGCATACATGTTTGATTTGTATATGACTTCACTATCTCAATTGCTGTTCATCTCCTCCTTTTCTTTTCTTCATAATCGATGGGGATCATATACGGAGTTTTACTGTTCCATGTATTATGATATTCATATGCGAAGTAGCCAAGTTAGGTGTTCTGATATTAACAATTATTAGACCAAATATATTGTTTAATATAAAACGTATGATATCCTTCAAACTGTTACTAGATTGTCTTTTAGATGAAACTAGAACATCCTTATGATTCATCTATATATTGTTAAGAGTTTTTCCTGTCTGGGTTTCACTTTCATCTTTAGTGGAATAAATAAGGAGACTTATGTCAAACTAATAGTCTGGAAAAATAAGTGGAAGAAATTATATGATTGTTCATCTACTGTCTACATTTGTTTTGAATGCTTTCTTTAATTTTTAACTGTACTCTCCCCCATTTATCATGGACTTCAAAATTTTAAGTGATTGTGCTAGGCTGCAGCTTCCTTGTTTCTTCCTTTCTGTTGTGATTAATATAATCTCTGCAAAAAAAAATGATTTGGAATATGGCTATTCTCCTAAACATCTGAAGTGTCTTCCCTGACACACCTTTAACTAAGTGTTTCAAGACCTACTGATGAGCACTTCTAGCTTTTGCTTGAGTAATTCATTTTTTCTTCGTAACACTAACCCTAACAACGGATTTATGGTTCAAACTTTTTGTCGTTGATTACTTCTCTGCTGAGAAAATTGGCTCTTGTTCTTATAGCTAGATATATTGTATTATTAATCCGAAGATATTGATTCATGAAACATGTTATATCCAACAATGGTTGTTTGATCCTTTTATGTGTGTAATTAAACATTAAACATATATGATAAAATAAGACTTGCATTTTGTATCAGTTGAATTCTTTACCAGTATAAATGTCTTGTTTTTGAAAAGGATTTATCAATGTATTGCTTGCCTGGATTATATTCGTGGTGCATACGGCTATTTTCCATATTAATTTTTGAGTTAAACATGGAATAAACCAAAAATAAAACCTATTAATAGAAAATACTCAGCGTTTCTAACACTTGAAAAAGAATTTCCTAGATGGACATTTCAGGGAAACATCTGTTGTCATGAAAGGAAACTAGTGTTGTCACTAGTTATGATGGAAGATCCTCTAATTATTTAGGGTTTTGAGACACTTCACCCTATGTTTAACTTTGTGTTGGACATTGTTATCTTTTACGCTGTTTCTCTTTGAATAACGTGGAATTATGATCCTATGTCAGTGTACATGATCATATTGTCTCATATCCTTTATTTTTCATTAAACTGATTCATCATGATGCTACTTTTAATACCTGTGTCACTTGATGTCACTTGTGTAGAATCTCCCAGACGCGATGATGTTTGTTCTGTTTCTTAACAAATTCAGCTAATAACACATTTTTCATCTAATTGTGATTTTAGGACAAGTGATCACTGGTAGTTGGGATAAAACCCTGAAGTGTTGGGACCCTAGAGGCGCAAGTGGGCAGGAGAGGACTCTCATTGGGACATTTGTGCAACCCGAGCGTGTCTATTCTCTCTCTCTTGTCGGCAATCGTTTAGTAGTTGCAACTGCAGGAAGGCATGTAAATGTCTATGATTTGCGGAATATGTCTCAACCTGAGCAACGAAGGGAATCTTCATTGAAATATCAAACTAGATGTGTACGATGTTATCCCAATGGAACAGGTATCCATCTAAACATTTTGAGGTTTGGAAAGCTCTCTTACAAAGAATGAACCTTTAGGTTTCACAGTTGGAAATTCTTAGGATCTTTTGATGAGTAGAATTGTATGACATCAATCAAGCTCTTTTTGTGTCACAGTCAAAAATATTTTAAAATTTGTAGTCAAATCACTCTTTGGTGTCTTCTACCAAAATCGCAGTTTCTCTCACACTTTTTCAGAAAAAAAGAAGAAATATAAATTCAGGATTTTTCTTAATAAGTCCGATCTCTTTCCTCCTTGCCTTATTCATGTTTTGTGCTAAAGATTCCTGCATAATGTTAATGACGTAATATGGTTATTTAATGGAGAAAAAAAGAGGACAGGTACTGCAGTAGTTCTGTTGATTGTCTGGAAGAAAAATTCTCTATAAAAAGTTCTAATGAAGCATCAAGCTAATATTTTGTCTATTCAATGCATTCTTACCCCTTTTTTATTTTATTTTTTTATAACTATTTGTTGTGTGCAGGTTATGCTCTTAGTTCTGTCGAAGGTCGGGTTGCAATGGAATTTTTTGATCTTTCTGAGGCTGGTCAATCCAAAAAGTATGTATTACTCTGCACCATGGAGGAGCACAACGCGACTTTTTCTTTTATGTTTTTCTTCTTATTCATTGCTTTTAAGAGGCCCAATTCCAACTTCTCTATTATTAGGTTTTTCTTTAATTTTGTTGGATATATGCACTGGAGTACCACATTTTAGCTTGCTGTGCTCCTGTCATTAACTAAAAAACTGTTATAATTCTTTTACCTGTGAAATAAAAGAAGCACCCTTCTTTCAGTGATCTGATTCACTGCAATTCGATTAGTTGATTTAAGGAGAAAAATCTCTCTTGTTAGAGCATTATAGCATGGACATGCAGAAATGCATATATGCATTATAAGACAGCAACCATTTTTTTTTTTTCAAATTTTTTCACTAAATGGTTTTGAGTTTGTGCAGGTATGCATTCAAGTGTCATCGGAAATCAGAAGCTGGAAGGGACATCGTCTACCCTGTAAATGCCATTGCATTTCACCCTATGTAAGTTCTCAAAATTCTTGTCATACAGTCATAGTAATGGGAATTTAGGGTCAAGCATTAATTATTTTTTTAGTGTCTCTTTCCTGGACCAGATTTCATTGAATTCACACAAGACAGGCCAAAACCCTTATTGAAGGGTTGATCTTTGTGATAAATTATCTGTCTGAATTAGATGAACTTTGGTGTTGATTTCTCCGTATAGCACCAGGATTATGATGATCAACACTCTAATACACACACCGACCATTCTACATGCAATTAAGTGTATGTGAAAGAAAGAAAATCTAGTAATAAATTGCTAGAATGCACTCAATATGCTCTAGATCTGCTCAGCGAGAGTTGTATATAAATTTTAAAATGCTTGCATATCATATACTGAACATATATGATCTTATATAGAGTTTAGAGTCATAATTGAATTAGGGTTACAAGTGTTTGAATTTAATTTGGAAAAGATAATTCACAGGTCTGGATCAATTGAGCCAAGGTGTCGAATGATTGACCCTTGACCTGTGGTCTTCAATTGATCCATCAATTGATTCGAAGCGCCTTGTCCTGTAGAAGTAAGAGTTTCAACAAGGAAAGTTCCAAAAACAAGGATTTTAATGCATCAAACATGTAAATTTGAAGGACCCCAATTGAATAGTTGCTCATGAAAATGAACCCTATTTGGTGCATGCATAATTGAGAGTTGCAATCTTTTTGTCTTTGGATGTAACTTTAAATTTTGATTCTGCCATTGGACTGAGATAACACAACTAAACTAACTTTTAAGAATATTAATCAAAATCTTAAAAAAAATAGAGAGTCCACTTTCTGAACGGAATTTGCTACTTGACATTTTATTATTATAAGCATCTTTGAATTAGTGTCCTTAGCATGATTCTTAAAGAATATATGTCATTATTAGTTGAAATGGTTGATTTATTATTATAAGCATCTTTGAATTAGTGTCCTTAGCATGATTCTTAAAGAATATATGTCATTATTAGTTGAAATGGTTGATTCTGTACTTGGCAAGCTGACACTAAACTCAATTGAGCAACAAATTGACTTTCTTTCTTTTTAAGCAACATGATTGTGCTGCTTTCTTTTTGTGCTACTTTTACTACTACTGTTCAGTACTTACAAATCCAGTCTGCAGATACGGTACATTTGCAACGGGTGGTTGCGATGGTTATGTGAACATGTGGGATGGAAACAATAAGAAGAGGTTGTATCAGGTAAATAATCCAAAAATGGTTTTGACAGCTTATATTTCTTCTTGTTATGTACACAATTCACCGAAGTTTAATTTTCCTTTCCCCCCAACCTGCAGTATTCAAAATACCCAACAAGCATTGCGGCCTTATCATTCAGCAGAGATGGACGACTGCTGGCTGTGGCATCCAGTTATACATTCGAAGAGGGAGAAAAAAGGTTAGAATGGACCTCTCTCTAGATAGACATACATACATATATATGTGTGTGTGTGTTTGTGTGTGTATTTTCTGTCTCTCTCTATGTCTGATTAACTTGTTGCCTGTTCATTTTGCAGTCATGAGCCAGATGCTATCTTTGTTCGCAGTGTAAATGAAGTTGAAGTGAAACCAAAGCCAAAAGTGTACCCTAATCCTACTACATAAACTAAAACTGCAGATAACTCTGCTTTTGTATGTGTCAATATCATCCTAAATTCTACATTAGTGCTGTTGGTGTAGGTAAGCTTTTTCACCGTACCATGTTTATATATGTGCTGTTCTTGGAGCCCTTATCAAATCCTCAAGTGTCTGAAGTTAGTAGAGTTGATGAGATTTGTTAAATCGACATTCTATGTGCTGTCTATCATCTATGGATGATCATTGCCTTTTCATCGAAGTCGAATTCATTTTTGGTTAAAAAATAAATTATGATGTTAATCCAATTTGATGGTACTGACCAGTCTAGATTATCTATGTAGTATTAGAATAATTTATATATAAAGTTGACAGGAAATGAAAATTCTAGTTAGTCTGGTTTCTGTCTTTACAAATGATTGTGATCCGAACCATTGAAAAAGACACAAAGTCTGTGAAGCTCACCACGTGTGTGGTGGGTCTCACATACTGTTTTGTTCGGTGGTTCGACTTTCACTTTTCTTATTATTATTATAATCATTTTTGTTTTCCCAAACAATACTTCTCTTAAGAAATGTGAATTAGTGGTGGGGTTGCAAATGAACTCAGCTATTAGCGAATGGCTTGGGCTCGTTTGTTAAGCAAATGAATCGAGTTTGAGTTTGATTTTTAGGTTCGTTTAATAAACTAGCGGATCTTGAATAATAGTGGGTTTGGTTCGTGTAGGCTCATGAACATGAACTCGTTTAAGTTTGAGAACAAAACTCGTATAGGGTTTGTAAACATGTTTATGAACACAAGTTTGTGCAGGTTTGTTCACGTTTAAGAACGAGTTAAAATGATATTTGAACAGAAGCTCAAATTGATTTTGAACAATTTTTTTTATTAAATAAGTCGAACTGAGCTTTTCAAAATAACGACGAGTTGAGCTTATTACGAACTCGAGTTGAGTTCACAAATAAATGAGCCAGTAGACTCAAGATTGGCTTGATTCATTTGTAATCTTACTTAACGGGTCCATCTGTTTTAAGAATTTTATGTTTTAACCCATTTGAATGGGTTTATGTGTTGTGGACCGATCCACTTCTTCTCTTTGGTCCGTCTTCATTTTAGCTTACGGGCTGGCCCGGAGTTTCCACGGTATGGCCAAGGAATTTCCCCCCAATCCCCTTTTGCCACGTGGCTCCAAGTTCCGTAAGCTAATACCTAATCACAGGATATGTATCCACTTTCCTACCAGAAAAGTTGGATAGCAGTTAGGCCTGGGGTTTTTTTTCTAGCCATGAACTGGCTGCTAGAGTAAGCCAGACAAGTCATAAAGTTTATAAAATGTCTAGTGCAATTTCTCCATCAGTTTCCACAAATTCTGTTTGGTGGCCAAGAATGTGGAAGGAGCAAAAAAGAAAATTTGGCACTACTTTCACGCAGGAAAAGAGAAGTACTGGGGTAAGCTACATTGCAAGGTGTCATTATTGTGTAAGGCATGACTTCACATTGCAAAGTGTCATTATTGGGTAAGGCATGACCTCAATAACTTCACTTGCACCTTTTTTCAACCCTATATTGCCAAGCATTGAACTCTTCATACTTTTATATAAAACTTTGAGGCCACGCCTTTTCTGTTAGAGTTAAAAACATTCCAAGTCTTCATTTAGTTAAAAAAAAAAAGAAAAAGAAAAAGAAAAAAAAGTTGAAGTTTGATTAAATTATTAGTAGAAAGTCAAATGACTTGAAATTCCAGTTGACATTTTCTAGATTAATTAGCTTCGTTTCACACTAGGCTGAGTTAATGCATAGCGATAGCATGAAAAGGTAGAAGAATTCTGTACTTTAGTTTCAAGGGGAACTTCCATATATATACACACACATATGGTATTAAAAGTGCATAAGCTATATATGCAACTTTTTTTTCTTTTTTTTTTGTAAAAGAATTATACAACCTAAAGAAAGATGAGAAAAGTAAGAGTTAGTTTAATTTATGACAACTTTTGGGAGCCTAATTACAAATACATCAACTTTCAAATAATATATGATCAAAAAATAATTTTTCAAAAAGTAATTACAAATATGATAATTTATACTATTTAGGTACAAATTGTCCTTAAGACCCTTTACATCAGTTTACTAAAACTTTTAGTACATAAGGCCATCCACAATGGGTTAGCCAAATTTGGTTCTCCAAATTTGAATTTTAGCTAACCACCTCAGCATTTTAGCCAGCCACATCATCATGTCAGGATCTCTAAATTTTGACTCTACAACAGGTTCTCCAGATTTTCACTATCCACACAATTAAATAATCTTACACAATTAAATTAGGGAGCTGATATTGGCACTCCACCAATATCTTCTGGCACTCCACTCCTATATTTTTGTAAAGTAAAATTACAAAAGTGGTCCTATGTTATACCATTTTAGATTCTTATATTTTTAGTACCCTAATTGCCCTTCTAATTCAAGACTCAATTTTAATTTAATTTTATTTTTCTTAAAAAAAAGTTTTTTCAACTTTTTTACTTTAGGTTTACAATATAACAATCCATTTATTACCACTCAAATACTATAATTTAGACATTTTTCAATTGAAACTTGTTGTTCGTGTCCCTATCTTATATAACTCAAAGAATCCAAAATTTGAAATATTCTATTTTTACTCACTAAACGTGTAATTTATTTTCCATGTGTCTTATTTATAAAATAACATAAATTAAAATTTTGAAACATACCAATATACCATCAATTTGTGAACAAACAAAATAGAAAGGAAGGAGGAGAAAATAAAAAGCAAACGAGAAAAATATCATATTAATTTTTTTTTTATCTTTTGAAATTCTGGTGCAAAGGGTCCTTAGTTAAATTAAGAAAACTACAATTGGAAAAATATTTCATAGAATCATGTTTTTCTCTTTTCATCTTTTAATTTCTATAAGTTCTCTATTAAAATAAAAAAAGTTTTCCTTAGTGTTCTTAAAGAACTATATATCATAATTTTTATTCAAGTGAAATTAAACTTTCTTTTGATTTTAAATATAATTAATTTTTTTTCAAATAGGTTTTATTCATTGATATAATGTTTGTTTCCAACTCAAATACATTTCTAATATTTCTCTAGATAATCTATTATTAACTTCTCTAGATAATCTATTATTAACAACTTCTTCCCAACTTATTTAATCATGTAACTTTTATTATCCGAATCACATACATTTGATTGATAATTTCTAAATCATTATATTGAATCCTAAACTTTTTTACTTCTAAAATAAATATTGATAAATTGATTCAATACGAAGAAATAATATTTTTAAAATCAACGAAGAAGTATTTTCACACCAAAAAAGAACATGAGAGAAGTTGCAATTTGGAGTTAAGAATTCTAACATTATCAAATACGGGCAATTAGGATATTAAAAATATAAGAATCAAATATTGTATAGTAGAGGGACACCTTTGTAATTGTACTTTACAAAAAATGTGAAAATGGAGTGTCAGAGGATATTGGTGGAGTGTCAATATCAGCTCCCTTAAATTAATCTATAATTTTATACATATACATATATATGTTAAATTTTTTTATACTTTTTTAACTTAAAAAATTCATAATTTTTTCGTTTTAAGTCAAAAAAATAGTGTATATAGTACTCAAATTAAAGCTCTCGAAATTATCTTTCTAACAGAATTAGTTTCATCAAAAAATTCAATTTATAGTGAAAGTTATTGAGATTTAAGTAAATAATGCATATGGTTCGCTTGATGCTTTGCTCAATCCGATGAAGCACCAAGCGAAGCAGTGGTGGGGTCCATTCTTTTAGCTATTCCATTGTTTTGCAATAGTAACTTTTGGTTCGCCAGACACAAGCCTGGCGAACCCATTACTGGTGCTTTGTAATAGTTTTACTTTACTTTAACTGCATGTTATTGCACAAAATATTAAAAAGTGTAGTTTATTAAAACTTTTAGTGCACAATGTAATAGTTTTACTGCATTTATGCAATACTTTAATTGTATGATGTTATAATTTTTTTGCACAAAACATTACTACAGGGGGTAATTTGGTCATGTGTATTGAGGGACAGTAAAAAGTGTTAAATACGTAAATACTTTTTTATATGTTGATTTTTAAGCCAATACTATTTAAAACTTGGCATGTTTGTAATTAGCCCACCAAAAATGATCAAAAATTAAATTAATCCAAAAGGTAAAGTAAAATAAAAGTCGTACACAACTTCAATCATGTATAAATTAGTTTCTCAAGAAGAATAGGAATGTTAGATGGACACAAAGTAAAAAGTGAAAAGTCTTATTATAAATTCACATCTCAATGGATCGGGATTTTGATTCGAATTCTAGCTGATAGTTAAGATATGAATTGATCCGTTTGCAATTCGAATATGCTAATTTGTTAACTAAACAAATAAGATATAGATTATGATGTAAATATTACTAAATTTATCAAGGGAAAATTAGATTTTTGTGACCAATTCTAAACAAAATTACTTTAATGTGACTATAAAGTATGAAAAAAATGAATAGTCATCAAAATTGAAACTTAATTGCTGATGAGTGGCCATTTGAGGGTAATTTATTAAAAAAAATAATTCATGCTTATTAAACATTTTAAAAATAATTTTTAGATAACAAAATTGTTATTCAATATAAAAATAACTCATTGAATTCATTTTTCTCTCTCTTCCTCTTCCTCGTCCATCAGTCCCTTTCTTCTTTTTAGTTTGTCAGTCTATCAAATAAAAAGATAGAGTTTCTTTATCATCCTTAATCTCTTTTTCACATTCTCCCTGTCATGGCCTCAAAACATACTACAGAGGATAAGAAGTTACCTAATAAGTTTGAGACACATTAAGAGTTGCTTAAATTTGCTTACGAATTGTTTGAGAGAATGAAAAATGAGAATTATTATTATTATTATTTTTTGCAAAGAGATCAAAATTTTTATTAGATCAACAAAACAAACATCATTTGTATTCAATTCACGCTAACTCTAGGTACAAATCTATCACACTTTGAGTTTGTTAAAAAACAATTCATGTTTATTGAATTTTTTATATTTCAACTTTTTTGGCCATTGTGAATTATTATTGAAATGTTTATATATCTAGTTTGGATTTGCACATCCCTTTCCATTTCATGTCATTTTCAAAACTTTCGTAACCTTAAAATTATATATGCTCTTGGTATTGTTCTTAAATCTAATTTAGCCATTCATATTCTTTCTAATTAGGGCATGAAAATTTTATATTGCACCTTTTTTGTTCAATTATTAAATAATTTATCTAAGAAAGGATATTTACGTAATAAGTGATCAAATGGTCACTCATTAACAATTAAGTTTTAATTTGGTGACTATTCATCTTTTTCATACTTTATGGTCACTTTAGAGTAATTTTGTTTAAGATTGGTCACCAAAATCTAATTTTCCCCATTTATCAATTAGGAATCTAAGTTTCAAAAGTTGTTCAGTTAGATGTCTATATGATCCGAATCGATAATTATTAATTAGGATATGAATTAAAACATTCAATTCGATTACCTGTTGGCGATTCAAATCAAATCTGTTTACAGACCTAATCATAAATCATTTCGGAAGTAAATATGTGATTGATTATTTATTAAAAATGTAAGGACAATCCATAGATACTCACCGGTGAGTATCTACAATATTCTGACCACCAATTATAATTGAACACATCACTTTTAGTTACATGCAATGAAATTTTACAGGTTACTCTCTTTCCAAAAGACTCATTTCCCTTTTCTCTCCCTACCACTCAAAAATGACGTGTCTAATTGTTATTGGTGGTTAGGACATTACAGGGAATCACAGGTGAGATACCAAGTATTGTCCAAAATGTAATTAGTGTATATTAGTTTTCAAGTAGAATAGATTGGACGGATGAGTAAGGATCCTTTCTAATGTTAGAAAGGATCTTGTATGCATCAAAATTGGAAGAAATTATTAAATACTCCAAGGGTATTATACCCTTTACATATCTAACGGATGAAAATTCTTTATTTTTTTAAATTATAAAAAATATCAATTCACTATAGGTTGAATATGTAAAATGGTATGGTACCTTAGGATATTCAATACTTTCTCCAAAAATTAAAAATTGGATCAACAGGTGGAACCCACTTATGATTGTCCACTCTCATCACTTAATTATGCAATCTCTATGTAAACTTATATATCTCTAATTATTCACTTATATATCTAAAGTATTTTGGTTGATATAATGATGATAAAGTGTATGAAAATGCAAATAAATAAATAATATATCCAAAAGAAAATAAATATGTGATAAGTTATTCACTACAATTGTCCATTAGAAATAAAAATTTTATTGACATTTATGTAGAATATATATAAATCTGTACTAATAATTTGCTAAAATTATAATTAAATTATCCGAATTTTCAAACTAACAAATAATAGTCAAGCCTGCGCTTTGGTTTTAGTCACACATTTTATAAAGATGGACTCTTCACTCTTAAACTTAATCAACTAAATACTAAACTACTCATTTTTTTTCTTTCAACCAACCAATCTGCGCGCAAACACGAAAGAAGTCTTAGGTGGCAAGTTCTAACCATTCGTTTCTTTAATCGAATCTTTGCCAAACACGATGGGGTGTTACGTGTCAACTTGAAACCATTGCTTCATTGAATTGAATCTTGGCCAAACACGCAAGGAGTATTATGTGTTCACCGAGAATGTACAGTTGGACACTCCTTTCAAATACGTTTTCCAAACATTTGAAACTAGCCAAATTGCTGACAAAACGCCACGTTTCGACCACCACTTTGTGATTCATTGAAATATTACATAATAGTGTGCTATTATAGTGTAATAGTATGCAATTAGATCCTCCGATGTTATGTGACTACAATACCCTTCAAAATTTCATCCTCGGATGTTATGTGATTAGAATACCCTTCAAATTTTGTTTTTGTCACTGTGTATAATTGTAGGCTCCGATAGAAACTTCATGATTCACTTCACAAGTGACAAAAATTTTCTAAAAATATCTCAAATTTTCTTTTTGTCACTAAGTACAATTATCAGCTGTGATACAAACTTCATGATTCATTTCACAGGTGACTAAAATTTTCTAAAAATATCTCAAATTTCACTTATTTATAAAATCTAATTCTACTCTACTCGGGAGTGCCGAGTCCTACAATTTTTTTCGGTTTGGCCTCGTATTATTCTGTCAAACACTCACTCGACTTGTGCATACTAGATATTGGTTAAAACCCCTCACCTTAACCACTTCAAATGTGGTTGAAAAGAATACTTTTATCACTAGTCAAAAAGAATAATACATTTCACTTGTTTTTTTTGTATATTCTTGGTCGGATCACTTCTTACCCTCGTTCTTGACGTTTGTAACTTGTAACCTGATTTCTATAAATGAAACCCTCATTTATTTATAGACATTCATCTTAGAATGCATTACAAATTTTCATTTAGAAATCTTCATATTTACAAGTTATACAACACTCTCTACTCTTTGAAAATCTTCCGTTCCTCGGTACAATACTCCACAATTTCTACACAAATGTGAAAATATAGAATCTAACTTTACCTATCATGCAGACCTTATGCATGTAGAGTCCTCCTGGCGCTTGTGTGAAACTTGCTTGGTGTAACCTTGCTGCATATTACCGGACATGACACTTAGTTGAGATGTTTCACGAAAAATTAGGTGTCTTTTTTAGAGAGTTAACCAGTCCAAAAAGGATCAAAGATCCAAAATGAAGCACAAATGTTGTTGTGTGGAGAATCTTCGGTCTCTTGTTTCGGCAAATAAGCTTGGTCCCATGATTTATGATTGAATTTGTAACCATCAATAATATTTATTTTTTTAAAAAATGCTACATGAAATGATTCAGTTCAAGCCGGCCACTTTGTGAATGATTTGACTTGGCTACTATCACTCATCTTTTAGAAATGTCTTGAATACATGTGGTGAATAACATTTGGATGTGGTCATAATTTTCAGATTGTCAAATGATATATATATATATATATATATATTATTTGATTAGATCAATAATGCAAAAGTCAATAATTTGCAAGAAAACTTGTTGGTATTTGTGTAAGTTTTTGTTTGCATGAAAAACTATGATAATAGAATTGTAACAATAAATTAATGATAAATACTTTTTCTCTTTCAACTTTGAGTTAGGTAGAACGTGACAAAGAGTGGTGACGTCCATCACTTCTCTCTCATTTTATAATTTGGAGTTCGAAATACGTATCATTACAAGGGAGAGTTACAGCAATGGAAATCAGTTCAAATATTATAATCACTCTTTCACGAAGAGGAGGTTAAATATTTGAGAGATTCGATTATTTTAACTAGATGGCAAATTAGCTGCAAATCCATTAAGTCGTTCATATTTGTCCACTTTTAATGAATATAGATGAACTGTTTTAAAATATGAATCAAAAATGAGTTGAAAAAAATAGAACTATTTTTATAAAGGTTTAAATGGGTTCAACCCATATTTCATCTATGTTATAAGAGATCTAAAAGTATTGTACGAAAAAAAAATTTATATACATAATATATTAAGGTAAGTAGGATTTTCTCACTCTATATCGCAATCCTCTTTCTCTCTAAAAGGTTTTCTCTATGTCACGATTTTCTCTCTCCATATATATATCATCTCTTTTTTTTTCTTCGACTGTCTTCCCTAAGATTTACTAATATATTTTCGACTCTCTTCTCTAAGATTTACTAATATATTTTCAAGTTCTAACTTTCTCACTTTGTTATTATATTATTCACAATATATGCATATATTTTTTCAAGTCTACCATAATATTATGTGGGTGCTTTGATTATGAATTCATGCCCTACCCATTAGATCAAAAACACATTTTGTTCATTTTTTAATCCAATAGTTAATGATGCGAGCGCCAGTAATAACAATCATGTGATAATACATACTTTATTACTTTTCACCAATATATATCTATGTGTGTGTATATATATGGACAGCGTACAGTGTACACACACAAATCGTTCCCTTGTTTTGGTTCCCCAAACTATTTTTTGGTGACGGGTCAAAAAACACATTATAAATTATTTTCTTTCTTTTGTTACATATTAGCTCCGATAATATATATTTATTTTTTATTTTTAAAAAAATAATTTTTTGGGTAAATAGGTCCGGTTGAATAAATGGGTCAGATTCTACATAATGAGTCGAGTCGAACCCTATAAAATTAGGCGTCCAAAAAAAGACATTATAAATTATTGTTTCTATCTTTTGTTACATATTAGTCCGCTAATATACATTTATTTTTTATTTCTGGTAAAATTAGTTTTTTGTAAACGGGTCGGGTCGGGTTTTTAAAATGGGTTAGATTCTTGTGCACTGAATGAATTTTATATAAACGTATCAGTCCATGCCAAATTGGAATTTTACCTTCGAATTTCATAGAATAATATAGAATTTAAAGAATTTTCAATAAAAGTGGTTAGATTTAAGCGATTTTTTCATTTTAACCCGCTCATTCGAATTAGACAATGAAATTAGTCCAAATTATAAAAACTTTTATATTTTTAAAATTTAAAAATAATTTACTGAGTCAACAGGTTAACCCAATTCATATTCAACCCGCTACAAATAAATTAAATACGAGTTTCAACTTATATTTTATCCGTCCATATTCAAATCGTTCAAACCCGTCCAACCCACCTAATTTGTCGGGCCTAATTTTAAGACAATTCGTCGTAAGAGCGTGGAATTGAAAATTTTATGCGTATGTTTGTTTTGACTTGAAGAAGTCCATTGAAGAATCTAAATCACAAGTCGCAACTCAAACGCCCCTTCCAACACTCTCACTCTCCTTGACCGACTTATTCACTCCCTCCAGCTCACCTCATACGCGATTTCTCTCTCTCTCTCTCTCTCTCTATATATATATATATATGTATATATGGCTATATTATATCTATAATACCTGCAGAAACGTCCACAGCCATTCTTCACGCAACTTCCACCCGTCCCTTGTCCTTATAAACCCTTCCCTTGATCCATTCACCCTTCACTCTCACTCTACAGACTCGACATCTCTCTAAATCTATATATCTCTATATTTCTCTCTCATCTCTCTCTAAGATGGCTCTTGAGGCTCTCAGCTCTCCAACCACACCCACTCCACCCTACTACGAAGACATGGACTTCCACTTTCTTGAACCATGGACAAAGAGAAAGAGGTCGAAACGACCCCGTACCGACAACCCACCAACCGAAGAAGAGTACCTCGCCCTCTGCCTTGTCATGCTCGCTCGTGGCGGCACCACCACCGCCACCGCCACCACGGCGGTGACAGACTCGTCAACCCTCCCTTACAAGTGCAGTGTCTGCACCAAATCCTTTCCGTCCCACCAAGCCCTCGGCGGACACAAGGCCAGCCACCGGAAACTCGCCGCCGGCGCAGGTGCATCTGCCACCGACAACAAGCCGTTCACCTCCGCCGTCACCCTCAACCCAAGTGGTCGGACCCACAAATGCTCCATCTGCCACAAGTCCTTCCCCACCGGTCAGGCCCTGGGCGGCCACAAGCGGTGTCACTACGAAGGTGGCGGAGGCGGAAGCGGCACCACCACGTCGACGTCCGAAGGTGCCGGCTCGAGTCACAGCCACCGTAGATTTGACTTGAACTTGCCGGCCTCGCCGGAATTTTATCTGGGGTTGAGCGTTGACTGTGGGAGAGAAAGTCAACTTTCCGGTTACGAAGAAGTCGAGTCTCCTCTGCCGACCAAGAAACCGCGTTTAGCTACTCTCACTAAAATCGGCTATTTGCAAGTTTGATGATAATAATAAGAACTGGTCAACCACTTTCTTTTTTCTTTAATTTTTTTTTTGGTAAAGTTTGTGTATAGAGAAGTGTTGTTCGTCTTGAATTTATTCTAGATTTTATTCTTTTATTTGTTGATTCATTTGTTTATAGTTGAAAAATAAAAGTAGGAGATAAATTCACTCTCTTCTTCATCAAAATGAACTCCTTTTATGGGAGTAGAAGTAGAATACAATTCTCTCTCTTGTGGGGACTACAACTTATGAGTGGCATGCAAATCTACTATCTTCTCCCTTCATTCTCCCTACAAGTGTTATATCTAATATCAACACAGTGGTGACATCATTTTTTGTGGACCTTAGAAAATCTACTGCCAAAATTGATTGAAATTGTGTCTGCAAACCTAAAGAAAATGGTGGTTTAGGCCTTCTTAATTTGGTCACTCTCAACAAAGCATAATTTGAACCTAGTCTCAAATAATAACCAAAGCATTTGGTCTTCATGGGTGCACTCACAACTTCTCAAAAGGAAAAGCATTTGGAAGATTAGCAAATCTCAGCTCAGCTCATGGGTTTGGAGGAATCTTCTTCAGCTAAGAGGTGCTGCTAGACCTTTTCATCAAGCACATTAGGAGGAATGGCAACTCCACTAACCTATGGCATGACAATTGGCTTTCCAATGGTCCTCCACTCCCTAGAATTGCCCAAACCTCTGTCAACAGAGCCCTTGTCATGCACAATTCAGAACTTAGTAGGTTCATTTCAGGCTCCACTTGGAATTTCCCTAGAGCTATCTCCTCTTTAATTCCTGATATCAACCAAATTGATCCTCCCAATTCAGATGCTCCTGACTCTATTATTTGGACAGCCTCTCCTACTGGGAAATTCTCCCTAAGTCATGCAATCAATTCGTTGACTCCCAACTCTCTTAGTAAAGCGGTGTGAAAGTGATTGCGAAAGTTTAATTAAAATTTAAAGGTAGGTAAATAGGTTTACTTGCTCGTTTACTTAATTTTTCAGATTAATTCAATTTTAAGTCCAATTAAAAATTAATAAAACACATAAAGCAAGTAAATAAAATAAAGTGCAAGTAAAAGAACGATGACACCAAATATACGTGAAAAAACTCAAGTTAAAAAAAAATCACAGGGGAGACAATGACTCAGGAAACCAATCTACTATGTCGAAGCAAAGAATAACAGACTCTATCTCAAACTCACACCCCTCTTCACTCTGCCAGGAATATAATGTTAAACGCCTTAGGCTTACTCTTGCGACTCCACGTCCAATTGCTGCAGACTTCAGACTAACGTCGCAATACTTGTGGAAGGTAACTGGAAGACGACGAACACTCCGCGAATTTTATGTCTCCTTCGTAGTGCGATTGCCTTCTCCTTCCTCACCAACGAACAATTGAGAAGAAACCAAAAGCTCTAATAGCTGACCGAATAAGATAACTTTGTAGTAGTCTCTGTACGCTTGATAAGATTAAGAATACCACCCTAAAATCACTCAGTGTATATGTGTGTGCTCTCAAAAGAAAAACAAACAAAAAAATCAAGGATGATTTTCTTAAAAATACTCTCAAAAAGTTATCTCTTTCTAAAAATAATATTTTCTAAAAACATAATTGCAGAGAAAATATGAAGTAGTATTTATAGATGAGAGAGTCTTTAGTATACTTGGAAAACAAGTTTGAAAACTGTAAGGGACGTTTTAATTAGAGAAGTTTGGGCTAATTAGGAAACAAAATCAGACTAAAATAAAATTTCTGCACATGTTAGTGAAGTCGGTCCGGTTCTACTTTTTGGAAATCGGTGGGACTTTTTAAACTTGTAGAAAAATTAAAAGTCTTAGAGAAAACTCGAACGGGTCCTAAAAATTGGGGACTGACGTGACTTTTCAGACATGCTGAAAATCAAAAATCTTAAGTGAAGTTGGACCTGTCCTAAAATTTGGAGACCGGTGGAACTTTGGAAAAATCCTATTTTCAGTTCAAAGCATATTTTCTAAGACCTAAGCCCACCAAACTTCAAAACATAGTGTTTTCACTCATATACCTGTACTAAGTGATGTTATCATCCAATCCAAGATATCGAGACACTTTCTTTTCAACTTCGAAGATCGAAACACAAGATTGAACAAACTTTACAACTCGATCAATAAGTTTTGACACCAATTTGCTAACATATAATTATATATCTCACAAACTCAGAAGAGCTTCTATGGTATCAATTGGTTTGGTCTTCCATTTCCATTCCAAGATGTAACTTTATTCTTTGGTTAGCTTGTCATAGTTGCTTAGTGTTAGAGGAGCTTGTCCAACATCAGATTTGGATGGGAAAGGACTTGATCATATAAGGGTAAATATGCATCACTACCCAATTGTTTAAGCTTTTGGGTCAGAGGGCAAGCGCTCGACCCGTAACATTTGATATCAAAGGCAGACCCAATCCTTGATTCGGTGTCACGCCAAGCACTCGCCCAGGTGGAGTTCGGGTCATAGCACGGGTAGGCAGGGTGGTCTGACTGCAACAAGGACTAGGGATGGCAAAGGGGCAGCTATGGGGCAACTATGCAGAAACCCTATCCCGCTCCATTAAAGAAATACTCAATCTATCTCCTATTAAGAACCCTGACGGGTTTGTGGTAAGCATACCACCACCGCCCCATTTAGAGAGAGGGGAATAGCAGAATTCTTAAAATCTTTTGCTTATTTGCTATGAATTCGTTGTTTGGGCTAAATGTACCCAAACGATGATGTAACACTCCTATAGTCAAAACCCCAATATATAAGACCAAAGAAAATGACACAAACATACATACATACATATGTAAATGAAGATAGAAATAGTTCTGGTCTTCAAGAAATTTTTTATTGTAGATCTATTATGTACACAAGATAGAGAGAGAAAGGTAGAGAGTTCTTTTTTAGCCACAAAATAAAGAAATGAATAAAGCAGAACAAGATAAAGATAGAGTGAGAGAAAGAGAGAGTACCTTCACGACTTCATCGGAATAAAATCGTCGTCGGGAGATCTCTAAGGTTTCAAATAACTTCTTAGTTTTCTCTAACTCTCTTTCTTGTTTTGTTGTTCAGTCAGACCCAGATATAAAATTTGAAAATCATTTTTTACTGAAGAGAATAAATCCTAGGGCTGCCAGCTAGTATACTATATTTATATAAGTAATATAACAATAAAAGAAATGACATACTGCATGCAATTATTTCACTATATATATGTGTGTGTGTGTGTGTGTGTGTGTGTGTAATCGGGGCGGGGCGGGGTGGGGTGGGTATTAGATGTGTTTTTAAAAAAAAAAATCATACCCGCCCCTATTCCTATTAGGAGTATACCAAATTTCCTTCATTAGGGCAAGACGGGGGGGGGGGGGGGGGGGGGCGGGGAATTGCCACCCCTAACAAGGACGTTGCAAATTCAAGCGGGGGAGAATCTTAGAGGAACTTGTCCCACGTGAGATGAATCTCACTCCCACTTGTTTTTCTCTTTTTCTAAACCCATCTGAAGCCATATTCAATCTAAGTGCAATTTTTATATTTTGCCTTCCTCCGAAGATTTGATTAGCTAGGCTTCTCATAATTGAAAGCCAAAATCTTGTAATTCTTCCATCAACAAGCTTCCTCTGGCTACCTCAGTCTACCACATATGGATGGAAAGGAACTCAAAAACCTCCAAGGATCTCTCTCACTCTCAATCCTCTATTCTCTGCAATCGTCAACACCATCAGAGGAAAGCTTCTGGGTGGGGAGTTACCTTGTTCTTTGCTTACGCCCTCCTCCAACCCCTCGACCCCTAATTGAGATCTTTGCTCAAGATCTCCATCGTTTGTGGATGTCGGAGTCAGCTTCGACTTCAAGTCATCTTGTATTGGTCTCTTTCTTTCTTTTTTTAACTCATTTGGGTTCTAGGTCTTGGCTTATGCCTTGTTCTAGGTTTTGGGGCTAGCAAATACTGTTCATGTTCTTGTACATTTCTTTCTTCAATACAATTGTTTGAATTTAGAAAGAAAATGCACTCCTAATTTTGTCTCTCTTAAAATCAATGACAAATATACTTTTGATATTTAGTTTTCTTATTTATGAGTTAGGAAGACTTGTGTCATTTCGTTTCAAGAGAAGAGTGCATTTGGCTAAAAAAAACCCGAATATATGCTCCTTAAAGTATTATTATTGTTACTATTATGATTAGTATAATGGTTTTTCGAATAGTCTAACCGAAAAGGATAACTGATAGTCTTTTATCTGTCAAATGTACCGGATATGACCAGAATTTCACATAAAAAAAATAAAAATAAAAATATTAACTAAGATTTACTATTAAATCTAAATGGATGGCATTGTTCTTATCATTATTATTCATTTCAAACCTAGAGTATATAGCAGAGACAGGAGGCAGGGCCATGTTGTTAGTGTGATGGTATGATGTGGTTCATGCTTAGATGGCACATGTTTTGGTATGATAGTGGATAAGAGTAAATTGGTGCTGGTGGCAGTCTGGTGAATACTTCTCAATCCAATGTGCCAATATCTGTCTGTGTGCGTAGAGTGGATAAGAATTGTTTGCAGTGTACACATAACAGCTCCACTAAACAAGACATGCATTAATTGAATAAAACACATTCAATGAATAAATTTATTAGGGTTCAATTATGTGCCAATGTCTCTGTGTATAGTGGATAAGAATTGTTTGCAATTGCACACATATAGCTCCACTTAACAAGATATACAAATTGAATAAAACACATTCATTGAATAAAATTATTTGGGCTCAATCTTGCCCTAGATTCACAATTGCAACTTTCTTGAATCGTCTTGTAATTCTGGGGCTTCATGGGTGTGGAAAAGCCTGGGTTGCCACAAAGTGAGCTGATTAAACAGGGTACAAAATGGAGAATAGGTGACTGGAAATTTTATTAATTGCTGGATCGATCAATGGCGATCTGGAAGTTCAGACTCGATCTTAATAGCAAAGACGGAAGAACATGAAAAAAGACTGAGAAATTAGTAAATGATTAGTCCCCGCCAATCACAAGCTACCACACAATTAAAAAACAGAAATATTTGACTGCGTGACAGCTTGTACATCATTAATTCCTTCACGTGTAGGAAGGGAACTAGACTCCAAAATTTAGGATCTTATGTTGCGTTTAGTACACAACAATGAAATGGAATGAGCATTCCATTAAAGTCAGAATGAAATGAAAATGTAAATGAAATGAAATGGTCATTCTCATTCTATTGTTTGATTTCAAATATGAAATGATGGATGAATAGTTGAATGAATTTTCATTCTTTTTCATTCCAAAAGAATGACATGGAATGATCATTCTCACTTTATTTTTTCTTACCAAATAAAGGAATGGATTCAAAAAAATAATATTGGCATTCCATTGTTACCTACCAAACGCAGCAGCGTTAGTGTTGATAGCAAATTCATAGTAAAAGAGTGCCTATTTCTTAGCTTTGGCTATTAGCAATGGAACTTACCTCTATAAGGTTTTATTAAGGTGAATTGATCGTGGGATATGAATTATGATGCATCCGATAATAATATGATATGTTATACATATACAATCTATTACTATAATATATAATATTTACATATATTATCAAAAACTTTTTATCAACCACCTCCTTTCCTCTATTCTTTTCTTACAAGATTCAAAATTTTAATTTTCTTCTATTACTTTGTCCATCTCTCTCTCTCTCTCTTCTAATCATTGTTTGTCTGTCCCTCTCCTAATCATATTATCAAAAAATAATAATAATAATAATAATAATGAGCCCAAAAAAAAACAGACTTGGTTGCTGAGAAGGAAAAAAATATTAGCAATCACTTGCATAAAAAACTAGGAACGGCAGTACCTGGATAATAGCCTTCGGGTTTCCTACAAAGGCAAACGCAATAAACATAACTATAAACTATATGATGATAAATTCCCTGGATAATAGTGTCTTAACACCAACATGGTGCCTTTGCAGCAAGAGAGAGAGGCATGTAAATGCAAGACTTTAAAAACTAAACATGACTGCAAATTCCGGTGGTATCTATAATTCAAGTTCAGTGCAAAACACAAGAAGCATCATCATCCAGTCATATTAGCTGTGTACAAAGATTAAAAAAAAAAAAGTCTCACAAAATCACTTTAATGGTAGAAACCACACCCAGGCATTATACTCTAGACAAAATCCAAATCCTCTTCTCTTCTTGGGCAACACGCATAAAATCCTTTAGCGATACTGAAAAGACGACAAGTTGTGGCACAATAAACACCCAATTCAAAGAATAAACAGGAAGATGGCACGGAATAATATTACTAAAACATCATAGGAAAGCGTTCAAATGGAGTGAAACTAAGAAGCAAGAACAGAATCACAAGATCGGGGCTCATCATCTTTTAAAAGGGTCAAAACAGAGACCCAAATGTAAATTTCCCGAAAGAACTTTTGTGCTTGTATCATAAGAATATTCAAAGATTTACCTTAATGAAGCCGATTTCCTTTGCATTGCTGCGGAAGCACTGTCTACAGCACATAAGCCCATACTTCCGTATCAACCCATGAGGATTCCCGCACACGCGACTGGCAAAATAACATTAGTTATTGATCTACTTTAATGAAACCACTTTAATTGACAAAAATTATCAAATCAATATATATATATATATATATATATAAAGCACAAATATATTTCTCTCAAAAAATTTCCTAAACCTTCCCGTAAGCATCATCTGCAATTATAACACGTCATGTGATTCAATGAATTCAAATGAAGTGTCTCTCAAGAAAAAAGGTTTGCGCAGCCAAAATTAGGAGAAGAGGAACAGAGCTCCAGAAAGAAAGCAATGAAAATCATAAATTGCATAATGAAGTAATTCAATGTACTTTCATTGGGCATCAAATTGAAATGAAATCATTCTATTGAATCTGCTAAAGCAATTAAATTTTCTTAGAATCTTCAAAATGAACCAATTATATTCCTCCAAAAATTTCAAAATGACACCATTAAGGATTCGTTATGTTCAAATTCTTGAGTTTGGATCCTTGAAAGTTAAGATTGCTGCTAGTCGGATGTAATGCCACTTTTAATTCAATCACTTCTCTATAAAAATTCAAAATAATCAATGTATAACTTTACAATCCAAAAACTTCATTAGATTTTGTCCTTGAAAATTAACCAACCATTTTGCGGTCAGAGCAAATTAAAATTTTGAAAATTATCTCCAAAATATTTTAATTGGATAAAAAATGAAGTTTGAATATGTCATTAACAATTCATCATCATTGAAGAAAAAGGACCATTTATACCAAGGTGGAAAGGCGAAATCTGAAAATCCTATTTAATATGGGAAGTTAGGTGTCCAAGGGGAAAAGACTTCTAATCCTCAACAAAATGTCATTTGGTCCAAAAACCTTTCTTGTCTTCATCTGCTAATGCATTTTTTACCAGACAAAAATATATTTACCAAAAACCAACCCTGAATAGTATAAAGAAGTCTTTGTTGAGTTATCTTCCAAAAATTACCATATTATTTAAAACCTAAGGAGTCGTTTGGTAACATTTCTGTTTCTGTTTAAAAAAAGGCCAAAAACAAAGTAGGTCAGTTAAACATGTTTGGTAACTTTATTTCTATTTTTAATATTCTTTGTCAAAAGACTCAATTCCACAAACAAACAAAAAAGTCACTTCCACCTGTTTTTCACCAAATACGGGAAACAAGTTTAATCACAGGGCGCCTTGTGATTGGTTATGACGTGTTGGCTGTTATTTTTCTTTCCTATTATGTGTTGTTTGTAATTTTACAATTAGTGCCATTGTAATACCCTCACTTTTACACTGACACTAATTGTAAAATTATACAAAATTGAGGGTACAAACAACACATAATGAAGGAAAAAAACACAGTGATTGGTTTTGGTTAACCTCCTACCATTTTATTGTGTCCACCTAAAACAATCGTTCATGACATAAAGTCCTCTCTCTAACCCACATTGTCATTTTCTCTCCTCACCACTTGATGTAGGAGCATCCCAAGTGTGGAGCATAACCCTGGGCTATGAGATAAAGGGATTGAATCTGCCTTTCCCACCAGTTGCGGCTTTTGAGATAAATGGTAGGGGGTCTCCCTGCATTAAGTGATATCAGAGCAAGAAGTCTCAAGTTCGAAACTCTTCTAGTGTGGGTGTATGATGCAGGGCATCCTAAGTGTGGAGCATCCCCACACTGGAGTGGGTCCCGCCTTGATTGACTGGAACCTGGGCTATGAGATAAAGGGATTGATTCCGCCTTTGCCACTAGTCGCAGCTTTTAGGATAAATGGTTGGATCTCCCAGCATAAAGTGGAATCAAAGCTAGAGGTCTCGAGTTCAAGACTCTTCCAGTGTGGATGTATGATGCAGGAGCATCCTAGGTGTGGAGCATCCCCACATTGAAGTGGGTCCCGCCTCGATTGACTAGAGCCCTATGCTATGAGATGAAGGGATTGATTCCGCCTACCCACTAGTCGCAACTTTTAGGATAAATGGTTGGGTCTCCTTGCGTTACCACTGAAAGCCCTAAAGATACACAGCCAAATCGTCGGAGAGTAACAGTCGGAGAGTAACAAAGGACCAATCAATGACCACAGTTGCGACGACCACATTGTGTTAGGCCAAAATAAAATCCTACATCTAGGGTTTGTTCTATTCTTTCTACTTTTCTACAGATCTAAAAAAAGAAAAGAAAAATAGATCTAGATTTGTAGAAAAGTAGATTGAAAAGAAAAATAGATCTAAATCTCTAGAAAAGTAAAAAGAAAAGAAAAATAAAAACAACAAAACAAACATTAGATCTAGGGTTTCATTTTGGCCTATCACAATGAGAGAGAGAACTAGCTAACAGTGACAAAGATAGAGGTCGCTAATCGTCGACGAGAGAAAGGGCTTTATATCGTGAGGGGTGAGGAGAGATATAAAAGATCGTTTTAGTCAAACACAATAAAATGATAAACATGTTTCCCATGTTGTAATAAATAGGTGGAAGCAACTTTTTTTTTTGTTGTGGAATTTGGCTTGTTGACAAACATGTTTGCAAAATTTAAAAAAAAAAAAAGTTACCAAGCATGTTTAATCAACCTATTTGGGATTTTTTTTTTTTTGCCTTTTTCAACAAGAAAAAGGAAACACAAACGTTACCAAACACCCCTAAACGTTACCAAAAGACATAAAGATTTCTATATGGTTTACATCCAGCAACTTCTCTAAGTAACTTTTCAAACTTTCTTTAATTTCATCATCTTTCAATAAGAAAACTACATCTTAAGCCATGATGCATTTAATATTATTAAAATAGTTACTTTTCTCTCTTAAAGATTACCAAGGTTGTATATATTCTTCTTCCTACCATTCTACTTCATTTAGATCAAAGATCATCAGATACTCTATAATTAGCTTCTCTAACCACTTTTTTGACTTCTTTGTATATTTGTATTATCAGAAGTTTCTTCGTTTTTTTTTTTTGGCAAATTGAATAACAGTCACCTTTCATTCTTATAATAATTTGAACGTTCTCATTCACAACCAATTTTTCTTAGATAATGTTTCTTTTTCCTTTAAATTCAAGATTCACTTTTATTTATTTATTTTCAATACATTCAACTATTGTACTCCACATTATATTAGTTTCATCTTCTAGATTTCGTGTTCCTTCATTTAGTATATTATTCTTAAAAAATTTATTCTCTCCCATTTTAAATTCCACCAATTTAGTTGTCATCCATTTACACATCAATGTTTCTAAAATTATGTACCCAATCTAAGCCCAAACTAACTTCTTCACTCAAGCTTGTTCAGAAAAACAAATCCTTGCCTACCTTTTACTGCATCTGGACGATGAATGAAAATTAGTGCATTTGGATTAAGGGTTTAAAGGAAAGAAACTGAAAAAAAAAAGACTATCCTTTTCTTTCTTTTCCCTCCTAATTATCAAAACAAACTAAAAAAATTTACGCTAGTTGTCAACTACCAAAAGCTAGTTGAGATGTGAAGTTGAGAAAAATCAGTTGTTGAATGATGGAAAACCCTAGCTTTTTCATGACCTAGAAACAACCAAAATAAGGCATGGTTTTGCAATCTTATTGTTTTTATAAATAGCTTGAATGATCAAGAATTAATATATATAAATGCTGGGTTGACGCAAGACACAAGAAGGTGTAAAACGAACAATATCTGCACAGCGAGAGACGGGTCCTGACATATGATATCAGACCCAATCCCCAATTGGAATACAAAAAGCGCCCTCACAAGCCCATGAGGGACAGGCTAGCGAGGATCCAAGAGGAGATGATTGTGACGTCTCACATGACCCTAAATTTAAAAAGGTAAATAAGAATTTTTTTAAGAGGTAATATAATATGATTATAAATGAGTTAAAATAATAATAAGAATAAAGGTAGATATTGGAATAGCCTACTATTCTAAATAAAGAATAAAAGGAATTAAATATAATTTTTATAACAAAAAAAATAAAGAAAAAAACCTTTACTATATAAGTTGGAGAAAAATACAACTAGGATTATTTTCACATTCTCTGCAATTTTGGAGAAAGAAGAAGAAACGTGGGAGGCTCAACAATCTATCAAAAATAATTAGCATACTAGAGAATCAAGTAAGTAGTGTTCTAACCAATGTAGAATGATCATTGTGTTCTGGTATTACTCCTGTGTATAATTTAAAATATTGTTTAGTTAACACGAAAGTATATTTATAGTAGATATGTATATATACATGTATGCAAATTTTGTTTACAGTCTATATACACATATATACAAATACATATAATGTATACATACTCTACAAACCCTAGTTTAAATCAATGTAAATCTTTATTTATAGAGATTTATGTTTAATTGATTATTGGATTTGATAAAGACGTGTTTTAAAACCATGAGCACCAAGAGGGTGCAAAGTGGACAATATATGCACAATGTGGAATGGGTCTTGAAAGATTGATTCTTTGGTGTATTAATTATTTGATAGATTGACGACCTCCTTTAGATCTTCTTTTTCCAAAATTACAGAGAATGTCATTCTCAGTATGACGTAGTTGTATTTTCTCCAACTTGTATAGTCTAAACTTTTTCCTTTGTTTGGTTATAGGGCTATATTATTTTTAATTCTTATTTGAAATAGTAGGCTATCCCAACATCTACCCTTATTATTATGTTTAATGTTCTACACTTCTTAAAAATAAATTGTACCTGAAAAAAATATTGGTTACCCCAAGTACCAACAGTGTAGTACCTATTACCCTGGTCAATGAATACTAACTATTTCCCTTGATAATAGAAAATAACTACTCACCATTGGCCCGAAGTGCTACATTGTCGGTACCCCGGGATACCCAATATTTTCTTGGGTACTTAATTCAAACAAATGCAAATATTTTTTTCTCAATTCAAGCTCGATCTCCCAAGAAGCTTTATACTACTTGTGATAGCTCCACAACACTTTCAGGTGTCTTTTCTTAAAATAAGAAATAAGCAAAACTATCTCACCCAGCACAATATGAGCAATTCTAATTCAATACTTATGGATCCACTCTTTTAGACAAAATTAATATAATCCGATTTACAAAAACGTTTTTAACTTTCTAGATAAATATTTTTAGATATATTAAGG
Organism: Cornus controversa; assembly: GCA_026545225.1. NCBI lineage: Eukaryota > Viridiplantae > Streptophyta > Magnoliopsida > Cornales > Cornaceae > Cornus > Cornus controversa. Next base: position 39,057,990 of record CM048853.1, read on the forward strand.
AAAAAATGAAGAGATTTAAACAACTTGGAAATATTGATGGACGTATTGAAACTAGTGCTAACTGGCATATATCAAATATGTGAAAACACGACTTGGAAATATTTTGAAACTAATGCTAATTGACATATATCAAATATGTGAAAACAGATAATTAGACAGATGGATAAATCATAGTAATGTGTAGATACAAAAATTACAGCTACACAATTTGATTAAAAAAACACATTGTTGATTGTTCAAACTCTAAAACACTCAATATCCACCAAACAACTCCTTTATTGAGTATAATCAAACTGTTTCTTACATGTTTTATGCTATTAACAACGTATTTCACAAACATAACATGAAAAAAAACGTAATTCGAAACTCAAACCACGAGAGTGACAAGTAAGCAATAGCCACAAACGGAGATATGGTAGCTCAGAAATTGCTCTTTTGAAAATCAAAACAAGAGCAATCATAATATAGATCCGTTAAGAGTGATAGAAGGGTTTAGATATAATAATTACCAGGTGCGAGAACCAGGACCGTAGTTCTTAGGATGCGAGTTCCAGACATTTGAGTGCCCCATCTTTTGCTTGCTCGGGTCTTACAGTTGCCGCAGATTTTGATGGAAAACCCTAACAAAGTGGCCAAATGTTGGTGGTATTTGTACGAGCAGAGGTATGCAAAACCCTAGTAATTTTAAATTGTGCGGAGTGCGTATTACGCTCACCTACCCTTTTTTTTTTTTTTTGGCGCTACACATATTCCCTAATTTTCTCTCCTTGGATTTTATGAATTATTTCAATATTGATCATTTATTCCGTCTACGTTCTGCATTTGAAACTTTAAATTGGAATGGTGGAATTGAAAAAAAATGTATTCATATATATTTTTGAATTATTAATAATTTTTTCCCAATTGCACTAATTCTAATTTCATGCCCCAAATCTAACATCAAAATCAAAATAATGGTATTTTTAAAGTGCCCAATCTCATAGTATCTCCTAATTTTTTATCTTATGTAATGTATTTCAAATAAATGAAATTAGGTTGAATTGTTAAAAAATGAAATTAAGTTTGAATTGTTAAAAATTGTAGTTTAAACTTAATTTAGTACTAAGTTTAGGGTTTAGTTTAAACTTATTTGTGTGGATTTTATTAAATTCTTGTGTCTTGTTATTTAAAAAATCCATACCAATAAGGATTTTAGTGACTAATGACTGCAGTAAAATATCTTTCATACCACTAATATAGCATCACCTTAGACATTCCAATTTTATTATCTTAGACTTTACAATTTTATTGGTTGAATTGTTATTTATTGAACTATTTTTTTTTTTTTAGTAATTGATACAATTTTATTGGTTGATTTTTTATTTATTGAACTTTTTTTTTTTAGTAATTGATACAATTTTATTGGTTGATTTTTTATTTATTGAACTTTTTTTTTTTTAGTAAATGATAAAATTTTCGTTTTCACCAAAGAGATTTACTGTGATGTTTTAAGCAGTAGCAATATTCCTCAAAATCAGTTCAATAAATAATGAGAAGAAGAATTACAACTAAGATTGCATAATAGGAGGGAAAAGAAAAAAAAAATGATAACTTAGACCTGTTTTGTATAATAGGAGGAAAAAGAAAAAAAATGATAATATGGATTATGAAAGAAAATAAAATAACGAAATAATCGTGTGCTAGGAAGCATGGACACGAACACACGTATGATATGACACGAACACGGCGATGCGAAAAATTCTAAAAAAACAGAACACAGACACGGCGAGGATACGACTATAAAATAATAATATAATATATTAATATATATTAATTATTCAACTCAAAAAAATTACATTAAATAAATATTTCAACTCATCATCAAGCAATTAAGAATCAAACAAAATTATAAACAAAAATAAACAAATAAATTAAAGAACTAGACTTATTAAGTCCTCTACATATATTTAGTTTAGACTTTTAATCATAACTTAGTCGTATATAATTTTCTTTCGAAATACTTAAATATGCATCACAGTTACGAAATGTTTGACACATCTTTGAGGAATGTCCATAGAGTGTCCGAGAAGTATTATAAAAAAAAAATGTCATAAAGTATCCAACATATGTCCGAGAAGTGTCTGACACGGTATCCGAGTGTCCGACACGAATACAACACTCTCAGTGAAATGCCTGTGATTTATAGATCGTGTGTTAATCTCAGCATGTTTGGTTGAATAAGGATCAAAGGAAAAAGGAAAATATAATATTAATTTTAAATTGTGTTCCAAAAAGATAGTGGAGAGAAAAAAAGAAAAAAAAAGGAAAGGAGTAATTTTTTTTTTTTGGTGAGTAATAATAAAAAATAAAACGAAATAAAAAAGAAGATGAAGAAGATCATTTCTTTCTTATTTCGTCCCCTTTCATTTATCTCTGTTTTTCCTAAACAAATAAGATTTCACTTAAAATAATTTTCTTTATTTTCCTCTCAATTTCATAAAAATATTTGCTCTAAATGAAAAAAAAACGGTTAACGATACATCTCATCGTGTCATTAACAAATTATATTTTGTTACTTAAGTAAAAATATATTTATTTTACATTGTGTTTGGAATCATAGAATTTGGTGGGATTTGGATTTGAAAACAGAAAGTGTGTGTTTTTTGGAACCACGAAATTAAAAATGAAATTTCAAATTGATGGAATTTCAGCGACAAATTTTTACCTGTTTTAAATCCCGTCTAAAAAGTCAAGATTTGATGCAATTTGAAAGACACGTGACATATATTTATAATATTACGTATATATCCTTATTTAAATATCATCTGACCTCTTCTACTCTCAAGGGTCTCTTCTTCTTTTATATATCTCTCTATAACATCATAAACTAGAACTGAAATAATCGTGTACAAGGTGCACAATAAAACCCTGCATTATTTTCACATTCTTTAGCATCTCCTACCGTTGTCTTTAGTCTATATCTTTATATAACTTAAATAGAAGAATAGAAGAATTGAATTCAAATTAAAACTTAAATTATATTTGAATAAATATATATCCTCTAATTTTATTTAATTGTCCAACTAAAAGTATGTCGTTATTTTATTAAAAGAAAAAGTTTTGACCGCTAAACTATATTGGATCATTTAGTCACATAAACCCAGTGACCGCTTTACCATATTGGATCATTTTTTATTATTATTATTATGTTGATCATTTATCACATAAACAACTATACAATATTGGATCATATAAACAATTTATGTTATCACAGGTCCTTTTCGTTGTTTGGCCACTTGGTGTAACTCTGGAGTGTATTTTATAATAAAATAACTATTACATTTGTTGTTTTAATAAGGACAAAGGTGGTATAATATTGTATTAATTACAAATCTCATTTTAAATTCAAATTAAAATTCAATTTGTTCCAAACATATAAACGAAATTTTATTTCAATTCCAATTCCAATTCCTTTTCCTTTTCCAAATCCAAATTTTGAAGAATTTGATTCCAAACAGCGCCTTAGTGAATCTTATTACTACGTGCTATTTTTCCATTGCATCAATATATATAACTCAGGAACTATATTTCCAAAATATGAGTAAATCCTATGATCACCATTCGGTTAACAGATATTTTTTTTTTTACCTCGGCAAGAAACACATTTACACATTTCCACTTTGCTCTTTTGATGACTTAAACCTTTGAGCTTCTATTTTGAAAGACAAGAAAGTACCACTAAATTATACTCCTTAATAGTTAAGGAATTAGAGTATCAACAAATCAATCTTCGGTTGGTGACCATTGATAGTCTTTGGCAGTGGTAGGAATGGCCATGATCGGCGGCAGGTGGTGATGGGTCTTTGGGTTTCTTGACGGGGAAGACAATGGTGTGCATGGAAGGTTGATGGCGGTACAATGATGGTTTTATGTGGTGCCTCAATTTTGTCAGGGAGGAGGTGCTCGGTGGTGCACGTTGGCGAAAGAAGTAGGAAGAGTGAGAAAGGTGAGGAAGAAGAAGCCAATCAGAGGAGAAAGAGAAAAAGAAAAGAAAGGAAGAGAGATTGTAATATAAAAAAATTAAAAAAAATTTGAAACTCTTTGTAAAAAAGACTGTACAATTTGTATTGAAGTGATCAAAATTATTATTATAATGGGAAGGGATAGAAACAAAATATAATTAGAAAAAAAGTAAATTATTATTTAGGAAAGAGTTATTAAGAGAATACAATTAGAAAACAGGTAAATTTATATTATCAAAATGCATTATAAAAAATAATAATTTACTGAAACTCTTTGTACGTTTAATAATAGGTGGTATTGAATTTAATAAGTATCTAAAAAATATAAACCATACTGATGTATCTAAATAATTTAAAATTAACAAATAACCTTAAAGAAAATAATAAAAATAAATAGAACTTAAGAGAGTTGCTATTAATCTAAATAAATTTATATTTTAAAAAAAAAGTTGATTTAACATATTTGTTAAATTTTAATTTTTTTCATTCTTGGTTATATGATTTTATGCTTTTAATCTACGGTATCATAAGTATTGAATATAAACATAAAAAACTATAACATAAAATAAAAGTAAAAAATAAAGGAAAAACTGCACTTAAATAAAATTAGGAGGCTTAAATTATAAAGTGGTCTATTTTAAAATTTTATTTTTCACTTTGGTTGAATTAAGAAAAATAATTATATATGCATTGAAAAGTATTATTCAATCCAAAATGCCCTTCAATCCCTTATTTCAAAATATTAAATTATCCTTCTTAAATCAAATAATTCTTTCACTCAAGAAATTATCTGAAACATCGTTTGGTTTCTTAAAAATTACAGGAATATAAAAGGAATATAAAAGTAATCCAATAAAAGTGAACAAACCCATAAAGTAAAGCAAAATATATGTTATACAAACACTTGTGAGTATGTTATTATGTCGTAACGTAGTCAAAATTAGACCGTCTGATATGACCCTAAATGGTAGCCAACTTTTTTTTCTCTTAGATTAATGCAAGTGGATACACTTGTGGTAACACAACACATCAACTATATCTGGATGGGAATGAAGTAGATTTTTCAGATGTGCTTGGATAACTTTCAATCTGGAATGCCTAAAAAAATATGAGCATCATGAAGATATATTACATCAAAACACGAAGCATAAAGAAAAGAAAAATTCAAATTTTACGAATAAACTCCTATAAATTTCATGCTTGCCTACAAATACAAATAAAATTTGAACTTTATCAACAAATGAGTTATGAGTCATTTTACATATAATATGTTTGTACACTAAATAAAATTAAGAACATATTTAGACAAGCTAATATGAATTAGATAGTTGATAATGATAACTTAAAAAAGTGAGTAGTGAAACCATTCATCACATTTAAAGAACCTCAAAATTAAGAACCATTCGCACGTGAATTTGCCATACAATTCAAAAATTAGTTCACTATTTTTTATTTTGAAAAGTAAAAAGAATATTTTACTAAAGCAAAATAAGAGACCATATTTTTGTGATGAGAGATCAATGACCAATAATTTATCCAGACAGCAATGCTTTGCAATAAATTTGATTTTATTCAAGTGAGACGAAAAGACAATGATCTATTAGATTTTCTTTAATCACGCATAACGCTCCATCAATCGCACATAAACCAAGCAGAGTTTAGTATGAGTTGGAATAAGAGATTGAAGGGCATTTTGGACTTTAATAATAATTTTCAACGCATATGTGATTATTTTATTTAGTTCAACCAAAGTGAAAATCAACTTTTAAAATAGACCACTTTGTAATTTAGAGGCCTCCTAACTTTATTTAAGTGTAATTTTTTCAAAAATAAATAACAGTTTTAAGAAACATTTCATACATTTTTTTGCACAATAAATTATTGAAACAAAATCGAGTGAAAATATAAAGAAAATTTGGGATGAAAATTATTAAATTTTGCCAAACAATTTAATAAATAATTAATTAATCAAAAAACACTACACAGACTTACATCAATGACTATTCCACCATCTAGCTATTGTTTTCGACAAAATTTTAAATATAAATATAAAATAAATTCGATTCGACAAACCCTATTATTATTTTCTAAAAATTGGAAAACCAAGGATTTACTACTCTGTTGATGGCTCTGTGTTATAGTACTCTATTGATGGCTCTGTGTTGCCAGACCACTATTATACACATTAAAAGAATCATACAAATTTACAATCATTAATACTATATGTTGGTTATTAAGAATGTGTAAATGATCTTTGCATAGGGATAAGTGAGACTTTCTGCTTAACGCATCCGCTACTATATTTGCTTTCCTCGAATGGTATTGCAAATCAAAGTTGTAATCTTCCATGTACTTAACCCATCGTCTCTATCTCATGTTCAAGTCCTTTTGGGAGAAAATGTACTTGAGACTCTTGTGAACCTAATACACTTTAAATTTCTCACCATACAAGTAGTGTCTCCATCCATTTAAGGCATAGATCACGACTGCTAGTTATAGATCATGCATATGGTAATTATGCTCGTGATTCTTTAATTGTCTAGACCCATAAGCAACTACTTTGTCACATTGCATCAACACATAACCAAGCCCGCTCCCCAAGGCATCACAATAAATCACATACCCCAAGCAACGCTCGGGTATCACCAAAATAGGAGTTGTAGTTAACCGCTTATTTAATTCATGGAAGACTAACTCACATACTTCATTCCACACAAACTTCACATCCTTACAAGTGAGTTGTGTCATAGGAGTTGCAATACTAGAGAAGTCTTTCACAAACCTTCTATAGTAGCTTGCTAAATCAAGAAACTCTTTTGACTCTCCCAACTTATCACAGCCTCAATTTTAGATGAATCAACTAAAACTCCACCACAGGAAATAACATGCCCAAGGAATTTCACCTCTTGGAGTCAAAACTCGCACTTTTCATACTTGGCATACAATCAGTGCTCTCTAAGGATTTGCAAAATTGTCATAAAAAATAACCCATGGTCCTCATCCGAAGATGAGTATACAAGTATGTCATCCGCAAATACTACCACAAAAGTATCAAGGTACTTATGGAATGCGCGGTTTATCAAGTTTATAAATGTCATCGGTGCATTGGTCAAATCGAATGGCATTACAAGGGACTCATAGTGTCCATACAGCGTATGAAAAGCCATTTTATGAATATCATCATCCTTCACCCTCAATTGATAATAATTCGACCTTAAATCAATTTTCAAGAAGTAGTGAGCTCCCTTCAATTGATCAAATATGTCATATATCCTCGGTAACAAATACTTATTCTTGATCATCCCATGATTCAACTTCCAATAATCAATGCACAATCTCAAAGATCCGTCTTTATTCTTTTCAAACAACACCGATGCTCCCCACGATAATGCACTCGATCTAATAAAACCTTTAACTTTCAAGTCATTTAATTGATGCTTCAATTCCACCAACTCTGTCGGTGCCATCCGATATGGTGCCATAGAAATGGGCGTCGCACCGGGTATAAGATAAATCCTGAACTCTACCTCTCTCTTGGGAGGCAAATTTGTCAAATCATTTGAAAATACATTTAAAAAGTCACATACCACTGCCAGATATTTCTCTCTCGACATCTCATCAACCTAGGCCAATAAACTAGCCAAGATAAAAATATTTCGTTCTCGACTACTAATGTCATAACATGAAAAAGTGTAAGAATCACTCCGATCCCCCACAAAATAAAAACACTTGCCCTCGGACATACAAATCGTCACTCTCCCTCTAAAATAGTCTATCGTAGCACGAAACTCCGACAACCAATCCATCCCAAGTATGATGTCAAAATTACTCATATATAGAATAATGAAATCAAATTATAGTGTCCTCCCGGCTACCTTAATAGCACATCTTCAGCACACTTTATCAAGTATCACTGTATCGGCCACTAGCGTATCAACACAAACTACTTTGAAAATCAGTGCATACTCGAAAAGAACTCACATGTAAGCTGAGACAAAATCGAATCGAATGGTTGTTATGAGATCTGAGAGGAAGCTGAGAGCCGTGTTGATGAGAGTTGAGAGAAAAATGAGAGCCGTTTTTAATTTTAAAATAAAAAAATAATGGAGAGCCGTAGCCAAGAGGAAGAGTGATTTTAGGTGTTTAGGGTTTTACGGGTTACAAATTTAGAAATAAAAATAAAGAGTTTTGTTTGGGTAATTCTATTTTTTTTAATTTAAAAATAAAAAAAATAATGTAGAGCCATAACCGAGAGGAAGAATAATTTTAGTTGTTTAGGACTTTTAGGGTTATAAATTTAAAAATAAAAAGAAAAAGTTTTGCTGTAGTAATTTTATTTTTTTAATTTAAAAATAAAAAAATAGTGTACTGAAACTAAAAAAATTTCTTTATACTTTTAATAGTAGTATAGATATAAATAGATATATATAACCCAGCTTAATGTATATTATAAAATACAAATTGTTACTTGTTTAATTTATTGCCGGCCCATTTTATACCCCCATAAAACATATTCGACAACCTAGACTAAACCAATTTATAGAGACATGTTTGAATATATAATAAAAAACATATATATATATACAATTTATAGAAAAAAACATATATATAATTCTCAAATTGAAATAGTATATCTATATATATGTGTGTGTGTGTGTGTGTTTTATGGGGGTATAAAATGGACCGGCAATAAATTAAACAAGAAACAATTTGTATTTTATAATATACATTAAGGTGGGTTATGGTTAAAAACACAAAATTATTGGGCGGATTGAAAAATTCCAATCCATGAAATCAATTCGAATATTTACTCATGTCCGTCAGTATCTCGTAGTTACGGAGTATCTCAATAAATTCGTATAGGAAAGGGGGAGTGAGAAGGACGCCTTTCATAAATTCGTATAGGAAAGGGGGAGGGGAGTGAGAACGACGCCATTGAAGGGTCGAAACCAGATACTATATATGTGTCCGCGAATTGGAAGGCGAACATCAATTCAATTCAGTTGAGAGACAGCCAAGTCCTTCAATGGCGAACAAAGGTTCTTCTTCGTCTTCTTCGTTGTTTCCTTTAGCAGAAGAAGAAGTAGTCAACGAGGAGTTGTTATTATTCGGGGCCGAATCGGGTTGGGTAGAAGCCCGAACAACTTGCGATCACTTGGCTTCTTTATCTTCTGATCTCACACACATTCCCACCCCAGACACTCCCTGCAACAGGTCCTTCATCTTCTCACAAACCCTACATTTTTCATTTTTGAATACTATATATATATATGTATGTGTCTTCACTGTATGGGTCTGGAAGAAAACTAATTTTGCATTAACCCTAAATGATACTGATGGGTTTTAACATTCTTTTTTGTGGGTGTTTTTATGAAATAGCTGTTGCTTTGAAAAAAAAAATCATAACAAATTAAATTTAGTATTATTATCAATTATTGGCCTGAGTTTTATCTATCTTCGTTTAGAACTAAATTGTCCAATTTGTAAAAATATCTTTTAATTTTTATTTTCAAAAGTTTTGTTGGGCAAGAAAACAGAAGGACAATGTGTTTTTTTGGGCAACCAATTGTTATAGGAATACAACATAGTGTAATTCAGAAAAAAAATGCCTAATCACCAACTGTACTTATACACTTGCGCAGTCATTAATCTCCAAATTGTATATATATATATATATATATATATATATATATATTGTTAATAATTTGATACAATCTCACCAAATCTAACTGAACTGTTTCGAAATTTTTGGGCGGATTTTAAATGACTAGATTTCAATATGGGTTATGATATGCAACAATTGACAAAATTGTAAGTAATAATGTCAACCCGGCCACCATTTGATGTCCACAAAGTAGCTGCAATTAAAGCATTTTTGTTTTTGTTAGCTTAAGATTTTACCACCTAGCAGAGGTCCCTATTGGTATTGGTTTAATTCAAAGTTATGAAATTATTAAAACGCTTATTGAATTTTCTATGTAACTTATAATACTTCCTATGTTACATGAACTTAGGTACATGTGTTAAGTGCAAGTATGTGTCTAAGTTTTTAATTTTATCATATCCCCTAACCCATATAATATTTTTCTTTTCTTTTTTTAGAGTAACATAGTGTTTTCACTCATTTTGAAGCAAATGAACACGACAGAGGAGTTCTATGAATAATTTTATAATAAGTTTGAATTATTAGATATGGTTGTTATAAGGGAGAATTATACCATACCTATGTACAGGTTTTGTGTGCCAGATACATGCACTTCACGCATTTTTAAAGAGTCCATGTCAATTAGAATACTTCAGCATTATTCATACATATGAAAAAACTATTTTATTTTTAGTCTTGGACATATGAAACAAGCTATGTTACATGGACTCTTCAAAGTAGTTGAAGTACCTGTGTCGGGCACACTATCTCTGACATGGGTATGGGATATGTGTCTAGAGTTAAATGATCCAATGATTCAATTTTATTATATTATTTCTTCAAAACAACTTAAATGCCTATATTAAACATTATGTAACATAAAGAAACTATTTTACTCTAAAAAATTAAATAAAAATATTAGATAATATGAATATTTAGCCATGTCTCTGAGTCCTTCGTTTGGGGCTTTGATATGTCCGACGCACGTACCCGAGTCCAGGTAACACAGGATTCAATTGAATCATACTTCTTTTGAAATTATTTTGTTTTAGTAACCGTCTTATGACTCTTATCAGTTAGTTCTCATACATTTATTACCTATTCATTTAATTATCATCTTTTTTTTTTCTGAAAACAAATATGGATTTGTAGTTAACATTTATGCATACAGGATACATAATCTCATACATTTAGGCCCTGCATTTCTCACTTCAAAATTTGCAATGTTAAATTGGGTATAACTTGACTTTATGTTTAACAGTATTTAATGTAGACAATATCATTTTATTTAGCTGAAATTCTTAATTGTATTTTTTTCATAATGTGTCCAAATTGAATCCAAACATTCTAGGAATAATAAAGTGTTTTTGTAGTATCAATAATTAATAACTTCGGTCCTTTTCCTGATATTCATTGGGTAACAACACCCTGAATTTGCTTGACTTATCACTTTATCAAATGTCACTAGAGATCTTTTGTATTTCATATATTATATTTGTTTGAAATGTTGAACTTATTTATTTTTGTTTTTTATTAGTGATCTATTTTTTTTCCTCAGAAGTAATAGTATTCGTAAAAGAACACTAAAGGGATGCAACCCACTTGCACACATCATATATAAATTCAAAATTTCATAGGTTCTTTATATAGACAAAAATTCAATTCATCGACAAATTTAGGAAGCATCAAGGAAGGATTTACCCTACTTGAGTTGACCCTGGTTGTACGCATGTACCTGAAGGTCTTAAGTGCCCTTGAAAGTAGAATAAATCTTTATAAGTCAAATTAATTGAATCTGTGTGTCAAGCACTATTAGTTAAATTTACTGATAATGCCTTTTATCCAGAAGTGACATCCTCAACTCTATAGCTGCCACTTAGAAAAATAGGTTTTTTAGAAAATATTTTGATTTATGCCATTGATATCCACCCAAGAGATTCCAGCTATCCCAGCTGTGTTGGGGTTTAATTTCCTCTTTTAGTATTCAAAGGTTTACTTTTAACAGGAAAATGCATTTCCTAACCTATGCTCCAACTTACTGAAGGTGCCACCACCCCGATGAGAATTGGTTATGTTTATGCTGTAAGGATGTTCTTTGCAGCCGTTTTGTGAACAAACATATGCTTGATCACTATCAGCAGAGAAATCATTGTCTGGCACTCAGCTACAGGTACATGTTAAGATTTTTATTTTTTTATTTTATAAAAAGAAATCCTTCTCTGTTCTCTTTCTTCTTTTATTGTACAATATATTTCAAAATATCCATTTTTTGTTTGTTTACTTTTGAAAGCAGTGATCTGTCAGTTTGGTGTTTCTCCTGTGATGCATATTTAGATGCTCAAGTAATTTTGCCACTTCGTCCTGTTTATGAAACTGCTTACATACTGAAATTTGGTGAAGCCCCACCAATTCGAGCAATTGAGTTTTTGCAGACAGAGGATAAGAAAGCTGAGGGCTCAACATCAGGCAGTTAATTTCTTTTAATGAAAACTTCATGCAATTAAGTTACGTAGCCTTTTATCTAACTTTTTGAGGGCTGGGGGGTTTAAGGTTGGAAATGGACTTAATGTATCACCTCAGATTGCTAATTTCTTGAAAGAGAAATGCTTTTTGAAGTTTTTGATCCGATTGTAGAATGATTAACTGTTTGTGCATACATCAATATTTTCATTTGAAGTTTGGGGTTGCTATGCCATCTATTCAGAACTGCAAAATTGGATGAGGTTAATTTCAGTAAATAAGTGCCGATTCCCGTCTCATCAGGAGTAATTTTTGTTGTCCTTTTGAGTTTAGGCATGCATTTGTTTAGTTAAAACTGTTTTTGAGTAGCTCTTGCCTAATTCATCCCAGAAAAAAAGCGGTTATTATTAGTGTTGACAATTTGCTCATTTGTTTAGTTGAAACTGTTTTTGAAGAAAAATTTCAGCGAGTAGCTCTTGCTATGGAATTCATGCCAGAAAAAAGTGGTCATTTTCATGGTGTTTACAATCTGCCTTGTCTATTTTTTTTCCTTGACTCCTTGTGTTTAGACATCTGTTTTTTTAATTGAAAGCATGGTTTGTAGAAAAAATTCAGTGAGTGGTAGTTCTGATTATGAAATGCCATGTTACAAACATTCATATTATCGCAGAACATAAAGTTTTTGATTGAAAAAAATGATTTTCTTGGGCAGAAATCATGAGTGAGGTAATATATATATATATATATATATATATATGGGATTGAGGGAGAAGGAAGATGCCAGTTGTTTATATTTTTGTTATTGATAAGGCTGCACATATTGAGATTTCTTAGTGTGATTCTTAGGTATGCATCATGATTTTCTTCAGATGATATCATATTTTACTGACTGAAGTTTTACACATCATCATTTTCCTAGGGATTTTTATACCATTTCTTCCAACTGTACCTTCCATTTCCAGATTATCCAAATGCAATCCTATTTTATTTTTGCATTTGTTAGTAATTAATAATAGATGAGACAAATCTATTAAAAGTTTGACATTGCACTAATTTGGTTGGTTTTGTTTTGCATTGTTTAGTCAATCTGTTTAGTCGGTGTGAGTAACAATTCTCGTAATTTTATCTTACTTGGCAAAAGAAAAAAAATTAAATAAAAACATTTCTCGCACATAAATCATCCTTTTGCAATACCTGAGATTTCCGACCACTCATTCTACCTCTACCACTCCAAGTTGTGTATAACCAAATTTGTTTAGTTCATACCATGTTAATGTGATATATTTCAATTCAATTGGAAGTACATATATATATATATATATATATATATATATATACTGTAATGTAATTTGGTGTTGGAGCAAAATTTAATTGATTTTATTTTCTTGTGAATGTCCATCTAATTAGGGTAAGTTTAGATTTTGAGTGCATCGTCTTTTTTTTTGTTTTTTGACATGATACTGCTACCATGTACCACAAATTAAAAAAAAATAGGATATGAAAACGACAGAGATATGTCAAAATAAATAAAAATATATTATTATACAAAGAAAAAATAACTTTTTTCAATTTTTTAATAATATCATACACATTCCGGTGGATGTCTCCGCTTTTTCTTTAATTCTTTTATTTTTTTTCTCTTTTTCTTTTTCTCGCTCTCTCATATTTATTTGACTTACATTTTCACATGATTGAGAACAAAACTTTAGAAAAAAAAACAACTGAAGAGATGAATATGCTTATGTTATTTTATTTTTGGTAAATAAATACACTTTTTGTTGTTGTGCTTTTTAAGTCTAATTTATATTTTTACTCTATTTGATTTTAAAATTTGATATGAACCCCATGATTTTAAAAAAAATTATTCACAAATTGACCCTATCATTTCTTGAAAGATGTCCGGGGGGTTATACTTTTGTATCCAGGCCGTGTCCGTCTTAAAAAATAATTATTAAAAAATATGAAAACTTCTAGACATGTTGGACGCGTATCCAGTCATATCTTCGGTGTGTCCGTATTCAAAACGTGTCTGACACCATCATAACACATTTGGCAAAGTGTTCGTGCTTCTTAAATTATGCTTAAAATTCTATGAAATTACACAAAAAAAAAAAAAAAAAAAACTTTGTTTTAAGAACAAATGTAGTCGTGTATTTCTCTGCTTCTTCCTAATCTCTTTTCATCACTGCCACATCCTACACCACGCGTTACCTCTTCCCACCATCGCCACTTCACCTGCCCCCACCCTCTATTAAATGGATCCTTATAAATAAATCAGATATTTCAAAACCATGTTTAGATAAAAATTCTAGAGTAAAAAAGTTTAGGTTTGTAGTTCTATCCATAGACCAAAAAGAGAAATGTATATGCAAAAAAGAAAAACCAAATAATCAATTAAATGACGATTGTTTTTTTTCTTTCTTTTAAAACTTTTAACTTGTTTGACTTTTCAAAAGAATTGATTTTATAAGGCCTATAAAATAGGACTGTAACTCGAACTGGTTAGAAGTATAACTCGAATTCAATCATACATATGAAATGTTTAATCCTAACCTAATTTTTAATCCTAATTATTCAATTGTACACCAACTCATCCTTAAATTTTTAAACTAAAGTTTACAAATTGAATTGAAATTTCGGATTAAAAAGTCAAATTACAAACAAATTTTTTAAAAAGTAATTAACTAAAGTATTAACATACAATAAATTAAAATTTAAATAAAAAAAAGTTATCATAATTTAAATATTATATATAATATATTTAAATAAAAAGTATGTTTTTCAACTCAAATTAAGTTGGAATTAAAAATTTTGAATTTAAACGTTATCTATAACTATCCAAACCCGTAAAACTCAATACAATAAAACTCTTATGAAAAAAAAAAAAAATACAATAAAACTCAAATTGAATTTGATTTATCCAAACCAAATTGCAGCTCAACCTCAAAAATCAGAGTATAGCCAATGTAACGAAAACCACTTTATATTATAAATCAAGTAGGGCCGCGCAAACTAAGGCCCTTCTATCACAAACCTAGGCCATGGGCCTTCTTGATGACCGGATTGACCCCATCCAGGTAAGTATTTACCTAATTTGCCACTCCATAATTTATATACATGTTGCTCAGCTATCTCAACTTTGTAAGTTTTCGATGTGGGATCATAAAACTTCAACTTTTCTACCACCAAAGCTTCAATACAACAACTGAACCAATAATATCAAAAGCCTGAACTTGCTTATAAATATAAATATTTTAGAGTGAAGTTTTTACACATCATCTTTCCAAATACCATTTCTTCTGACTTTCTGTTCCATCTCCAGATTGTCCAAATGCAATCTCATTTGTTTTTACCTTTTGTTAGTGTTGGCACCTAAAAGTCAGGTCATTTGGCTGCCACGGTGGTGATCACGGAGACAAGTGAGAATGTGACACGTGAAAAATGTAGTATATTGTGATATATATGTAAATTTAATAGTAGACTTTTTGACTTTCTGGCCGACAAAATGCTGTGATTGGTTTTGTCGATTGGTTGGACTTGATCATCTCCGGTGCTAACATATTTTACCATACTTGACTTTAAATTCTCTCTTGTGCAAAGGAATGAGGAGATCAAGTTCCTCGACCTAGTTTTCTTGTGAAATATTTGAGTGATGTGATTAGGACTTCATCATGAAAAATAGTACTGCAATCATGGCTGTCAGTAAGGTGCAAGTGGTACATTAATTGGATTAGGTGGACCTACTAAGAGATTTGTCGCCTAAGTAGCATACACAGACATGAACACAGAACATAGATATAAATACGACACGAATACGTCACACGTTCGATACAGCATGAACATGGCTATATACAAACACGAATTTTTATTTATATACATCTATTGAGTAAGAGTATTTTAGAATTTTAATTCATTTCTAATTTATATACTAAGAGTTGCTCTGACATGATTTAGAAAATGAAGTCATGGCATAATCTAATGATTTTAATATCACATATACTATTATTCTACTATTTTGTCATTACAATGTTTTTATTTTAAATGAAGAAGTATTATTTTATGTTTCACTTGTGGCCATATATATAATGTCAATTTTTCTTAAAGCAAAAAGTTGAACACTTTAGAATGTGTTCATAGTATTTTCAAGACTCGAGCATGACAACTCGTGTTTGTTTATATAAGGCTTGTGTTAGAAATGTCGGCAGTGTTTGGGAAGTGTGGAGAAGAGTCCAAAATATTAAAATGTAGGGTAATTTACACTTAGACCCCTCACCTTTGCTTTTATTTCACTTTGACCCCTCACCTTTGCAAAATTACACTGTCTCCCCTGTCAGACCTTGTCGGCTGCCGAAATAAATTTTTTGGATGAAATGACTAAACTACCCTTGTTGTGTTAAAAGATATTTTTTATACCAAACACTATTCCAATCTTGTCTTTACTGATCAACCAAACCAAACACTTCACTGAGGATCCTATCAACTGAACCAAAACCAAATACTTCACTCTCCTTTACATTATCCAATCGTACACCCCAAAACCATCGATGATGATCAGAGACATGGGCGATTTGGCTACCACCACAACTACCCACTCTATCCACAAACAGAAACACAAACTACCACCTCCCCACCACCACTGTCGCCGGCACCACCACCGAGAAACTAACCCTCATGGCCCTCATCTTACTCATCTACTTCAAAGTCGCCGGTGGTCCTTCGAAGAAGAATTGCCGTGCAAACCGTCTATATGCCACCACAACCCCCATCTATAGTTTCCATGAACCAAACATAATGGCACAACCCAAAATCATCGACATTCCTAATCTCACATTCAACAACAATCTCTCTCTTTGGCAAACCCAATCGGACTCGTCCTCACCGTCACTAAAGCCATCGTTGTCTCTAATCGCCGTCGCCATCAACGACAGCTATCACGAAAGCTCAAACCACCATTGTTAGCTTTGAGTTACAATCATCGTCGCCACCTCCACCTTCTGACGTCCTCGTCATCTAAGGCTGTTGTCACAACTCTCTCTATCTTTGTTGCCCGCTAACCTTCACTGTCACCGTCGTCATGTTGGAACGTCACTGAGAACCTTGGTCGTTCTCTCTCTACGCCATCTTGTACGCAATTTGTTATAGAATTTTGGTAAAGGCAAAATTTGATTTGTTTATAACCAAAGTCAACCCAAGTTATGGTTTAGATTTCATGGACCCAATCCAAAAGGAATTCAGTAGTTCAAATTTAAGCTTAAATAGGATTGTTTGTTTAAGCCCATTTCAATCACTCTAATCTTCATAGGAAGGGGAAGCGTTAAATTAAGTTTGGAGGGTAATTTGGGTATAAAAATTATTTTTTGGATGATGTCAACCAAAAGATTTTCCGGTGGCCTGAGACAGCGACCGAAGGGGGTCAAAGTGCTCATTATTTTATAAAGCAAGGAGTGACAATGTAATTTGCAAATGTGAAGGGGTCAAAGTAAAATAAAGACAAAACACAGGGAGTCTAAGTGTAAATTACCCTAAAATTTAATTCAAGTGACGGACGTAAACGAGATTTTCAAGACATAGACTCGAGATATCATAGGAAAGCCATACACGTAAGAGATTCTCTTTCTAATTTAAACAGGTACAAACTAAACAAACAAGCCATTCTTATTCGGAAAACATATATGGAGTTATACATACACACACAAACGTAATGAAAAATTGTAGAGTCAGGAGTTATAAATACACACACAAACGTAATGAAAAATTGTAGAGTCAGAAGAAATTTTGATGCAACTTTGTTGAAACTGGGACATTCTGTTAAATAGATCCTTAAAAATAAATCATAGATTTCAACATCTTTGTTCAGATAAAAAAATTTGTAGTTCTATCAAGACCAGAATGAGAGTTCTGAAGTAGTTATTTTAAAGAATTTCATTCCTTTAATGTATTAATATATATTTGATATTTTATGGAGAATTAAATTATGCTTCTGCAATATAAATCATTTAGATTAATTGCCAAACAACGACTTCAAGCCCAAAATACATTTATACTAAGAATTGGGTAGGGGCCGCGCGAACGCAGGCCCCCTCTATCACAAATTATGACGTAGGCTCCACCACTTGGGTAGACCTTAGGCGGGCACCCCTCCTGAGTGCAATGGAGGTCACCAACCTAGGCCATGGGCCTTCATGATCACCCATTGACCCCGTCCAGGTAAGTATGTTGCTCTTTCACCACTCCATGCTTTATATACACATTGCTCACCTATCTGGCCTTTCTAAGTTTTCGATGTGGGATCATAAAAATACCAACCGAGCTTCAATACAACAACTCAACTATATATATATATATATATATGAAAGCCTTCACTTGCTACTCCCCTATTTCTGGTGATTATAACATAACCATGATGTTATAACAAAGATTGAAGAAAAATATGAGAAAAGCACCACTAAGGCCAATGAATTAACAAATCCTTCGTATAGATTCTCACTTAATGAGAGATCAAAATAATCCTTCATACAAATTCATGATCCGATTTATGGATCTAAACTGTGATTTACATCAATCCACTTATGATCCGTTTCGTTTCGTTTCATTTCATCCCCTGCTTAAACCAGTGAAGCAAAGCGAAAGACCCTTCCTCCAATTCTGAGTGCATGTATTATAATTAATTGCATCAACTGCCAATATGATTACATGTTTTATAATTAATTACAGAAAAATTCCCATGTACTACAATAACATCATAATAACAGAAACTCCATCATTTGTTAATCTCCTCCTGTAAATCACAATAATGAGTTTTCTCATTTAATGTATTTCATTGCCAAAATTTGTTGAAGTTCCTTGTAGATCACATGCGCGCTCTTCACACTCCAACTTGCCCCACCTCGCATCAACTCGCTCACAAGGAAATACCAGCTTACCTAGGCTGTTCAAACAAGAGCAACCCACAAATTAACATTAACAAAACTTCACAACTTTCCTGATTTGTAAGACTAGACTAATTTTATTGAAATTAGCACCATGGCCCTTGAGATCCAGATCAACTAGGCTAATTTAATTTGTTAGACAGAGAACTAGCCACATGGTTTTGCCAGACCCCTTTTCTCAGGTCATGTGAAATCCAGCACAAACTAGTCCGAAGCACTCAACCTCTAAAACTGAGATGCCCAATTACTAAACAGTTTGAATTTGTCCAGTTAACTGGTCTTACTACCATCAAGAGCTAAAGAGCATTAATAATTCAACTTTCTTTATGAATCAAATTATATCATTTTAGTTTGTATGTTGAAAATGGCAATATGATACTGGTCGATTTTATTTGAGAAATAAATATGTTACCTTCTGTTAACAACATTGTGTACATGACATAACCATTGGGAAAACTCAGCCTGAGATCCAGCTTGTACAGGATTTGCTCTGTCCAACACGTACATAAAAATACCATCACTTGCAGAAGTTTTATCAATGCAGACATTTGGAAACATGTAGATATAGCATGATTCAATTCTTGTCCTTATAATTTTGAAGGCCCAAAATCATCCTATACGGTGAAGCATTTTGAATAACACGGAGAGCAACCAAAATGATGAGAAGATTTGTATTACGACAAACGATGCAAACTAAGAACAAATCGAAAAACCGACAGAACAAGAAACATGCACTACATATAGAACACAGTGACTTACGTGGTTCATCCAAAACTTGGGCTGCGTCCACAGTGATAATCTGGCGAAAGATTTCACCATGTGAAAACAAGAGATACAAGTTTCAGCCCTAAACCCTAGCTCTCGCTCACTCTGTTTCTCTGCAATTTTCAGTGTTTTCTCTTTTTTCACTCCAAGAGAGTCCTAAATAGGTCCAAAACCCGCAAGCGAAAAAACGGATCATTTTTTTTCTTCACAAAGCTCATTTTCAGGTCAAAACTTGGTTGCAATGTGACCTGGGCCGAAACAAAATTCGTACTACAACACAATCTGAAATGACTCCTTTTTTCTTAAAATCCTAAAATGATCCTACACATGCTATAGAGACGTGAAAAGGCCATGTAAGAAAAAAGTAAAATGTCTTAGAGACTGCATAAAAAATAAAAGTGAAACAATGTCATTCTACATCATCCTTTATCACTTCTGGCATCAACTCCAGCCTGTGTGTCAGTTCCACTTTCATTTTGGAATAATTCCATTCTAAGAGAATAATCGTTGTTTCAAGGGAGAGGGGAAAGGGAGAAAACAACTTCCTTTCCATGGGTTGTTTAAAGCACTGTTAGCCTTTTATTTTGCTCATATGCAAAGCATAGCCTAGTAAGAAATGGATGTTGGAATTTGGAACTGATGCCTTGGCATAGTGGTAATTCAGGATCGACATAGACAACAGCAGGGTTCAAATCCTATCACCTATCAGAAAAAGTCAGGGAGAAAAGTATTGTAGATGGAAACACAAAATGCAATCTGCCATTAGACAGTAGACGCTCAAAAATCCTATTGTGAAGCAATAACAGTTTCCTGATATAGCACCCAAACTAGAGAGGCTTGCAAGAAGGAAAAAGACAATTTCAACATGAAGGCATGCTAGTTCCAATTTAGAGAAGCATGTAATTTCAAATCTCACAAATTTAGACAAAGGACTAAAAACAAGAAGAATTCATAGGGAATGAAGAATACTATATACCTCAGAACTTCTTTAAAGTGATCGGCACATTCCTTGCAGGGGTACATCCGAGATAATATTGACATCTGCATGCTAAGAATACGTCAATGGCTTTAATAGCCAGAAAGTACGAAATGTTCTCCCTTACATAATCCTCTTCCACTTCAATTTAAAGACTTGCGCATGTTTTGTTTCTACGCAACCTCTGTGAAACTCACAGGCGCACACAATTAAAGCTATGATAATTGAATTTGAATTCATTTATTTCCTTCAAATGAATAAAAGCAATGTTCAAACATGATTCAAAACAAAAAGAATAATTAAGATTTTAAACATACAGGTGTAACTCAAATGAGTGGGTGAGTTTGGGTCATCCCTAGAGCAAACCAAGGTTTAGAATTCTTAACCTAAGACTGAACCCAACCTTACCACCGACCCAAATAGGCTAACCCAAGACCGACCTGGCACCTTTTCCTTTTGAGTCAGGTAAAGCTCGGATTGGTCCGGTTGTACTAAAATTTTTTTTAAAAATAATGGTTAACACACCAATCTAAAACCATTACTACAAACATTCCAACAATCTAAATACAACTAAACATTTAAACAACTAAATGATGATCATGATATATATCTATTAATATCTTAATAGTAATAATAATAAAGGTCAGGCCTGGGTTCCTCTACCCAAATCCAACCCAAATAGAGGGGTTTAAAGAATTTCAACTCAAGCCCAACCAGAACAACAAAGAAAAACTACCAAGCCTGCCCAAAAACAGGATTAGAATTGGGTCACACGGAACAAGTTGCCGCCCCATTTAAACGGGTTGAATCTGGTGCATATATCTTGAAATTTGAACTTGAATCCATTAGAGATACTGAAATTAAGTTCTAATTCAAATTTGACGACTCTTAAACAACTACTTTCGAGTTTGAGTTGAATTAGGAATTCAACCGTTAGAATTCAAATTGAATTTAACTTAATTTGCTTCTATTCAAATTGCAAATTCTTCCTCATAGATTGTAGATAAAAACTATAAAGTTATCATGTAGCAAGTCTAATCAATTTTGAATCCTAATTATATCACATTACCTAAACTCTTGTTCAATCAGAATTCAAATTTGAACTAACAAACCTGATTCAATTTCATCATCGGATCTTAATTTGGTTGAATTTGGATCTTCATCCACCTGTTTACTGCCCTAATTGGAACCGAAGTAGCCAAAACCAGATGAAGTGTGCCCCAGAAGAGGAAATTATTTTGGTTGACATAGAACAAGATCAGCAACTTTGGGAATTGAACTTAGGGTTTGCTTCAATCAAGCTGAGGTTGACTTCGGTTTCACGAACAGCAGCCTATTCTACTCCTAAAATTGGGCCTGGTTCAGACCCCGACTAGAAGAAACCGCAGATGCTGCAGTCATACTCTTCAGCAAACACTGGTCATAAGCAAGCCACATATGCCTAAAGATCATAACTATAATCCTCTTAAATGTTTCCTCATTTTCATCACAATTAATGCTAGTCTTTTTCCAACTAATTAAATGCAGCATAAACTGTTTCACAATCTTACTTTACTAAAAATTACATTTGGCCAATTAGTTCTTCTGAAAAATATTTCCAGCAATTCTATCCAGAACCTGGGTTGTCCTTCCCTTGTCCTTTTGGACATTCAAGTCACCCCAATTGAATCCTTCTCAAGGCACATTGTGTCTTAATTACATGTTTGCTCAGTTCACTCGTCAACATAGCTATGCCATGTTCTCCCAAAAGAGAGTACTCATAGATTTAATCAACATTCGACATCGTTAAATGATAAAAATTGTAAAATCATCATTTCAGCAAATATTTGTTCAGTATTTCTTACCACAGTTTATCACAACCGAACAATTTTTGGTAATGTGGGTTGAAAAAAATGAAAAATGTGGTTTTCAAAAATCAATCTAAAAAAACCATCTAAAGTACAATAAAACATGCACACATGGAGGGTGAAGGAGCATCATACCAGCTCTTTTACATCCTTCTTTTGTTGTCTAGTTGGATTATCTGGATACTGGAAAGATCAAGAGCCATTTAAAAGTTTCAATATACTTTAAATGGTCAAGAGCATGTCACACAACATAGATAAAACATAAGAAATCAATTGCATGAAGGGGATCGAAGTTACAATTTTAATTTACCATATGCTCACTAACAAATCCAAAATCAATCAGGATTATATTTTTAACATTAAAAATTCACATTTCAATATATATATATATATAATTTGTCTTCTCCTAGCACCGTATGTGAGACAGACACTGAATTATGCACTTTCTATTTCAACATTTTTTTTTTCTTCTTCAAGTAATTATCACATGGCAATAAGATACTGAGAGTGCCAAAGCAAAAAATCCTAGTTAAAAACTTTTCTAGGACAAGGGGAAAAATCATTGTAACATATAAGATAATTCAACAACTGTATGATATTTCCATGTAAATTAATTCGGGTGAAAGATGAATTGTGACCTTTTCAGCCAATTTGCAAAGGGTTCTCGATAACTTGACATGCATGCTTAGTAGAAAAAACATGTCCATAAAAATGGGTGAAAATGAGGACATTATCAAGGAGGAATTGCAAGTGAGAATATGCCATTTCAAGACTCATCTTATGATGGGTTTAACTGAAGGTTTTATGCTATTTGCTGGCCTGGAGAAATCCTCCTCCAGCCAATGTGAAAATGGCAATACAAGAGCAATATAATTTACAAATTAAAAGTAATTCCTTGCACTACTGTAAAGGACAATTCTCTGGTAGAGAACTTCAGCACTTCTTTAAGCTTCGTCCTCCATGTGAAAGACTTTCATTTTGTCCAGGCTCACAACATTTTAGAATTGAAACAATTTGGAAAAGAATATAAAAAAAACTGCATGTAATTTGTTTCTGATATCCTGTGAATGAACTGAGTAGTTGGTGGTTGATGCCGTATATATTGATCGGTTGGACAAATAGGAAACCTAAAACAATGATAATTAAGAAATCTATTGGCCTGAGAAAAATTGTCATGATAGTTCTTGGTTGAAAGATTATTTTAATTCCGAGTTGAAATGTTGGGTTATATTTATCTGCAATTTTTATGCAAAAAGTAGAGATGTTATAAAACTGTTTGTGGTAATTTTTGGTTGATAGTGTATTCAATAAGTCATATTAGTTGGAAAACACTAGAAACTTTAGAAAAAACTACAAGATCAGAATTTCCACGCAAAGATGTGATAGTCTATATGTATCTGTAAGGAATTAAATTCATAAATCTCTTCTAGTTTAGCAGCAACTTGAGTTTACATCAAGACAAGTCTAGTTCAAGTTGCCTACTAGATGAAAGAAGAGTTGCAAAGAAAACTTTTGTGACAGAAGATAGACCTCATAGTGCAAGAAACTTTATGGATCTAAGTCCAGGTAAGAAAGTTGACAAACCACAAGGAAGTTCTTGTAATTGCCATTTGTGCAAATAATAACAAAGGTAATCTTCCCCTCCCAGCACCCCATGTAGGTGGGACATACACAGGGTAATGCATTTATGCACTTTATAACGCATGATAACTCAGATCACACAATTTCCTTCTTTATTTGACCTAAAGATAACTACAAAAATCATTTAATTTAAGATGCCCAGTTGAACAATAGCATTATTATCCAGGAAAAAAATAGCATTATTTTAAAAAAGAAGAAGCCATAGCCATTTATACAATCAAACAAAAACTAAATCGGATAATCATAATCTCAAAAAAGCAAAGAAAGCAATGGATATGAGAGGACCTGAGCAGCAAGAGTGTGAAGGAAAGTCCATGTGGCCCTTCCAAGCCCTTCTTTAGTAACCGGTAAAGCGAATTTCCCCTGGAGAAAGGACAACCAATAAAATATAGCAAAATATAATATTTCTCACTCCAAATTTTCTATGACAATATAACCATTAAGTTGATATAAAATGAAAACAGGAAAAAAATTCGCAGTAGGAAATTAAATTTAGTTAGCAATCCCGTGCACAAAATATTGGTAATGGTGAAGGTACTCTCAGAAGGACTCTAGATTTTCAGACCATATCCCCCATGTGTTGATAAGTGAAAACAAAGAATAAATCTTAGAATGGAGAAATGTGTTTTCCAATGTTTATTTTGGGAGACCTCTCTGCAAAAAATAGGCTTGTTTTTTGTCTTTATTTCGTCTCGCATGACAAATATATTCTAGTAACATTGTAAGTGGATGCAGTCACAACGAATCACGACCTCAGCCAACCGCACAGCCGGGCTCCTTTTACAATATGTGAATTGCCCTCGAATAAATGCAGTCTTATTTACAGAATTCAAGCCATCAACTCTCGTTTTTCATGGTGGATTAGTGTAAATAGATGATTCTGAATTGGCTTGACATTAAAAAGAAAACTGTACATGTACCTACCTTATGGTGAAAATATTACGCAGAATCACAATAAAATCATGTTAGACTCTCCATTCAGGACATTTATCGAGCAGTTACTGGGCAACTAAAAAGGAAGTTCTAGTTTGCAATTCCAAGTAATTAACTTTTAGCGTGTAACTGTATGGAATGAAAAGATAATTGATTACCTCACTGAGAATGTCTTTGGGTTGGAGAAGAGTATAGTTACTGTTTGAGCGTGATGGGTTTGCATTGGAGAGAGAAAATAGAGGCTGTCCATTTGTGGGTGATGGGTGATTGGCGAGGCCAATGAATTGGGATAAATGGGTTTGAACACAGTGAGAGACTTTTTCGAACGTCTGAAAGATAGCCTGCAATGGATTTTCAGACATGGAGAGAGAGGAGAATGTTCTAAAATGTATTACGAATCCTATACTGTGTGACGGACTATATGCTCTGTCTAAAGAGTGTTCTACAAGGTGTATTACGAATCCTATACTATGCGACTACATGCTTTGTCTAGGGGTTCGTTTTGTATTGTAAATTTGTAATCCCTCACTGCTGAGGTGTTTTTTCCTTCTATGTTTAGAATATATATAATATATACTCCGTATGGTAAATTTGTTCTAATAAATTATTTAAATAAACAGTAACTAGGGGTACACAAAAAATTAGAAGAATTGAAACCGGAATTAGAATCAAAATCGTAACTGAACCGAACCAAATTGAACCGTTCACTACGGTTCTAGTTTCCGTTTACTACTGTTCCAATTCTAAATTTTAGAAATCGTTCACTACGGTTCCGGTTCTAAGGTAAGAAATCGAAACTATTAGAAAATATATAGTATATATATATAATAATAATAATATATAAATAAAAAATAATAGCTTTTAAGATCTAGTGTTCATATATATATATATATATATTTAGAAAGTATTAGTAGCTTCTAAGTTCTAATGTTCTATATATTTATATAATATAAAATATATAAATAAATACTAATGGTTTATAATCTATTGTTATAACTAGGGTTAACAAGTATGAGTGTGTATCTTGCCAACGTTTTTAAAAAAAAAACTAAAAAAGTTGACAAAGAACCGTTAGGAAACCGAAATCGAATCGAACTCAACGATTTCGGTTCCGATTTCAAAATTAAGGAACTGTTGGAAACGGTTTTACGAATAACTGTAAAGAATCGAACCATGTGTATCCCTACAGCTAAGTAGTTTGAAGTATTTAAGTTTCAAATTTGGTGAGTACTTATTTTTTTTGGCAAATTATACTTATCATCATCTGTGTTTTGGCACATTATACTTATCCTCATCTAGTTTGTACTTTTGTAACAAATACCCTTTATCGTCAATGACACTGACAGTCAACCATGGTCAAAGCTAACGTGACCAAATTTGATTTATACAACAAAATACCCTTCAAATATTAATAGGGAAACTTTTGTCTTATGTTGCTTATGCGAAAAAACAAATCTAACATCAACTAAAGAAAATACATAGATCATTTTCTTCTACATATCTGTCTTTCATTTTCTCTCTCTAAATCTATTGTCAAATTTATATCTATATATCCGTCAATATATTTAGTCCTTGTTAGCCTTTAATTATATCAATTTTTTTCGGATAATGATGATGATGAACGATGAATCCTTAACTTCTTTTTGAATAGTGATAATGAACGATGAAACCTAGTAGGTTTTGGAGTACCTCTTTGTTCTAAGTGTTTGATAGACACTTTGAACAAAACGGAATGAGTTTTGGTCATTTGGAACGTTTCAACCTTTAGGATTTACGGAAATATGTGCAACGATATAAGGTAACTGTAACAGAAATATTTTTAATTTAAAATTATCTATGTAATAATAAGAGCATAAACATAATTTTATATTTTTCGTTAACAAACATTAATTTAATGTCTGTCATTGAAAGGTGGATAAGTGCAATACGCCAAAACACAGGAGAGATGAGTGTAATAAACCCAATTTAGAGGGGAAGTAAGTGTAATTTATCCAATATTTGAAGGGTATTTTTTTCATATAAATTTACAAATTTGATCATGTTTGCATTGATCATTGCTGACCGTTAGTGTCACGGTAGGGGTATTTGTTACAAATATGCAAACTAGAGGGGTAAGTATAATATTTCAGAACACAAGAGAGGTGGGTGTAATCAATCCAATCTAGATGGGAGGTAACTGTAATTTATCCAATTTGATTTTGTGATCACTTTATATAATTTTTTTTAGGTTTAGTAACTAAAATTTAATTTTTCCAAAAATTTATGATGAAACATTGAAACAACAAGTGTTAGCTACCATAAGTATAGATTTTAGATCGATTTGCTTGCCAATTTAAACATGACTTAAAAGATATTAGGGTAAATATCACTAACATTCCTTGAGACTTGAACTTATTTCACACGGAGAAATTTTTTTTTTATAACTATCATATAAACCCAAATAATATATCTATCCCTAATAGTGTTTAAAAAAATGTGTGAAATATCATATATGCCCCCACTTATTTAATACAATTTAATAAAAATTTAAAAAAATTATCAAAAGACAAAACTATCCCTAAATTCTCTCACCCCAACCATTAACTCCATTGATTTTCTCTCTCTCATCACCCTCTCGATCTCTGCTCCATCATTTTTTTTCAACCCACCTTGTATACATCAAATCAACCACACCCCTCACATTCCATAGCTCAAACCCTAATAGCAAACCAGAGAGCCAGATTTTGGATGAAAATGTTGGATTGGTTGCAAGTGTTCCGACCACGGTAGTTTTGGCAGTGGCGGTGTTAACGATGGGTGGGATAACAAACTAGAGAGCCAAAGGGGCTGAGATAGTGGTGATGTTTATGATTGGCGTTGATAGATCAGTAATGGAGGATTGATTGATGTACCTTTGAGTTTTGATTGGGGCTTGTGGTGCCTTGCGGTGGTTCCGTTTGATCAAAGGGGTTATGTACTATGGTTGCTGGTTTGAGGTTTAGGTTGGGAATGAGCCTTCGAAGTTTGTTGATTTTGGGTTTCACCATGGAGGTTTGTAGTAATGTTGGTAGCAGCGATGGTGGTTTTAGCCTTGGTGGGTGTTCGGGTTTTATGATTTGGGTCTTGGGTTTGATGGTTGATTGGGGGTTTATGGTGGCAGTTGGCTTGGGTTAGGTTGTGATTGGAGTTCGACAGTGATGGTGGTGGTTTTGTGGACAGTGGTGGTAATGATTTTGCCGCCGTGGTGGTGGTGGTGGTGGTGGTGGTTATGTGGAGAGTGGTGGTTTTGACGCATGTGGTGGTGGTGGTTCTGTGGAATTGTGTGTGGAAGAATATGAACAATATGTATGTATGTATGTGTGTGTGTGTGTGTGTATATATATATATAATATCTATAATAATACAAATATAAAAATTTATGGACATAAATAAAAATATATAAATATACATGCTAAGAAAATACAAATATAACAAGAATAAAATATAGAGTACATATATATGGAAATATCTATAAAAATATATAAATATATAATAATATAATATAGATCATATACAAATATATATAAAAAAACTAACAATAATATAAATCTATATAATAATATATAAATATGCATTAAAACGTTTAAGGGTATCATTTGCAAAGAGTAAGCAAAAGGGTAGTCAGGTAATTTACTACCTCATGTAAAAGGTCAAAGCATATCAATGTCTTTTTGCATAGTATTACACTTGCTTGTACACGATTTGGGATCTTTTTGATAAACGGTGCAAAATGTTTGAGTTTTTACCGTCACTTTAAGTAAATTTTAACTCTGTGTGAAATAAGTCCAAACCACATGGGGTGTCAGTGATATTTATTCAAGATAATAATGTACATAACATGTATACCACAAAGAGTTATTATTTATAAGTGATTTTTTAAAAAAAAAAAAAAGATGAAAGGAAAAGTATTTTCAAAGTGTTTTTATTTGAAAATAGATAATTTATGCACATTATATATTATCATATTAATTTATTATATGTTATTTAATTAAGTAGACAAGAAAAAGATTATAATATGTAAATACAAAACAATTGTGCAAATAATCATGAATAGTAAAAGTTATGTTTAATATTATATATTATTTAACTAAATTCTTCTGCTGCTACAGTGAAAAACAGAAGAAATATATTTTTTTTGTTCCTCCTCTTTTTACAAAAATAATAAACATTTTTCATTACAGAGAACGTATACATTTTATTAAACATAATTTTTGTTTTTGTTTTTACCTTTTTTAAAAATAAAAACAGAAAAAACAACTAATAATTTCGTGAGTGAATGCCCTAAGTGTAATTTATCCAATTTGATTTTGTAATCACTTTACATCAATTTTTTTTTTTTCATTATTTAAGTTTAGTCACTAAAATTTAATTTTTCTAAAGATTTACGATGAAACATTGAAACAACACGTGTTAGCTGCCATAAGTATAGATTCTAGATAGATTTGCTTGCCAATTTAAACATGAGTTATATTGAATGTAATCAATCTATATAAAATGATATTATGGCATTAATGTTAACTTTTGCAATCCAAAATTTAACCCAATCAAGTTCTTAAAAACGCGTGCCTCATCAACATCAGAACATAAATCGCTCGTTCACATTGACTTGCAAAGATGTTTGAAAACTTCCTCATCAACTTCCTCGAATCAGGTCAATCTCTCTCTATCCTCATCTACAATTCAATTCGTTTGATGGGTTTTCGTTTGATGGATTTTCGTTTCTCATCAATATCGCAGACTTAATCATTAATTCTCAGGATCACACCATTAATTTTCCCCTTTTTCTCCGATTTTTGGTTTGTGTAGCTCTTTTCACTCCTACTTTCTCGCTTTACCTTCTTTGATTGCTCGATTGGCTTTTGAAATTATTCCCAGAATTAGTGTTTAAACATCTGATTTCTGTCAGATTTATGTTTCTGTTGCTTCCTATCTTTAATATGAAGCTAAATCTGCATAACAAATTGATGCTTGATTTTTAGGCAAATTCATATGAATAAATAAATAAAACTTTGACCGTGGTCAAGTTTCAATCTCTCTCTCTCCTGTTTGTTGATGGGTGAAGAGGGAATGGTAAGTAATGTTAAGAACACTGCAACAAATCCAAACCCAAAGCTTACTGTTTTACCTCTTATCGCTCTAATCTTCTATGAGGTGTCTGGGGGTCCATTTGGTGTAGAAGATTCAGTCAGGGCTGGAGGTGGCCCTCTCTTATCCTTGCTTGGTTTTTTGATCTTCCCGTTATTTTGGAGCATCCCAGAAGCTCTAATTACAGCTGAACTCGCCACAAGCTTCCCCGAAAACGGTGGCTATGTCATTTGGATATCATCAGCTTTTGGGCCTTTCTGGGGTTTCCAAGAAGGGTTTTGGAAATGGTTTAGTGGGGTTATGGACAATGCCCTTTACCCAGTATTGTTCCTTGACTACTTGAAGCATTCGCTTCCAATCTTTAATCGATTGATTGCTCGAATTCCTGCTCTTTTAGGAATCACAGTTTCGTTGACGTATTTGAATTATAGAGGCCTGCACATTGTTGGGTTTTCTGCAGTTATGCTTGCAGTTTTCTCCCTCTGCCCCTTTGTTGTAATGGCTATTCTTTCAATCCCTCGAATTAGGCCTCAACGGTGGCTGGTTGTGGATTTTAAGAAGGTGGATTGGAGGGGTTACTTCAATAGCATGTTTTGGAATCTGAATTACTGGGATAAGGCAAGTACACTTGCAGGGGAGATTGAGGACCCGAGTGGGACATTCCCAAAGGCACTCCTTGGGGCTGTGGTTTTGGTAGTTTCTTCATATTTGATTCCACTTCTTGCGGGAACAGGAGCTTTGAAGTCTGATCCTAGTGAGTGGAGTGACGGCTATTTCGCAGAGGTTGGGATGCTGATAGGGGGGTTTTGGCTCAAGTGGTGGATCCAGGCTGCTGCTGCAATGTCTAACCTGGGGTTATTTGAAGCAGAGATGAGTGGTGATGCCTTTCAACTTCTTGGGATGAGTGAGATGGGAATGCTTCCGGCTATATTTGCTTCAAGGTCAGTCATTTTCACTTTCTTATTAATTGAGCTTATTGAGAATTAGTTCATGTTTTTCTTTAAATATTATGAACAAGTTATGTTTGGTAGCAACTTCAAGTCGGGATACCACAGGGTCATTAGCTTAGGTGTTAACCTCTCCTTCCCAAAGGGGAGGTGAGGATTTGAGCCCTAGGTGGTGCAAAGTTGTGTGCGTGTGTGAGTTGTTTTACCTAACAGAGAGAGAGAGAGGGAAACTTCAAGTCAGGACACCTTCCAGTGGCCTATACCAATGCCTAGATGGAAAAACAGTTACAG
Organism: Cornus controversa; assembly: GCA_026545225.1. Taxonomy (NCBI): domain Eukaryota; kingdom Viridiplantae; phylum Streptophyta; class Magnoliopsida; order Cornales; family Cornaceae; genus Cornus; species Cornus controversa. The sequence continues at coordinate 39,089,527 of CM048853.1, forward strand.
TCTGTGAGGTTTTGTTAGTTTCAACTATTACAACTGTTTCAATATTAAAAGGGCTTTTTGAAATTGAATTAAATCTTTTAACTATTTGTGGACATTTACTAAAGCAATTTCAATTTTTTTGGACATTGAAATAGATCTTCTTCTTCTAAGTATCATTTATCATAAAGCCTTTTCAAATAGACATGCTGGGAAAAGGCTTTGGTGAGTTGGATTTTGTTTGTATTTCAAATAGACACATGAGCAGAATTGCTTAACTTGAGGGACACTGAGACCTGGAAGATATCATATCTATTTGGGATGAGCAGAGCCGATGGACACTGCTGGTTGGAGAGGGAGGTCCGTTACGCGCAAATTACGTCAGCGAATCAGAGGCAAAGGGCTGGTTTGCCCTTGGTGGCTCAAGTTTTCCTGAATCAATAAGGTCTTGGATGTCATGTTTCAGCCTTAAACACTGGTCAGTATTTTTGCCATTTTCCGACACAACAATTGATAATAGCTCCGAAACAGTGACATTTCCTACCCTTTCACTCTACCTCCTCCTGATCAGCTATGGGTTCGAATCTAAGAGAAATTCTAGAGAATACTTGCTATCCTGAAATTTGTTCGTCTTTTCTGAATGACAAGGAGAAAAACAAAATTGGGTCAAACTACCGGCCTCAGGTTTAGACATTCCAGAACCAACCGTAGCTACATACAATATCTGTGACCTCCTGAACTGTTCACATCGCTCTGGCAGCAGCCCTTTCTTTTGAAAAGGTTGATGCAGGGGCCCACTGAACAGCTTTATGAAATGGAAAAGGATTCCATTTTGGAAGACAATTTTTTCTGATCTTTTTTCTGGATGGGGATTTGACGGATGGCTTGTGAGTCACTAATGGCAGATGTCCACGCAGCAGCAGAAGGTTGCCTTGACTTTACCAAGGCTGGTCCCCGGCATGGCCCAAACTTAATCTATTGGGCCATGATTTTCAGTAACATATATGGAATGAAAAGTTCAATGTCCCATGACTGTTATTTTAAGACGAATCTTGAGATAGAAATAGAAAACACCCACCATTAAAGTCCTATGCGTTGCAACTGACATCTCATCCTGTTATAGATGAGTTAGGCATCAAAGCATGGCGCTTTTCCACAAATTTGTAACAATATGTTCTTGGGCATGTAATCTCAACAAATTACCTCTAATTTCAGTGTTTAGTCTGCCACCTCCTTCCGGCACTCTCTTAAAAATCACACGAATCATGCTTACTTCAGGAATCATTTGAAGACTAAAATTATTATTTTTAGATATTATTGAAGACTAATGTGCTTTGCCATGATTACCTGGTTTGAAGTTTTCTTCCATTTTTTTTGCTTCCAATCATAATTAGATACAAAATAAATTTTCATTTTAGGTTGTTTTAAGTAATTATATGACTTATTTGTTGATGATTCTTCTAGATCGAAGTATGGGACGCCCACCATTAGCATCTTGTTCTCCGCAACTGGTGTTATATTTTTGTCATGGATGAGTTTTCAAGAGATCTTGGAATTTCTTAACTTCCTTTATTCCATAGGGATGCTCCTTGAGTTTGCAGCTTTTGTAAAACTGAGAATAAAGAAGCCAGATCTCCATAGACCATACAGAGTCCCATTGCAAACGTTTGGCGCGACAATGCTTTGCCTGCCTCCTGCTTTATTGCTAATTCTTGTGATGTGTTTGGCATCTTTAAAGACATATTTAATTAGTGGCGCAGTCATTGTTCTTGGGATGTTCTTGTACCCTACTGTAGCTCATGCAAAGGATAGGAAATGGGTACGGTTCAATACAGAACAACCAGCAGGGCCTTCTGATGATGATCTTGAAGGCCATCCAATTCTTTCAGAACAGCATCAAGAAGTCAACGATGACACTTCAGTTGGCCTTCTTTCAGGCCAGTCATCTTCTGTGGCAGAACAAGCCTCTGAAGTCTCATTGGAAGAAGTTCTGAAATTGGAGTAATAGGTCCCTGCCATTCTTCCATAATATATTCCTACAGAGTAGTGGGTAAAGTTCACCTTCACAACACCAACTTTACAGTAAGAATAAATTATTATATTTCATTTCATAAGGTGGTACTTGTGACAACTTACATGTAACAGCAAGTGTTTGAAATTATATTGATATCTCTCTCTGTAAGGTTTTATCTATGATCTCATTGGTAGCTTTGTGATTAGTAATCAACTCATGGTAGAATATAGATGCATCCAACCACTTGATGTAGAATGCTGTTAGATGACTTTGTCTGCTGCATTCGGGTGGGGATGAAATGTTTTTTGAAACAAAATTTGTTGAAATTGGTTTCTAGGCAAAGTTAGTGTTGAATGTCTAGCATTTTTGAAAGAGCAATGCTACACGTCATGAAAATATTTTATGAATTTTTATCTTAAATGATGTGGCAATTAAATGGTGAGTTAGTATTGGTGGGATTTCCCCCATACACGGAATGTCAATGGTATTATTACTTGCCACATCATTCATGAAGGCAATTCATGATAAAATTTCATGACGTTTAACATTTCTCTTTTTGAAAGTGTTTCTTTTACTTTTAAATGTAAAAATGTAAGCCTTTTTGCTCAGGAAAGCAAGAAAAGTTCATTCCAAGTGCAAATCGAGGGACGCCTTCAGCTGAAGATCGGTAGCTTGAAAAGCCTTGAGGAGTCCTGGAAAATGAACTTTGAAGAATTTAAGTGCATCAACTTGGGATGGATTAAATATTGAACTTTCAACCAGGACCGAAAGGTCCGACATTACAAGTGTTGAGGTTGATCTTACACGGCTTGGCTCTACTTTTGATTTGTTCGTCTCGCAAAGAAGGTTTTGGTATCCTCTGTTTGTTGGTTCTTGTTGTCCTTGAGATTCTGAAGGAGCCGATTGAACAAGCTTTGATATAGCTCTTGGACGTGAGACCTATTTCTTCGAAGGTGGTTCAAATATTACAAAGTCAGCCTTGAAGTAAGATTTTACACGATCAAGTATGACATCAATATCATCCTTCCTGGTTTTGGCAATGTAACTTGACCACCAAGAAGTAACTGACTGATTATTCCATTTTCATCATTAAAGGATAATCGTTGGTCAAAAAATTTGTTCGTGGACTTGTATGGAGGGCAAGGGAACAAATTGTGTTAGTCCAAAATCCAAATTGGCGGGCCAATTGAGCCGCGTTATAATATTCAATTTCATTTCTATTGTTAGCCCCACAAAACCGGTCAACACTGAAGTGATCTATTGAAATAAGAAAGCTAGACCTAACATCAAAATAATCGAAGTTCATCACTACTCCATCAACTTACCTGGTTTAGGAGAAGTTTTACAATACATTTGGTATAAATATATCGGGTGAATTTAGACTTTATATATTGTAGATGCATGATGGGATCCACCTTGTGTTAGTCTAGATTCATCTAGTGTATTTACACTGAGTGTATTGTAGACGTACTCCTAGTTTAGTAAGAAGCTAATTTAGTCCCTTTTTGATGATGAAAAAAAAGGCTATCCTTACACCCATTTCAAGGTCTACTGTGTAGAGCTGGGGTCTCACAATCAGGATGAGAAGTTGAGGATGCAGTTGTTTCAAAGGAGCCTCACTGGGTCGGTGCTGCGCTCGTTCACCAAGCTAGACTCGGCTCTTGTAGCGGAAAAAATAATAATAAAAAACATAGAACACATTTTCGTTACGGAACATGATTTCGATTACTACTCAAAACACTAATAACAAAAATAGTTGTTTTATTTTAGACAAAAACAAAAATGCAAAACACAAGCGCATGCCAAACATGCCCTTAACGAGTGACAACTAAAAATAGGGAGATGCTAATGGCGCTCTACAAAAATCTTCTTGCGCTCTACCTTTATACTGCGTTTGGTACGTGTGAATGAAATGAAATGCAACTGGGAATGGAGGAAGGTGGTGGAAGAAGGTGGCGGCGATGTGGAGGTGGCGACAGTGGTGTGGTGGAGGTGGTGGTTGAGGAAGGTGGTGGTGGCGATGTGATGTGGTAGCGGCGGTGGTAGTGGAGGAAGGTAGCAATATGGAGGTGGTGAAGTAGGAAGGTGGAGGTGGTGGGGGTGGTCGAGGCGGTGGTGGTAGAGACTGTGGTAGTGGTGGTGGTGGCAATAGAGCCGGTGTGGTGGTGAAAGTGGTGGAGGTGAAGGATTTTTTTGGTAATATGATATTTTTTTTAATTTTACCGAAAATGGAATGCTCATTCCATAAGTTTAACTATAGAATGTATTTTCATTTCTTCTCATCTTAAAATCCATACTAAACAAAGAAATGGTTGAAATGAACATTTTATTTAAGGGAAACGATATTCACACTCCACATTTCTAAGTTTACACTTCACTTGTCTTTTTCTTTTAAATGAAATGACAAGAATGTCCCAAAACTCATTAATGCATCATTCTTTATTTTATAATACCATAACTATCTTTTATATTATAAACTTTAACTCTTTTTACATTATTTACTAATAACTTTTTTCTTGGGTCATTATTTGTTTAGGTACTTTTTTTTATCGGGTCAAAAGAAATAACCATTTTTGATAGGTTTTTTTTGAGTCCCGTCAAAAGAGATAATTTAATTAACAAATATATATATATATATATATATATATATATATATTTGGACACGGTAAAAAAAGATACTTTATTCAATATAGATAATTTTTCTTGGATACATTAAGAGAAAATTTATTCAACAAAAGTAATTCTTTTTGGGATCCTCTTTTCTTCTTCTTTTTTTTTTTGGCGTACCATACTTTTTTTTTGGTCTTTTTTTATTTTTTGCGTAGTATACTTTTTTTTTTTTTTTTTTCTGGTCATGTCAAAAGAGAATAATTTATTCAATTGATATAACTTTTTTTTTTGTCTTGTCAAAAGAGATAATTTATTCAACATAGATAATTTTTTTTTTTTTTTGGGTTTTGTCAAAAAAAATAAAATTTTTTAATATATTTTTTTTATTCTGTCAAAAGAGAACAAAAAAAACATTAAGGGTTGAAGACATAGAGGAGGATATTTGAAAAGGTAGTTGTGTAATTAGAAAAAATATAATCATTCACTTGTAAAATTAAAATTAGAAAGGTCGTTTCATTTAATATAGGAGTACAAATATAGAAAAGTAAAGTGCGAATATCGTCTCCCTTGTTTAATTCCATTTATACACTACCAAACGGAGCATTATTTCCAACAAAATAAAATGACAAAACAACCCCTATGCTCCTCTCTCCTCTCCTCTCCTTTTCCCCTCCTTAGGGATGTTATATATATTGGATTTGGGATTGTTGGAGATGAATACAAAGAAAACAAGGAGTTCCATGCAAATTGGTATCATTGATAATGAGGGATCACAGATAGGAAAGTGGTGCAAGGTTAGCAGGAGAGAGAAAGTGACAGAAGAATAGATCTATCAAGTAACTTTTCGTTTCGGATCATTGTGGACAAAGACAGGAAAAATCAAAGACACAGAAACAAAGGCTTTCTCTGTCATTTTTTGTTTAGTAGGAACAAAAGGTGGAGCCGCAAAGGAGATTTTTGGAATGCCAATAACATATCTTCTAAAAATAATTTGGGTAAATTACCTCCACCAATCACAAACTATTTTACACTTTTACCCTCTCTTAATTTATTTTATTTTATTTATTTTATTTTCAATGCCCTTTTGTCAGACTCTCTAACGACACCTTGCCACCACCGCCTCCACTCTCTTCCAACTCCTTGCCCCTTCCCTCTGCTGCCACCACAACACCGCTTCCCACTCTCTCTCTCTCTCTCTCTCAACCAAGACAACCCTCTCTGCCACCGCCGGTTGTCGCTCAAGATTTGTATCGAAGAATAATCAATTTCCATAATCTAAAATTATATCTATATGTTCAGTGCGAATTTTGAAAATAGAAAAAATTGTTAGAACCAGTTTGGTTCACAGATGAAGAACCAAAAAAAACAGATACGAGACGTTATAGGACCAAGATCATGTTTACAGACATTTTAATTCTATTAGTTGGTATACATTTTAACATGCACATCAATTACATCTACAATGAATTATATATATACCCAAATATATATATATATATATGGGTAAAGTGCATAAAACCTTTTATAGTTTGAAAAATGTGAAAAAAAAAAAAAAATACTTGTATTAACTTTCCTCCCTAATTTGTCTTTTGTGCAAATAAATTCATTTGACCATTAAAATTAAGAAAAATGCTAAATTTTATGAAATTTTATCATGAATTGCTATCATGAATGATGTGACAGGTGATAATATAATTGAGACTCCGTGTATGGAGAATCCTATCAATACTAACTCACCATCTAATTGTTACATCATTCATGATCAAAATTCATGAAATAATTTCATGATGTGTAGCATTGCTCTAAAATTAACACCATACTTCCAAATTTTTAGCACAAATAAATGCTAACATCTCTTCCCACTCAGCATCACTCTCTCTTTTCTATTTTTTCTTCTCTCTACAACCGATGCTTTCTCTCTCTCTTTCCGCTCAACATCATTCTCTCTCTAGCTTCATTATATTTTCTTTTTTTTTCTTCTCTCTTTACAACAATGCACTCTCTCTCTCTCTCATCCCACTCGACATATTTCTCTCTTCTTCTTTTTTTTTTCTCTCTCTACAACTGATGCACTCTCTCTCTCTCTTCCCCCTCAACATCATTCTTAGCATCATTCTCTCTTCTTTTTTTTTCTTCTCTCTCTACAACTGATGCACTCTCTCTCTCTCTCTCTTCCCCCTCAACATCATTCTCTCTTCTTTTTTTTTTCTTCTCTCTCTACAACTGATGCACTCTCTCTCTCTTCCCCCTCAACATCATTCTCAGCATCATTCTCTCTTCTTTTTTTTTCTTCTCTCTCTACACCTGATGCACTCTCTCTCTCTCTCTCTTCCCCCTCAGCATCATTCTCAGCATTATTCTCTCTCTTTTTTTTTCTTCTTTCTTTACAACTGATGCACTCTCTCTCTTCCCCCTTAACATCATTCTTTTTTTTTTCTTCTCTCTCGCTCTCTACAACTGATGCACTCTCTCTCTCTTCCCCCTCAACATCATTCTCTTTTTTTTTCTTCTCTCTCGCTCTCTACAACTGATGCACTCTCTCTCTCTTCCCCCTAAACATCATTCTTAGCATCATTCTCTTTTTTTTTTCTTCTCTCTCTCTCAAACTGATGCACTCTCTCTCTCTCTCTTCCCCCTCAACATCATTCTCAGCATCATTCTCTTTTTTTTTTCTTCTCTCTTTACAACTGATGCACTCTCTCTCTCTCTTCCCCCTCAACACCATTCTCTCTCTTCTTTATTTTTCTTCTCTTTTTGTACAATCGACGCCTAAGAAGTATGGACAAGGACATAGGACACGGGTACGACATGACACAGACACGACAACATGATAAATTTCAAAAAAATAGGACACGGATACGGCGGGGATACGACTATCAAGTAATATATATATATATATATATATATTCAACAAGTTAACCAATATTCACAATACCATAAATCTAACAATAAAAAAAGAATAAATTACACAAATACTTCAATTTATTTTCAAAAAGAGTGTTCATTATATTGAAACCCACTACTAGAATCTTGCACATTACTCATTTTTCTAATAACAAACAAATAAATTTAAATATAAAATACCAAATAAAACAACATGACTTTATGTTAAATAAAGTTTTATTGGTTTTTTTATTTTTTTTGTTTCTAAATTTATTATTTAGGAATTTTATCTAACTATTTTTTTTTAAAATTTTTTATTTTAGAAAATAATATATTTATAGAGAAAAGGGCATAATAGTCATATTAAATGGTATATATGTCATTATAGTTATTTCAATGGTCAAATGTCAATTTTTAGAAGATGAGGGGCTGAAATGCTTAAAAAAATAGTTCAAAGGGGTCTTTTTGTAACTTTGAAAAAGTGCAGGGGTTTTTTTGCACTCTTAAAAATTACAAAATGTACCCCGCCGTGTCTCCCGCGTGTCCTTGCCGTGTCCCCCGCGTGTCCTATCTGTGTCCTAAAAAATAAATTTCATAACACTTCTAAGGAGTGTCCGACACGGGCACGACACACCTATACGAAGTGTCCGTGCTTTCTAGACCGACGCACTCTTTCTCTCTCTTCCCACTCAACATCATTCTCTCTCTTCTTTACTTTTTTATTTTTTTCTTATCTTTCTACAATGGTGAACGACGCATGCGGCGGTGGTCTAGCACAGTGGTGAGGAAGGTTGAAGATGGTGGAGATGGTTGGGTGGTGATTTCAGTTTGGTGGTGGTGGTTGGCCATGAAGCACTTGTGGGTGGGTGTTAGGCAGTGACGAAGGTGCTTGGTTCGGGTGTGGGTCTTCATGGGACAGTGATGATTGGTGTTAATTGTGGCTTGCGTCGGTGGAGCTTGAGATGGAGTTGTCTTGGCAACAAGTTGTTTTTGGACATGGAGCTCCGGCGGTGGCAATTCCGATGATTAATTAAGAGGTGAGATTGGGCATGATTCACGGCATGGCTTCAACGGTGAGGCTTGGGAATGGCTATGAAGCTTAGTTTGTGCGTTGTTTTCTTAGGCAAGTGGGTCTTCTTTGTGCTTGTGTGTATATATATATATATATATATATATATATATATATATATATATATATATGTGAGATTGAAGAGGTTGAGAGAGCTTCGGGTGAGAGAGAGAAAAAAGGAAAGAAAAAAAAAGTAATTTGGACATTGTGGTTTTTTCACATTAAGAATTTTTTATGCTGAAATCTTTTAGGGTATAAAAGTAAGTTTTTTAAGTTAAAAGGGTTTATTTGCACAAAAGATATATATATATTTTTTCACAAACTATAGGGGCTTAATGCGCTTCATATATGTATACATGTGCTACTACTTTCTAAACTTTGTTCCCTAATAAAGATGACGTCAATGTTGATGTAATTTCTAATACAATCAGTATGTTCAAAGACAAATCCAATTCTATATCTATATTACATTTAAGCTTGAATCTGACGGTCCAAAATGTCTTTCGCTATCAACGGCTCACAATCACTTCATCTAACTGTTACGGTGGCGAGTGCGCGATAGTGCCGTAGGCACGGACATACACTAGTATATATATATATAAATAAATTTACAATTGTACATAATCAACAAATTCACACAGTTGTATTACATATGCATACATTTTTCTACAGAGAAGAGTGGCATTGTGAAATGGGTTTGAGTAATGATGACTTGGACCTTGGATTCTTGAATGATAATGATGAACAACGGCGATGTTTGTACCAGTAAGTGAAATTACTGGTGGTGAGTTGTTAAGATGGATCGAATGACGACGTTTGGAGTGCATTAGTGAGAAGGATAGGAGAAGGGCATTTTTGAAATTTAAAAATTATTTTTTAACCGATCTTACCGTCAACCAAAGCCAAGGGAGGACAGACTTATTTCAAACAAAGTTGACTAAATTTTTTTTACAACTTAGATACGATAGTGAATGTAATTTATCTAAATAATTTTTAGAATATATGATATTGATTATTTTTGTTATGTTAGTATTATAACAGTTTAGTGTTTTTTTTTAACAATTCTCTAACTCTATATGAGTATATAATTTTAAATATGTTCTATATTAACACCATCTAACAGAAACATTTGATACCTTTATTAAACATCATATAATCTATACTGTACATGTGTATATATATGTAAGGATTAACAAAATAATGAATTTAACTTTTTGTTTCACAAGATTTGAATTTCAAAAGGTTCAATTAATTTTTTTATAAATTTTAAAAAAATATAATTTATACATATTGTATGGTGAGGTTGATAAATAAGTCAATCCTTTGAAAATTTTGAGAGATCAATTGAATTTTTTTATGAGTTTTGAAATTAGAAGTGGAGTTTATTCACAAGATTAGAATTTCATAAGGTTCAATTAATTTTTTTATAAATTTTAAAAAAATATAATTTATACATATTGTATGGTGAGGTTGATAAATAAGTCAATGGTTTGAAAATTTTGAGAGATGAATTGAATTTTTTTGTGAGTTTTGAAAGTAGAAGTGGAGTTTATTTATAAAATAATAATTTTTAAATAGTATAAAAATAAAATTTTAAAAATTGTGAAGGACCTGCCCCTCTCTCTCTCTCAAAGATCTACATTATGCCAAATGTAAATATACCTGATAAATTTGAATCAAACTTGTTATATACGTTTAGTGAGTCTTATAATACACAATCAACACATATGGATGATATTCAATACATATTTAACACATACGGATGAAATTCACCCGATATATTTACACCAGATGCATTATAAACATTCTCCTCTCCCCTTTGTCCTTACCTTTTTATTCGGGTAAAGGCCTTGCCCCTGCCTTAATTCTGTCTGAGTAGCATTACCCTAATTTTTGCTCTCAGAGTTTTTCCCGAATAATCGTCCACGGAAATTAATGATAAGTTGATCACTCGGGTTTTCGGATAATGTTTGAAAGTTTAGAGGTGTTGGTTTGTAATTTTGTAAAACTGTGAGGTGTAATTACAATTTCAGATAATTAGAGACCTAATGCTCTTGACACAAAAACTCTCTCTCTCTTCTCCTCTTCCATCGTCTTTCTTCTCCATTTCTTGGAAGGTTATCAGTAATTTCTCTCTCTCTCTCTCTCTCTCTCAGACCCATTCGCTCTCATCTGCTTTTCTTCGAAGGTTATCAGCAATCTCTCTCTTTCTGTAAGACCCACTCTCCTGATGTTTCATCGAAAGTACCGTGTAGTTTTTGCTGTTTCTTGAATTTTCCCCTTCAATTCATTTCTATATAGTCTTCTTCGGCATCGAATCGAGTCAGGGGTAGAGAAAAGTGTGTGGACGTTGTTGCATGACGAGCGCTTCGGAGCTGTTCTACATCCGGAGGTCTCGTTTGGGCCGAAACGCCGTTGAATTAGGGCTTGATTCTTCTCTCGATCGAAATCTTCATCACACCCAAAGCAATCGTCGACACCATCACAACAACAACAACAACAGCAGCAGCAGCAGCAGCAATACTCGTCGAGATCGTCACGATCAGGACGGATGTGATCCTCTCCGTCGATCTCCCAATCTCAGGCATTCATCCCATCGCCCCTCTCATACGGTAAAAACACTTCTGATTTCTCGTTGTTTCTTTTGTTTTAACAAAAAATAATTCCCACAAAATATTTTCCCCGAGTTATATATGTATGTGTCTATATCTATGTTTTTAAAAAAAAAAAAAAAATCTCAAACGGATTCGTACATATCATGAAGTTGAATCTGGGACTGAAACAATGGGTTTGATGAACATGAACTTTTGATAGAATGCAATTTGTAGCTTGACACTATTTGGAATAATAGATTCTTACTTATTAATGATAATTATGTTTTGAATGGGTTTTTTTGTGCGTTATTTCAAGATTGACTACTTTTATCCTTGTTCATTTCTGTGATTTTTTTATAACCCATAAAATTTCACTGGACCTTCATTCTATAAGATCTGTCTTAATTGGGATTTGATTTTAGAGCTTGGATTTGTGAGTTAATTTTAATTTTCAATTCTTTACTATATCTTTCCAGCTTTTGTAACCTTCTTAAGGTTCAGCAGGTCTAAACTACTAAAATTAAATGGGATTTGGGATATGTCCCCTCTAACATTCTCCCCCACATGGAACTTGCAAAACCCTCGTTGCCCGTCCCTCTAACGACGGGAGGACCCAGTAACGAGGGGGATCTGGACTCCACCCAAGTGGGCGCTTGGCGTGATACCGGATCAAGGACTAGGTCTGACTTAGATACCAACTGTAATGGGTCAGATGCTTACCAATGATCCAAAAGCCTAAGCTAGCGGGTAGTGTTGCCTACCCGCTCATTTATACCCATTCTCTTTTCCATCCGGATCCAATGTGGGACATGTCTCCTATAACACTTTCCATCTATCTCATAAGTCATAAGTAGAAACACTGTTATTAAATGGGATGGGATGGGATGGGATGAGGTTATAGTTTTGTGCAGTTGTTCTGGGTCACGTTCTCCCGTTTGGGCGCCCTTCAATGATATTTTAGTTATAAAAAAAAATATTTTTCTTCTTTTTCCCACTTTCATGAAGATTAGGTTGTGTAAATTCGCGTGTATCATGTCATCTCGATACGGTTATCTCGAGGGATTAGGACAATTTATGTGGCACAGATTTAATCCGACTGTTATATGTCTTCTAAACTATAAGGTGGATTTGAGAGCAATACAGTTCTTACACTGTGATTCTAATAGGTTAGATTGCAGCAGTTTGCTATGTTTAATCAGACTAAGATTGGTACCGATATGTCTGATGGGGAATTGTGTACGTTATACATCCATAATTGTACATGCTGATGTTCCGGAATTATAAAAGCATGTCTGCACTATACATGCATGTCTACTTATTTGAGTTTGAGGTACTTGTACATGTAGAATCATATACAAGGCCTCTCAGACAACTTGCTCAATCTTTCAAAAAAGCTACAGAAAGATTCATATCCCTTTCTGTCCTCCACCAAGTCGAGAAAATATTATGAGAGTCCACCACCCAATCTTGAAATCTTCTCCTAGAAAGTGGTACTACTGCATCTGCTTGCTTCCATATGCACGTGTTGTGAGAAGATTGGAACCCAAATTGTCTCCTTGTGTCCGTGCTCAACCAAAATTTCATAGATTTATAGATCCCCACAAGAGACCCTTGTCCTCATAGTTCCAGATTTTTTAATAGCCACCAGGGATGACTTGCACAAACTCCACTTCTCTGGATAATGCACATACTTTATTAAAATAAGCAAATTTGAGTCCAGCTGTTCTATCCATCGAAGATTTCTATCTTATCAACATTACTTAATATCTTCCAACAAGAACTTATCCTTGAGCCCATTTCAGATAATCTCAATTAATAATGAATTGTGAAGTGAACCAGTTCTTGGAACAGGGCCGAAGGGGAGTGAGCAATTGTCTCTTTGAAAATTTTGAAAGTAGGGCTTGACTTGAGATTAGGTTTCTTTTGATAGAATGCAAGATTGTCTTTAAAATAAAATTAGAGAATAAGCTAGTGGTCAATGACATTACTGTATTAGTGGCATGTGGTGGGAGATTTAAAATAAGCTCAATGTAACTAACCTACTGATCACATCAGAATCATAAAAAGTAAGATCCAAACAGCACCAATTGTGAGCTTGACTAGCATCTCGAGCCACCCTGAAGAGTAAGGTGTAGTCTAACTAGTGTTCAATCCTGGTTGAATGGTTTTGTGTATTAGAGAGGGTTATTACCTACTATGGTCCCCATTAATGGAGAGCGTACTTAATCATTGGCGTTATTTATATAGTGGTTGCTCTCAGATTCGAACTGCGTAAAACTTTTTTTATGCTTGACAGACTTATCATATAATGCATTGGTGCAAAGGTGCCAGGTTCTATTTATTACCTATCTAAAAAGAAGTAAGATACAAATAAAGATGAGATTTAAGGCTCACCAATGGGTGAATCCCAATTACTACATTGTATGTTTTTGAAAGTTGCCCCCTTATTTGATGGTTTGGGTTGTTTATTTTTCAACTGCTTCTGCTGGATTCGGAAAACTTCCCAGAATATTTTTTGAACGGAAATATTTGATTTAGGACATGAAGTTGCTAAACTTTTGTTTGTTACAATTGCAGCATCTATTCACTCTAGTCTTATCTATATATATTCTATTTCATCCAGTTACATTCTTGTTGAAGTGAAGTTTCTTCAGGTAATGGGCCAATGTAACATCAGCTGGGTTGTAACTACCGTTTCTATGAACTTATATTTCTTTCAAATGAGCATAGCTATGTAACTTCCGTGCAAATAAATGAAGAGTGATTAATATGTTGCATACTTGATACATCAGGAGCGAGAATCAGTTCGACTTGACCAAGGTGGCAGCCAATCTGCTTTAGCCAACATTGTCAACTCAGAAAATTTTATCAGCATTCACAATAGGCCGAGATTCAGTGCAAATGACAGGCTTCCAGGAGCTGTTCTACTTGCAAGGGAAAGGCTTCTTGAAAGATTGAGAGGTGTATCCTTATCTAGAAACAGGTTGGTCCTCACAACCACATGGAAATTTGCTGATCTTTCCCCCCCTTTTTTTCCTGATGGCTTTTTCTTTTTCCCCTCTCCATAATAGCTTTTAAGATCATAAAATATAATAAGGGAGTGTGGTTTCTGATGGATGCCCTTAATACATTAGCTATTTAGCTATGATATCTTTCTGGAGAAATTTAACTCAGTTTGTCAATTTGGTGACCAACATGATGGATCTCATGCAAGTTTTAACTTATATCAACATAAAGTGATTGGACATCGATAAGGTTGTTTAAGTTCTTCAAAACATTAATATTGGAGACTTAGTCGTAAACTTTGATAATGTGCAAAGTTGGGATACGTTGCTACAAATCATTGTCACTGTTTTTGGAATTTTAAGCCCCAAAATCTGTGAATTTTTTTCCAGTAAATTTATGGAACAAATTTTACGCCATCGACACAATCTCAAAATTTTGGTATGTTCCTTTGGTTGCTCTGGTTCCTGAATCTCTAATGATATAATACATTTTGACTTGATAACATTTGCCTCTTCATCTTTTCCTTTACTTTTCTTTTCTTTTCTGAATTTTACTTTATTACAGGGTTCCTAAGATTTCATGTTTCTACAGTCGAGTCTTGAACTTCTAGTATCTCCTTGTTGAATAATGGATTTCATTAATGCGCCATGAATTATGTTGTACTTGTAGTGGCAGACTGGCAGTAAGAGTAGTTGTTGGGTCTATACTGCCAGACCTTGCTAAATGTTTATGGCCTGAGAACTGCATATGAGCCACTTTTTAGTGCAAGGTGAATGCGGTGTTTGATCTTTAGACTACTGTCTAAACTATACCCTGAAAATGAATACTCCTTTATGAATTGCTTTTGGTATTTGTGCTTATCAAGTCAATAGAAACTGAATGGTCTTCTCATAAGTTGAATGTTGCCTCTGATTGTAGGCGAAGCCACAGGGTTTCATTAGACATCAATCACGATGAGTCAACTTCTGGAGACAACTTTAGGCTTGTCGATGTAGGGGACTGGGAGACTGAGAATTCCCCTCAGTGGCAGGCTAGAGTCACTGCTGCGTTTACTGACCAGCTGTTAGTTCCGGGAGAAACAAGCAAGCGACCACCTGGACTCTGTAAGGAGGCCCTGGACTGTTTGCAACTGGAAATTTTCAGCAATACCGATAACAGTGATGTAGTGGTGACATCGAGGGCATTAGAGGAGTGCAGTATATGTCTGGAGAGTTTTCTAGAGGGAGATGAACTGATATGTTTGCCGTGCAGACATAGATTCCACTCATGCTGCTTGGATCCATGGGTTCGTGCTTGTGGGGACTGCCCGAACTGTCGAACAGGTATAGTTGTAACCAGTTATAGAGAGTTGGAAACAACTTAATATTTCCTGTTGTATAATATTTTATGAGTTTGTATTTTCTTGCAGCTTGTAACTGTTACTTCAATTTGGTTGTAAAGCAGGACTTAATCAAACCATAATTGGAAGTTTTGAGGTGTTTTGGGTTAACCCAGTAGACTGCTTTAAATTCCTCGTCTCTCTCACACACACACACACACATTCCTCCTCAAAAGTGAAATACATTCGAGACAGTTGTAGTCAAGTGACATTTGCCTTTTTGTAAAGCTATTTTACACAAAAAAAAATAAATAAATAAAGGATGTAATGAATTGACAGACAATTGGGATTGTATAACTTTTTCATGTCTACCTTTTCATTCTATAAAAGAAAAAAAACCAGGATTGGGAAAGAAGAAAAAGAACTCAAAAGTCAACTGCAACTTGATGTTTAGGTCAGATTGAACTTAGAATGCTAGACATGCTTATGACTACCTCAAGGAAGAGGATCTTCTTGTGCGTCCTGTGCACCAAAACAGTGCACATGCACGGAGTCCAACGCAGGCCTTGGCTACCTCAAAGGAAGCGGAATTCTGTGCGCGTTGTATGCACCAAAATGGCACCGTTCTAGTGCAACCGATGCAGAGGTGTGCACCAGGTTACTAAATTTGTTGTGACATACATTAGTGAAAGTTAATGAAACCAACAAGTTAACTAAAAAAAAGTGTATTAGGTAAAAAAAAAAAAAAAAAAAAAAGTGTATTATAAATTGTTTTTTTTTGAATTCCTGATTAAATAAAAGGTTTAATTAAGATCTAGTTGATAAACGTGATCTGTATCAATTACTTGATCAAGAATTTTTGCTCTCAATGCACACGTGTCAATCCATTCTCTACTAACACCTTGCTGCCCAAGAAACCTCTCCTCTATATACACGCATACACCGCCTCAAATGCCCAGAAGCCAACATGGCTCCTCCGCCAGGTCTACTAGGCCCGCCCTCCATCCACCACCCTGCGCCGCCATCATCCGGCGGCAAACTCAACGACCAATCACAACCGGAAAATCACTCTCCCACTTCCAAACCCTCCCTAAACCCCTGTCTAGATTTATTTTTCTCCGATCCATGGCTTTCTTCTCTGACTGACAGGCTAAAAAAGAGCTGGACTCGCAACCCAATGACCACACTTAAAATCATATTTCGCCTAAGAAGTGTCGGAGTCACCGGAATAAAGTCCGACGACGACGAAGCCTTTTACATGGCCATGCATTGGCTCCATCAAAACCACCCACTAACCCTAGCTTGCAATGTTAGGGTTTTTGTGAGTTTTGGATATGTGAAAGATCTGTTTAAGATTCTCCGTAGAGTGTTGGAGGATGAAGAAGTTGATATAGAGGGAAATAAGATCAAGAAAGAAAGGGAGCAGGAGAGGAATTATTGGTGGGGGAGAAGGAGCATCAAGGAGGAGAAGAGAGAGAAGGAGAACCCTAATGTGTTGAGGAGGAAGAAATCCATTGCTAGGGCTAAAAAAGCCGTCGATAGGTTCGCACACGATAGGAAATATCGATTCCTGCATAATCAGATCTCCGAATTCATTGCAGAGCTTCTCAGATCCGATCTCCGGTTTCTTGAATCCGGTGAGACCGAAAAGATCAGTCTTGCTTCGAAATGGTGTCCTTCTATCAATTCTTTGCATGATAGATTGACATTGATATGTGAAAACATAGCAAGAAAGCTTTTTCCGAAATCAGATGATGATGAGTATAGATGTCTTGATGACTTTCATTATGCTTACAGAGTGCGAGATCGGCTGCGAAAACAAGTCCTCATCCCGCTTCGAAAAGCCCTAGATAGTGCAAACAGAGTCGTCCCTCCCAAAAGGGTTGGCACGAAAGAGGACGACAAAGGATCTAGGGTTTACAAAAAGGCCAACCCGAGACTGCGGTTACGATATTTTCCTCACAAAATTGTTGCTTCTTTAAAGGGTACTGGACAATTCGGAAGCATGTTTGCACAGCTTCAATGGCGGAAATTGATCGAACACTTGTCGAAGAAGCGGGATTTGAGCAACTGTTTGGCCATTTGCAGTTTCTCTGAATCAACGAAAGGTGTTCTAATGGACTTTTCATTTGCAATGGGGCTACTGATCTCAGAATTAAGCCAAAAACCCTGGAAGGGTAGGGTTTTCGCATTCGGGTCCAATCCTAAGCTCCTCAACATTAAAGGGGATGATCTCAAATCCAAGCTTGAGTTCATAAGACAGTTGAGGTGTGATAATAATTTAGATTTTTCAAAACTGTTTGATCAAGTCTTGAAATTTGCAGTCAAGAGGAAGCTAAGCCAGGACAAGATGGTGAAGAGGATATTTGTGTTTTCGAATGGGGGATCCTACGGCGGGGTGTCCTCGGAGATCTTAGAGGTCTACCGGAGACGAGGGTACGCGGAGTTGCCGGAGATTGTGTTTTGGAACCTTAGTTCTGGTGTTAAAAGTCTGTCGAGAAGGGAAGGGTTGGTTCGTGTCTATGGTTTTTCTGAGAGGCTGGTGAGTAAGTTGTTGCTAAAAGAAGTTCAGGTTCCTAGACGAAAGGATGTGATGGAATCAGCCATTTCCACAGATGATGAATTCAGGGATTTAATTGTACTTGACTGATTTCATCTCTTTTTCAACAGTACGTGCCATCTAGCTATATATATATTGATCCTATTTATATATGTTTTCCATTCATGGGTAGGGTTGAAATTAATGCCTTATAATCATCTTTGTTTTAGCTGAAGCATAATAAATAAAAGAAATATGTGTGAAGATGAGTTTGGCTCATCAACAACACTTTTTACTTTTATTTATTTGAGAAGATTTTAAGATATGAAACACTTAATTGCTTTTTAAAGCAAGTTGTTCTTCAAGACTTTATTTTATTTTATTTTAATATATTTTTTTCGTGTACAATAAGAAGACTTGAACTTTTATCTTTCACTTGAGCTGGGTTTGTTGTTGGAATAATTCTGGATCCGCTCCCTCCTTCCCGGCCACACCCTCTGGACAAGCGGGGGCAAGGAGCGGCTTCCCCTCTTCCTGAGAGGCAGAGAAGATATCACTAGACTTTCTTGCTAAGTTCATCCAATGAGTCAACTCATGTGGAATGTGGAAGAATTCGCAGAAGCCATGTCCTTTACATAGATTGGAATGGCCTGATCAACAATAAGTAGTTTCTTTCCTTTGCATAGCAAATTGTTGTAATCCATGAGAAACCAAATTAATTTCCCATTTTCTCCCCGTCCGAATGAACTAACTTCAAATTTGGTTATGAGCAAGTAGAAAATGCAAATCAATCCTTCCATAAAACAAAATTAAATTGAAATGTAAGGGTCTAGAATTAACAATCCCCCTTCAATTTCTGAGATGTGAAAATCCCATGAAGCAGCCAAACAGCAGCAGCTTGCTTTGCCATCACAGCTAATATTGGGAATAAATAGATGGTTGCTCTAATAATAAAAAGACCATTATGCTCTCCATATTTTTATTGTTATAAGCAGTATCAAAATTCAACTTGTAGCATCCAGCATGAGGAGAAACCCAATTGCCCAGTCTCTAAATGTGAAGGCCTAGTGTGTGTGTGTGTATATATATATATATATCTATAAGAGCATGATCAGATCCAGTACTAGAACCTTTTTAAACTATTCCCCATTGCTCTGTCATCAAACACTAACCAGTTCCCACTTTTCCAAAGATTGCCACCAGACTCAATAAATCATCCTTGTCTTCTGATTTGTCTCACAAAAGTAACACACACACACACACACACACACACACACACACACACACACATATATATATATATATATATTGATCAGATAAATACTCACACACACTTTGTCCACGTGAGGACTGAAATCCCTTCCCTCCTCTTTGAGGGTGAGGAGGTTATACTACTTAGCTAGAGGCCCGAAAACTTAATTCTCTTGACATCAATTCTAATTGGACTCATTTTTCATCACTTTAAAGCTACTGGGCATTTTAGCAGCAAATGCTCAGTAGATTGATGTTCAAGATAGCCCACACATTTTGCACACAATATCCACCTCCATCCCTTTATTTCCATCCCTTTATTTCCCAATTTTTTAAGATCCACATATTGATGGATTCATATAAAAAAAACACAATATTACTATCAAATACCTGTTTTTTTTCTTAAATACTTGATGATCACTATCAAATACTTAAGATCATAAAATATAAGTTCAAGTATGAGTATAAATTTTCAAAATTTATTTCCTTCAGTAAATTTGATGTTATATTGATGTAGGAATGGTGTTTATTAACAGGACAATTATGTTTTGTTTAAATGGATTAATTAAGATCAGGTTGATGGACTCAAATTTAAAAAAAAAAAAAAAACGTGAACAGTATCAAATATATTCCTTTTTTTATTATTCCTTACATGCTTGAAGATCACTATTTGATGATCAAGATTTTTTGCTCTCAATGCACGCGTGTCAATCCATTTTGTACAAACACCTTGCTGCCCAAGCAACCTCTCCTCTATATACATGCACACACAGTGCGGCCTCTAATGCATGGCTCCTCAGCCAAGTCTACTAGGCCCATCCTCCATCCACCGCCCGGTGACGCCATCATCCGCCGGTGAACTCAACCCTGAAAATCACACTCCCAGTTCCAAACCCTACCAAAACCCCTGTCTAGACTTATTTTTCTCCTATACACTGCTGTCTACTCACCGGCTCGAAAAGTCCTGGAGTCACAACCCACTGACCACACTTAAACTCATATTTCTCCTAAGAAGTGTCCAAGTCACCGGAAAAAAATCCAACGACGACGATGCCTTTTACATGGCCATGCATTGGCTCCATCAAAACCACCCACTAACCTTAGCTTGCAATGTTAGGGTTTTTGCAAGTTTTCGGTGCGTGAAAGATCTGTTTTAGATTCTCCGTAGAGTGTTGGAGGATGAAGAAGTTGATATAAAGGGAAATGAGATCAAGAAAGAAAGGGAGTGGGAGATGAAGAGAACATTCTTCAAGGGGGAGGAGAGAGAGAGAGAGAGAGTAATGCAGGAAGAGAAGGAGAACCCTAATGTCTTGAGGAAGAAGAAAGCCGTCCATAGGTTCGCACAGGATGCAAACTATCGATTCCTGCATAATCAGATCTCCGAATTCATTGCAGAGCTTCTCAGATCCGATCTCCGGTTTCTTGAATCCAGTGAGATCGAAAAGATCAGTCTTGCTTCGAAATGATGTCCTTCTATTGATTCTTCTTACTATAGATCGACATTGATATGTGAAAACATAGCAAAAAAGCTTTTTCCCAAATCGGATGATGAGTACAGATGTCTTGAAGACTTTCATTATGCTTACAGAGTGCGAAATCGGCTGCAAAAACAAGCCCTAATTCCGCTTCGAAAAGCCCTAGATAGTGCAACCAGAGTCCCTCCCAAAAGGGTTTGCATGAAAGACGGTGAGCAAGAAATTAGCCATTATAAAAAGGTCAATCCGAGGAGGCTGCTACGATATTTTCCACACAAAATTGTTGCTTCTTTAAAGGGTACTGGACAATTTGGCAGCATGGTTGCAGAGCTTCAATGGCAGAGATTGATCAAACACTTGTCGAAAAAGGGGAGTTTGAACAACAGTGTGGCCATTTGCAATGTCTCTGAATCAATGGAAGGTGCTCTAATGGACTTCTCAATTGCAATGGGGCTATTGATCTCAGAACTGAGCCAAACACCCTGGAAGGGTAGGGTTTTGGCGTTCGAGACCGATCCTGAGCTCTTCAACATTAAAGGGGATGATCTCAAATCCAAGGTTGAGTTCATGAGACAGATGAAGTGTGATAAGAAGATAAAGTTTTCAAATATGTTTGATCAAGTCTTGAAATTTGCAGTCAATAGTAAGCTAAGCCAGGACAAGATGGTGAAGAGAATATTCTTGTTTACCGATGGCGATGGGGGATTTGACCAGTACCCCTGGATGGTCTGGGCGAGCTTACATAGCTACCGGAGTCGATGGTACATGGCCTTGCCGGAGATTTTGTTTTGGAATCTTAGTGGTTGTGTTAGAAGTCCGGTGAGGAGTGGAGAAGGGTTGGTTAGGACTTTGATTCTTATTAAAAGTCTTTTTTTTTTTTTTTTATCAAATACTAACCTTTTTTTTGGAAGGAATTTTTAAATTTGAAAGTCCGTTTTTAGAAAACTCCCCCAAATGGTCTCTTGATTTTTGACACTCTTTCTTCTCTCGGAGGGGCCAATGTAATTTTTTTTTCAAACCTACCACGGTTCTATATAAGTTAAATTTTCAAAAAATTTGGGAGTGCCCCCCGCTTCCGTATTAGGTAGTTATTAAAAATAAATAATTAATTAAATATATTAAACATTGTAGACATAATAAAACCCAACTTTGCATTCTAAAAATATAGAAATATATATATATATGAGTAATGATCTCTTGCTCACCGGTGAGCAAGAAATTCATCCACACCAAGCACAATAACCGTTGAATGTGATTGCTAAGTTTATTTTGGTAATTATTTTTTTTATATCAATCATATCTAACGGTTATTGTACTTGGTGTGGATGAATTTCTTGCTCACCAGTGAGCAAGAGATCAGATCATTACTATCTTATAGTACTGATCTCTTGTTCACAGGTGAGTAAGCAACCCACTTACCTGTTTTACTAAGACCATAAAATCACTGTCTGTATGTTTTAATTTTGGAATATTAATATTACACCAATTCCTTTCCTAATGTAAAAAAAAATTGTAATTCCTTTCCTAATGTAAAAAAAAATATTTAATATACCAAAACAAATAATTGGTAATACTGATCTTGAACGTCTCGATTCCTACACAAGTATAACATAACTACACGGGTAATACTGATCTTTATAATGAACTGACCAATTTTGCCTTCGATTCACTAAGGCAATATTGGCGAGTACACAAAAAAGAAAGAGAAGATAATGCCAGTCCTTTAATTAATAACGATCCTAATATGATTGAAATTTATAATGAACAGACCAATTTGAAATTTAGGTGAATAATACGATCTGATTGACAATAAAAATATCAAAATTTAAAACTGTATATATAGTCCGGTAGTCCTAATATCAAAGCATCAAACAATTTAAATCTAACAGTGATTTTTTATTTTTATTTTTGGGATTTTCTCTTTCATTCATTTTCAAAATTTTTACTTATGATGTGAAAACAAGTGCATATTTCAAGAGTTGCAAGCCTAAATGCTTTAGTTTCACATCATAAGTAAAAGATTTACTTTGGGTGATGGAATTGGTGAGACTTTGCAAGCAGAAGGAATGCTTTTATTCAGTCAAGCATGGACTAATTATGGATTCTTTTATGAAGCATATGATTTTTTTTTGAAGAGCTATAATTGTTAATGGCATAGAAAATATACTGAAATAAAAGTTTGGATCTCTTCATAGACATCTGAACAAAGTTCAAAGACATTTATACCTCAAATCCTAAAAAGAATTTTGTTTAGCGAAGAACAAAAGAAAAGTTGAAATAAAAAATATTTAGGCCTCAAAGCTAACAAGCAAGTCTTATCCATCTGTGTGCTTTTCTTCATGCTTCCAGAATTAGTGAAATATCTTCTCTCCACTCCCTTGTAAACTTGAACAAAAAATTTCAACAACAAATTAATAATTAAGCATAAAAAGAAAAAACACATTGACTTAGATGAAGTAAATGAAATTATTATAATTGCTAAGGAAGCTAATAAAATAATTTTCAAAATATAAAAAAAATTTTGAATTCAAACCTTGAATATATTCAATTACATGCATCTTCCATATGTTCTGACTAATAAGAAATATTCTCGTCGCTTTTTATAGTATAATTGTAACAAAGAAAACAATGCAGATAAACAACTAATTAATTTTATAACTTAATTAATAATAATAAGCAAAAGATAATACTCACTTGTTAGTAAGTTTTGGACAATTTCTTTTGTCATGTGATTGTCCAAGTTCTCCACAACCACGACAACGTCTAAGATTTGTTTTTCTATTCTCTCTCCAAGACTTTAGACGTTTACCACATCCTTTTGCCCTAACTTGAAGAGGATCATTAAAGGTCCGTTGGAGAGAAATGTCCCATTGATTTTCTACTATAGAAGCACTTTTTTTCTCCAATTTTACTTGCATTCATGACTTTGAGTTGTTCATGAATTGTATCTAGTGTCTTTATTAACAATTCCGTACCTTCTTCTGAGACTGCATCTTCATCAATTATAGTTGATGCAACTTGGGATACTTTAGTACGTCTCATTAAACTAACCTATCTTGTGCATCTTTAATCTCTAGACCATCTTTACCAATAATGCTTCCACCTCTTGCAAACCTTGTCCATCTTTTCATGATATATTATTTTGGCAAAAATACAACTTGTTTTATTCTAAAAAGATGCTAGAATATGCTTGCATGGAATGCCTTCAACTTCAAAACGTTGACAACTGCACTTGGCAAGATCAATTAGCTTATTGCATGTGTACATGCCGTCGAACTTTAGAATCCCCATTGTATACCCTACTGACCTCATAAACACATTGACTTTCATCTTCCAATATAATATTTAATATATAAGCATTACTGGCATAAAGCTCTTCCTGAAATTTATGAAAAAAATTCTTTGTAAACGTACCCATCATTTGCTTCTCCATAGGCATCATGGATTTCAAGTTTGGTTGTTAATTACTATCAGCATGATCATCAATCTCCTCTTCATGTCGTAGATGTCCAACTGCCCTATTAAATCTCATAATAAAATCCATTAAAGAATTGTTCTTAGAGCAATACCTTTTGAATAATGCATGTGAACTTTCAGATCTTTGACTGCTTCAAATGCTAGCCTCGAAAAATTTATTGGTATATGCGGGAACCCATTTATCATGCAATCCGTACATTGTTCTTAACCAATCATTATCTTGTTGTTTACTTTTTTCAAGTGCATCATTTCAACTTTCTTCACACTCTTCTATTATATCTGAATTCCATAAAGATGATCTAAAAATATTATAGTAATCTCGAAATACAACTGAGTCTAACTTTTTTGCAAATTTTTTTGAGATGTGCAAATACAATATCAATGAAAGGTATGTGGAAGAGCTTGAGCTATGACCTTTGTCATTGTAGGATCTAGTGATAATAACATTCAGAGGACCCTTTGGCATGGCCTTAAGCCATGTCTCAAATAGCCAAATGAAAGACTCAATGGTCTCGTCACTTAAAAAAGCACATCCAAAAATCGTTGTTTTTCCATGGTGATTAACCCTTGTAAGTGGAACAAATATCATACTGTAACGGTTAGTGTTGTATGTTGTATCAAACACGACCACGTCACCAAAAAAATTATATGCTCTCCTTGCACTAAAGTCAACCTAAAAACACCTTGTCATTCTATTACTATCATCTTTGTCAATCTCAAAAACAAAATTTGGATCCTTTTCTTATTTTGACAAAAAATATTCATTCAACATATCCGCATCATGACCTTTAAACTTTTTCCTCATATTTCACTCATAATTCCTAAGGTCTCTTTCAGTACACCCAATATTTTCAATACTCCCTGCTTGTGTCTCTAAGATATCAAATTGTTAACACGTAGGCACATTTACACTTGCAAATTGTTGTGCCAACTTTTTTTCACATCTGAAATATTTTGATGTGACCTTAGTAAGTGTACTTTGCTTGGAGTTGCAAGCGGATGATTGTAGCTCTCAATGAACTGACTTATTATATAATTTTCGTCCCGTTTGACTAAGTTAACCTTGCTTTACAACCTTCACGTTCATTTCCTTGTTGTCTTTCAAATTTCTTGGCACTGTCTACAATAATAGTCTCCTCAATTTTCTTTTCTTTTTCCTTTCTTCTTTTATAAGTCTCATATGTTTCTCCTTCTTTATAACAAGCATATTGTTTCCAATTCGTTTCACCAATTTCTTTATTCTTCTTACTCTTATCGACCCGTACACTGAAACCAGCATACTTGTTGTAAAAATCATAAGTATCATCTAAAGATTTAAATTGCTACCCTTCTTTTGGTTTCCTTTCATATCCAACTTGAGGAATGAATGTTTCATCTTTTTGTGTTATTTCAAATTCTTCTACTTCAGCCATTCCTAGAGAAAAATATGCAATAATTTAGATGTTTTCTTTTTCAAATAAAAGACAATTCATTAATATATATATATATATATATATATATATATATATATATAGAGAGAGAGAGAGAGAGAGAGAGAGAGAGAGTAATGGTGATGGAGACGAAAAAAAAAAGAGTTTGGAGGAGAGCAAATAGTGTCGTGAGCATAATGATGAGTAATGGTGATGGAGATGAAGAAGAAAGAGTTTGGAGGAGAGCAAACAGTGTCATGAGCATAATGATCTCTTCAGAAAACAAAGAGAGCAATAATAATATGAGCCCAAATGAGTATACAACACTACCGAACTCGTATATCTATCTACCTATTATCAGAAAGGAAATTAAAAAGAAATAAATCCTGAGTAAAAAAGTTCCAATTCTATAATCAGCTTATAATTATTTATGTTACTGACAGAGCAAATCCTGAGTAAAAACAAAGTAGTAAAGCATCATTTCTGCAATCAATTAACAAAAGGGAGTGCCAATTTCGCAAGTTTTTAAGCCATTATTTAATTTTAAATTTAAATTTCCTGGTTAGAGGGGAGGGTTAATTAGTCATGGCTGAGGCGATGCTTAGTGAAGCAACAGGTATTTTAACCAGCCTCATCTCTTCGTGTTTCTTTTTCTTATTTCTTCTGTATTTTCTATGTTATTGGTGGCAAAGCTTCAAATAAGTTTTTTTTTTATCAACAACTAAATATGATCCTTATAAGACCCTTACTCTTGATAAATGATAAATTTATATCCATGATATGAATAAAAATGGTAAAACTTAATCCATACATGTATCTTCACTAGTCAGTCTCAATGTACCAAATCACCTCTTACACATATATTCTGACAACGCAAATACAAGATTGAAAAGAGAATCATTCTGTCTATACCAAGTGCTTAATTCATAACATAAGCATCAATGTTTTTACAGTAGGCTAACAAGTGGCATTGGTGTGACACAGAACAATACATTTATGCCCAATTCTCATCAACCATTCAAAAGTTCATTCAAACTTATTCATACACATTCATTCAACAATGACATATATATATATATATATATATATATATATATATATATAAGAATATCTTTAGCCTGTGATGTTTGTTAGGATCCTGATCCGACCAATTGAAAAAAAAACTTGAGCAGGAACTTCTCAACTACTCCAATTCAATTAGAAATTTTATTATATATTTGGAGATAAATTTTTTATATTTTCAAGAAGAGATGAGATTAAAAATTAGAATTTTCAGAAGTGGAAGAAGGGATAATTCTAATTTTTGGGAGTTCTTGATTGTTTCTCAGCCGTATTACCAATTGTTTGTTTTGGTATATTACAATTTTTTTTTTTACATTAGGAGAGAAATTGGAGTAATATTAATATTCCAAAATTAAAACATACAGACAGTGGTTTTGTGATTTTAGTAAAACAGGTAAGTGAATTTGCTTAGTGGCCGTTAGATTTAATCTAATGGTCACTAATCAAAGTGTGGATAAAATCTTTTGCTCACCAGTGAGCAAGAGATCAGTACTCTTTCTCTATATAGATTATGTTCTCTCTTTTCCTTCACCATGAGTGTTTAGAAGCAACGAGACGACATGGTTATCTCGTCTTTTTTTGAACATGGCTAAAGAAAACACCGTCTGTAAACTCTTGAGTTGTATCTTAGAGCTGGTACTACCGTCAATACCCGCACGTGGTAAGGAAGTATCGACTTTAAGACAATGCCTAACATGTTCTCTATCTCAACGTCAATTTTCTTACTTTTACTATATATATATTTTAGGTAAATATCACTAATACCCATGAAGTTTGATGTATTGTCCCTCATCAAGATTCTATAAATAAGGCATAGAAGGGCTAATATCGTTTTATAGAACTTTTCTTTTAATTCAATGGTTACATGTAATCACACAATAAGCAAGAACACTCTCCAATTTGACTCATCCTAAGCAATAAAAGCTAGTAAAACTTAAAATATATATTATTTCTTATACATTCACCAATATCATCACTAATTTTACAAACTAACATTATAAATATAACAATCACAAATCAAACAAAAGATTTGTCGAGAAAATAATTAAAGACTCTTAATTAGGAGAACAAATATTTTTTTTCAACTTTCAAAGTAAAAGCTAATACTTTTAACGTGGAACGTATATGATATCTTTTAGTTGTTCAACAACCTTGCTTATAACTATAAGATAGAAATACATATTTAAAAGATAAATTTTAGCCAGGAAAGGATCTAGTAATTGTGAGACATTCGGGTCGTTGACCTAAACGAGCAACTCTTCGTGCTCATCATCTTTTTAGAAAGTTTTATCTATTTCATTTGGGAATGAGACGAGCAGATCATCATCACTTTCATCTCCCAAGAGCATTGGATGACTTTCATACTTCAGAATAAATTGTGGCAGTCTAACTGCTGTTAAAATTATCTTAAATGACCATCAACTCTATAAATTGAATAGATGATTCAATTTCAAGAAAATTCATAAAAAAATAATAATTAATTTAACAATCATTTAACTTAATTGGAAAGAGAGGGATGAAAAAGAATGTTAATTGAAAAGAGAGGGATGAAAAAATCATACTAAAACTGAAAGAGTAATTGTGGCATTTGAAAAAAAATGAGGGTTGATTATCAACTTCTTCTCTGAATCTTTCTTTTTTTTATATCAGGTATCAAATAGTTAATTTATTTCAAGTTATAACTCTTGCTGTATCTTTGGAATCCTAAAATTTACCAAAGAAAAAAAAATTCATATATGCACATGCATTAATTGTAAGATGAACATATATGTCTAAATATATATTATCTCTCTATATATACTTTCTTTTCTAAAATATTTTTATGTCTTTTCAAGGTAGGATATTTAGAATTGAGATTGGAGAAGACGAATAAGGGATTGAAAATTTTTAAATAAAAGGGAGGGTATTTTGGATATTAAAGTTAAATGGTCACTCATTGGCAATTACTTTTCAAGATTGGTCACTATTTATCTTTTATTGAGTTTAAGGTCACTGTAAATCAAATTTTTTTAATTTTGGTTACTAAAATCTAATTTTCCCAAATAATTATTTGTTTATAAAGTTAAGAGTTAGAGGTATTATTTATTATTATTTTTTTAAAAAGTGGAATGCAATCATTGCCTTCCTTTATTTTAATTTTTGAATCTAATTTTCAAATGCAAATTCTATGCTATACTGACGTAATTGAAATAAATAAATAAATAAACACCCTCTTGTCTCTATAATAATCCCTTCTCTCTCTCTCACACACACACAGATTTGAGATTAGTTAATTAAATAGTAAAATACCCAATTCTTCTACTTTGCTATAAATGAATTGTATCTGCAATCCAATCTGTTCGGCTATTGAGAAAACTAAGGAAACGGAAAGAAAATAAAACCTTGAAGCCCCAAGTTGTGTATTTTTTAATCCAACTGAGCCAAATAGTTGTACTAAGGCTCCCTCGAGTGGAGCTATTCATTTCCTTTACGGTTCCATTTCGTGAAAAATTCAAAATTGAAAAGTCCCTCTTCTTTTTCTTTTGCTGCATTTTCTCAGTAACCAAACAGACACTAGGGTTTTGAGAAGGGCGAAGTGAGAATGAATGCAAGCAGTTTGGTCGCAGAGACGGTGTGGAAGGACATTGAGTCAACCCGCTCAGGTCCTTCCCTATGTTCACTTATCTATTCCAAATTCACATTGTTTAATTTCTCTTTTGGATACTGATTGTTATATTCTCTCTCTCTCTCTCTATATATATATATATATATGCGGCGTCGATATCTATTGATTTGGAACGGAGCAGTAACCGATGATCAGCTCTCCATGTTAGTATGTGCTTCTCTATGTGTATTTTACCTCGATTATAATTGATTATGAAGCATCAATTAATATTTACATATAAATTTGTTGCAACATATATATGTATATCTATATATCAATTTCAAATACTAATTGTTTGTCATGTTATACATATACTTGAAAATAAAAATTTGAGCTGATTTGCTGCTTTATATACAGCTTACACTTTTTGTTTGGTAAAAACTTGGAGAGAGCGACTAGGATAGTGGATCAACAAGGTGTGAAGAGGATATCTGGTGAACCCAGTGGGCGTACCATCTTTCAGGTTCATTGTGTACCTTTCCTTCCACATTTTGGGAACATGGGTTTTAGATTTCAGCCTTTAATTGCACAAATTCAAATTTTAATCGGCACCCGGCTCAAAATTGGAGTTCATTTACCTTCAAATTGTGGAATTTTCGCTGAAAATATGAAACAATTTGGAAGGTTTCTTTGCCTTTAATTTCTATTAATTTGCTTTGTATAGACAAATGATTCAGAAATTTGAGTTTTCTTCTGTTTTCATTTTTCTTGCAAAAGAAGGTAAATTAATACCGGGTTAGAATGTATATGCTCTGTTTTAGGTTGTAGGAGAATCTCAGAGGAAGGAGGAATATTTCTGCTTCGCAGAACACTATTGTGCTTGTTTTTCCTTCTTCTATGACATTGTAAACAGAGGAGAACAGCTTTGTGTGAGTTTTGCATGCATGCTTGTTCATAAATTTCGTTGGCACAATCCCTCATGATTCTTATATTCTCTCTCTTCTGGTTTCTTTTTCTTTGCAGTGTAAGCATCAATTAGCAGCAAGACTTGCTGCATCAGTAGGAGCGTGTGTTGATGTTAAGGTGTCTGATGAGCAGCTAGCTCTACTGCTTTCCAATCTCTGATGTGTTTGGACAGAGGCTACAATTGCATTTGGAGTTGAAGGGTACTAAACTGGTTTATAAAATGTTTTACACGTTTTTTAATTTTATGAATTACTGCTTTTGGAATCTGAAATTCGGTACTCTTGGTTATGCTCAAAGTTTATACTTTTCTAGGCACTTTAAGCATGTAATTTTTACCTTCAGCTATTCTTTGCTTACTGCAACTTTGCAGCTAAAGTGGTTACATAAAATGTCATTAAGTGATTTCAACAGTCTTGCTAGATTGTATTTTTCACTTCAATTTTTAATTGAATACCATTGGCCGTTGAGATCATAGCTTTGTAAGGTGCATCAAGTCTCCATTCAAACCAATGCATGCTTTGAGTTGTTCCAGTATTAGTAATCTGAAAGGTTTACTAGGCTATTTTTACACCCTGCCTCGACGTTTGGTAGTTAGCGTTCTGGACCAAAATTAGCATGGAATGAAGTAATAAGAAATGATTTAAAAAAATAAAATCTAGTAGGAGAAATGGTTTATGATACAAAAGACTGGAAAAGAGAGAATCCATGTAGCCAATCCCATTTGTATGGGATAAAGGCAAGAATGATGACGACAACGATGACTTTGAATCCAGGTACCTGGGTTCAACCACGTGACATCTGCAAGAATGTTTAATTACTGGTGGGCGGGTGGGGGGAAGAGAGAGAAAGAGACTGAGGCTAGCTCCTCGTGGATTACCGTTGAGGCTTAGCTGCTTAGTTCTGCCTTCCTAGGATTAGGTTATTCTCTGACTGCTTTGAAAAGAAGGTATAGAGCAAGAAAGTTGGCACAATTATGGTTGAGGTTATTTGCTACCTAACTTTCTAGTCTACACAAGAAGAATAGCTAGAGAAGTTGCTTCACTGTTTCATAGTCTTCAGAGTTTGTTACTTGTGTTTGAGATCCACAGTTGAAGGGAGACCTTTTCTATTGGGGAAGCATTGTACTACTAAATGACTTTGTAAAGTACTCAAATGCATTGCCCTGAAGAAGTGTTCTCATAAAATGGAGTCACTAATCAGAACCAACCACGAGAATCGTCAAAGCAACTGGATGGTAAAAATTAAGGCATTTTAAGGATCTTAATGAGGTTAATTATGAAAAAGAAGAAGAGACACTTAGAAGATAATTCAGAGATGACGTCTTTTTGGGATTTATGCATCATACAGAAGATAATTTTTTTTTTTGTTTGGCCTGAATGAAGATAATATATTTCTTCATAAGAAAGTTTAAGTATAAGCAAGATAAGCTGCAACATGTCAAAATTTAAGAAGGTTTGGTCTGCATTTCTATGTATATGTTTCTTCTTCTTTTAGTTCTAGTTGCACTGGTCATTAGTTGAGATTCTATATTTTTTCGAGTTGATAGCAGCGTAGTGTGCCAAAGGCGTTGTATCTTCTGCCAAGTTTCTTAAGATTTCACTAGAAGTGCTTACAACCCTCAATAATGTTTTCGACTAGTATATTACATTGCTAGGCATGTATTTTGCATGCATATTTGTGTTACTATGAGCATGTGAAAAGAAGATGCTGCAAGCAAGCTCCAAAAGAGTTTTTCATCAGATGATTCATGGACAAGTTGGAATTTTCTAACCAAGTTTTATTTTTTTTTTCTTTTTCTTGCTGTATGAAATATAAAACAAGACAAGCCGTGTTCGTATTTGTGTATAGACATATTTCCAATTTTATTTAGACATTTGCTTCCCCAAGTGCTTATGAGCAGTGATGTAGAGATGATTATGGTTTTTTAGACAGTAAATGAATGGTAACCATTTAGGCAGGGGCTGAACCAGGATGAAATGTACTTGAAGAACAAACCATAATGCTCTATTGTATTGCCAACAAACACAAATCCAACCTAATTCTATAGAGGCTTTTATTTCTTGTTTAGTTTCTCAGCAATCAAACAGGCCATAAAGAGTTTGAATTAAACTGCTCTGTGCTGACTCAAATTAAACTACTCCATGTTTTATTTGAACTGATTGCCCATAAAATTAAACCATAAACAACCAATAAACCTGATAGCAATGGACAATATTCCTTGAACCCTCATGTGGCCGTGCTTGGCCAAGATATTAATATACCATAATCATAAGCAGACAATACACATTAAAGATTCACCAGAACTCTGAATAATTTCCACATACCATTGTCACATACACAAACAGCCCAACAGAGCAACAAATAAAATACAACATCAGCAACAGCAAAGGACATGATGAAATATGACAATTACAACAACATATATTAGAGATGCTAACAAACACCAAGAAAATACCCATCTCGGTATCAATCTAAGGAACAATTCTGTAGGCTTTCATCTTGTCGATCCAAGAAATGAAGGATGATTTCGAGTTCCTAAAACCAAAGAAGCCATGCTCTTTGCTCTTGTTCATACTATCCAACAATGACTCAACACTCAGAGCAACATCAACAAACCACCACGCTCCAAGTTCTTCCACTTTGGTAGGCAACAATCCATTCTCACTCACAATCTCATCCCACACTCGCCCCTTGTCCTTCATCATCTCCTCCAAACTCATACCCAATCCATCCTCAAACTCACAATACTCAGCCCCAAATTGCTCAGCCAACACCTTCCACAAATGCTTCCACTTAAACACATCCCCATTGCTGCAATTGAAGGCCTCATTCTTTGCATTCGGATCCACCGCCGCCCATATCTGATGCTCCGCGATCAAGTCTGCGTCCGAAGCATCCGAGTACCCCTCCCATGCGGCCCGGCTCCCCGGAAACCTCAACGGAGAACCCTCCTGCTTACAAATTGCAGCATAAACACACAGGTTACCCACAATGTTCATCAAACTATACGGAGAAAACCCAAATATCATCCCAGGTCGATGAACCGACCACGTTAAACCCTCCCTCTTCCCAACCTCTTCCCACAAAATATCTTCAAGGGTATGGTAAAAATTGGGGACATCTAGCCTAGGAAGATCCTCATGGAACGGAGGATCATGGGATTGAAATTTGTCCCACAGTTCAAACGGACCCATGTAATGTTTTCGACCTGTTTGAAGACAAATATGCTGCAAATTTGGGGAATTGGGTATCACTGCGTTGAGCACATTTCTCAACATTTGTCCATTCACTTGGGAATTTTCGATTTCAGTGGAACGACTAGCCCAAGTTACGTAGAAGATGTGAGTGATGTCTTGGAAGGTTGAGAGCTTGAATTGGGTTTCTTCGGAGTCGGAGACGTCGCACTGGATGTATTCAATGGGGTGGTCGGCGTTCCAGGAGGGGCAGGGAAGGCGGGCGACGCCGTAGACCTTCCATGGGCCGCCGGGGGTGTCGGAGAGGGGGAGTATTTCGGCTAGGCTGTTGCCGACAATGCCGGTCACGCCCACAATGAGACCGACACTTCGGTACTTTGGTGGCGCATCGTTTTCTTCCAATTTCTTCTGTGGGTATTTTATGATTGGAATTTTTGGTGTTAGCTTTGTTAGTATGAATTGATGAGTTTATTGAATATAACAATATATTAAACACACACATATATAGATATATATGTATACAAGTACAGAGACTGGAACAGAATTACTTGCAGATTTGTTAGTTTGAATCATGAAATTATTGAACTACTTGCAGATTTATTAGTTCGAATTCATGAAAGTATTGAATACAACAATACACGTATGTAGATATATACACCCATCTCTATATATGTGTATATATATAGAGAGAATGGAACAGTATTACTTGCCTTTGCAGCGCCAATAGCTCCGGCCCACCACCAGCTCATTCTATTGTTTCAGCTGCAGCTATCAGTTGTAGAAATGGAGATCTGTATGTGAGTTTGTGTTTGGGGAGAGAGAAAATTGGAGTAGCTAACAGGTTGCGAGTGAGGAGCTAGTCAGTGATCAAGTCCGTCCTCCATTAATCCACGGATGTCCTGCATTCAATAAACAAAGTAAAATCGGAACCTCTGCAAGTGAATATGCAGAACAAAAATACAATCCTGTGGAAACTAAACCAAGTAATCTGTTTGGTAAGTAGTGAGAAAATGAATGAAAACGGTGGAGTCTTGCTCTATGTGCGCTTCGAGATGCGATTATAGAGATCCGAGAGATGGCAGATTTCGTGCTCGTGGTTTTGGAGGGCGTTATCGTTTGTTTTTTTTTAAAAAAGGCACAAGGGTCCAAAGCTCATTGTGATTTTAAAAAAAGTGTAAGAGTATATTTTGGACTATATCACATATTCACTTTTGAAAAGTGAGCAAAATATCATATTTTGCACATATTCTCTTTTTATATAATTATTTTACTCTTTTCATTATTATTAAAAATTAAAAATAATAGAGAGTAGAAGAGTTTTTTATATTAATTTTTTTTTACCTTAATAAAAAAAAGGGGAGTTATTTTTCAGGAAAAAAGATTATGGAAAAAAACTAAAAATGCACAATTACACAATAAAAAATTTTGAAAATTTTTTTTTGAACATTGTTTCAGAAAATTTTTCATTAGAAAGAGGGGTTTTTTTATATTAAGTATTTCTTTACCTTAAAAAAAAAAAAGAGGAGTTTTGTTTCCTGAAAAAAAAAGAAAAAAATTAAATATGCACAATAATAATAATTTTCAAATATTTTTTTTTTGTTTTTTTCGAAAATAGTTTTATTTTCATAAATTCTCTCTCTTTCTAATGGAAAAAGTTCCGGAAAACAAAAAAAAAATCAAAAATTTTTATTAAGTAATTGTGCATATTTAATTTTTTTCCTTGATTTTTTTTTCAAAAAACAAGAACTCATTTTTTTTTATTAAGGTAAAAAAACTTGATATAAAAAAACTCCTCTTTATAATGAATTTTTTTTCGGAAAATAAAAAAAAAAGATTCCAAATTTTTTATTATGTAATTGTTCATTTTTAGTTTTTTTTTTCTGAAAATTTTTTTTACCAGAAAAAACTTCCCTTTTTTTTTGGGCAAATTACACTTACTTCCCCTCTATATTGACTTTATTACAATTATTTCCTCTCTAGTTTGACATATTACAGTTATCCTCTTTCAGTAACAAATATAAATGGTTGTTAAAAATATAAAATTACCTTTATATCATTTACACTTACCTTCCCTTTAGATTGCCTTATTACACTCACCACCCCTGTGTTTTGGAATATTACACTTACTCTCCTACCTCTAATTTGGATGTTTGTAACAAATACCCTCATATTATCAGCAACACTAATTGTCAGCGATGATCAATGCTGGCGTAGTTAAATTTGAAGATTTATATGACAAATCAGAATACTAGGTTTCAATATAATAAAATTGAAATTTTTACTTCAACTAATAAACTTTTTGGGAGTAATCTTTTTAGGTCACTGATTTGAAATTCACTAAACGTAACATCTGAACTTAAATGATGCGGATAATTGCATGCATTAGGAGTTTACATGCGATTCAAGAATTCAAACTAACTAATTGAATGAGTTGATTTTTAATTATAATAAATAAATAATAATAAGATTGGAATAGGGAGCAGTAAATAGAACAAAAAAAAAAAAAAATTAGAACCTGCAATGGGGTACAAGGTAGGTTTGAGATTTGATAAAAACTCATCCCGTCCGGTTTATAGCCCCACCCCGATATCTCCATTTCTCTTGCGATCATGGCACTTCTTCACACCCTCTTCTCATAAAACCATTTCAAATGATACATGCATATATGTATAATTTTTATTTGAGAATATATTTGTGTCATTCTTTTTAATTCTAACTTTTTTTCACATTACTCACTCTAATTCCAAATGGGTATAATTTTTATTTGAGATTATATTTGTATCATATCCTTGTTGCAGGATATAGATATTCAATTCGTGCAATACATGAACCAACTGTGAAAGCTGTTAAGGGGTCGTAATAACCTCTATGGATCAATCAATTTTGTTGACATAAGTTGAGACGAATACAGTCCACTGGAGAATCAAGACCCGTCTCGCCCTACCCCGAGTTCACGTATGAGTTTAGACAAACCCTTCCCTTGTTGCCATTCCTAAAGAGAAGATTTGAAAAGGAGACAATAAAACACACTTCATTTGAATAAGGGCGGTAATTCATTGTATCTCTAGTTGGATGGGCTTGAGTGAGTTTAATTAGGGGTGCACATGGATCAGATTGGTTCAAATTAAGAATAAAATTAAAATCAATTTGATTCTAACGGATTTTATATCTGATGGAAGCCTTAAAGTGATCCGAACCAATCCGTGAAACATGAAATAGGATCGAATTGGTTTCTTTGATACAATTGTAGATTTGTTCAAAGACTAAGCTTTCAGGAAATAACCACAATCTTCTTGCTCCCTCATGGACAGTACTTGTGTGGTAACAGTTCTTACCGGGGAAAAAAAAAACAGTGCTTGTTTGGATATTAAGTTTGCTCTAGATCACACAAGATCGATCAACTCCTTTGATTTTTTTTTTTAATTTCCCTGGAGTTCTTCAATTTAGCATAATTCAATTTGCTGTGAATTATGCTATATTTGAAATGATGGGATATGAATTTTACAAATGGAATTTGTATTCTTTGCAATTAATGAAATTTAAAATGAAATTGGATTTTAAATAAATTTCAAAGTCAAAGAATACACTACTTCAAAATCCATGAAAAACGGTTGGATTGAAGATATGACCTCGTTGGATGGCGAATGAAGGAAGAAGGGAGGTTCCGAACACATCAGGCATGCCGAGCAGTCAAACCATCTTTTTGGTTCATGAGGAGAAGATGCTCTCTAATAGTGACAAAAGAAAAATGATATATCTTCTGAATTCGATTATTTTAGAATGAGATTATGATAGTGGGGTGTGATATCATCGTGATATCATTAAGTTGATAACGTCACGATGATGTCATTTCATACTCACAAAAATTCATTCGAAAACTGTCAAATTCGGCATGTATATCATTACTCCTGAAAAACTTATAAAATACTCGGACATTCTTTAAATGTAGGAATCTCATAACTAATAACTCTGAATTTCTAATTATTTTCTATTATGTTGGGTAATTCTGGCAACAAAATGCTGCCTAAGAAACCTCTCCTCTGTATAATTAATAATTATACATGCACACACAGTGGCCTGAAATGCCCGCAGAAGCCAACATGGCTCCTCCTCCGCCAGGTCTACTAGGCCCACCTTCCATCCACCGCTCAGCCGGAAAACTCAACAACCGGAAAATCACTCTCCTGCACTTACAAATCCTCTCAAAACCCTGTGTAGACTTATTTTTATACTACACAATGCTTTCTACTCTGACCCACCGCCTCAAAAAGTCCTGGACTCATATTTTTCACACCTTTAAAGCTACTGGACATTTTAGCAACAATTTTTTCATGTTCAAGCCCACACCTTTTGTCAAACACTGGAATTTTATGTTTGCAACTTCATAACTTGTTACAAGAAGGAAGTTTGTGGGAAATATTTATATCTTCAACTTCCACTCTCTCCATCCTCCTTTGCCTAACAAAGGAGGATGGAGAATATATATATTTTAGCTTCCATTTCATTCTCTGATTTGCTTTTTTCAAAGAATGAATTAATCTCATCCAACCCACCATAGCTTCATGTTTTCATTTCATAATTTTGCTTCTTAACTTCTTATACACACCGATTGCCCCAATTGGGAACTTGAACCAACTCATGGTGTAGGTGGGCACGACTTCTGACACTCATTTCGGTAACATCTCTTTTCCAGCGATGGAAAATTGACAATTTTTTCACCTCAATTCAAATATATATATATATATATATATATATATATATATATATATATACTCTTGCAAGTAACTCACACAACCGCATTATACCTTTACATACTAAGTCTCATAATTCTTCTAAATGAGTGCCGCTCTAAAGTTTTGCTCCACCACTCTCTTTACATAATATAAAATTTTTCACTTTCATACTCCCGTTCTCTATGACTTAATTTACAGTTATACTTACATGCTCGACCTTTTATTTTGCAACCCCGAGAGTTATTCAGACACAAATTTGACATTGGATAACTAAATACCCAATTTATTTTTTGTTTTATTTTATTACCATTTGACTAATGCCCATCGTCCAATTCTTGTACTTTACTGTAATCGTCCGTTTGGTTAGTTAGAAATAGAGGAAAGGAAAAGAAAAAGATATTTATATTTTTTAAGAGTTTGGCCGGAAGGAAAGCGAAAGTTTTCAAAAAAGTAGGATTCCGTAACTGCTTAATTTTTTCCAAAATATTTCTAGCATGAAACACATGAATATTTTAGTTTCCGTGAAAGTTTTGTTTTTATATTTTAGTTTCCTATTATGTTCCTATCAATTGTTTTGAGCCAGTCTATACTAAGCACGCATCAAAAGTTTTTTGTTCAAAGGGTGACAAGATTGTAAGTCTAGCACGAGAAGATGTAGTGATTCATTGATGTGTATTTTGGTGTTTTGTTTTCAATTAAATTTCTTCTTTTTTCAAATATAAAAATTTAAAAATTGATATAAACAATTATATTGTTATTTTTAAAAATCTATCATTTTTTTTATTGTTGTTAAAAATGGATATAAACAATTGGATATAATATTTTTCTACTATTTAAAATTAAAAAGATAGTTTTGGTAAGTAAAATCATTTTTTTTTTCACTGTTATCCAAACTAACAAAATAATATTTTCTCACAACATTCTTAAAAAAAAATTCATGCTAATTGGAAACTTTATTTTCTTTCATTTCACTTAATTTTCTTTTACTTTCACTTTCCTTTTTTTATTAATTTTCGTCTAACCAAAAAGACCCTATATGTATATCAGAATATTGAACAAAAATTTTCTTGGTTGCCAATTTCTCAAAAATGTTTTATAAAAACTCAATTAATTTTTTTTCTTCAAAGAACTCCTTTATAGTTCTATGAAAACAACTATTTTCTAAGTTCTTGAATACTATTTTCACAAACCAAGCCGGTTAAAACTTTGAACTCCCAAGTTGTGTACTTTTGTGGACTTTTACTCAAGTGAGCCAAATAGTTATTATACCAAGGCTCCCTTGAGTGGGAGCTATTCATTTCCTTTGCAGTTTCATATAGGCCTCTAAATGGATGATATTGGGACCGAATTAATTATAATTCATAGTTTGTTAAGTTAACGGATTATCATATTCGGATCACTAACGAATTATTAGATTGAATGTTCTCATTTATATCTTAATTACTAAAATTCAAATCGGGTTT
Organism: Cornus controversa; assembly: GCA_026545225.1. Classification (NCBI taxonomy): domain Eukaryota; kingdom Viridiplantae; phylum Streptophyta; class Magnoliopsida; order Cornales; family Cornaceae; genus Cornus; species Cornus controversa. The sequence goes on from CM048853.1 coordinate 39,129,150, forward strand.
GGACCAAAATCAAATCGTATAAACGTCTAACTAATCTTCACAAAAAAACAACACTGAACATGATTTTTTTAGTACACTTGTAGGATATGTAATTGACTTTTTATTTAAGAAAAAAAAAAACAATAAAGAGAGACAAGAGTAGGAAGAAGAAGAAGAAAATAATGATAAAAATATTTTAGTAATATGTAAATATTATAGTATTAGATAATATATATTTATATCGGATTGACCATAATCCATATTCGGTCTGGTTTGTCTAGTTAACGAATTATCGGATTCAAATTGTTAACGGATTACATTGAATGTTTCAATCCATATCCTAATTATTAGCTCGGATTCAGAGTTTCAGCCTTTAATTTCACAAATTCAATTTAATAGGCACCGGGATCAAAATTGGAGTTCATTTGCCTTAAAATTGTGGATTATTGCTGAAAATATGATACAATTTGGAAGGTTTAATTGCCTTTTAAGTTGTATTAATCTGTTTTGTATAGACAAATGATTCAGAAATTTGAGTTTGACTTGTATTTTATCATTCATATGCTCTGCTTTAGGTTCTGGTTCTAGGAGAATCTGAGGAAGGAAGAGGAATATTTGTGCTTCTCAGAACAAATATTAGCTGCTTAATTCTGCCTTCTGGGTGTCAGTTATTCTTTGACTGCTTTCAATAGAAGGTCTAGAACAAGAAAGTTAGTGCAATTCTAGTAGAGGTTATTTGCTACATAACTTTCTAGTCTATGCAAGAACAATGGCATTTATTTCTTGTTTAGTTTCTCAGCAATCAAACAGGCCATAAAGAGTTTGAATTAAGCTACTCTGCTCTGACTCAAACTAAACTACACCTTGTTTTATTTGAACCTATTGCCCATAAAATTAAACCAATCTGGATATTTTACTTCTCTGATGAACCCTGCATGTAACAGTCGCTCCACTTCTTCAGCAATTATTCTGTTTCTTTCTGGACCGAACCTCTGTTTCTTTCTAAAGCGAACCTCATTTGTTTCTGCTTGATAGGAATGCTCATAGGATCTACGTTCAGACTGTGGCTTGCTAGGGCCAGATCTATCCAGGGCATGTCTAGGTGGCTCCATGCGAATATATCAATATTTTTTTGCAATACCTTAGCCAGTTCCTTCTTCTCACACTCTGATAAGAGTGAACTGATTTGGGTGCTCATCTCTTGTTCTTTTTCACTGAGTGGTGTTGTCTGGAGGGGTTCTATGGTTTGCGCGGGTTTTTCTTCCTCTTCTTCCTTGGGACAATCGTGTTTCTATGATTGCTATTGAGAACTGGTACCGATATAAGTCTTCCCCTTTTCTGGCGTGTGCTTGACCGTCAATGCATAACATTCCTTGGCTGCCACTTGGTCGCGAAGAAGTTCCATTGTTCCTTTTCCATTTGGTGCCAAACACCTCATTACCTGGTGCAAGGCAAAGGGGACTCCATGCATCCTGTGGATCCAACCCCTACCCATAATGAGGTTGTAGGAAGAATGAACATTTGCTATTACAAACTGCTCCTTTAATGTTCTCTGAGTTGTTGTTACTGACAATTAAATTACTCTGATTGGGGTGACCCTATTTCCGTCAAATCCCACGAGTAGACTTTCAGCTAATTTGATTTGGTCTTCTCCGAGCTCTATCTATTCGTAGACCTTGAGAGTTGTGATGTTGGCACTTGATCCTGCATCGACGAGCACTCTTTTGATCAGGTAGTTAGCTACCAAGAAGCTGATTACCAATGAATCCTCATATGGTAGTTATACTTTTATTAGGTTTGGATCTCCGAATGTGATATGACGCTAACGTCCTTGCTTTGAATTGAATTTACCTCTTCCAATCTTTGCAGTTTCTTTGCCTAACAAAGATGGGATCGGCCTGCGCTCTGGTCTTCCTGACTTGCGTATCCATGTATTGTGTTAATCGTTCAGATAGGATTCAAGTTCTGATTCTCCCCTCTATGCTCGACGATCTGATGTTCATTCCGCTCGGTCTGATCTCTCACTACATATTCAGCCAATTCTCATTTGGCTATGATCCCCTCGGTCTACCCCCTCAGATTCCTGCATTCATTGGTAGTATGGCCATAATCCTGATAGAAAGCACATTGTTTATTCTGATCACTCTGTTATGCTAGGATCCTGATAGGAGGCGGTGCCCGGAATATGCCATTATCTTTGTTCTCTTGGTAGAGTCTCGCCAGGGAACATTTCAAGGGTGTATTTTTCTCTTCGTATCTGGGCTTCGTTCTGGCTTTGCGGGAGTCGACGAAGCTCTGTTCTGGTCCTTCAGCTTTGCTACCCTGTCTTTTGATTGAGTGCTCACGCTAACCAAAACCATCCTTTGCTAATGCAATGCTTCATCTTCTTCGAGGCTAAGTACCCCTGCACCTTGGCGTTCAGATCTCTCATGTTTTTAGGAGTCTTTCTAACAAAAAATGAGTGAAATTTTGTTTCGGGAATCACGGCCACCTTAAAGGCCTCCACTGTTGCAGCCTAGTCACAACCGTCTATCAAGAACATTTCTAAATTAAACCTGGTCAAGAAAGACTTCAGGATTTTTCCTTTCGCTTGCCTCACGGTGAAGAGGGATGATATGATTTTCTTCTGCCTTTGGTTCCTAATATACTATGCGATAAAGAGTTCGCACAATTTATGAAAATTGGGGATCGTCCCTGGTGGTTGCTGTTTGAACCAAGTTAGTGCGACTCCGGTTAGATTGGTCAGAAAGATTTTGCACATGAGGTTCTCATCTTCGGCGTTCAGTGTCATCTTCTACTGAACGTGGATAGATAATCAACGGGGTCGGTCGCCCCGTCAAAGGTTGTGAAGCTCGGAAGGACAAATTTTCTCGAATTTAGAGATTTTCGTATCTCCTCAGTAAAAGGTGACTGGATCACCCTATTGGTTACCTGCGTTGCTAAGTTCGCAGGGGCCTAATTTTTCAGGTCTTTAACCTTGGCATTGACTTTATTTTCAAGTTGGTCAGCTATTGTTTGAAATGGGGCATCTGGTCTGGAGCCATAATGCTCCGATCGGGCTGGAGTTGGGATTTCTCATGAGGCGGGTCATGTTCTCCGGAACCTTCTCACTTTAATGGGGATCGTCGATCTGCTTTCCGGTAAGGTGAGTAGGCCTTGCCTGAAGCAGTTTATTGCGCATGTTAGATTCTTCTAGCTGTTACAACATCTGCTCCTGTGTTTGGCTCTACTCCATTGTGTGGCTACGGATAGGTAATTATTGGCCTATCACAATTCTGGAGCGTAATTGTATTGGCATGAATTCTCTTGGAGAATTCAGTGAATGCTTCCCACAGACGGCGCCAAAGTGTAGAAGCAAAAATCTACTCACCAATTACTGGAAGTAAACTTGAGTAATGAACACTTAAAAATTTGTTGTATGGGAAGTTCTCCCTTTCTTCTGTGTTCTCTTTCTTTTATATTCACATTTTGGGTTACAATTGGCGCATGATTTCTCCTCAATTGGGGGAAATACATGATTCTCTCCCTAATTACAGTGATTTTATTACATAAATCTGGTATTCTAACTTCAATCTCTCAATTCCAGGATTTCAGTTGTTGACTCTGCACTTCGTGAGATGCCACATGGACATACTGGGATAACGTGGCTGCCAAGTTATCACCCTGTCGGATGCCACATGTCATTTTCCTACTGACCAAAATTTTCCCTCCACGGGCATTTCATTCCATTCCTGCGTATGCAACATTATATTCTAGGGAGAAAATCCTCTCATTTGAGTTACTTCACGCAATCTCCCCTAGTGAGGCAAGTATTGATCACAATTTTGTCATGTGTCATAAAATAATATACATCATAGACAATGCAATATACTCTTCTATCACCTGATTAGTTACATGAGGTATTATGTTTTGTTACGACTATCACATCTCATTAAAACAGATATCACTCTCTTGATTACATGTGGTACAGTCATGACAAACGTTATGCCACTTATAACCAATAGGGTGATATTTGTTTTAGTAACACATAAATTGTGATAAGGTATATAGAATGTCTTTCAACAATTTTTAATAGAATACTATTGGCCGTTGAGATCACCAAGGCCTTCTTTGAGTTGTTCCAAAAACAGTAATTCTGGACTTTGAATTCAGCTACGTGGGTTCAACCACATTGACATTTTGGTGGGTCGGGGAGAGGAGAAGAAAAGGAGAGAGAGAGAGAGAGAGAGACCGAGCTGCTTAGTTCTGCCTTGCTGGGATTAGGTTATTCTTTGACTGCCTTGAAAAGAAGGTATAGAGCAAGAAAGTTGGTGCAATTATGGCAGAGGTTATTTGCTACCAAACTTTCTAGTCTACACAAAGAAGAATGGCTAGAGAAGTTGCTTCACTGTTTCACAGTCTTCAGAGTTTGCTATATATTACATTGTTAGCATGTGTTTTGATATTTGTGTTTCTTTTTTCTCTGCATATGTGGCTTTCTTTTGGATCTTTAATTTTTTTTCTGATCTTAATTAGTAAATTATGACTAAGCGATTCCTGTTGATCGGAGCTGCACAATGCCTGCCTGTAAATCACTTGCTATTGCTTATATACCACATACAAGGAAAACTGAATGATGAGCTTAAACATATTTGGTGATACAAATTTGAAGTGAAAAGAAGATGCTGCAAGCAATCTCCAAAAGAGTTTTCCATCTCATGATTCATGGACAAGTTGAAATTCGCTAACCAAGTTTTACTTCTTTTTTTCTTGTTGTATGAAATATAAAACAAGACAAGCCGTGTACGTATTTGTGTATAATATAAACAAGTTAAGATTCTTCTCCAAGTGCTTATGAGCAAGTAGTGATGTAGAGATGATTATGGTTTTTTAGACAATGAATGGTATCCATTTAGGCAGGGGCTGAACTGTAATTTAATACCAAACCATAATGCTCTATTGTATTGCCAACAAACACAAATCCAACCTAATTCTATAACTACTGTTCCTTCATCTCAACTTTAGTAAGGTAGAGGCTTTTATTTCTTGTTTAGTTTCCCAGCAATCAAACAGGCCATAAAAAGTTTGAATTAAGCTGCTCGATCTGTGCTGATTCAAATTAAACTACACCTTGTTTTATTTGAACTGATTGCCCAAAAAAACTAAACCACAAACAACCAACAAACCTGACAGACTGGAAACTGGTTCTTCAACCCTCATGTGGCTGTGCTGGCCTAAATGTGCCAAAAGAAAAATGTCAATACCATGCCAAGAATATACTATAAACATAAAGCACACAATACACATTAAAGATAAGGGTTAAATACAATGATTTCCCTTGAGATTTGACCTAATTACACTCAGATAAAACTTTTTAAAATTTGTACGCCGGATACTTCCGAAGTTTACACACATTTTACTAATACCCCCTCCATCCAAAAAAAATGCATAATCTGACCATAATGCCCTTTGTCCATGTAAAATGACTTTTTAAAATGTAAGAAAGGCATTTATTTACAAAAATATCTAATTTTTTAGGACTAAATTGCCCTTGTACATGGAGGTTCAGTGTAGTTACAAAATAACCAATTTCACAAAAAAAAAATGAATTTTAAGAAGAGACCGAACCCTAATCCATCATCTTTGCCAATTTTAAACAGATCAAACCCTAATCTATCCTCTTCCACAATGTCAAAGAGGGTGTTTGTGGGTATGATGTTCTGTGTACACGTGTGTGTGTGTGTATATATATATGTAAATATATAAGAGAATGAAGAGAGGGAAGAGAGAAAGGAGAGAGGGAAAATACTTCAAGTGGTGATGAGGAGTAGTGGTGGTCCTGGTGGAAGAGGTGGTGGCAGTGGTAGGAGGTTGAGAGTAGAGAGAGAAAACAGAGAGAGAAAATGATCTGCAATCAAATATTTATGACAAACACTCACCACCATCGATCTGTACCATAGACCCTTACTCCTCCTTCTCTTCGTCGGCGGCAATGGCGCAGCAAACGTGAGAGCTCAAAAACAACAATGTGATGATGGATACGCCGCCGCCATCTTCTAGAACAAGGCCGCGCAAGCCAAGTTCCAACACTAGAAACATGTTGATGAAAATCTCACAACCGGTGGTGAGACCTGGCAAATAAATCGGTGGTGACTGTTAACGAGGAAGATGGCTGAACCGACGATGAACCAAAGCCGATCTTCAATGGCGTACCAGATGCAAAGTTGTTTTTTCTTTCTTTTTTTTAAAGTGGGCAATTTGGTCATTTAATATTAAAATATTGCGAGTATTAAAGTAAAATCACGGCAAAAAAATAAGCTAATTGTGTTTGAAGAGAGATCAGTGCAACATTTTTAAAAAAATTTATTCAAACATAATTTGGTCAAATCTTGAAAGAGTTTATTGCATTTAACCCTAAAGATAAAGATTCACGAGAAGTCTTAATAATTTGCACATACCATCGTCACATACACAAACATGCCAACAGAGCAACAAATAAAAATACAACATCAACAACAACAATGGACATGATGAAATTTGACAATTGCAACCAAAAAAACAACAGAAAGAGACATAACATATACATAGCTTGAGGAACCAAGTGCTCCTCTTTCATTATTATTGTCATCTCTCAACAACATATAACGGAAATTAACAAACACTAGAGAAAAAACCCTGGTCAGTATCAATCTAAGGAACAATTTTGTAAGCTTTCATCTTATCGATCCAAGAAATGAACGATGATTTCGAGTTTCTAAATCCCAAGAAGCCATGCTCTTTGCTCTTGTTCATACTATCCAACATTTTCTCAGCACTCAGAAGAACATCAGCATACCACCACAATCCAACCTCTTCCAATTTAGTTGGCGACAAGCCATTCTCACTCACAATCTCATCCCACACTGGCCCTTTATCCTTCATCTGCTCCTTGAAATTACCAATTCCATCCTCAAACTCACAATACTCCACCCCAAATTGTTCAGCCAACACCTTCCACAAATGCTTCCACTTAAACACATCCCCATTGCAGCAATTGAAAGCCTCATTCTTCGCATTTGGATCCACAGCTGCCCATATATGATGCTCGGCAATCAAGTCCGCGTCCGACGCATCCGCATACCCCTCCCACACTGCCCGGCTCCCCGGAAACCTCAACGGAGCACCCTCCTGCTTACAAATTGCAGCATAAACACACAGGGTACTCACAATGTTCATCAAACTATAAGGCGAAAATCCAAATATATCCCCGGGTCGATGGACCGACCACGATAAGCCCTCCCTCTTCCCAACCTCTTCCCACAAAATATCCTCAAGGATATAGTGAAAATTGGGCACATCTAACCTAGGAAGATCCTCATGAAACGGAGGTTCATGGGGTTGAAATTTTCCCCACATTTCAAATGGACCCAGGTAATGCTTTTTACCTGTTTGAAGGGAAATATGCTGCAAATTTGGGGAATTGGGTATCACTGCGTTGAGCACATTTCTCAACATTTGTCCATTCACTTCGCAATTTTCGGTTTCAGTGGATCGATTGGCCCAAGTTACGTAGAAGATGTGAGTGATGTCTTGGAGGGTTGAGAGCTTGGATTGGGTTTCTTCAGGGTCAGAGATGTCACACTGGATGTATTCGATGGGGTGGTCGGTGTTCCAGGAAGGGCGTGGGCGGCGGGCGACGCCGTAGACCTTCCATGGGCCGCCGGGGGTGTCGGAGAGGGGGAGAATCTCGGCGAGGCTGTTGCCGACGATGCCCGTCACACCGACGATGAGACCCACGCTTTGGTACTTTGGTGGCGCATCGTCATCTTCCAATTTCTTCTGTGGTATATTATGATTCGAATTTGGTGACAGATTTGATTTGTTAGTATGAAAAATTGACGAGATTATTGAATTTTAACAATAGATGCAAACACGTGTGTGTATATATATATAGAGAGAGAGAGAGAGGAACGGAATTAATTGCAGATTTGTTAGTTTGAATCATGAAATTATTGAACTGGTACTTGACAGAATTAGTAGGTAGAATTGTTAAAAGAAACTTTTATATTCAAAAGATTCATGTGGTGAGCTCCTGCATTCAATGCATGCATGTAAAACTTTACGTCTAAATACATTTTTCCATTGAACTATTTGGAGATTTGTGAGTTCGAATTCATAAAACTATTGAATATAACAATATATATATATATACACACACACAGGTAGAGAGAGAGAGATGAACAGAATTACTTGCCTTTGCGGCGCCAATAGCTCCGGCCCACCACCAGCTCATTTTGTTGTTTCAGCTGCAGCTATCAGTGGCAGAAATGGAGATCTGTATGTGTGTTTGCGGGGAGCGAGAATTGGAGTAGCTAACAGGCCGCGAGTGAGGTTAGAGGAAATGGCTAAACGATATTTATGGTGGATTGGGAATGGGCAGTCTTGGAGTAGATATTGGGTGAGCCGGGTATATCATATCATTTATATACCATGTCAATTAAAATGCAGCATTTAAGTTGGTTGAGAGTAGTTGTTATATGTAAGTGGGACTCATTCATTGAACATTTCATTGAATGCTGCATTTTAATTAGCTTGGTATACAAATGACATAGTATACCCGGCTCACCCAATATCTACTCCTTATTTTGAATGCAAATAGATGAAAACATTTTTGTTTTTGTATTTAGCCTCTTTTTGACAACAAATGCGTTTGTACAAAAATTATCAAATTTGTTGCGGTCTTTTTTGCTTCACTGAAGTACATTACTCATAATTAGGAATGACAATTTGTCCCGTTTCGTTGGGTACCCACCCCGCTTTGCTCCGTTTAAAACTCATTTATGGAACCGTTTAAGGAAACGGGATGAGAATGAGATTAGAGAAAAAACCCGCGTTTAAACGGGACCGAGACGGGTGTAAGACCCTACCTCGACGGATACTTGTCCCGTTTTAGTATATATATATATATATATTTATACTTATATATATAATATATAGAGAAAATATTAATAATGTATAAAGGAAATATTAATATTATATATATCATACAGCTATACAGGTTTATTATATCAGTAATGGATGACTCAATATTATCCATTGTATTGCAAGTACCTAAATGTGTGTTTTAAGTGTATATGTTTCAAAACATCGGATTTATTATTATAAAAAATTTTGCATTAAAAAAAAAAGGTATAAACGGGACGGGACGGAAAAAGTTAAACGGTTATGAGAATGGGGAAGTCAAAACCTACCATGCCCTGTCCCGTTTATACATGATTGCGGGGCGAAAAAAGTTAAACGGTTTCGGTTATGGTAAAGGCAAAACCCGCCCCGCTCCGTTGCCATCCCTACTCATAATTGCCAGTGAAAGAGATAAATAAAAAAAAAAAAGATCACGAAGAGAATTAGAGTTTTGTGTTTCATGTAATTAACTTTTTTATATATGAATACATTTGTGATTACATTTACATTCCTAATGTTATAAAAAATTAACTAAAATAAATTTTTATATATATATAAAAAATAATATATTATTATTATTTTGACATATTATTATGGTGTTTGTATCTTATATTTGTTGTTGTATTGCCGTATTGTGTAGCACTCGTGTTTCGTGTCTGTATCGATACTTTCTTGGTGGAGAGAGAGTAAAGGTATTATAGAGAAATGCTAAACGTCACAATTTTATTTTACGAATTTTAACTCGAATTTATGTGACAGGTGATAATATCATAAGGACTCCGTGTATGGGGGAAATCTCACCAATAATAACTTACCATTTAATTTTATCTCCTAAAATAATGGACTATATCACCTGCCACATAGATTCGAGTTAAAATTTATAATATTTATTCGAGACGTGTAGCATTGCCTTTTTAGATATTTTTTTATAAAATATTTTTTATTAAAAAATAAGAGATAACCATCACACATGACATCACACGTTTTTTTTAATGACTAGACAAGGATGTCTTTGTAATTTTTTTAAGCTTATCATTTATGAATATGCAGCACAACACAGCACGGGTGTCGTGCTGCGTGTGATGGTCCCGATACAATATTACACCCGTATTATTTTATATATAAAGGAGTAGTGCGTAGACGAGACTCTTTCTACGGCATAATTAGAAAAATGTTTGAAGTCCTTAAATTTTAATTTCATACATGAAGAGACTATTTTATGTTTCAAATTTGTAAGGTTGATGTCATAATAAACCAATCTTATTGTTGCGTCTTCCTCTTTCAATCATTATATATATATATATATATATATGTATATATATATATGTGTATATATATATATGTGTGTGTGTGTGTGATATATCATCAAAGTGAGTACCCTACGAAAACAATTGGCATATTATCCTTTTATTCATTGGCATTTTCTTCCTAGTGGACCAAAGGTTTAATTATCCGATTCTGATGACAGGTTTCAATGGTGTATAGCCGCCACATGGGTCAAAATGTTTATTTAGAAGAAAGTTTGATGTGCATAAATTTTATTTTCAGACATGAAGGGACTATTTTATGTTTCAAATTTAAAGACCAATCTTATTGTTGCCTCTTTCTCTTTCAATCATTATATATATATAATATGTGTGATATATCATCAAGGTGAGTACCCCACGAAAACAATTGGCATATTATCCTTTTATCCATTGGCATTTTCTTCCTAGCGGGACCAAATGTTTAATTATCCTATTATGATGACACAAGGTGTGTTTGACATACCTTTTATTTTTGTTTTTCTATTTTTTGTTCTGACATTATAAAAACAAAACATGTCTAGTATTATTTGTTGTATTTGAATAGTATCAAAACGTTTCAAAATTTTGGACCGAAATTGAAAACACCATTTTGATATTTTTATTATGCTTCAGCAACTGTAGCAAAAAAAAAAAAAAAAATATCACATAAAACAGATTTTTCTTACCAAATGTGTTTTTGATTCTATTTAAAACACATTCGTAACAAAACACTTGTTCTGTTTTAGGTAGAAATAAAATAACAAAAATAAAACGCATGCCAAATGGGCCCATAGTTTTCAATGGTGTACGGCCACCCACATGGGTCAAAATGTTGTTGTCCCCGTCATATGCTTTAAGTGCATATAAATGAGAGATGAATTCTCTCTCTTCAATATTTTTTATTACATGTTATTTTCTTTAACAAATTTAACTTTTTAAAGTTATTTTTAATAATTTCATCCCATATTATTTTTAGTTGTCCTTTCCATCTCTTACTTTTATTATAACTAGTTTTTCACCTTTTACCGGCGCATCATTAGATTTTCAATATTTGTGTCCAAACCATCTCAATCTACTATATCTAATATTTTCACTACATGAAAGTGTTTCTCTTGTCCTTTTTTAAGGCCCATCACTCCACCTTGTAAAAAAATTATTTTAGCTCATATGTTATTCTTTTATCACACAATATCTCGGTAACTTGTCTCCATTGTGTTAAGCCCGCATCTATTCTACTAATTATGTCACTATCTATCTCTTTATCGATGTTAGGTAACTTATGTTGTTTTGTCTTTTCCATTCATTGACATTTTTTCTTAGTAGACCAAAGGTTTAAGAGGAGACTAAAGTGCTTTCTTGTGAAGAACTTGAACAACACTAGTTATTATGAAGACTGCCTTCCACATATAAATGCATTAGTAAGGCACAATCTTAACTTATATTTGACATATATTAAGTTCCACCAACAGAAGATATTAGAAATATTCATATGTTGGTAATTAAAAACAACTGTTACACATGACTTTAACCTCCCAAAATAGACTGTACATGAAATCAACTGTTACATGTGAGTTTTACCAGCTTCTATCCAACTAAAACATAATGATCTAGCAAGACATATTTGTTAACCAAGTTTTACCTTTTTTCTTGCTTTGTGAAATATGGAATTGGCCTTGTACATATTTGTGTATAGACATATTTTCAATTTTATTTAGAGATGTGCTTCCTCTGTTTCCTTTCTTCCTTTCAGTTTCCTAATTCATCTAGAGTCAATTATATGATGATGATGCTCAAGTTTGTAGATCTATCAGCTTGGAACTTGCATCCTCTTTTGTGGGACATGATCGATATCTAATTTCACATTATTTATGCAACAATTTTACATCGCTTATGCAACAACTATCTTAAAACACCTTTCGATTCATCAGCTTAACTATAAATATTTATAAATAAGATATAATATTATAGTCTATAACTTATTAAATTAAAAGGTGAAAATAACTAAAACTATCTAACTACATTACAGTATATAATAAATTAGTAATTATATATGATGGGGTATTTGACTCAAATTATAAGTTGGGTGATGCGTACGATTATGATTCGTGTGACATGGATGGAAGGTGAACTTTGATCAGGACTCTTCTATCTCTAAATAAGACTAGGGAACTGAAGGGTCAGTTTTTTACTCGGATACGTTCTCGTCCAACTGCTATAAATACATGGGCGGTCCATGTTTCAAGTACGCAATTAATACTCTCTTAATGCCTTTACAGCTTCAAAAGTCTTTCCAATATCTTAATGAGCATCAGAGTGTAATTGGCTGGCACCATGTCGACGTCTCCCCAGTTACCCCTTGTTTATCTTTTTACAGGTTGGTGTTTAACCCGAATCAGAAGTGGATTTCTGTTTCTCAGTTGGCGCCGTCTGTGAGAAACGATCACAAGCTTGGTTGTTCTACACGAAGCATGATGCACTTATGATCTGGGCTAGAGACCGCAGTCGGTCAAGATCCCTCTACCGGTCACAATCCAATTGGTCAAGATCCCTGTCACGCCCCCAAATTTTAAATACCTGAAACTCTAGTCCAGTACTTAAATTTGGTGCGCGACTTGAAAAACTACATCCATCAATACCATACATTTATCCAAAAACTTACATATTACAATCAAAATGTGATCATCTAGATCATCCCTTACAACAAAAGATAATTACATGCCAAGAAATTTACATGTAAATGGCCTCCATCGTCCTGTACTGCGCTTCCATTCACTCGATACCTGAAAATAAAATGGGGGTGAGCTCAACAAGCTCAGCAAGAATTGCAAAATATTATCACTACTCAACAAATTGACCTTGCCTTAAATTCCTACATATAAGGACACGTACAACAATCTTTGTTGATTAGGTTCACAAATTTTCTTATGATAATTAAACGCTAGTTAATTATCATATTCACAATTTAGTTCACACATAGGAACTGTGTTATCAATAATTCCTTACTAAGCTAATCATTTAGATTAACTTAACATAACCTCATATGAGCCTCGGGCTCTCCTCCAATAGATGGCATGCTTAGCCAACAAGTGGTGCGCATCGCATAGTCCGACCATTAGGCGAAGCTCGCACATGTGGCTGGACTTGTACGTCTACTCCCCCAGATGGTCTCGGACCACGTTCACACAATAAGGGCACGCTTCGCCTAATGGCCATAACAAAAGGGATGTACACACCCCATAGGTAGGTCCCTGACCATACCTCACAAATTCTTAAAGAATTTTATCACATTTTCAAGATTTCAAACTTTTAAGATTTATCAAATGCTTTTAACATTTGATAAATTAAATCATTCTTTTAATGTGATCATTAATCACATTAATTAATCACTTTAAGATTTCATCACACAAAATCTTTTCTGAACTTAATTATTTTAGCACAATTAAGTTTATTATGCCAAAATGTACGACTAAAAGATTTTTCGTAATTTTTAGAGCTTAAAGGATATTTTTCCCTAATTTCCTCTAAATAAAAGGAAACAAACGTTCCTTACTAACATAAAATCTTTTATAATTTATTAAATATTTTTCACATTTAATAAATTAAATGAACATATTGTGTGCGTTCATAAGCTTAAGTCATCTCTAACCGAAACTTAAATTCTTAGAACCAACTCTTCTAACATAACAAGTTCTATTGCGCTAAAACAAATGATTTCATAAATTTACGTAATTTATAGAGTATTTAAGAATTTCTCCCTAGAACCAACTATTCTAGCAAAATTAGGCTCTATTATGCATAAACATAGGATTTCAGAAATTAAACGTAATTTATGGAGCGTCAAAAATATTTTTTTTTCTCCAGGTTCAAATTTCAGCCCAAAAAGAAATTCTTTACATTTCTTTTAAATGACCTTAGGCCTATTCTTAATTTCGGCCCAGTCCAAAATCATGCAACCATTTAACTCTTTTTAAGTGATGTTGGGTCAATTTATGATTGTTGGCCCAATCTAGTTCACCAAACAAAACTCATTAAACCACAACCCAATTTTCTGTCTAAGCCCAAACCAAATATCTTGCCCATCTCATTTGAGCCATTACCACTACTTCAATCAACCATTCACTAAACTCCAGTCCAGCCCACTCTGTGCTAACCCAAAAATAAAGTCTCATTGGCCCAATTCTTTCACAAACTTCAATTTAATACCATAACACTACACTACTAGCATACCACCACAGTAGCCATGGCAGCCAGCCACCTCCACCATATTACACCACCTCGCCATAGCCACGGTACAACATAGACCCACTACAACCGAACCCATCTCCATGACCCAGCAACTCACTGCCGTAAACCACTTTCTTCCTTATTATCTAACATAAATGGGTCACATGGATTTATCCAAGATATGTCATATATACATATATATAGCATATCATCCTTATATACACACCCACATGCATTCAAATTCTAGATTCCCTATACCAATAACCCAACCATGAGATCTCTTCTCAATGGCCCACGCTGGAACCCCTAGCTCCATCGCCGGGTACCTCATGACCAGCCGCGAATCGCCATGGATAGACCCATAATAGCCAACCACAACTGTTGCCTACTGCCACGTCGGTGTCACCCACAACACTACCTCTCTCAATCGCTAATAACCACCATGATTGCCACCACCCGAAACCCATACCAACACCATCTCAAGGCATACATGAAAGCCATCCTCTAACTAAACCCACAATTCCAAATCAAGAAAATCCCATATATATATATATATATATATATGAACATTAACAGAGAAATTGATGCAAAATAACTCACAACTATTGATGATGGAAACAGAAGCTACCAACTTAAATCATACATGCACATTGATTTATCTATATATATTTATATATACATAGGAATGAAAGGCAAGATTTAACTTGCCTGGTTGGTGTTCTTCTTCTCCTCTCTTCTCTTTCTCTTTTTCTCTTCTTTTTTTTCTTCTTCTCCTTTTTCTTCTTTTTTTTTTCTTCTTCTCTTTTTCTTCTTCTTCTTCTCTCTGTTTCTCTCTGTTCAGTCGAGACTATACTTTTAGTCTCTTTTTTCTTGCACACTTTACCTTCTTACATTCAAATTGTCAAAATAATTCTAGCTTTGGTACACATATCACACATGCACCAGCTTGTCTGCCACTATCCAATTCACAGCTTCCCTCACAAGACTACTACATATAGTCTACATATAAGTATGACAAACATTTGGGTCAAAGCTTCCCTTAGAAGCTTTGACATACTCTGCCACCAATACACACTACCACACACAAGCTCAAACTTCACTCACACGACATATATACACATATGTATATATACATATATATATATATATATATACACACATATCCATAACTACACTTATAGTCCTACAAAGTCCAAAAATTACCTTTGAGTCCAAACAGAAATAAAACAAGGTCCTATATAAATCTTAAGGGTGTTATAATCCCCCAGTAGGCAGGATCCTCCTGCCAGTCACAATCTAGCCTGTCAGGATCCTCCCGCCAGGCACAATCCCCCAGCCGGTCACAATTCCCTAATTGGCTAAAATCTACCTACCGGTCACAATCCGTATGCCGTCCCAGACCCTACCGGCTGCAACCTTCCTATAGCGGGAGAAAGAGGCATGCAGCCTCTTGGTCAGGGAGACTTACCTGGGGTAGGTCCTGGAGCCCCAAATGACTAGGAGTGTGTCGCAATGTTGAAATCCCAAGTTCAGAACTTAAATCAGAGTCTGATCTAGGTACTCAAACAAAATGCGACAATTCTACAACGTCTTCCTCCCGTGGCACCAGTGTCGTCACGGAGCCACCTTAAGCAAGTCTATCTAGAAGGGAATGATGTTGGGTGTGATAGTGGGATTTTCCCAAATGACGTGGCCCAGAGCCACGTGAGAAGTGATCGAGATTAGGCGAATCCTGTTCACCTAATTCCGTCTTAAAAAACTCATATTCATGGAGATTCGGGGTTCAGAGCTCATACTCATAGAGATTCAGGCAGGTAGAGGAAACTGCTTATTATGACATAAAAATGCAAGACCTCAAAGCTAAGGTGGAAAGTATGGCCCATGCCATAAAGGGTAAGGGCCCTACTATAATGAAAAATCTAGTTTAACAAACCAACCTCCTTTTTACCACTGGAGTAATGAATTGTCCTTTTCCTAACAAGTTTAAGATGCCCACTCTTAAAAATTTTTGACAAGACCAAGGACCTACTAGACCATCTAGAGACCTACAAGGCTCTGATGTACCTCCAAGGAATACTAGATGAGATCATGTGCAGAGCATTGCCCACTACATTGAAAGGTTTTGTCAGAGCATGGTTTAATAACTTGAAACCTACGTCAATACATTCCTTCAAGGAGCTAAGCCGATTGTTTGTAAGTAGTTTTATTGCAACCCGAAGACACAGGAAGCCTGCCACTTATCTTCATTGGTCAATAATTTAAGGGATAATTATTGTGAAACTACATTAACCAGTTTAATAGGAAGATGTTGCAAGTCGATGCTTTGGATGACAAGGTAGCAATTACTGCGTTTATTGGAGGCCTGCAACCCTTAAAGTTTTTGTATTCAATCTCTAAACATCCACCAGAAAGCATGTCATAGTTACTCATAAAGGCCCAAAAGTACATAAATGATGAAGATGCCCTAGATTGCTCGAAGATTACAAATAATTGCAATAAATATAACTATGTATATATAATTTTGTATAAAATCATAATAAATGAATAACTCATGTCGTAATCGTATTGTAATCGTGTCACCCAAACCTAGTCCAATTTTTGCATGTCGTGTTTGTGTCGACCCATTTATTAAACGTGTCGGCTTACATCAAACTTAAACCCGCTTAACTCGTGTCGTGTTATCTTGTCGTGTCCAATTTTATCACCCCTAAATATCATACCATATGGAGCATGGTGTTATAAATGGTATCAAAGTTAGAGTCCAGCCGGAAGTGTGGCCAACGAGGATGCTATATCCAAATGGTATGAAGTTTTTTGGAATAAAATTCAATACCAAAACCGTGCAGACTCAGGCTCAAAGTAAACAATATCATACCTCGACTAAATTTTTTCACCTAATTCTCTCTTTCAGATAGAGTTGACCGATCAGCGGCAAAATTGATACAAATTATCCTTTATTTTCAAATTTTAAGTTTGTGATACAGATGAACAATTCTTCAACTAGTCACTACCAATTCAAAATCAATCCCTAAATGATTGTTCCTTTCTCTTTAGATTCTCTTTCCCTCGCCCTCTCTAGATTTTCTTTCTCTCATTGAGTTAAAAAATTCTCTCTTTTAGACAGTCACCCAACCAGTGACGAAATTGAAAACCCGATCTTGGGATTGGGAGGTGGAGGTTGGGTGATCTTGGACTTGGGTTATGGAACATGTGATTAATATGGGCTTGTTGAGGCATGAAAAGTAGTTGAGAGGGAAACCATTGAAGTAGGAGGTGGAGATGGTGTTAAGGTTTTTGATAAAATGACGATTAGGATTTTTCAGGAGGGAATGAGACGAAGCCCTGACATTGCCATGGTGTTTTTAGAAGAAATTGAGTTTCTCTCTCTTGGTAAAATTTAATTGAAGGTTTAGACCCCGTTTGGGATTACTTTCCAACTACTCAAACGCACTTTTAATTTAAAAAGATATGTTAAGGAGTGTTTGGTGATGAAAACAAGTGTGTTTAGGGAGTAGAGCTCTAATCCAAAATGCGCCTTTTGGTGAAACTCAAAATTAAATCTTTTTAAATTGCGTTTGAGTCACATCTACGATATTTTAGGTCATTTTATTTTTTTTGGAGAATATAATCCCTTTGTTTAATTTTTATAAATACAATATGAAATAAACGTGTTGACTTTAAAAATCTCAACGATAACTTCGTATCACCGAATTGAATCATTGTCATTGTTGTCTGGGACTTTATCGTCGATCACTGCCATTGTAATGCTTGTGCACCATGCACTTTTCTAAATTTTGTGTGAACTTGTTTTTCTAAAATAATGATAAAAAAAAAAGATACAGAACTTGTTAAATTCACATTGATAGAGTAGCAATCCAATTTTGATAACTTGAAAAGAATATGTAGTGGTTATGTAATACTTATCATCACATCGTAATATTTGGTGGTTCGTGATTGGGGGCTTGTTTCTCAACAAATTAGTATCAGAGCTTCAAAGTACACACAAAGTGTTTGATATTCTTGTCTGAATTTTTCTTCATAATACGGGTATTGTTCGTCTTGGGTACTTGTGACAATCATGGCCGGTAATATTATTACACAATATAAGGTGGAGAGATTTGATGGTACGGAAAACTTCATCCTATGACAAGGGAGGGTGAAAGACATCATAGTTCAACAAGGCTTAATGCGAGCGTTGAAAGGGAATGATGGAAAGCCGAAAAAAATGTCAGTTGATGATTGACAGGATATAAAATCAAGGTGTGTCAGTATTATTCGACTCTGTATTAGTGATGTTCTCAGAATTTACAAAAGTGACACTCTTACTCAACATGAGTGGTTTTTAGATTCATCCAAGTTGTAGTGTAATTTAATTTTCTTAAGGCGGTTGGACTCTATGGGCTGCAAATGCTCCATTGCAAGAGGAGTTATAAAGATCACTAAGAGCTGCATGGTATTAATGCAAGGAGAATAGAGTGAAGGTTTGTACCGTCTGCTGGGGAACGATTGTGGATATGAAACGGGATGCACGTGGTAACAAGATCTTGAGACGTGTTTTGTTTAATTTATCGAAGATACTAGTTGCACGTTTCCAGACAGACAAGGGTGAGATGAAAGTTCTTGCTTGGAGAAGGGTTGCATTGAAACCCCCTTCTAAAGTCACTTGATAGTGTTGACTTGATACAAATGCATGAATACATTGGTTGTGTAGATCAAGGGGGAGTATTGTTTCATACTTGATTTAGGTTATGTAGCTGGAGTTTGAAAGGTCGATGGATCGTATATGGATTTTCAGACAGGAGTCTTGTGTATTAAAGACTTGTCAAAATTTTTGCCCAGGGAGAAATTTGTTGGATTGGCTCAAATTCCTATTGTGATTAGGTTTCCATTATAGAGTTGTATCTTATTAAGTAATTTTTTAGTAGGCAAGTCTTGGTCTTTATAGTTACCTATGTTATAGGTTGAGACAAGTGAGAAGAAAAGAGACAATACTCTCATTATATTTGAGAGGTTACTCTCATTGTTTTGAGAGGACAACTATTGCGTAGAGGAAATACTCTCATTATTATTGAGAGGACACTTAGAGAGAGAATTCTTGTTTAGAATTTGTGATTTTCTTTTGAGTGAGATTGAGTGTATAAAAGTTAAGGGTTGAGTGTACTCTTGATACAATTCTTCAACTTGTACTGTTACAATCTATATAGTGAAATCGAGTTCTGTGAATGTAAGCTTGTTTAGCCGAACCATGTATAATTCTTGGTGTGTTCTTGCAAATTTTTTCGTACTTGTTTACTTATCAAAATATCGTAATATTTGGTGGTTCGTGATTGGGGGCTTGTGTCTTAACAATAAATTACAAAAAAAAATATTAATATTGAATATTATTATTTTAATCAGCTGTCATTTATTTGATTACTTTTTTGCAATTGATATCAATATTATAATGCATGCATTATTCACTATTCATTAATTGGATACTCAAAATCAAGATAAGGCTAATTGTTCTACTATAAAATGGGCTAACAGAGTAAAGTGAAGTTTTTTTTAGTTTTGGTCCTATATTAAAGGATTAGGATATGACTTTATTATACTCAAATTGAATTAAATAATCAGCGTTTCTTAATTATTACATCTAAGAGTTCTAAAATCATATGAAGTAAAGATATGATAGATTAACATATGAAGTAAATATATGATAGATTCAAGTTCAGATTGAGTTTGGGTTCCTGACACTTCAATCAAAGTGCAACCTTAATTATGTTTAGGTTGAAAATTTTTAATCCAGACCTAACCCTAATTGTAAAAATGGTTGCCCAAACTCATAAAAATTGGACTGGATTTGAGTTGGTCCACCCGAGTTGCACCCCTAAACTAATGCACATGTTTATTACTGTATAAATAATATAATAAAATTAGTAATAAAAGTGCTTTAGGCAACATTGTTACCAAACAAATTTAAAAGTGCTTTATAAAATACATCACCAAACACCTAACATGTTTTTTACTCACAACAATTTTATGACAGTTTTATTGATAAAAGCGTTTTCACCATTACAACCGCAACACCAAACGGGCCCTTAGTGGAAATCTCCAAGCAAGTGCTTTGGGGGTTATTTTCTCTACCTTAAGCGTACACTCTATTAGACAGAAACTAATAGTGGAGACTGAAAGGAAAAGAGAATGAAGTAAAGTCAAAGAAAATTCAAAGTCTCCGATATGCATTTGATTAACATGAAAATTTTTCAAGAAAGTTGTGAGAAAATATTATTTTGTTAGTTTGAATAGCATGAAAATGAAAAGAAAATTATTGTACTTACTAAAACTACCCTTGTGATTTCAAGAAGTAGAAAAATAAACGAATTTGTGTTAGATTAATTCTCTTTATACCCAATTATTTATATCTATTATATTTTTAGCAACAAAAAAAAATTAAAATGATGGATTATCAAAAATAACAAAATAATTTTATATATATCTATTATATTTTTAGCAAAAAAAAAAAAAAAGTAAAATGATCGATTATTAAAAATAACAAAATAATTGTTTATATTTATTCATACATCAATACATCTTCCAGACTTCTAAATTAGTAGGAACCTCGTCCAATCTAACATTAATAGCTCATAGTTAAATAGAATAGGGGACTGGCTGACAGAAAGCAACGATTTCATGAGAAACCAAAATTTCTCAGTGCTTTAGAGGAATCATCGGAGAAAATTAACTATTTACAAGAATTCTATTTTACTAAAAAATATCTAATAGTATTTCACACTATCCAAACTTACCCTAAGGGTTCGTTTGGTTAGCTAAAACTTGCAGGAAAGGAAAAATAATAATTTTTTTTGAAGAGTTTGGTTAGAAGAAAGTGAAAGTTTTCAAGAAAGTAGGATTATGTAAGGGTCCGTTTGTAGCTAGAAGTAGTAGGAAAGTAAAGGAAAGGAAAAGAAAAAGGAAAAAACTAATTTTTTTTAGAAGTTTGGTTAGAAAGAAAGTGAAATTTTTGAAGAAAGTAGAATTCCGTAACTACCATATTTTCCCCAAAACGTTTCTAGAATAACACACGGGAAAATTTTACTTTTGTGTAACTTAAAATCTTACTTTACTATTATGTCCCGTTAGTTGTATCTGTTTACTATTCTTATTTTCAGTGCAACTTTCTAGTATAACACATTCTCTCACACTTAAAAATTATAGTAATATATTATAACCGTGAAAAAGAATAATATGTTGTCTTTCTTCTTTTATTATTTGACTTGGAACTCTCTTTTTTATTTCTACTTTGTTTTTTATTTAATTATGGTATATATATTTTTAGTCTTTTTTTTCATTTTCTGTCATTGTGGTACCCAACCAATTGGTCTATCACTAAGTTAATATTCATAATTTTGATGACATGAACTTGAAACCTTTGCATACATCTATAAAAATAAAAAAAAAATTTAAATCACCAATGAGTTCCACCTAAGAAAAATATTACGAAGCCTTATTTTAAAAATAAACAAATTTAAAAATAAATACAAATAATTATATTTATTATTTTTAATACATCATCATTTTAGTATTTATTTGCTAAAAATGAATATAAATAATTGGCATAAAGAAGATTCATCTAATAGAAATTCATTTATTTGTTTTAGTATTTGAAATTATAAGGGTAGTTTTGGTAAGTAGAATCTTTTTCTTTTTACTTTCATGCTATCTAAATCAAAAAAATATTATTTTCTCACAACTTTCTTAAAAAAAATTCATGTCAACCAAATGCACGTAGAAAAGTTAGTTTTCTTTTCATTCACTTCACTTTTCATTTTCCATTTCTTTTCTTTTTCACCTTGATTCTGTCTAGCCAAACGGAGTCTAACTGCTTGATTTTTTTAGGCTAAAACACACGAAAATTTTAGTTGCCCGGCAAAATTGTGCTTTTATATTTTAGTTTTCTATTATGCCCCTATCAATTGTTTCTCCACATGTGAGCCAGCCTATGCTATATTTATATTATGAAGCCTTTTTCAAATATAAACTATTTAAAAATGGATATAAACAATTTTATTATTATTTTTAATAATCCATCATTTTTCCTTGTTTTTTTTTTTTTTTGATGTTGCTAGAAAGGAATATAAACAATTGGATATAATATTTTTCTACTATTTAAAAGCATAAGGATAAACAAAAAAAATTAGATCTTTTCCATTTATTTTCCTTTCCTACTATTTCTATCTAACCAAACGCACCCTAAATGTGCCTAAAGAAAAATGGCAAAAAAAAATACCATAAACATAAAGCAGACAATACACATTAAAGATAAAGATTCACCAAAAGTCTTAATAATTTGCAGATAGCATTGTCACATACACAAACATGCCAACAGAGCAACAAATAAAAATACAACAACAACAACAATAATGGAGATCATATATTAGAGAGATTAACAAACACCCAAGAGAAAGGAGTTGCATCTCGGTAATAATCTAAGGAACAATTTTGAAAGCTTTCGTCTTTTCGATCCAAGAAATGAAGGATGATTTGGAGTTCCTAAAACCCAAGAAGCCATGTTCTTTGCTCTTGTTCATACTATCCAACAATTTCTCACCACTCAGAACAACATCAGCAAACCACCACATTCCAACGTCTTTCAATTTAGTAGGCGACAGTCCATTCTCACTCACAATCTCATTCCACACTGCTTCTTTATCCTTCATCTGCTCCGTCAAAGTACCAAATCCATCCTCAAACTCAAGATACTCAGCCCCAAATTGCTCAGCCAACACCTTCCACAAATGCTTCCACTTAAACACATCCCCATTGCTGATATTGAAGGCCTCATTCTTCGCATATGGATCCACCGCCGCCCATATCTGATGCTCGGCAATCAAGTCCGCGTCTGACGCATCTGCGTAACCATCCCACATCGCCCGACTCCCCGGAAACTTCATCGGAGCACCTTCATGCTTACAAATTGCAGCATAAACACACAGGGTACTCACAATGTTCATCAAACTATAAGGGGAAAACCCAAATATGTCACCGGGTCGATGAACCGACCACGTTAAGCCCTCCTTCTTTCCAACCTCTTCCCACAAAACATCTTCAAGGGTGTAGTAAAAATTGGGCGCATCAAGCCTAGGAAGATCCTCATGAAACGGAGGTTCATGGGCTGGAATTTTGCCATACAGTTCAAACGGACCTATATAATGCTTTCGACCTGTTTGAAGGCAAATGTGCTGCAGATTTGGGGAATTGGGAATCACTGCGTTGAGAACATTTCTCAACATTTGTCCATTCGCTTCGCAATTTTCGATTTCATTGGATCGATTGGTCCAAGTTACGTAGAAGACGTGAGTGATGTCTTGGAGGGGTGAGAGCTTGGATTGGGTTTCTTCAGGGTCAGAGATGTCACACTGGATGTATTCGACGGGGTGATCGTCGTTCCAGGAAGGGCGTGGGCGGCGGGCGACGCCGTAGACCTTCCATGGGCCGCCGGGGGTGTCGGAGAGGGGGAGAATCTCGGCGAGGCTGTTGCCGACGATGCCAGTCACGCCGACGATCAGACCCACGCTTTGGTACTTTGCTGGCGTTTCGTCATCTTCCAATTTCTTCTGTGGGTATATTATGATTCGAATTTGGCGACAGATTTGATTTGTTAGTATGAGAATTTAACAATAGATATAAACACACATGTATATACATATACACATATATATGTGTGTGTATGTAGAGATATAGAGAGAGAAGAGTGATAGGAACAGAACTAAATCCAGATTTGTTATTTTGAATCACAAAATTATTGAACTACTTGCAGATTTGTTATTTCGAATTCATGAAACTATTGAATATAACAATATACACACTCATGTAGAGAGAGAAAGATGAATAGAATTAATTGCCTTTGCAGCGCCAATAGCTCCGGCCCACCACCAGCTCATTTTGTTGTTTCAGCTGCAGCTATCAGTTGTAGAAATGGAGATCTGTACGTGAGTTTGTGTGTTTGGGGAGAGAGAATGAGAGAGAAAATTGGAATAGCTAACAGTCGGCGAGTGAGGTTAGAGGATATGACCAAACAATTTTTGTGGTGGGATTGTGAAATGGGCCCTCTTGCTCCTTCACGCCCAATTAAATACCACAGGTCACTTCACCGGGGGTCCAAAATCCAAATTTGACCAAAGGATTCAATCATTTAGCTAAATGCATAACTTTAACAAATAAATAAGTATAAATTACACCCTGAAGTTTAAGTTAATATACATTGATCTTTTTTTTATTTGTCAAATTATACTGATATTTTTTGTCAGAATTATTAGGTAGATGTCATTAATAGAAGTAACAAAATTACCTTTTTGTCTTAATTAGTCGTTAACTTCAGGGTCTCGTGAGATTAGTTGAAGTACGCGCAAGCTGGTCTGAACACCCACAATTGTCAAAAAAAAAAATACCTTTTGTCCTCATTTTTTAAATATTATTTTAGATCATAAACAAAGCAAAGAGAAAAGACAAAATTACCCAATTGTATTCCAATGTCTGCTCACCTTTCTCCTTTTGCTCCACAGCCATTAACGACACCGGTTAGCTCAACAGTTCATTTAGAAATCAAAATCTAAAATTGATGAAAAATAAAATATTTTTGACAACTTAAATCCAATTATAGTTTAAATAAATAAATAAAAAGTCTACTATTCAGAAATTTTATGAACAAATCCATGAATTGAAATAAGTTTATATTTATGTATGTAACCAAAGAACACGGTAATTTTTTAGAGATGTAGCTAGGGGTGCACATGGTACGGTTCCCTACGGTTCTTGGTGGAACCGGAACCGGAACCGGAACCGTTACCAACGGTTCTTGATTTTCGGAACCGGAACCGTTAAGGGTTGGAACTGTGAGGAACCGAACCGCGGTTCTCGGTTTGGTTCCAGTTCCGAACCGCGGTTCCTTAGGATTTTTTTTTTTTTTAATGAAGCTTGAAAATACAAAATATATATATATATTCATTAAATAAATGTGAGACCTACAATCTAAAAATGGCACCCTATATATATATAATTATTATATTATATTATATATATATATACATTACATATAATAATTATATATAATGTATATATATTATAATATAATTATTATATATAATGTATGATAATATAATTATTATATATAATATATATACATTATATATAATTATTATATGTAATGTATATATATATATTATATATAGTTATTATATTATATATATATATACACATATTTAATATAAAACGGTTCCGGTTCCGGTTCGGTTCCAAGGAACCGTTACCCCCAACGGTTCCTGTTCCGGTACGGTTCTACTAGTCCTGGAACCGGAACCGGAACCGTAGCCACGGTTCGGTACGATTCCCCTCAATTCCGATTCCGGTTCCAACGGTTCTTTGTGCACCTCTAGATGTAGCTATAAATTGAAAAGAATAAATGAGTTGGCTGGCTACTAACTTTTATATATAGGTTGGCTACTTGGCTCTTTAATTTTGTATACTAGTATGTGTATATATATATATTTATGTATGTAATCAAAACAATGAACTAAATCTTCAATTCAAATAATTTAACTCTAATTCTTCTAAACCCAATTTCGAAACCACATATATGTTCCATTGAAGCCAAGCCACACAATTAAACTCTCTAATTTCAAGGTCCTAACTCTTGATTGAATTAAGTGAAGAGAGAGAAAGTAGGGAGAGGGTGATGATGAAAAGAAAAAAGAATAGAGAAAAAAATATTTTATCACTTTTCTCTCTTGCCACCAGAAATTATCGCCAGCAACCTTAGTTGGAGATCAATTTTTGACTTTTTGAAATAATAAGAAGAAGAATAAGGGAATAATTTTGTTAACTTTATTCAGTTTTAAAATGTATCTAAGTATTTCATGTGATTTCATAGGGATAATTACATCTTTACATGCTTTTCAAAGATAGAACTAAAATTTAAAATATACAAATTGCTGATATCATAATTTTTCGTCATTGACTAGGTTGACCACTAACGGAAGGGGAGTTTTTGTTATCTCATATTCAAATCTCAAGAGAGGTTAGTGTAATATGAAAAACAATAGGGGATGCCAGTGTATATTGACTGAATATTAGGGGAGGTCAGTGTAAGTGACCCAATAAATAATCATAAACAAATTTAAGATGATTTTTTTTTATTTAAAACGTCTGAAAAAATAATAGACCATTAGATGAGCATTTATTTTTGAAAGGATTAGAGAGAAATTAGAGGTAAACCTAATGTATGGGCATATTCAACACCTTCATCATATTCAACGCCCACCTAGAGATGTTGCGCGTAATCAACATCGATCTATTGATGCGTATATTCAACGTCGGTATGCATATTCAATGCCGAACTATTGTCGTATTTAAGGCCCACCTACATATTAAATGCCAACTTATAGATGTCCGCATGAGGGAGAAAGATTGATTTGCATAAAGTGTAAAGGACAAAGAGGTTGACCAAAATTAACTTAGAGCATCGGATAAAGGCAAGGATGATGATGAGGATCATGAATGATAATGTACAGATATAGCTTTGTAGGATAAGGGTCATTTCCACAAGTAGATACTGAGTGAGTCGGGCAGACCGTGTCTTCTGTATGCCCACTCCGTGAAAATACACTATTTAATAAAATTAGTCCTACTTGCATATAAAAAAAGAAACTAAAATGATATATTTTCATTGAATGGACATATTAATGACGTGGTATGTAGGCTCACACAATATCTTCTCTATCTCCATACCCATCTGACGTAATATGCGGGCTCACCCAATATCTTTTTCATCTCTGTACCCGTCCAAGGAATAATCCTTCTTCCATCTTGGTGAAGCTCTCAACCATGTCCTCGAGATGAATCTCCCATCCGGTTAACCCTACTGGGGTTGAGAACTTTCTCTCACCTCCAATGCCACCCTTGTCTTGCACTTGAATTTTTTTGTTTTAGGTTAATTTTTTATTTTTATTTTTTTTATAATAATTAAAACATTTGATAAATAATTAAAACATTTGATAAATAATTATCAAAAAATTTCAGGTTGCATATACATAGTTGGTGTCTTTTAATAGTTAAAATGAAAATAAAAGGTATTATTGTAAAAAAAAAACACAAAAGAGCCCCTAACCCTTGCCAATTTTCTTCTCTCCCTCAATCCTACTGCAACTCTGTTAAACTTTACCAAGCCCTAAATTAAACACATCTTATAAATAGATAAAGTTAAAGCATGCAAAAGTGTTTCCTCTTTCAATTTGGCATATAATCTAATTAAGTCCTTGCAATCTGCCTAAAATGACTTCATGCAATTTTTTTTTATTTTTCTAATGACTGGAAAATCATGATGATCAATTTCAGATGGTAAAGGAAAATAAAACAAAATATGAATTTGGTTATATTTTATTATAACAAATTCGAAAGGGAGACCATGTTCACATTTCTCAATTTGAATAAATATACTCCAATTTTTAAAAGTAAAATGACATTAATATTCCTAACTCATAGATAGCATAATCAAATCTTAGGAGTATTTTTGTCATTTACATTTTTTTTAAAAGAAAAAAAAAGATAAAAAAAATGACTACAAATATCACTTCCCATTTGGAAATAGGGTTTATACCAGACTTGAATATGGTTTAAGTGAATTATTTTGTGGCCACTAATTGAAGAAAAGAAGTTGAATTTGATAATAATTAAAGTACAATGATGTTGGTAAAAGTGTGTTTATATATATATATATATATATGTGGCCACTAATTGAAGAAAAGAAGTTGAATTTGATAATAATTAAAGTACAATGATGTTGGTAAAAGTGTGTTTATATATATATATATATATCTATATATATAGGCAAAAAAATGTCATGAACAAAAAATAGACACGTGTTAGGGAAAAAAAAGTCTTCTTTAAACATTGCTGAGAGTGATCCGTTCGTTCTAGAGAGAGAGAGAAGGAGGAGGAGGGGGGTGGGCAGGCAGGTGGTGATTGGTGGGTGGAGAAAGAGAGAGTAGGGGCATTTTAGACATTTTCTTTGTTAAATATTTTTGATTTAAAATTCCATTAAAAAATAAGGATAATTCACATTTCACACGTTTTATTAATGCCATTTTGACACCAACTTTGAAAGGATGTCTCTCCAATTTTTTTTTTTGGAACTAATCACCTACTGGAATCATGGCAAATCTTGTGGTAGGGTCAATTTTTCACCTAAATCTTATTCAGGCACTGTTTGAGCAATATTGTGGTAGATCTACGATTCTACGAAGAAAATGACTGGAGCAATGTTTAAAATTACGGTGCAATTTGGATTGGTTTACGCGAATTCAATTTGAGGGAAGTCTAATTTTTTTAGAGTTTGGACAATTATTTTATTTAGGGTTGAGTTTAAGTTAAAATTTTTTAATCCGAACTTAATTAAAGTTGAACTTGAATTGAGGTGTCAACAACCTGAGCTCAATCCGAACCCGAATTGTAATATTATTTTTATACATATTTTTTTATTTTAAATATATTATATATAATATTCAGACTATGATAACATTTTTCTTTTCAACTTTCTTTATTTAAATTTTAATTTATTGTATGTTAACACTTCGGATAATTAATTTTCTAAAAATCTGTTTGTAATTTTTTAAAAATTTGCATTTAAGTTCTTAATTTTTTGTATGTTAGGAGTAATCTAATATAAAACTTATTAAAGATCACTTTAAATTTTCAATATAGAGATTGGTAATATAGATAGCCCGACTTTCTAACCCGAAGTCTCAACCTAAGTTGCAAATCCGATTTTAAAAATTTAAGGATGAGTTGGGCTAGGGTTGAGTAGTTGGGGTTGATAGTAGGGTTAAAGTTGGGATAGAGTTGAACATTTTATATGTAGGGTTGAGCCCGAATTGTACCTCTAACCCTCTCAACCCGTCGAGTTGCAGCCCTATTTCAAATTGGGATGATATATATATATATATATATATATAGTAAATTATAGTGACACTTCATTAAATTTTAACATTTTATATACAGAGATAAATTAATTATATAAATCTATTACATACGCATCGTTTTTTAGAGAGGCTTCAAACCGTATATAGTTCATGTTTGACACCATGCAAAAAAAAATGTTATGCCGTTTGATTTTATCAAATGACCTGTTTAATTTTTAAAATAACATAAGAAGACTAAAACACCCTAACTTTAATTCCAAATTTTTTTATTTCATCTCTTTTTTTTTTCTCAAAGTCAAGTTGATTTTTTCAAAAATTAATGGTTATTAAAATTTTCAATCGATTGTTTAGCAATGATTAGAGGATCAACAATTAAAATTTAGCAATTTATTGTTTAGCAATCTAGATATGGATTGTTTAGCAATTAAAATTTTCAATCTATTTGTTTCAAATAATTGAAAATTTTTTTTTGTTTCATTTGGGTTAGAATTTCATAGTTATTGGTGAAGTGGGTCTCTTTGGGGTGATTCTGCGGCAGAGGAGATTAGCAATGGGTCTACTACGGCAGAGGTGGAGGACTATGGTGGCCATGGTGAAGCTTGAGTTCTAAATGACGTAAAGCGTGGAGTTCGGTGGTGGTCAAAACAGTGCTGCTCGATTTTGGTGGAGTGACAAAACACTGCCGCAAGAGCCACCACGCCAGAGTTTCACCATCACAACCATTCCGGCCACCACCAAACTCTATTGAAGCAATTAAAATTCTCAATGCCTGTAACAGCCCGCTCCATCACATGGTATGATATTGTCCGCTTTGGGCCCAGCCCGCACGGTTTTGCTATTGGATTTTACCCCAAAAGGCCCCATACTATTTAGAGAGAGCACACCACATATATAGCACATCCCCTTCTCCACACTCAGGCGATGTGGGATTGAGCACCCTGTAGCCTACCAGTGTGGTAGTTCATTCAATGTCTCTCGCACTCGCCCACAAGGGTCATTACAATCCACCCCCTAAGAAGCCTGAGGTTCCTGTCGGCACACTTCCGGCTGGGCCCCAACTCTGATACCATTTGTAACAGCCCACTCCACCAGATGGTATGAGGCCTTTTGGGGTAAAATCCAAGAGCAAAATCGTGAGGGCTTAGGCCCAAAGCGGACAATATCATACCATGTGCTGGAACGGGTCGTTACAAATGGTATCAGAGCCGAACCCAGCCGGAAGTGTGCCGATGTGGACGTCAGGCCTCCTAGGGGTGGATTGTAGTGGCCCTTGTGGGCGGGTGCGAGAGACACTGGGCGAGCTACCACACTGGCAGGCTACAGGGTGTTCAATCCCAC
The DNA here is from genome assembly GCA_026545225.1 of Cornus controversa. Classification (NCBI taxonomy): domain Eukaryota; kingdom Viridiplantae; phylum Streptophyta; class Magnoliopsida; order Cornales; family Cornaceae; genus Cornus; species Cornus controversa. The sequence goes on from CM048853.1 coordinate 39,159,847, forward strand.
ATCACCTGGGTGTGAAAAAAGGGGTGTGCTTATATGTAATGTATTTTCTCCAAATGGTATAAGGCCTTTTGGGGTAAAATCCAAGAGCAAAATTGTGCAGGCTTAGGCCCAAAGTAGACAATATCATACCTTGTGGTAGAGCGGACTGTTACACTGCCCATAGCTGAACACCACTGTCTCATGGCATACACTGCCAATCGTTGCAAAAATGACGAAGCTATGGTAGCAAAGATGGCAACGCTTAGGAGTTAGAAAAAGAAAGGGGTTGGTTGGGTGGTTATGTATACATGTGTGTGGGTATGTGTAGTCATAAGAATATATATACACACGCACTCATATAGATGTGTATATATGTGGACGGTACTAGAAAGTTATATGGTGTAGCTTAGATTATAAACTCTAAATTAACCATTGATAACTCAAGAACACACGTTGCATGTGTGTATAGTTATACGGTGTAGCTTGGATTATAAACTCAGTATTCAATTAGGATTTTAAAGGATTTGAAAAGACTTTAAAAATTTGAGTGTATTCAATTCAGATTTTTAAAGAGTCCATACAAATCTGGCGGTATTCAATCTAGACTTTTATGGACTTTTAAAGAGTCCATACAAATCTTGGGGTATTCAATTAAGATTTTAAAAAGGTCTAGTTGTATTCAAAAAGTTATAAATTTTGAAAGATTTCATTAAGTGGTGGATTTGAGGGTGGAAGTTATAAATACTTAAGCCCATAACAAATCCAACCTTTCCCTCACAGATTTTGGTAGACTTTTTTTTTTTTCTATAAAATACGAACAACATTTCTCCATCTCAAGGTACATTCATTTTTTTTCTCTCTTCTCAGATTCTTTCTTTTTCTATTCAATTAGGATTTTAAAAAAGTCATAGTACAAACAAAACCAAACGAATTGCACAAACAAAACAATCAATATATCAAAGATCATCAATGCCAAAACCCAATTTGGTGCATAATCCAATTTGTACCGCAACACCGAATTTCAGAGGGTGCAATGGATCTTTGATCTATAAATAAAGTTATCAATTCTTAAAATAATATATATATATAGACACACACACAGAAAATAGGGTTTGTGAGGGTGGTACTGTACGGATTTATAGTTTATTATATATCAATACATATACACTTGTACGAATTTAGTCTCATATAAATACTCATTTAACATGTTACAATGTTTATATACACTTGTACATATTTATACTCATATGTATACTCATTTAACAAGCCATACATAAAATAAAACAAATGTCTATATACCTTTGAAATATACAAAATAAAAAGAAAAATGATTTTTTATAAAGAATTTCATATGAAAAATATTTTATGGGGCATCAAAAGTAGATATTTAGAATCTTTTTGGTTTAATTTTTTAAAAACAATTTTATGTTTCAGATAAATGAAAACCCAGAAAGTTGTATAAAAAAAATTGTTTTGTTGTATGTTTTATGAAAATTATTTTCTAAAAATTCAGTTACCAAAAAAATTATTTGTAGAGATCTATCTTTTATAATTTTTAAAAAATATTTTTTTCAAAAACAAGAGCAACAATGAGATAATGCTAATGAATGGAGAGTTAGTATAACTTTGAATATGTGTAGAGATATCGGGCACAATGATAACGATGAGAACTAAGGATATTGAGTAATGAATGTTAAATATTTTTCTTTAAATTTTGCTTTCAAACTTGTTACAAACTTGTCACTATACTTTTGTGAATGCCAGTCATTTTGCGCTTGTTATAACTTTTTCTTTTCGTGAAAATTATGGTGCGCGCCGCAGTAGCATAATATTTTTTATATAAAAAAATAGCATGTCTATATATCCTATCTATCTAATACAACAAGGCAAAAATTAGAAAATATGAAAATATTCCATTTACCATGAGCATAACTTTTTTGTCATTAGCTTAACATATAATATGAATAAAATAACAAAAGAAGGAACATGGTTCAGCCCAATCCGAAACATACGTTCAACTTTCATTTTGACATATATTTCTTAATCATTCTTCGCACGGTTATGAGGAGGGATATATGTAACTTTGTATAGGTTCTTAATAATTCTATTACATAATTTCAAATAGCAGAAACTATAAATGATAGCTTATCCATTTTGCATTATACCTGCCCCTTGAACCATTGGTTTACTTGTACGCAAAAATATAATTCAAGTATACAAATAAATAAAATATATTAAAAAAATCATTACAAGTTTATAAAAATTTATCAAAGTCTCTAATAGAAATCTATACAAATCCATGAAAATCTGTAATAGAAGTCTATAGAAATTCATGAAAGTCTGTAATAAAAGTTTATAGAAATTCATAAATTCTACTTAAATCCATAGAAATTCATGAAAATTTGTCACTTAAAAAATATCTTTCAAAATCATTTAAAATTCTAATTGAATACACCCTCCTAAATTAACCGCTGATAACTCAAGAACACACGCTGCATGTGTATGTATGTATGTATATATATATATATATATATATATATATGAATTTGAAACTGATAGGTATTTCTAATGGCCGAAACGTAAAATTGGGGAATTTCATGTGTGTGTGTGAGTGTGTATAAATACATGGGTACTCGTTGGTTGAGTTTGAGAGAGTTCAGTGAGAAGGAAGATAAAGAAAGAAACGGGTTTATTAAGGTTTCATTTTGAGAGAGTTAGAGAGTGAGTGAGGGTAAAATGGTAATAATGGAGTTAGGAACGAAAATATCAGTTAGGTTTATACGATAATTATAAGCAAAATTTGTCTCTATGTGATATTAGTCCAAACCACATGGGGTGTTACTGTAATTTACCCATACTTTTTTAATCATGTGACTAGATGTTTGATGCAGTATAACATCTGTGTTGTATCATACATAAAGGCTAATACAAAACACAAAACTCCAGTTACTGCGAGTCTAGGAGAGTTTGATGTACACAAATTTTACTTCCGTATATGTGGAGAAGTTATTTCTTGTTTCGAATCCTGTGACATTCAACTTACAATGAAACAACCTTACCATTGCATCGTATGTTGTATCATATATAAAGGCTAGCCTAGTGTACAAAAATCTTGCCATTGTGAGATTGGGGAGAGCTTGATGTACACAAATTTTACTTTCGTATGTACAGAGAAGTTATTTCCTGCTTTGAACATGTAACATTCTGGTTACAATGAAGCAACATTACCGTTATATCAAAGTCTCCTCCTCTTATATATATAAAAAGAGAGAGAGAGAGAGAGAGAGAGACACACACACACACACATACACGAGATTTGGTGTTACATGTGGAAGCCTAGAATTTAAAGGAGCTAATGGGGTAGTTCTAGCCTAGAAAATACTGCAAACAAGTTCCAAAAGAGTTTTTCATCTCATGACTAATGGACAAGTTGAAATTTGTTAACCAAGTTTTACTGTTTTTTTCTTGCTGTGTGAAATATGGAACTGACCTTGTACATATTTGGGTAGGGACACATTTTCAATTTGATTTAGACATGTGTTTCCTTTATATCCTTCAATTTTCTAATCCATCTAGAGTTGAGTATATGATGATGATGCTCAAGTTTATAGATCTATCGGCTTGAAACTCAAATCCTCTGCACAACAATTTCACATTGCTTATGAAATAGTTATCAGATTGTGTTGCCTGACCGATGTAAAATTGTTGCGTAACGGACACAGAATCACAAGAGGTGATGCTGATTCATCAGCTTGATCCAATAAAAATTCTATAACAAAACAAGTTAAAAAATTTCTACAAGTGCTTAAAAGCAACGACTAATGTAGAGATGATTATGGTTTTTTAGACAACTGAATGTATCCATTTAGGCAGGGTTGAATCAGGATGAAATGTACTTGAAAAATAAACATTAAGGGTCTATTTGGATAGACACAAGAGAAAAGAAATGTGAGGATAACATTAGTTATGAGAGAAAAGAAAGGAGATGAGAGGATAACAATAAACTTTATTCATGTTTGAATAAATAGGAGAGAAAAGAAAGGAGATAATAGCATTTCTGTTTGGTTAAGACGATGGAGAGAAACGATAACGACTAAATTATTATCATATCTTTTTATATTAATGGGACATGAGTGAAATAACAATTTTCTCTTTCTAATTGTTGAGGGTAGTTTTGAAATTTTGAAAATACTACTTAAACACTATCATTTCCCTCCAAATCTTTTCAATTTTGAGAGGATAGAATATGAGGGATAAAGAATGATAGTTATCCCTTCTTATCCTTTCTTTTCTTTTAATAAAGTTTATTCAAACACAACATGACCTATCATCTCATTTCTTTTCTCTCCTTATCCTTTCAAATCCCTCAATCTAAACGGAGCTTAACTGTCCGTTTGGATAAAGTGGAGAGAAAAGAAATGAGAGAATAATATTATTTACGAGAGAAAGGAGAGGAGAGGAGAGGATTGCAATAACCTCTATTCATGTTTCGATAAACAGGAGAGAAAAGAAAGGAAATAATAATATTTTTGTTTAGATAAGACAGAAGAGAGAAACGAAAAGAAATGATAACAACCAAATAAATTACTAACATACCCCTTTTACTTAAAAATTCATATCAATATAGATACTGTTCATCTTCTATATCATTTCTTATGTCCTCCAGTTTCTTATGCTCCCTCTCCTTCAAGTAGTTTTGCCTCGAAACTTTTCTTAAAGTGTTGATATCATTTTTTTGCAAAGCATTATTTCTTTGAATTGCCTCTTCTTCCCCTTTTTGTGTTAATTTTGGCTCGGTCAGAAACGCTTCTTACAGCTATCTATTTTTCTACTTGGGGAAACAACACCACCACCAACATCGTGTATATCATCATCATCGTCATCCTCTAAAATTGTGTATGTCTTCTGCTCACTAGCTAGCATTGCTGCCTCTCTTTCTTGTTTCTGATAAAGATTCAACCCGGAGGCTTTACGAGTAACTTTTGCGAAATCTGTTCTGCAAATAAAAGTGTTTTTTCTTGAGGATGATAACCCAATATCTACAAGCTTGCCCACAAACTCAATAGGAGATGAAGCTTGCTTAGATAAGCCAATAACGTATTCAACAACTGGGCTGTGAGTATCCCACAAGCGACAACAACTTCTTTGAAACCCACGTTTTCAAATCACTCCCCATTTTTTTTCTAAGTTATCAATATAATGAAAAATCAACTGATATCTAAAAAATTCAACACAATTGGCAAACAATTCTGGCAATGACGATTAGCTAATCGGTGAAATTGCTATAAAATCACAAGAGAATAGAATGTCTACAACAAAAAATCGCAACTTGTACCCAGTAAGTTATTTGCCAACACAAGCACACACAAACATGTATATATGTATGTATAAAGTAAACTATAAAGAGAAAACAATGATGGAATTTGAACCTTAGCGAGATAATAGGGCTTCTTCTGTCGGCATATGCCGATGTGCTGTGCGACTTCGGTAATGACTAATGAGTGATGTGCTTATAGAAGATTAGGGTTTATGGAAGAGTATAAGAATTTTATTTGTTAAAATATTGAGGTTAATTTTGATATTATAAAAGTTATACTTAAGTTCTAATTCTTTCCCTCCCAATCTTCTCATTTTTGGAAGGATTGCAATTGACGGATAAGAAGGGATTGCTATCCCTACTTATCTCTCCTTATCCTTTCTTTTCTTTTTAAAATACTCATCCAAACACAATATCCCATATCCTCTCCTTTCTTTTCTCTCCTTATCCTTCCAAATCACTCAATCCAAACGAAGCCTAATACTCTATTGTATTGCCAACAAATGCAAATCCAAACTAAAATTTATAACAAACACAAATCCAAACTAAAACAAACAATACACATTAAAGATTCATCAGAACGACTAATATTTTGCGCATACCATTGTCACATACACAAACATGTCAACAGAGCAACAAATAAAATAGGTTAAATTCACAAAAACCCCATCTATTTTCATTTTTTTTGACACTTTACCTCTTTTTTTCTTCTTGGGTAAAGTGAATTTTTTTTATAAATATGAACAATATACCAAGCCATTTCAACTCAAGATAGACTTCATAATCGGGGCTTTCTAGATGCTGCTAGTTGTGTGTTTTGCAATCAGACTATGGAAGACCATAATCACTTATTCTTTTGTTGCTCTGTTCCTTTCACAGTTCGGCATTATATATATACTAAACTTGGCTTCTCTGTTTTATTCTCCTCTAGGAATTCATGGATTATTTGGGCTTCAAACCAGTTTCAAGGGAGTTCTTTTCAATCTATAGTCCACCAGAATGCTTTTTCTGCTACTATATATTATGTTTGGTCTGAAAGAAAAAATTGAATTTCCTCATACCCTCCTGCTATTATAAGATTGATTGAAATGCTATGAGATTTAGACTTTATAGTTTCAGAGCAGTGCCTGTCTCTGTTACTAATAAGCATCTTCAAATTTCATGGAGTTTACCTGATGCTATTTTCACAAGGAATGCTTGATCCTGTTATTATGCTTTCTGCTTTGGATTTTATGACTTGGTTGGAACATGGAAACCTCAAGTTGCTCTTACATGATGGCTGTTTGGAATTTAATCAATCCTTGCTCTCAATTCTGGTGCAACATTCAGTTCATGTGGTGCTTTGAAGATATATTGCCTCTGAAATCTTTGTTCTGTTAGCTCTCTTCATTGGAAGAATGTTTTTGACAGTTGTGTTGGTTATTTTTTTTCTTTTGAAATTGTTAAATAATTTGTTTTGTATTTTGTTCCAAATTCCTTTTCCTTTTATTATCTTAGACCGGTGGAACTGGTCTTTCTTTGATTCTAGTAATAGTTTGTTTCCTTTATGAAAGCTTGCTTTTATATATATATATATATATATATATACCCGTGCTTACGGCACTATCATGCACTCGCAACCATGATCATTAGATATTTTGTTCCAATTTTCTTTTCCTTTTATTATCTTAGATTGGTGGAACTGGTCTTTCTTTTATTCTAGTAATAGTTTGTTTCCTTTATGAAAGCTTGCTTATATATATATATATATTAGTGTATACCCGTGTGTACGGCACTATCATGCACTCGCAATCATGATCAATACCAAGCTTATATATATATATATATATATGAGAAGACAATGACATAGCCTTGGAGAAAATCTAGGAATCACGGATACTTCTACAAGAGTAACATATTCATATCGTGTCCGTATCCAATACCAATATTCCTCGGATACTCCAAATACGTGTCCGATGCTTCCTAAACGTATCCATAATTTTAAAATATATATTTTATTTTTAATATGTATCCGACACTTTTTAGATACTTCAACCATGTATTCGATACTTCTCGAATATTTCAAAAAAACATTTTAAACAAGTTCTGAACATGAAAATATAGTTTTTCCAACAACAATATCATATTATAATTGTTAAAAAAATTTAAAATTCATTTAAAAATGAAGTGTTGAGATACATATCATGATTTAATACAAAATTCATCTATGTTAATTATACAATGCCTCTTAACTCTTATTTTGTTTGTTAATGATAAAATCTTATAAAAAAATGTTAATAACTCATTTTTTGCATATATAAAAATATAATTTATTATTTTTATATTGTCGTATCTCTTTTTTTTTAGATTTGTTGTGTCGTTGTACATGTATCGTATCGTACACGTATTCTGTATCCATATCCATACTCCCTGCGAGAAAACAAATACAGCCAAAACAAGGTCTAAGACCCAAAATCAAACATGAAAAACCAAAGCCAAAACATCAAAAGCAACTATAACCAAGCTGCAAAGAAAAAAGTACACAACTAGTGCCAAAACTGCAACCAACTACAAAGACACCAGCTTCCAAAAGCAACAACCACCACCAAAGAGCAACACAATTCCCAGTAAAAGTGAACGGTAATATAAGTTATATAACGTCTGCATTGTGTTTGAATGAGTAAAATATCCTTCCAATTTAAATTTATTTGAAAGGTTAAATTCACAAAAAAAAAAATAATAATAATAAAATAAACATACACTTTCAATTTTTGACACTTTACCTTCTGTACTAGTATAAATAATTATAAATAAAATATAATATTACACTATATAATTTATTAAACTAAAAGTTAAAAATAAATAAAACTATCTAAATACATTACATTCTATAATAAATTAGTAATTATATAAGAAATACATTTATAATAAATAATTTTTTTATAAAATAATATTACTATAAAAAAACATAATATGATATTTGAGATTTTAATCATATATCATAATAATATTCATAATATATTATACAATAAATATAAACTATACAAATAATCTAATATTTGTGCATAGTATGTATTATATATAGTGTTTTTTATTTTAGTACATAATATGATTTATATTTACGATCTCATTCATATAAGATATAGGGAATGATAATGACAATAACAATGTAATTTATATGATTAAATTTGTTACTATTAGTTAGTATGTGTAATATAATTTTATAAATAATATATACTATTGCAAACTATATAATCTACTTAATACTGATTTTATCCACACCTTTTATAGTGACCATTAGATTAAATATGACGGTCACATTCCAAATTCACTTATGTGCTTTCAAAAACCACAAGCCACCTCTCTGCCTAATACTAATTTCCAAATTTAAAACTTACCAATTCCTTATTCATTGTAAAAAAATATTATTACAAAAAACCCAATATGTCAAACGACTCAAACCTTTTCATGTGCAACTTCAAATTTCAACACTTTTGAAAGAAAGATGATGGATAAGTATCTTGAATAATTGAAGAGTAATTCTAAATTTTTTAAGATGAATTTTTTTATTTATTTTTTAATTCAATAAGCACCATGCTGAATGTTGCACGAGAGGCAAAGAAAGTATACTAGTTTTAAATACATCTTAATGCATGTTCCCATATAGTTTGTTCGTGATCCCTTCTTTAATCATGTCATACTAGTTTTAAATATATCATATTTTTCTTCTAACAAAGTAACTAAGGAAGACGAGGCAAAAGAAATAATGCCTATAATTTTGAAAATTAGTATTAGGTTGTGATTTTTGAAAAGTACATGAAATATGATTAAACGATCACTATAAAAAAGTGTAGATAAAATGTTTTGCTTATCAGTGAGCAAGAGAGCAGAATTGATAATCTATTATATTAAAAATAAATAATAATTTATGATATTTTGATAACTAATAACAAACCATGTAAATACAAAATCATATTAAATGGAAGCATACTAGGAATTTGTGAATTTAACCCTTAAAATGTATTGAAATAAAGGAGGCCAAACATATACTTCTCTTTGATTGTTATTCTCTTCTTTCAAGCAACATATAACAGAGATATTAACAAACACCAAGAAGAAGAAAAAACCCATGTCGGAATCAATGGAATCTTAAGGAACAATTCTGTAAGCTTTCATCTTGTCGATCCAAGAAATGAAGGATGATTTGGAGTTCCTAAAGCCCAAGAAGCCATGTTCTTTGCTCTTGTTCATACTATCTAACAATGAGTCAACACTGAGAACAACATCAACAAACCACCACACTCCAACCTCTTCCAATTTAGTAGGCAATAGTTCATTCTTACTCACAATCTCATTCCACACTGCTCCTTTATCCTTCATCAACTCCTCCAAACTCATACCCAATCCATCCTCAAACTCACAATACTCAGCCCCAAATTGGTCAGCCAACACCTTCCACAAATGCTTCCACTTAAACACATCCCCATTGCTGCAATTGAAGGCCTCATTCTTTGCATTCGGATCCACCGCCGCCCATATCTGATGCTCGGCAATCAAGTCGGCGTCCGAGGCGTCCGAGTACCCCTCCCACGCTGCCCGGCTACCCGGAAACTTCATCGGAGCACCCTCCTGCTTACAAATTGCAGCATAAACACACAGGGTACCCACAATGTTCATCATACTAGACGGTGAAAATCCAAATATCGCCCCCGGTCGATGAACCGACCACGTTAAGCCCTCTCTCTTCCCAACCTCTTCCCACAGAATATCTTCTTGGGTGTAGTAAAAATTGGGCACATCTAGCCTTGGAAGATCCTCATCAAACGGAGGATCATGGGGTTGAACTTTGCCAAACAATTCAAACGGACCTACATAATGCTTTCGACCTGTTTGGAGGCAAACGTGCTGCAAATTTGGGGAATTGGGTATCACTGCGTTGAGCACATTTCTCAACATTTGGCCATTCACTTGGCAATTCTCGATTTCAGTGGATCGATTAGCCCAAGTTACGTAGAAGATATGAGTGATGTCTTGGAGGGTTGAGAGCTTGGATTGGGTTTCTTCGGCGTCGGAGACGTCGCACTGGATGTATTCGACGGGGTGGTCGGCGTTCCAGGAAGGGCGTGGGCGGCGGGCGACGCCGTAGACCTTCCATGGGCCACTGGGGGTGTCGGAGAGGGGGAGGATCTCCGCGAGGCTGTTGCCGACGATGCCAGTCACGCCGACGACGAGAGCCACGCTTAGGTACTTTGGTGGCGCATCGTCATCTTCCAATTTCTTCTGTGGGTATATTATGATTGGAATTTGGTGACAGATTTGATTTGTTAGTATGAAAAATTGATGAGATTATTGAATTTAACAATAAATATGAACACACATGTGATGTATATGTAGAGAGATAGAGAGAGAAGGGAGAGAGTAACATAATTAATTGCAGATTTGTTAGTTTGAATCTTGAAATTATTGAACTACTTGCAGATTTATAAGTTTGAATTCATGAAACTATTGAATGTAACAATATATATATATATATATATATATATATATACACACACACATGTAGAGAGAGAGAGAGAGAGAGGAACAGAATTACTTGCCTTTGCAGCGCCAATAGCTCCGGCCCACCACCAGCTCATTTATCGTTTGTCAGTTGTAGAAATAGCAATCTGAATGTGTGATTCTAAAATGGGCCCTCGCGCCCCAATTAAATACACTAGGGTCACTTCACTTGGGGTTCAAAATCCAAATTTGACCAAAACATTCAATCATTTGACTATGTATAACTTTAAGAAATAAATAATCAAAAACAAATTCAAGATAATTTAGAAAAAAAAAAAAAAGAAGTCTGAAAAAATAGTCCGACTTTTATGTGCATTTATTTCTCAACTTCATATTTAGAAATCTAAAAACTCACTAAAATATAGAAGAAACATAGCATTGGCAAATAAAATAATTATTTATGCATATTTTTATTATTAATGATTGCTGCTTTGAATTTAAGAACAATATTTAAGGAATAAAAAACCCTTCTCTCATTTCGCCAATTTCTTAGCTCTCACGATGAAGCACATATTAGGTGTGCACGGCTCACATGCATCAAGCGCATTTCAATTATTGGTCTACTATACGTATCATGAATTTCACTACATGTGTAGAACACCAAAAATTCAGATACGTGATATAAATCGAGTGCAACGTATACTTACTTCTCAAGATGAAACTCCCATCCTTCATGCCCTATCGGGTTGGAAACTCTCTCACCTTTAATTCCACTCTTGTCTTGTACTCGATTTTTTTTTTTTATTCCGAATTGATTTTTTTTTTCTTCCTTAATAAATCATAACAAATTTAAATAATTATCAAAACAACACAAGTACAATTTTAAGGTTAAATATACATAGTTGGTATTTTTTTAGTAGTTAAATTGAATATAAAAAGGTATTATTATAATAGAACACAAAAGGGCCCCTAACCCTTGCGAATTTTCTTCTCTCCCCTAATCCTACTGCAACTCTGTTAAACTTCACCAAGCCCTCAATTAAACAAATCTAAATATGTGGACATGAAAAAAACAAATAAAATTTGATAATAGTCAAAGTACAATGATGTTGGTAAAAGTAATATATATATATATATATATATATATATATATATATATATATATATATATATATATATAGGCCATATGACAAACATAAACAAGGCTAATATTTGTCATGGGAAAAAAAAATTGTGAAGTTTCCAAAACGAGCCATTAATGGTATTTTGGAATTTTTATGAACAGCAGGAAAAATCAGCCAAAAAAATTGTCATGTACTAAACAAAACAATGACATACAATACAATCAAATAGATAAGATCATAAGACCGAGAAAAGATAAGAACAAAGAGAAAGAAATTAGAGAAGAAAAAGAGAAACAAAACTTAGATACGTTTAGTTACTTGACGTGTAAGAAATATATTTTTCTTCTTTAACCATTGCTGAGAGTGATTTGTTAGTTCTAGAGGGAGAGAGGGGTGGCAGGTGGTGGAATGGTGGGTGAAGAGAGAGAGAGAGTAGGGCATTTTAGACATTTTTCTTGTAAAATATTTTCAATTAAAAACTACATTAAAAAAATAAGAGACAATTTTTTAAGTGCAAAATACATTCACACTTCTTAAAATTTGCCCTAATTACACAAATATTTATAATTTGGCAAAACTTACACTCACATCCTTAAAGTTTGATGCATGATTACATTTAATCCCGACACTACATGTATTGTCTGTTTTAGCCCCTTCATTGACTGAAAAAATATTTTTGACTTCATTTTTTACATTTAAAAGATTATATTGCCCCAACTTTCCTTCTATTACTTCCCTTTTAACCTTAACTCCCACACACACATATGTATATATTCGCAACATTAGAAATATATTACAAATTTTATTAAATATAGTTTTAATATATGTTATATTACATATTTTAGTATAAAATAAATTTAAATTTAAAATTACAAATTATACATAGTTATAATTCTTTCAAGCTTTATGAATCTTAATATGATAATTATAAAGTTTCATACACATACACATATATACATAATTATCATCACATTAAGATTCATAAAGCTTGAAAAAATTACAAGTTTGTATAATTTCTAATTTATATTTAAATTTATTTTTTAGTAAAATAAATAATATAACATATATTAAAAATATATTTAATAAAATTTGCAATATATTTCTAGTGCTGCAAAAATATATATATGTGTATGTGTGTGTGTGACATAAGGTTAAAAGGAAACTAATGAAAGAAAAGTTGGGGTAATGTAGTCTTTAAACGTGAAAAAATGATTTCAAAACTATATTTGTAGTCAATAAAAGGGTAAAACAGACAACACATTTAGTATTGGAATTGAGTGTAATCATTTATCAAACTTCAGGGGGTATGAGTGTAAATTTTGTTAAATTATAAATATGAGTGTAATTAAAACAAACATCAAGGGAGTGTGAATATATTTTACCCCATTTTTTAAACTTATCGTCTACTGTAATTAAAGCAAATCTTAGGGTCGAATTTCACCTAAACTTCATGCAACTGGCCTAGTGAAAGAGTCAGGCACTGGTTGCACAAACAATATTGTGGTACATCCATGATGAAAATGACTCTCCTGCCCCTCCTCTTTTATATATATATATATCATCAAAGTGAGTACGTCCTACAATTGGCAAATTATCCAGTTCTTGATGACATGGATTTCAATGGTGTATCGCAGCTCACATGAGTCAAAATGTCTTTTCCTTTTATTCATTGGCATTTTCTTTCCAGTGGACCAGAGGTTTAAGAGGAGCCTAGAGTGTTTTGATGGAGAACCATTTTCATCTGCTGAATCAAGAAGGAACAATTGGTGAAGCACTTGAACAATACTAGCTATCAAGAAGACTGAAATTATAAGATATAAAAGCATAAAGCACCATCTTAATTAGGATTGTACAAGGTTTTGTTTGATTCGTGTTAGATATAAAATCAAAACTAATTCGATTCAAGCAATTTTACGAAAATCAAAATTAAATTGATGAGAGTTTTTTAACCGAACCAATCCAATCTGTACAAGACTAGATTGGTTCTATGGATCGAACCAAATCCAATTTGGAAGTAAAAATAGTGGACTAATCATATGAAGTTAGTGTGTATTTTATATGCATGGCGGATCAAATTGGTTTAGATTGAATTTTTTTTATCCTAATTCCTTGAACAAATTGATTTGACCGGTTCCAATAAAATTCAATCTGTAATCACACCAACCCATGCGGATCGGTTGGGATCACAGTTTTAAAATAATCCATGTGCATTTCTAATCTTAATTTATCTATATATATATATATTTATTTATTTATACTACTATTAAAAGTACAAAGGAGTTTTTAAATTTTAGTACACTATTTTTTTATTTTTAAATTAAAAAAATAGAATTACTCAAGCAAAACACTTTTCTTTTTTATTTTGAAATTAAAAAAATAAAATTATCCAAGCAAAACTCATTCTTTTTATTTCTAATTTCTAATTTCTAAATTTAAAAAAAGCAAAATCCTTTCTTTTTTTATTTTTAAATTAAAAAAATCCTAAATACCTATAAAATCACTCTTCCTCTCAGCTACGACTCTCCATTCTTCCTCTTCGCTCTTATCTTTCTCTCGGCTATCATCAATACGACTCTCAGCGCTGCTCTCAGCTTCCTCTTAGATCTCATCAACTATTATTCTATTCGGTTTCATCTCGGCTTACACGTGAGTTCTTTGTTTGCTATTAGCTTTTGAAGATGTCAACAGCAAAAGAATAACAATGCTACTAGACCTCAATCCAAACATAAGTAGAAGAATATATATAGTCAATGATGAATCTAAAAGAAAATCTCACATAATAAATTTAGGTACTCTGGTTGCTGCCAATATTGAAGGTATTTCAAGTAACCATTAAAGCTTCATCTTCAAAATATCGAGCCAAATCTGAAGTAGAAATTTAAATGCATGGTACAATACTAAATTACAGTATTATAAAACACGAGAGACAATAGATAATACATAAAAATTAATACATGATATGACAACAAAATTAACAGATTATCAACATCATTATGTACAGCAAAGACAAGTTCCAACATCTATATATTTTTGGCCAAACCGTATTTGTTTGTTTCCATTTGTCAATTTCATCTCCAACATCTATATATTTTTGACAAATGTTGTTCATAGCCAAGAAACAACTCTAATTAGCTAGAGAGTTTTAGATTTATTTCTTTTAATTGTAAATATAAGTTTGTAATGGTTTTTTTTTTTTTTTTGTTCTTTTCAAAAGTAGTTAAATTTGTGTTATTACTCTTTACCCTATATATTTAGAATCTTGAATTTGTGGCAAGACAATGAAGTTATATATAATATGCATTTCTTTGCCCTCTGTTTTTTGACTTCTGATGCAACTGCCTGAACTTTTTGTTTTAATCATTTTCATTTATATATAATATGCATCTCTTTGCCCTCTGGTCTTTTGACTTTTGATGCAATTATTAGAAGTTTTTATTTTATAATAATTTTTGTTTTAGACCTTATGCTTTTTGGAATTAGCAGATGATATTTTATTTTAGAAGTCGATATCTATATATCTACCATGTTATTACACCAAATTTCATGACTTTAATTATAGACAAACTTAATTATTCTTTTGTCTTTTCAAACTACATACACACCCTATAATATAATCATATTTGGTGTAAATTTTTTGTGCATCACCCTATAATATAATCATATTTGGTGCAGTTTTTTGTGCCTAGCTCGGAATATTAATTCTAACAGAACATGATTGAATTTTATATGCATAATGCACTTAGAAATATATAATTGATAATGGCTGCGTAATAAATAATATTATATTTTAGGAATTTGTGTTAGGGATGAAGTTATAGAGTGAAGAAATAGAATTAGAAACAAAAATAGTTATTTAAATAATATTATATTTTAGGAGTATGTGTTAGGAATGAAGTTAGTGAGAGAATAAATAGAATTAGAAAAAATATATCAATATATAAGATTTATAATATATATTTTTTATTTTTTTGAATATTAAAAACAAAAAGATGGTGTGTTAGGGATGAAGTGTGAGAGAAAAAATAAATAGAATTAGAAAAGTTATAAAAATAAAAATAAGAATTATAATTTTATTTTTATTTTTTCTGATATAGGAAAAATTTGTGTTAGGGATGAAGTATGAACTAAATTGAAATTCTAACCTAATTAAGTCACTCTAAATGGATTTCAAATTCTTTAGACATTTAAGGGAAAAAAGAATTCTAATTCAATTAAATAATTTGAAACTTAGTAAATTATTTTTTCTAATTAAATTATTTAAATTTTGAAAATATAAAGATTTTGTGTTAGGAATGAAGTGTAAAAGAAAGAATAAATAAAATTAATTTTTTTTATAAAAGTATGAATTATAATATTATTTTTATTTTTTCTGAAATAGGAAGAATTTTTGTTAGGATGTATGATGCAAATAATAAATAGAATTAGAAAAGAATACTTGGTGTTTAAGATTTATGAAACGATTATGTTTCCATGTATTTATTAGAATAAATATAATATAATAAAAAATAAGAATGCATTATAAAAATAAAAAATTTAGTGAAACTTTTGAACCTCTTTGTGTGTGTACTTTGACCTTTTATTATTTTGATGGTGAAATAATATACTAATATAAAATTAAAGCTAACGGTAAAACTTATAGAATTATTATCTAAAATAAAATTCATATAAAAATAATACTTCGACACAAATTTTTTTTTTCAAAAAATAAAATTGCACACAAAAACAATAAATATAGGTAAAATCCTTTTAGAAATTAAAATATTTATTATATTAATAGTTTTAAAGTTCGTCTTACATAGATAATATATACTTGAGACCATTAAATAATACAAGCAAACAGTTTTATTTAGAATTAAGAATATATCTTTTAAGTTTAGTTAACAATTTGGTAAAATTTAATTTTAAAAAAATACATATATAAATTAACATTTGAATCTCAAAGTTCAGTTTTTTAATAAAAATAATTTATTTAAATATATATTTTAATTTAGTACATAAATAATAACTCAATTATAAAATTAGTGAGTTCATTAAATATTATTTAGTTCAATTTTTTCAATTCCCTTCTCTAGAAGTTTTTCTATTAGTAGTGTTTTTTTATTAATTAATATTATATTTTAGGAGTTTATGTTAGGAATAAAGTTAGAGAGAGAAGAAATAAAATTAGAAAAAGAATACTTATTTAAATAATATTATAGTTTTGGAGTTTGTGTTAGGAATGAAGTTAGAGAGTGAAGAAATAGAATTAGAAA
Source organism: Cornus controversa (assembly GCA_026545225.1). NCBI lineage: Eukaryota > Viridiplantae > Streptophyta > Magnoliopsida > Cornales > Cornaceae > Cornus > Cornus controversa. The sequence continues at coordinate 39,176,997 of CM048853.1, forward strand.
ATAATACTTATTTAAAAGTTAAGGAAATATTATGTTTCTACTTATTTATTAGAATAAATAATATTATAAAATTTTAAACATGCATTATAAAAAATAAAAAATGGGCGTTTTTTCATTAGTTCATCTCCATTGTGGTTGACTGAGGGTAGATTTTGTCAAATTATATATTCGTGTGTATTTAGAACAAACCAAACCACAAAAAGTGTCAGTGTAAATTTTATCAAATTGAATTAGAAAATTTATAAAAGTATGAATTATAATAATATTTTTATTTTGTCTGAAATAGAAAGAGTTTTTGTTAGGGATAATGTGTGAGGCAAATAATAAATAGAATTAGAAAAGAATACTTGGTGTTTAAGATTTATGAAAAGATTATGTTTCTATGTATTTATTAGAATAAATTTATTATAATAAAAAATAAAAAATTTACTAAAACTTTTGAACCTCTTTGTACTTTTAGTAATAGTGTGTGTGTGTGTGTGTGTATATATATATATATATATATATATATATATCTTTGACCATTTATTATTTTGATGGTGAAATAATATACTAATATAAAATTAAAGTTATACGGTAAAACTTATAGAATTATTATCTAAGATAAAATTCATATGAAAATAATCCTTCGACACAAATTTTTAAAAAATAAAATTGCACACAAAAACAATAAGGATGGGTAAAATTCTTTTAGAAATTAAAATATTTATTATATTAATAGTTTTAAAGTTCATCCGATAATATATACTTGAGATCATTAAATAATACAAGCAAACAGTTTATTTAGAATTAAGAATATATCTTTAAGCTTAGTTAGCAATTGGGTAAAATTTAATTTTAAAAAATATATATATAAATTAACATTTGAATCTCAAAGTTCAATTTTTTAATAAAAATAATTTACTTAAATATATATTTTAATTTAGTACATAAATAATAACTAAATTATAAAATTAGTGAGTTCATTAAATATTATTTAGTTCAATTTTTTCAATTCCCTTCTCTAGAAGTTTTTCTATTAGTAATGTTTTTTTATTAATATTATATTTTAGGATTTTACGTTAGGAATGAAGTTAGAGAGAGAAGAAACAAAATTAGAAAAAGAATACTTATTTAAATAATATTACAGTTTTGGAGTTTGTGTTAGGATGAAGTTAGAGAGTGGAGAAATAGAATTAGAAAAAAATATTTATTTAAGAGTTAAGGAAATATTATGTTTCTACTTATTTATTAGAATAAATAATATTATAAAATTTTAAACATGCATTATAAAAAATAAAAAATGAGCGTTTTTTCATTAGTACATCTCCATCGTGGTTAACTAAGTATAAATTTTGCCAAATTATACATTCATGTGTAATTATAACAAACCAAACCACAAAGAGTATGAGTGTAAATTTTGCCAAATTATATATTCGAGTGTGTAATTTACCCTGTACACATATTGTAAAGGAAACATCCACATTTTTTACTAACAATGACACTCAGATCATAAAGTTTCTATTATTTTTCTCAATATTTGGCTGATATAGTAAAACATATGCTACTATAATAACTCACATGTATATGGACTTGTGATTGAAATTTTTTATATTCATGATGATGTAAGAGCTTTAGTTCCAGCAACTTGATGTCTTTCCTATTTTCTTATGTTTAACTATAGAACTTATAGTCATTTTTATCACATAATCAAGCACAAACTTGTGTATACATATAAAATTTTCTAAATATAGTAGTATAAGAGTATCTCTTTGACCTACTCTGTAATCTTACTTCTATATATCTTTTTTTGGTTCAAAACTCTTGAGGTTGATCACTTTTGCATTTCACTGTTCCTTAAAAATTTTACCTTAATTTATATATATAGTTATTAATTATTATTACATATATGAATTGAATGTTTTGAATACTTTGTTTATTGTTATGAAGTTACAGTTCAATATTTTTAAATTACTTCATTTAATATGGTAATATTTTGAATGTTCCTTTCATATCTAATTATTATTATATACATATATATATAAATCAGTTAGTCATACTTCAATGACTACTACTCATAGACAAGAGCGAAGGAGTTCATACAATAGAAAATACTATGAAAATTTAACTCCTGAGAAAAAGCATAACAGAATCAAAGATATAATGAATGCAGGAAAAAGAAGAAAAGGACAGTGATTATATCCACGTTTGTATCGACGAAATTCTTTCAACCTCTTCGAATAATTGATATGATAGTATTTTTTCTTGCTCACATTTCAAGTTCAAAATATAAATTATTCAAAGAGGCTGAAAAACTTCTACTTGAAGACATAATTGAAAATTATGCAACGGCATTCAAGGTATTAAATTATTATTATTATTTATGTATTTATTTAATTTTTCTTTATTATATCACATGATTATAATTAATTTATGTTAAAAAATATATATTTTGTTACTCAACTTCTAGAAAACACTCTACTTTCTTGAAGGAAGAATTATAGCGATTAAAAATGCATCCGAATCATGGTACAATGCATGCAAGTAATGCAAGAAGAAAGTTGAAGTAAGAAAGAATTGACTCGGTTATACTAATTGCAAAACAAAAGACGCTAAATACTTTCAAATGTATTATTATATCTTTAAACATTCTATTTTTTTAAAAAAATTACAATATGACAAATATGTCATTATTTATTATTATGTATCAATGAAATATACTCATTTATGCAGATTTATGATGCAATTTTGAGTGATCTAACAAATAATGCATATCTAACAATATTTGATGATTCGTAATCATTAATGAATTATTCACTAGATGAGCTAATACAGTTAAAAAGTCAGGTAATACTTTTTTCCTTGCTCATAAAATTTATGGATAAAACAATTCATTTGAAATGTATCAATATTACTAAAGTAAATTTGTTCTTTTTGTAGGATGAGGAGATGAATGAATTTTACGACAAAGTGACAAGTTGCGAAGGAAAATCGTTTCTTTTTATGATCAAGATAGACAACAGTAAAAATGACGTAGTCAAAAATAGTGTCATGGTGGCAGCTATCAAAGAAGTTTCACTTGAGAATGATATATTTGAAGAAAAACTCAGAAATATAAAAAAGATAAAGTGTTGAGAATTTTCAAAAGAATAGTAATAGATTATTTAAGAATGGTTAGAATTATACCTTTTAATTTCTTATAGTTTATACTTGATTCCTTCCATGTGAATAATAGTTAACTTATAATTTTTTTTTTCAACAAGTGAGTTTATATTACCAAGGTTACATAATAGAAATAGTTTTTGGTATTTTAATTAATGTGTTTGGATGTATTATAATAGTTTTGAATGTTTTGGGTATTATAATAAAATTTTAATATATTTTTTATCCATGTGCATCGTACGTGCTTTAAACTAGTGTGTGTCTATATATATATATATATATATATATATATATATATATATATATATATATATATATATATCCTGCTTGTGTTATTTGTCTTAATAATATATATTATTCAGACAAATAACACAAGCATCACAGGACTCAAACCCTAAATCTCTGATTTTGAAAGACGAATAAGTAATATTGGTTACAACCTTTAGTTATCATAATTTATATTTGACATCCATCATTATTATTAGAGCAATGCTACACATCATGAAAATATTTCAAGAAATTTTATCTTGAATGATGTGGCAATTAAATGGTGAGTTAATATTGGTGGGATTCCCCCCATACACGGAATGTCAATGGTATTATCACTTGCCACATCATTCATGAAGGCAATTCATGATAAAATTTCATGACGTTTAGCATTTCCCTTATTATTATTATTGGAAGTCAAAACACACACCCATACCCACAATATTATAAGGACAATACTTGGGTCCAACCCCAGGAGGACCAAGTTGATTCTTTTGGGTGATGTGTTCCAATCAAATGTTGACACTTATCCCAGATATATAAAATATTAAAAAACTTAAAAATATAGATCAAAACTCATTTTAACTGGATTCGTATTAAAACTCATCTGAACTTCCCCCTCTCTCTCCACATCAAATATATGTATCCATCTCCATCTCCCATACATATATATACACTCATATATATACACACACACCATCAACCCCATCATCAATCAACAATAAAACCCATCATCATTTATCATTATTTCTCTCATTACTTTTTATGTACCCTGTATGAAATTGAAGCTTATATATTTAGAGAAACAAATCAATATAAAGTGGATCTCGAGATGCTTTCAATTGTACCTTGCCTAGGATTTATGAGATCTAATATTTCATATGCTTTCATATGATGGATGATGATGGGTTTGATGGTGTGTGTGTAATGTATGGGAGATGAAGATGGAGATGGATACATATATTTGGTGGAAAGAGAGAGAGAGAGAGGGAAAGTTCAGATAGGTTTTAACACGAATCCGGTAAAAATGAGTTTTGATACATATATTTAAGTTTTTTAATATTTTATATATTTGAAATAAGTGTCAACATTTGGTTGGAATACATCACCCAGGAGAACCAACTTGGTCCTCCTGGGGTTGGCCCCAAGTATTGTCCATATTATTATGAGTAATGACAGAAAGTCTAAATCGGTTTGAATAGTTTTACGTGAGTGGAGTGATAGATCCCTCCACATGACATCATGTGGTAGGGCCTACCACCACTCACATAAAAATAAAATCGGACTAGTCCAATCGGCATCCAAATCATTATTCTATTATTGTTATTATTGGATTTGAACCGAATCCGTGTACAAATGCAACCTAAAATCTATAACCTACTATTCCTACATCTGAACTTTAGCAAGATAGAGGCTTTTATTTCTTGTAGTTTCTCAGCAATCAAACAGGCCACAAGGATTTGAATTAAGTTGCAGTGTGATGGCCCAGTTTAAAACAGACCTTGTTTTATTTGAACTGATCGTAGATTCAGATCGCCCATAAAATTAAACCACAAACAACCAACAAAACTGACAGAAATGTGGCCATGCTGGCCTAAATGTACCTAAAGAAAAATGCCAATACCAGGCTAAAAATTATGCCACTAACATAAAACAAACAATACACATTAAAGATTCATCACAACTGTTTATAATTTGCACATACCATTGTCACATACACAAAACATGCCAATAAAGCAACAAATAAAATACAACATCAATAACAACAATGAACCTAATGAAATTTGGCAATTGCAACAAAAAGAGCCAAACGTATACATATTTTGAGGAAGCAAATGCTTCTCTTTCATTATTATTATTCTCTTCTTTCAACAACATATATATCAGAGATGGGGTTATCCCCTCTGTTGTACACTTTCTATATTTTATACAATCATCACATTACCAGGATATATATATATATATATATAAAGCAACAAATAAAATGTAACATCAATAACAACAATGAACCTAATGAAATTTGACAATTGCAACAAAAAGAGCCAAACGTATACATATTTTGAGGAAGCAAATGCTTCTCTTTCATTATTATTATTCTCTTCTTTCAACAACATATATATCAGAGATGGGGTTATCCCCTCTGTTGTACACTTTCTATATTTTATACAATCATCACATTACCAGGATATATATATATATATATATATATATATATATATATATATATATATAACAGAGATATTAACAAACACAAAGGAAACAACCCAGCTCGATATCAATCTAAGGAACAATTCTGTGAGCTTTCATCTTATCGATCCAAGAAATAAACGATGATTTCGAGTTCCTAAATCCCAAGAATCCATGCTCTTTGCTCTTGTTCATACTATCCAACAATAACTCACCACTCAGACAAAGATCAACAAACCACCACACTCCAACCTCTTCCAATTTAGTAGGCAACAAACCATTCTCACTTACAATCTCATCCCACAATGGCCCTTTATCCTTCGTCATCTCCACCAAACTCATACCCAATCCATCCTCAAACTCGGCATACTCCACTCCGAATTTCTCAGCCAACAACTTCCACAAATGCTTCCACTTAAACACATCGCCATTGCTGCAATTGAAGGCCTCATTCTTTGCATTCGGATCCACTGCCGCCCATATCTCATGCTCGGCAATCAAGTCTGCGTCCGAAGCATTTGAGTACCTCTCCCACGCTGCCCGACACCCCAGAAACCTCAACGGAGCACCCTCCTTCTTACAAATTGCAGCATAAACACACAGGGTACCCACAATGTTCATCATACTATGCGGTGAAAATCCAAATATCACCCCTGGTCGATGAACCGACCACGTTAAGCCCTCTCTCTTCCCAACCTCTTCCCATAGAATATCTTCTTGGGTATAGTAAAAATTGGGCACATCTAGCCTTGGAAGATCCTCATGAAACGGAGGATCATGGGGTTGAACTTTGCCAAACAATTCAAACACACCAATATAATGCTTTCGACCGGTTTGAAGGCAAATGTGCTGCAAATTTGGGGAATTGGGTATCACCGCGTTGAGCACATTTCTGAACATTTGTCCATTCACTTGGCAATTCTCGATTTCAGTGGATCGATTAGCCCAAGTTACATAGAAGATATGAGTGATGTCTTGGAGGGTTGAGAGCTTGGATTGGGTTTGTTCAGGGTCAGAGACGTCACACTGGATGTATTCGACGGGGTGGTCGGCGTTCCAGGGAGGGCGTGGGCGGCGGGCGATGCCGTAGACCTTCCATGGGCCGCCGGGGGTGTCGGAGAGGGGGAGAATCTCGGCCAGGCTGTTGCCCACTATGCCAGTGACGCCGACAATAAGACCCACGCTTTGGTACTTTGATGGTGCATCGTCATCTTCCAATTTCTTCTGTGGGTATATTATGATTCGAATTTGGTGACAGATTTGATTTGTTAGTATGAAAAATCGATGAGATTATTGAATTTAACAATAGATATAAACACACGTGTATGTATATGTATATATATGTAGGGAGAGAGGAACAAAATTACCTGTAGATTTGTTAGTTTGAACCATGAAATTATTGAACTACTTGCAGATTTGTTAGTTCATATTCATGAAACTATTGAACATAACAACACATATATATGTAAACACATCACATGTGTGTATATGAATATATATGGAGAGAGAGGAACAGAATTAATTGCAGATGTGTTAGTTTTAATCATGAAATTATTGAACTACTAGCAGATTTGTTAGTTCGAATTAGGGGTGACCACGGATCGGATCGGATCGGATTTTGCATAATCCTCATCCGATCCGCGGATTACGGATTAGAGAAAATCCAATCCGATCCGATCCGTGGGAATCTACCAATCCGATCCGATCCGATCCGTGATTGAACGGATCGGATCGGATCGGATCGGATTGACGGATTGGCCTAGTACTCCTATTTGAATTTTTTTTTTCTACTTCAAAATTTTCAAAAAATAATTTGATCAACAAACACAACACTTTTTAAATGAACATAATTGTTAAATAAACAAATATAATATATATTGAGTTTTTAGGTTTACCCATGTAAATATGTAGCATATTATATTAGGGAGCTGATATTGGCACTCCATCAATATCCTCTGGCACTCCACTTCCACCTTTTTGTAAAGTACAATTACAAAGGTGTCCCTCTATTATACAATATTTGATTCTTTTATTTTTAATACCCTAATTGCCCTTATTTGATAATGTTAGAATTCTTAACTCCAAATTGCAAATTCTCTCTCACGTTCTTTTTTTGTGTAAAAATACTTCTTCGTTGATTTTAAAAATATTATTTTTTTCATGTTGAATTAATTTGTCAATATTTATTTTAGAAGTAAGAGAGTTTAGGATTTAATATAATGAGTTAGAGAGTATCAATCAAATGTATGTGATTCGGATAATAAAAGTTACATCATTAGATAAGTTGGGAAGAAGTTGTTAATAATAGATTACTTAGAAAAATATTAAAAATGTATTTGAGTTGGAAACAAACATTATATCAATGAATAAAACCGATTTGAAAAAAAATTAATTATATTTAAAATCAAAAGAAAGTTTAATTTCACTTGAATAAAAATTATGATATATAGTTCTTTAAAAAAATTAAGGAAATCTTTTTTATTTTAATAGAGAACTTTAAGAAATTAAAAGATGAAAAGAGAAAAATATGACTCTATGAAATATTTTTTCAATTGTAGTTGTCTTAATTTAACTAAGGAGCCTTTGCACCAAAATTTCAAAAGATAAAAATAAAAAAATTAATATGATATTTTTCTTTGTTTGCCTTTTATTTTCTCCTCCTTTCTATTTTGTTTGTTCACAAATTGATGGTATGTTTCAAAATTTTAATTTAAGTTATTTTATAAATAAGACACATGGAAAATAAATTACACGTTTGGAGAGTAAAAATAGAATATTTCAAATTTTGGATTCTTTGAGTTATATAGGATAGTGACACGAACAACAAGTTTCAATTAAAAAATGTCTAAACTATAATATTTAAGTGGTAATAAATGGATTGTTATATTGCAAACCTAAAGTAAAAAAGTTAAAAAAGCTTTTTTTTAAGAAAAATAAAATAAAATAAAAATTGAGTCTTGAATTAGAAGGGCAATTAGGGTACTAAAAATATAAGAATCTAAAATGGTATAACATAGGATTACTTTTGTAATTTTACTTTACAAAAATATAGGAGTGGAGTGCCAGAGGATATTGGTGGAGTGCCAATATCAGCTCCCATTATATTATTATACATATAATTACTAATTATATATATAAATATATTGCCACGGATTGCTACGGATCGGATCGGATTTCTGACCCTCCAATCCGCAATCCGATCCGTGGCTAACGGATTTTAATTTTTCAATCCGCCACCAATCCATTAGCTAACGGATCGGATTGGATTCGTCCGGATCGGATCGGATTGGATCGGATTCACGGATTCACGGATTTTTTGTGCACCCCTAGTTCGAATTCGTGAAACTATTGAATATAACAATATATATATATATCCATACACACACATGTAGAGAGAGAGGGGAACAGAATTACTTGCCTTTGCAGCGCCAATAGCTCGGGCCCACCACCAGCTCATTTTATTGTTTCAGCTGCAGCTATCAATTGTAGAAATGGAGAAATGTACGTGAGTTTGTGTGTTTGGGGAGGGAGAGAGAGAGAGAGAGAGAGAGAGAACTGGAGCAGCTAACACTAACAGGCGGAGAGTGATAGGTTAGAGGATATGGCTAAACAATTTTTGTGGTGGGATTGTGAAATGGGTCCACTAGTTCCTTCGCGACGCAATTAAATTCTTTTCAGGGTCGCTTCACTTGGGGGTCCGAAATCCAAATTTGACAGAAGATTCAATAATTTGGGAATGTATAAAAATCATAAACATATTCAAGATGAATTTTTATTTAAAAAAGTCTCAAAAAATAATGGATTACTATGGGCATTTATTTCTCAACGTCATATTTAAAAATATAAAAACTCATAAAAAGTCTATACATATTTCTATTTTTAATGGATGATAGTTCAAATTAGGAATGATAACGATAAAGATCTCTATTCATAATTCTATTATTGATGAATGATTGTTTGAAATAGAAATGATAACGATAAGAGTCCATCTCTTATTTATGCATAATTCTATTATTAATGAACGATTGTTTAATATAGAAATGATAATGACAATGGTCTATCTCTTATTTATATGGTAATTATATTATTAATGAACGATTATTTGAGACAGAAATGATAACAATAAGGGTCTATATCTTATGTATGCATATTTTTATTATTAAAGGATGGTATTTCGATGCGAAAATGATAATGAAAAGGGTCCATCTATGCACCCCATCTAAGGAATAAACTCTTCTCTTGTTTCGGTGAATTCTTAAATATGTACGCGAGATGAATCCCCCAACCTTCCTTCCCTATTAGGATTCAGAATTTTCTCTCACCCCCAATTCCACCCTTTTCTTACACTCAAAATTTTTGTTCCAAGTTGATTTTTGTTTTTTTTGGATAAATTATAACACATTTGATAAATAATTATCAAAACAACACAACTACAATTTTTAAGGTTACACATACATAGTTGGTATTTTTTAATAGTTAAATTGAAAATAAAAAAGTATTATTGTAAATAGAACACAAAAGGGGCCTCCCTTGCCAACTTTCTTCTCTTCCCCAATCTTACTGCAACTCTATTAACATATATATATATATATATATATATATATATAACTTTTACCAACATCATTGTACTTTGATTATTATCAAATTTTATTTGTTTTCTGAACTGGGACATATTTAGATGTGTTTAATTGAGGGCTTGGTAAAATATATATATATATATATATATATATATATATATATATATATATATATATATGCCATAGGGACGAACATAAACAGGCTAATATTTGTTGTTGGAAAATTTTTTGTATAGTTTGCAGAACGAGCCATTGTTGTATTTTGGATTTTCTATGAACAGTAAGAAAAAACAGCCAAAAAATGTCACGTACTAAACAAAACAATGCATACAATACAACCAAATAGATAAGATCATAATACCGAGAAAAGAAAAAGAATATGGAGAGAAATTAAAGAAGAAGAAGAGAAACAAAAATTAGACATGCAATCACTTAGGACATGTTTGGTAACCATGTTGCTTTTCTTTTTTAATTTTCTGAAAAACGAAAGTTAAAATTCTGTTGTGCCTATCATTTCTGTTTCTGTCCAAAGCAGAGTTAAAACCAACGAATGAAATTAACATTAACAGTGTCTTATATACAACTGTTTCTTGTTTCCATAATTAAGACAGTCTCAACATGATATGAATTATATTTTTTGGGTAAAGATATATCGGAAATGGCCCAGCGAACAAACCCTCACAAGTTTAGTATAAGAAAGAGAGAGACAACTCTTTCAGTGAGTTCTTCAGAAGAGTTATGGAGTCTCATAGGAGAGTTTTGTGGAGAAAGAGAATAGTTTGTCAAAGAGAAAGAGAGCTCTTTCAGAGTGTTCTTCGGAAGTGGCTATGGAGTTTGATACTCTACAGGCATGGGCTGCATTGCACCGCCTTGGCGACAACACCAACAAGAAAAGTTACTTCGAATCTATGCCGTCTGGCTATAGATTCTGCCCCCGAGGATGAAGAGCTCATTGTCGATTAACTTTGGTTGCGAAATCAATCAAATGCAATTCCAAATCGGGGGCTGGATTAGAGCCAGGCTCAGGATCTCTCGGATTTTAAGCCATACCTGTTTATGGAGACAACACGCACCCAGCTAGTAGACCAGAGGTTTAAGAGAAGACGAGAGTGTTTTCATGGAGAACCATTTTCATCATCTACTGAACCAAGAACTAACAATTGGTGAAGAACTTGAACAATGGTAGTTATCATGAAGACTGAGTTTCACATATAAATGCATCATAAAGCAGTCTTAACTTATATTTGACATATATGAAGTTTCACAAACAGAAGATATTAGAAATATTCATATATATGTTGGTACTTAAACCAACCACCTGTTACACATGAAATGCTTTAACCTCCCAAAATAGATTGTAGATGAAACCAACAGTTACATGCGAGTTTTACCAGCTTCTACCCAACTAAAACATAATAATCTACATGTTGTTCTACAACTTTTACATATCACAAATGCAGAAATATCAATTTGAAGGCATAAATCCATCAATTACATACATGCAATGCGTGCAAGTTGGGTAAGCGATGGCTCACGCAAACGCTATTATTGCAAGCGAAGTTCAGTAGCCTGAGGAGTGTCTTCGAATCTTTTTTAGTCAAGAGCAAAAGGTCCAATACTGCTGCTGAACAAAATCAACTTTATTATTAATTAAATGACAAGTAATTTACTATAATTGCGATGAAAGGTCCTCCTTCAATAACAGGGACATATTTTTGAAGTATTGGTATCCATAAAGAAGAAAGTAACACAGTTCAACAATTTAGGGGATTGAGAACACACAGACATACAATACAACCTTTAATATGTAATAATAAATGTTCAAGAAACACCTATAACCTTGAGATCCTGATATAACGCGGAACTCATTCCTTTTCCTGTATGCAAATACAATATTTTTCCTATCATCATGCAGCAAAAGAAAACAAATATATGCCTGTAGGAAAAATTAAAACACATTGCACTTTAGAATCTAAAGTCTAAAACTCTAATTCATAGTAACCACCACAACCGCCCTTGTATACTATACCGAGACAGTTGAACATTTCAGAAATATAAAAAAGATAAAGTGTTGAGAATTTTCAAAAGAATATAAATAAATTGTTTAAGAATGGTTAGAACTATACCTTTTGATTTCTTATAGTTTATACTTGATTCCTTCTATGTGAATAATAATTAACTTATAAATATTTTTTTTTCAACAAGTGAGTTTATATTACCAAGGTTAGATAATGAAAATAGTTTTTGGTGTTTTAATTAATGTGTTTGGATGTGTTATAATAGTTTTGAATGTTTTGGGTGTTATAATAAAATTTTAATTTATTTTTTATTCACATGCTTTAAACTAGTATATATATATACATATATATATATTATTCAGACAAATAACACAAGCATCACAGGACTCAAACCCTAAATCTCAGATTTTGTAAGATGAAGAAGTAATATTGGTTACAGCCTTTAGTTATCATAATTTATATTTGACATCTATGATTATTATTATTATTGGAAGTCAAAACACACACTCATAGCCACAATATTATTATGAGTAATGACAGAGAGTCTAAATCAGTTTGAATAGTTTTATGTGAGTGGAGTGGTAGATCCCTCCACATGACATCATGTGGTGGGGCCCACCACCGCTCACATAAAAATAAAATCGGACACCTCCAAATCATTATTCTATTATTATTATTATTATTATTGGATTTGAACCGAATCCTTGTACAGATTCAACCTAAAATCTATAACCTACTATTCCTACATCTGAACTTTAGCAAGATAGAGGCTTTTATTTCTTGTCGTTTCTCAGCAATCAAACAGGCCATAAGGGTTTGAATTAAGCTGCAGTGTGCTGGCCCAGTTTAAAACAGACCTTGTTTTATTTGAACTGATCTTAGATTCAGATTGCCCATAAAATTAAACCACAAACAACCAACAAAACTGACAGAAATGTGGCCATGCTGGCCTAAATGTACCTGAAGAAAAATGCCAATACCAGGCTAAAAATATACCACTAACATAAAACAAACAATACACATTAAAGATTCATCACAACTGTTAATAATTTGCACATACCATTGTCACATACACAAAACATGCCAATAAAGCAACAAATAAAATACAATACAACATCAATAACAACAATGAACATAATGAAATTTGACAATTGCAACAGAAAGAGCCAAACATATACATATTTTGAGGAAGCAAAATATGTATACTATATATAGGATAGTATGAACAAGAGCAAAGAGCATGGATTCTTAGGATTTAGGAACTCGAAATCGTCGTTTATTTCTTGGATCGATAAGATGAAAGCTTACAGAATATAGATATCTATATAGATATATATAACATCTAAGGAACAATTCTGTAAGCTTTCATCTTAGCGATCCAAGAAATAAACGACGATTTCGAGTTCCTATCTATATATAACATCTAAGGAACAATTCTGTAAGCTTTCATCTTATCGATCCAAGAAATAAACGACGATTTCGAGTTCCTAAATCCCAAGAATCCATGCTCTTTGCTCTTGTTCATACTATCCAACAATATCTCACCACTCAGATAAAGATCAACAAACCGCCACACTCCAACCTCTTCCAATTTAGTAGGCAACAAACCATTCTCACTCACAATCTCATCCCACAATGGCCCTTTATCCTTCATCATCTCCTCCAAACTCGTACCCAATCCATCCTCAAACTCGGCATACTGCACTCCGAATTGCTCAGCCAACACCTTCCACAAATGCTTCCACTTAAACACATCGCCATTGCTGCAATTGAAGGCCTCATTCTTTGCATTCGGATCCACTGCCGCCCATATCTGATGCTCGGCAATCAAGTCTGCGTCCGACGCATTTGAGTACGCCTCCCACGCTGCCCGACACCCCAGAAACCTCAATGGAGCACCCTCCTTCTTACAAATTGCAGCATAAACACACAGGGTACCCACAATGTTCATCATACTATGCGGTGAAAATCCAAATATCAACGTCGGACGATGAACCGACCACGTTAAGCCCTCTCTCTTCCCAACCTCTTCCCACATAATATCTTCTTGGGTATAGTAAAAATTGGGCACATCTAGCCTTGGAAGATCCTCATGAAACGGAGGATCATGGGACACACCTATATAATGCTTTAGACCGGTTTGAAGGCAAATGTGCTGCAAATTTGGGGAATTGGGTATCACTGCATTGAGCACATTTCTCAACATTTGTCCATTCACGTGGCAATTCTCGATTTCAGTGGATCGATTAGCCCAAGTTACATAGAAGATATGAGTGATGTCTTGGAGGGTTGAGAGCTTGGATTGGGTTTGTTCAGGGTCAGAAACGTCACACTGGATGTATTCGACGGGGTGGTCGGCGTTCCAGGAAGGGCGTGGGCGGCGGGCGATGCCGTAGACCTTCCATGGGCCGCCGGGGGTGTCGGAGAGGGGGAGAATCTCGGAGAGGCTGTTGCCCACTATGCCAGTGACGCCGACAATAAGACCCACGCTTTGGTACTTTGATGGTGCATCGGCATCTTCCAATTTCTTCTGTGGGTATATTATGATTCGAATTTGGTGACAGATTTGATTTGTTAGTATGAAAAATCGATGAGACTATTGAATTTAACAATAGATATAAACACACGTGTATGTATATGTATATATATGTAGGGAGAGAGGAACAAAATTACCTGTAGATTTGTTAGTTTGAACCATGAAATTATTGAACTACTTGCAGATTTGTTAGTTCATATTCATGAAACTATTGAACATAACAACATCACATGTGTGTATATGAATATATATGGAGAGAGAGGAACAGAATTAATTGCAGATGTGTTAGTTTTAATCATGAAATTATTGAACTACTAGCAGATTTGTTAGTTCGAATTCGTGAAACTATTGAATATAACAATATATATATATATATATATATATATATATATATATCCATACACACACATGTAGAGAGAGAGGAACAGAATTACTTGCCTTTGCAGCGCCAATAGCTCGGGCCCACCACCAGCTCATTTTATTGTTTCAGCTGCAGCTATCAATTGTAGAAATGGAGAAATGTATGTGAGTTTGTGTGCTTGGGGGGAGAGAGAGAGAGAGAGAACACTGGAGTAGCTAACACTAACAGGCGGCAAGTTATAGGTTAGAGGATACGGCTAAACAATTTTTGTAGTGGGATTGTGAAATGGGCCTTCTTCTTTTCAGGGTCGCTTCACTTGGGGGTCGGAAATCCAAATTTGACCCAAGATTCAATCATTTGGGAATGTATATAAATCATATTCAGGATGATTTTTTATTTAAAAAAGTCTGAAAAAATAATGGACTATTATGGGCATTTATTTCTCAACTTCATATTTAAAAATATAAAAACTCATAAATAGTCTGAAAAAAATAATGGACTATTATGCATATTTCTATTTTTAATGGATGGTAGTTCGAATTAGGAATAATAACATTCATAATTCTATTATTGATGAATGATAGTCTGAGATAGAAATGATAACAATAAGAGTATCTTTTATTTATTCATAATTCTATTATTAATGAACAATTGTTTAAGATATGAATGATAACGACAAGGGTTTATCTCTTATTTATACATAATTCTATTATTAATGAACGATTGTTTGAGCAAAAATGATAACAGTAAGGATTTATATCTTATGTATGCAAATTTTTATTATTAATGAACAATTGTTTGAGACAAAAATGTTATTGATAACAGTAAGGGTCTATATCTTATGTATGCATATTTTTATTATTAAAGGATGGTATTTCGATGCAGAAATGATAATGAAAATGGTCCATCTCTGCACTCCCATCTAAATAATAAACTCTTTTCTTGTTTCGGTGAAGCTCTTAACTATGTCCGCGAGATGAATACCCCAACCTTCTTGCCCTATTAGGATTAAGAATTTTTTCTCACCTCCAATTCCACCCTTTTCTTACACTCGAAATTTTTGTTCCAAGTTGATTTTTTTTTGGACAATTTATAACACATTTGATAAATAATTATCAAATCAACACAACTACAATTTTAAGGTTACATATACATATAGTTGGTATTTTTTAATAGTTAAATTGAAAATAAAAAAGTATTATTGTAAATAGAACACAAAAGGGGCCTAACCCTTGCCAATTTTCTTCTCTCCCCCAATCTTACTGCAACTTTATTAAATTTTACCAAGCCCTCAATTAAACACATCTAAATATGTCCCAGTTAAGAAAAACAAATAAAATTTGATAATAATCAAAGTACAATGTAATTGTGAAGTTTGCAAAACGAGCCATTGTTGTATTTTGGATTTTCTATGAACAGCAAGAAAAAACAGCCAAAAAATGTTATGTACTAAACAAAACAATGACATACAATACACAACCAAATGGACAAGATCATAGCACCGAGAAAAGATAAAGAATATGGAGAATGAAATTAAAGAAGAAGAAGAGAAACAAAAACTAGACACGCCGGTCACTTAGGGCATGTTTGGTAATAACGTCGTTTTTCTTTTCTAATTTTCTGAAAAACGGAAGTTGAAATTCTGTTGCGCTATCATTTCTGTCCAAAGCAGAGTTAAAACACGGAGGAATGAAATTAACAGTGTCCTATATACAACTGTTTCTTGTTTCCATAATTAGGACAGTCTCAACATGATATGAATTATATTTTTTGGGTAAATCGGAAATGCCCCAGCGAACAAACCCTCATAAGTTTAGTATAAGAAAGAGAGAGACTACTCTTTCAGTGAGTTCTTCGGAAGAGTTATGGAGTCTCATAAGAGAGTTTTTTGGAGAAAGAGAAGGGTTTGTCAAAGAGAAAGAGAGCTCTTTCAGAGTGTTCTTCGGAAGTGGCTATGGAGTCTGATACTCTACAGGCATGGACTGCATTGCATCGCCTTCATTCATGATTCACATATAAATGCATCAGTAAAGCAGAGTCTTAACTTATATTTGACATATATGAAGTGTCACAAACAGAAGATATTAGAAATATTCATATGTTGGTACTTAAAACCACCTGTTACACATGAAATGCTTTAACCTCCCAAAAATAGATTGTACATGAAACCAACAGTTGCATGTGAGTTTTACCAGCTTCTACCCAACTAAAACATAATAATCTACATGTTGTTCTACAACTTTTACATATCACAAATGCAGAAATATCAATTTGAAGGCACAAGTCCATCAATTACATACATGTAATGCGTGCAAGTTGAGTAAGCCATGGCTCACGCAAACGCTATTATTGCAAGAGAAGTTCAGTAGCCTGAGGAGTGTCTTCGAATCTTTTTTAGTCAAGAGCAAAAGGTCCAGTACTGCTGCTGAAAAAATCAACGTTATTATTAATTAAATGACAAGTAATTTACTATAATTGAGATGAAAGGTCCTATTTACATAACAGGGCCATATTTTTCAAGTATTGGAATCCATAAAGAAGAAAGTAACACAGTTCAACAATTTAGGGGATTGAGAACACAGACATACAACCTTTAATATGTAATAATAAATGTTCAAGAAACACCTATAACCTTGAGATCCTGATATAACTCGGAACTCATTCCTTTTCATGTATGCAAATACGATATTTTTCCTATCATCATGCAGCAATAGAAAACAAATATATGCCTGTAGGAAAAATTAAAACACATTGCACTTTAGAATCTAAAGTCTAAAACTCTAATTCATAGTAACCACCACAACCGCCCTTGTATACTATACCAAGAGAGTTTAACATTTCAATGAACCTAATGCCAACATCATTGACAAAATTGCACAATCTGTTGAAAATCTATGCAGCAATATCAGGATATGAATTGTTATATCTTAGTCCAATTCAATGCAGCAGGAATTCAGTATGTTGCATCAAAAAACAGAACATCAGTTATGGACAACAGAGAATTTTTAATTATCTAGAAAGAGAGACCCCATTTTTAATCATCCGCCAAAACGAAGTTCGTAGTTTTTAACATGTCAACTTAGAATAGCAGCAGGGTACAAGAAAAATCAATGTTCTTTCATGATTCATATGGAAATTTTCGACGTTGGTACAACAGCATATTTTTCAGCACAGATGAAGATTATGGACGGATTTAGAAAATTAGAATAAATGTTAGCCATTATAAAAGAACCCTCCAATTACAGGAAATTAATTAGCAGAATACAGGTCAAGAAAATCTTCTGAAAACCATAAAAAATATAACGCATAAATAATTCAAGATGATGGAATGATTCCCAAAAACATATTACCTGCCTGGCCCCAAAATGGATTTCTATTCTCTATTGGATGTAAATGTAATAGGAAATCAACTCAACTCTATGTTGAAAAGGGCCAGAAGATTTTTAAATCTATACCTAACCTCTCGAAGGCCTTTCCATTTATTTATTTTCTATAGGCAAGGTCAACCTATAACTGGCATCATATTGGTAGTGCAATCCTTGTGCGACAATTTGTGCATCTGATTGCTTCCATACTACATTCACATGTATAAGAGAATAAATTAACTGCTTCCAGGTAGGAGCAGAAGATTGCCCAACAATGTATAAAAGCTCCAAAAGGCCTTCATAAAATGTTTTTTCTTTTATCAATGAGTAAAAGGCCTTTTTCCACAACTGAAGAAAAAGAAATATAACAAATATAGAATGATCACATCACTAATAGAACCATGTCCATCAAAAGATCCCATTACAGGAAATCGAATAAGCTAATACTAGATGCAGCATCTCTCCAACATATGTAGGATAACAAAGCAAGCATATACCTAATGCATAAGGAAGAAAAAAAACATGAAACTAGGTCCATCTCAGCAATTTGATTGTTATCCCCACACGAAATTCTTTACACCAAAATCCAAATAAGACAGGCCATTCTCAGCCTGAAAAAAGGCAGAAACTATTCAAGATGCCCAAACCAAGAAAAGGTTTGCAGCAGCCTTAAAATTGCTCTAAAGTAATTAATTAATGAACATATAGTGACCAACAAGCTGTAGCTCTGTTGGTAAGAGTGACGAGAAATAGGATGTTTTGTTCCAGGTTTGGAGCTTCCAAAGTGATGATCTCATCCACTGGAGAGAGAGAGAGAGAGAGAAGAAACTAGACTTTATAAGGCTGATCCTATTTTTGGTGATTAGAATAGCAAGCGATTTCTCTAATCATAGCAACAAAACAACACCTAAAGAAGTTCAACTGAAGTGATATATTCCAGTATAGAACAACAACAACAACAACCAAGCCTTTCTAAATTCTAGAAATTAGAAAAATTACGCTTAAGCTTCCCACGAAGTCTGTTTGTGGATAAAAGTAAGGCCAAAAGCAAAAGAGCAGAAAACACATGCAGTACAAGTTTTTGAATCATACTTATGATATGCAGGATAAGTTAAAACTGTCCTCAAACTTCTCCCCAGCCCCATATTAACAGTTGGCTTGCAGATAAGTAGCCTACCTGACCAAGTCACATTGATTTAACATTCTTCATTCATGTCTAATACACTAACACGAGCATGTAAAACACAGTTTCAGGATATTGTTCATGTCGGATACATAGATACAAGCATGTAAGATAGTCTCAGGATATTGCTATTTTATAACTTCTCTTGATTTTTCCTCTGAGGTATAAAGGTTAAGATATTCATTCTCCTTTAACAATTTTGAGAGATGCCTGATCAAAGACATCTAGAAATCAAAACAAAATGAACTGTTTGCAACCCTTCACAAGCAAATAGGCCTTATTGGCATGACAATTGTCCAAACATATATTGTGGCTGTAAATGGTATTGGGCAGAGGGGGAACACACAGATCAGAAACTCTAGAGTCCGCTGAATTGACTACACAGTAGAGGTTTTGTACTTCATTAGTAGTAAAAAATTGGAGTATATCTTATTGATAACATAAAATAGTGCATCTAAAGAAAATGGTCATCTTCCATGCAAATCATGGTTCTAAAAATTGGCTGAAACCCTTACTTGATGGCATCACTTGGCTTCTTTACCTGTTTATAGATTTACATATTTGTCAGAGTGAAATTTGCAAGTGATACCCAAAAAAAAAAGGAAATTGTAAGTTTATTTTTCTATTAATGCATATGTTAATTTTTCACAACACATCAAAGTTTGTTTTTCTTTTTTCTTTTTTCTAACCCAGCTTTTATTCAACAAACAAAGAAATTTTATTTGTCTATTTAAATGCATGCAGTGAGAAAAAGACTATTGAAGGCGTTAGAACATTGGGCATTCCAAGTGAATCTTTGAAGCATATAGGAAATGAGGCGCAGTTTAACAAAATTTGAAAATTCTAAAGTCAAAGAGAACACCAGCCAAAGAGCACTCCCTTACTATGCAGATTTCAGCCACCATGGAGGCATCAAACTTATAGTCGAGTAAGCCTGGGAAAACAACAAATATGCACATTGTACAGACCAAGGCATGAAAAGCAAGTATCAGAACAAAACACAGAGACAGTACAATTAACATATACCATCAGATTATGCACCACAAAAAGGAACTACTCGTGTAAACTAATCAACCACATAACCAACCTTATGGTCAAAGTCATGTCACCTTACACAAACTCAACCTAAAGATTTCATAGAACTAACACTTTTCCTATTAAAAGATAAAGTTAAATAAAGCATTGAATATAAAATTCTTATCAATGAGATCAAACCAGTGAAATAAAATAGCAAAAGATTTTTATAACTACATACGTATAACAAGAATATTATCAATGAAAAAGAAAGTGACAGCCATTACTAATTAACGGTAGACATTGATTGCTATTTAATTGTTATATTGGTGATTGTACATACCATGAAGTTATTTAACTTTCCAATCATTTCCATCTGTGTTATACAAGACTTGATGTCATCTGTACAAGCCAAATGAGTAAGTCCTTCGCCTCTCATAGACAGTGGTCCATGTATCAGCTGCTGATCGAAAAAGGAAATTTACAACAATATCACACTTCTGCTTACTTCTGGCCACATTGGTACATAAAACAGGCAGAAGAAGTGTGAAAGAAACAAACAGAATGTACAAGTTTCAGAGCCAAAGAGTACACGAACTCAGCTGCAATTCCATCGATAGAATTGGATCTTCTATAATCATTTCTTTGTTAATCGTTCTGATAATCTGCGTTCTTCCTCCTTGGAAACTTGTGGATTAAGCTTCCTAAGGTTATTAACAAACATTATTGCCTCATCCCGCCGATTGTGCTTATAATACCAATCTACAATGGAGTTATATGTGCTCTCATTTGGTTTACAGCCTTGCTTAATCATGTATCGGACCACATCAATAGCCTCCACAAACATTGCATCCGCAGCATAACTTGCAACAAAGGTATTATACGTGATGGCATCTGGAATAAGCCCAGAATCCCTCATTTCCGTGAGTACCCGTGAGGCATCTCTCATCCGACCATTTCTGCAATAAGCAAAAATTACAGTGTTGTATGAAATTACATCAGGCTTGATTCCTTTTGCCAAAATATCCCTCAGTATTTCTTCAGATTTGACGAAATTTCCAGAGCGGCTGTACATATACATCAAGCTATTGTAAGTTGTCAAGCTAGGAGTAAACCCACCCTCATTCATGAAGTTGATTATCTCATTTGCTTTGGTAATCATCTGCCTCCGTCCATATATCGAAACCATAGCATTCAAAGTAGTTATGTCAAGAGAGCAACCTTTTCTTCTCAACTCCAAGAAAGCTCGTTCTGTTTCCATTAAAAGGTCACATTTGCTATTAACTAGAACGAGGGTCTTCAACAGTGCCGTATGCTGTTCAATTACGCCAGAGTATATCTCTTCTGCAAGAGCACACATCCGTTCGATTGACTTCCCATTGGCATAAGCATGCAGCAAAGAACTGTATGTCAGCTCATTGGGTTTACACTGAACATCTTTCATCTCAGAAAATACTTTCTCAGACTGTTCCCAAAGCCCTCCCCGTGCCAGTGCTGCCAAGACAGTATTATAGGTGGAAAGGTCAGGAGTGACCCCCGCATCCAACATTCTCTTATAAACAGCCATGGCTTGGTCAAAAGATCCACACCGGCTGTAGGCGCTAACTAAGGTATTAAAAGTGTCCCTCTCAGCTATAAATCCTGCTCTCTTCATTTCCTTGAACACTCCAGACACTTCCGAATCCAATCCATTCTGCCCAAACACTGCCAGAAGTGTATTCCAAGTAACAATATCTGGGGCACATCCGCTTGTCTTGATCTCTTCAAAAACCTTCATCATTTCTGTAAATTTTCCCCTGTTACCATACATCTTAATAAGAGCATTAAAGGTACATATATTTGGTTTAATACCCACACTTCTCATCTCTTCAAAAATCCTCATTGCAGACTCATCCTTCCCGGCCTTCTCAAACCCTGATAAGAGAGTTGTATAAGTAAATACATCTGGCTTAATCCCTTTTCCCATCATTTGGGTTTTAAACTCCATTGCTTCCTCCAATAAACCATCCCTAGCATAAGCCGATATCACGGAATTGTAAGTCACAATGCTAGGCAAAAACCCATTAACCTCCATCTCCTGCAGCACTTCCATGGCTTCCTTGGGCCTCCGAGACTTCCCATATACATCCAATAGAGCATTATAAGTTACCTTATCGGGCCTAAAACCAGCTAGCTTCATCTCTTCGAAAACCCCATTAGCTTCTTCATACAGTGAGCCTCGTCGACAACAACTTATTAGAGTATTATAAGTATACGCATCTGGAGCAACCCCTGAATTCTTCATCCCCTCAAAAACTGCCATAATTTTATTCCACGGCATACCCATTTTCCCATAAACATTCAGAATCACATTGTATGTAATCAATGTAGGTTTACAGCCCTCTTCCTCCATTTTCTTGAAAATCATCACTGCATCCCTATACTTCCCATTTCTAGCAGAGGCAGTTATCAAAGAAGTATAAGCATAAACATCAATACCAAAACCATCTTTATGCAGACTGTGAAGCAAACTAGCTGCTGACGAGACCCGAGCCTCTTTGCCAAGAATGTTTATAATTACAGCAACAACAGACCCACTCAACAGAAGTTGTGAATCATTTCGATTCCGAACCCAACCAAACACACTCATAGCCAGGTCGCATTTCTTGTAATGCCCTAAAGCCTTAATTATACCCAAAATATCAAAAGAAAGAGACTCAATACACACTTCTGATTCTTCTTCACGTGAATTGAATAATTTATTCAATATTTGGTCAATTTCAGTGATATCAAAATCAGGGTTTAATAGAGTTTGGAGAGTTTGCTGACCTTGCGGGGAGAGGCGGTGGTGAGACCATGGCTTGCCTCTGTTGGGGTCCCGGGATTTGCCGATGCGACGCCGTGTTCTGGCGAAAGGGGAGTGGAAATTCGGGGATTGGGGGTTGTGGGTATGTGAGGAATTGCGAGAGTTTTGTTGGGGAAGGAGGTCTTGGAGGAGAGGGGTGAGTGGAGGAGGTGGTGGTTGTGGAGGTATAGTATGGTGGTGGTCTTGAAAGAAGGGTTTCGGAGGTGGAGGGTTTGGTAGTATAAGAGGAAGAGCTATCCTATCTGCCATTAACAAACCAGAGACTAGACACACAGTTTTTTTTTTCTTGCTGAACTTGCTGATAGTTGGATTGTGAAAAGTCCGGTTTAAGAAATATCTGTTAATGTGTGAGAAAAAGAGGACCAGACAGATTAGGCTTCACTGACGACAGTGAGAGACGTAAAATATCAAGTGGAGTGTAGAGATGTTTGGACCATTCACTAAATTTGATTCTCCCCTCCAATTCCGTAAGACAAGTAGGCTCGGGCTAACTTTATTCCTAATTTCCTATTGGTCATAATCTGAAGTCAAATTTATTAGCATAAATAAATTAGGTCATGTTTGTATTTATAGATGATGGGAATTATAATTTGTTTAATTCAATTTTATTTGTTTAATTAATTACCAATATAACTGACATCGAATCTTGGTGCAATGACAATTATTTTTATTTAAAGCGATGTGTCATAAATTCAAGACCGAAGATCAATCTCTTCAAAAATGGATCCTTAACTTAAAACGGAACCACAAGCAACAATTTTTTAATTTATAAAATTAAATCAAACTGTTCTCACATAGATATTGACCAAACCAAGTTGGTTTGGTTTGTCATTCTAACGTTTTCTTTTTCTTTTTCTTTTTTGTTCATCGCTAGAATTGACTCACGAGGTGTCTCAACATGTATAATAAGTAGTTAATTTAAATTAGTATAGTAAGCCAATGAAACCGTATGTTATTGTCTGATTTATTGAGATAAAAGTAGAAATTTAGTTCATTACAATTTTTAATTTAAAATTTTAGTAATATTTACATTTTATAATTAAGAAAAAAATAAGTAATTAAACTATTCAACGAGTATGGGTTATACCACTCATTTATTAAATAGATTATATTGATAGTGTTTGAGTTGGCGCATGTAACTGAAATAACAATCAAATAATGAGTAATGATAATAACATTTCATTTTTGTAGTTGCATGCTAATTCTATATCAGTCAAAAACATTACATTTTAATTCTATATGTGCATTATATGAAAAATGAAATTAAATAAATGACGACATACAACGGTTGTCTCACACGAACTCTTAAGCCCACCACAACTGCTGTGGTGAGTCCCACTGCTTGTGAGACATCATTATTTCTAGAGCAATGCTACACGTCATGAAATTATTTCATGAATTTATATCATGAATGATCTGGCAGGTAACGTGGAGAGTTAGTATTGGTGGGATTTTCCTATACACAGAGTCCCATGATATTATCACCGAATTTCACCAATACTAACTCTCCATGTTACCTGCCACATCATTCATGATACAAATTCATGAAATAATTTCATGACGTTTAGCATTTCTCTTATTTCTATCACTACTCTTATGAATATATTTAATATACTAAACGACTTGTCCCGGTCATCATTAGTAGTTATGCAATTCAGTGGAGTTTGAGGATTTGATGCTCAACTCGAGTCCCATACCAAATTATAAGATTTTTAACCTAAGCTCAAGTCCAACTACAATTGACAATTCGTTTTGGCGGGTCATAATCATATCATGTCGATTTATGAATATTCTGTTAATCAGATCAACCCGAACACGACCCGTTTAATAATGGTGTTAGGAACCTTGACACTTAGAAAGTACAAACACTTCACCAAGGATGTTGTACCCGTATCGGACACTTCATAAAAGTGTTCTAACATTTTTTTAGGACACTCCTAGAACACTTCTTGGACACTTCTCGAACACTCCTCGAACACGTGTCGAACACTTCGTAGCAGTGATGTATATTCAAGTATTTCAAAAGAAAATCATATGCGACTAAGTTATGATTAAAAATCTCTATTTTTCTATTTTTGTTTATAAGTTTATTTGGTTCTTAATTCCTTGACGATGAATTAAAGTATTTTTGTAATGTAAATTTTTTTTGTTAAATAATTAATATATATGGATATATTATAGGGTAAAATGCTCTAACACTCCTTCGGCTTTGGATTTATTGTTCACAGATTAAACTTGTGTCAAAAAATACTCTAACACTCCCTCAGTTTTGGCTAAACTAGCCCTAACAACTAGGGGTGCACAAAAAATCCGCAAATCCGATCCAATCCGATCCGATCCGGACGAATCCAATCCGATCCGTTAGCTAATGGATTGGTGGCGGATTGAAAAATTAAAATCCGTTAGCCACGGATCGGATTGCGGATTGGAGGGTCAGAAATCCGATCCGATCCGCAATCCGATCCGTGGCAATCCGTGGCAATATATTTATATATATAATTAGTAATTATATGTATAATAATATAATATGCTACATAGTTACATGGGTAAACCTAAAAACTCAATATGTATTATATTTGTTTATTTAACAATTGTGTTCATTTAAAAAGTGTTGTGTTTGTTGATCAAATTTTTTTTGAAATTTTTGAAGTAGAAAAAAAAAATTCAAATAGGAGTACTAGGTCAATCCGTCAATCCGATCCGATCCGATCCGTTCAATCACGGATCGGATCGGATCAGATCGGATTGGTGGATTCCCACGGATCGGATTGGATTGGATTTTCTCTAATCCGTAATTCGCGGATCGGATTAGGATTGTGCAAAATCCGATCCGATCCGTGGTCACCCCTACTAACAACCCCTGTTGTCAAAAATATCCTCAGATTCTCTCTTTATTTTTTACTTAAAGAGGTATTTGAACATTTTACCCACATATATATATATATATTAAAATTTATTTTTCTTTCTAATTCAACCATTAAAATTTTTTACGTTCTTAAATAAGTATATCCCATCACACGAATTTATATATTTATATACCTTTTTGCTCTACAGTTTATTTAGGGAGGCGATATTCGCACTCCCATTTTTTACGATTGCACTCCACTTGTCTTTTTCTTTTAAAGAAAATGACAAGAAGGTCATTAAACTAATTAATACATCATCTCTTATTTTGTAATACCACAACTACCATTTATACTATAAACTTAAACTTTTTTTTAGCTTATTTACTTTCTATATTACTTTTGTTTTTTGGTTTTTGTCAAAAAAAAGTTTTTTTGCCTTCTTTAGTATTTTTATTTATGCTCCTGTCAAAAGAGATAATTTTTTCTTAGATTTTTTTTTATCCTGTCAAAAGAGATAATTTATTTAACAAATATTTTTTTTTTTTTAGTCCTTCCAAAAGAGATAATTTCTTTCTTTAATATTAACAAAAGAGATAATTTATTTAATAAAGATAACTTATTTTTGGATCCTCTCAATGGAGATAATTTATTTAACAAGGAAAAAAAAAATTGGTACTTTGTTTTTGGGTCTTGTCAAAAGATATAATTTATTCAACAGGATAACTTTTTTTTGGGTACTTTTTAATTTTTGGTTCTTGCCAAAAGAGATAATTTATTTAACAGAGACATATATATATTTTTTTGGTCTTGTCAAAAGATAATTTATTCAACATATATAACTATTTTTGAGTCCTCTAAAAAGAGAGTTTTTTTTTTTGGTTATTTTTTTCGGATATTTCTTTGTTGGTATTTTTTGTTTATTTTGACAAAAGAATTCAAAAACATTAAAAATTGAAGACTAAAAGGGTAGTTTAGTATTTTGAAAAAAAGGTAATCATTCACATGTAAAATTAACGTTAAAAGTGACATTTCTTTTAAAATGGGATTGAGAATAAAAGGGTAGTGCAAATATTGCCTCCCTTTATTTATTGTCATTTGTCAAAATTTTATAGTCTTCTTTTCTTCACCCTTTTTGTAGCTTGTTTTTGTAGCCTGTCGTGATTTTTTCCTTTTTATTACAAACTTTTTTACGAGGAAAAAATGTTTAAACAATTCTCAAATTTAAATCAATTTGATTCTTGAGAGGTATAACAAATATGAATCTGATATTTAAATTTTCTGAAAAAATATTATTTATTGCCCACAAATATTTTTTGTTAATATCTAATGTTGTGAGAAGAAAGAAAAGGAAAAAGAAAAGAAAAAAAAAGTAAAAAATAAAGAGAAAGCATCTAAGGGTATTTTTAGCAACAAGGTGTGTTAGGACTTGTCTGACCAAACTTGAGAGAATGTTAGAGTCTTTTTTGACACAAGTTTAATCCGTGAGTAATAAATCCAAACATGAGGGGGTGTTAGAGCATTTTACCCTATATTATATTATTATTTTATAGTCGTATCCTCGTCATGTCCATATCTTTTGTTTTAAAAAATTTTATATTACCGTGTCCGTGTTGTATCATACCCGCGTCCTGTCTATTCCTAGCTTGACATGAATATGACCCATTTAATAAACGAGTTACACGGGTTAACCTGTTTAACTTAAATGGGTCATGTAACCCGTTTATTAATTTAAGTATAATGTTAAAAATATAGGAAAAATATATATTGAATTGATTGAATTGATATTGAATAAAAATACATCAAGCCTATTTATAGGCACACTATCTTAGAGACTAAGTTTACTTAGGAGATAAGAAACTTTACTTCTAGATGAATTAGGAATCCTTGATGGATTAGGAAAAATGTATAAGAAATCCTATGTGGTTAAGGATAGTAAGAAAATAACATAATAAGAAAGTAACAAAATATGAAATATATTATCTAACAGTCCCCCGCAAACTCAAAGTGGGTTATATAAAACTAACTTGAGTTTGAAAATATGAAAGTGATGGTAGAGTTGTGAAGATCCAATATGTTGAGGCATATGACTACTGGAGGCGCATAAAAGTGCGGTATGACTTCTGGAGGTGCGTGGAAGCGCGTTGAAGTGCATGAAAGCGCGTTGATACTTCTGAATGCGTATGGAAACACATGATGACTTCTTCTAAAGCGCATTAGTGATCAATCACAAAGGAGTGTGATTATCACGAAAAGCGTACGGAGACGCGATAACGAAATTGTGAAGATACAGCACAATCACAAAAGTGTGTGATTACCACTTAAGGAGAGAACGAATTATTTGACAACTCTTACACCAATTATGTAAGAGCGTTGGTTAGGTGTTAATTTGGCAGAAGCTATTTTCTACGATTGACCATGGATTAAGAAAGATTTACTAAGGATCGGTTGGCTCTGATACCATGTTAAAAATATAGGAAAAATATATATTGAATTGATATTGAATGAAGAATACATCATGCCTATTTATAGACACACTATCTTAGAGACCAAGTTTACTTAGGAGATAAGAAACTCTAGTCCTAGATAAATTAGGAATCCTAGATGGATTAGGAAAAGGTTTAAGAAATCCTAAGTGGTTTAGGATAGTAAGAAAGTAATATAATATGAAATATATTATCTAACATATAAAATGTAAATATGTTGAAAATTTTGAGATAATAGATGACTAAAATCGTAAAAAAAGAATAATTAGGACAATACAATTACAAAAAAAAAAGCCAAAAATAATATCCATATTGAATTTCTATTGAAATAATAGAAATGTCCATAACAAGTTACGGTTCACCTAACACAATTACGACACAATTAATTAAATGGGTTGAACTCCAAAACATGAATCAACACGATTAATTAAACAAGCAGTCCAAATCTGTATTCAGGTGAAAGCACGAAGCTCCATCTTTTAGTTTCTTAGAATAAAGATTACATAGAAGGTTCAGTTTTGACGCAGGAAGCATTACTTATTTCTTCCATTTCCTGTTCGTTTAAGAATTCTTAAGCTCCAACTTTTTCCAGATTATAAACCTAAGTAAGATGAGTTAAATGGATTGACATGATTTTGACATGAACACGATTAAGATCAATTTAAACCCGCTAATTTTATGTTGTGTTCAAGTCGTTGGCAGATCGTATCGAATTTTGCCACCTCTAAGTCCAACTAAAACATATCTTCTAAATTAATGTTTATTGGGTTGAGCTCGAATTAGTTGAGGTAAACTTGAGTTTAGTTAGGTTTGCTATGTTGGACTCAAGTTATTAATATTGTAATTAATATTATAACTTGGATTTGGTTAAGCTTGGTTGTAAGAACTGCCCACAAGCTTGTTGAAAGACAACTAAACTACCCACATTAACAAGGAGAAATGATTGTTATGGGTCCGTACTAATGCATTCTATGACTATTTTATTTTTTATTTTTTTTCTGAAATATATGGAGGGAGGGGGACTAAAATATGGGCATACTCATTCAGAAAGTTAGACGCTCTACCAATTTGACCACTGGTTGAGGTCCCATCTTATGACTATTAAGATGCTTGGTTACATTGTTTGCTCGTTTGATTCGATAGTATCTTGTATAAATAGTCAAGGAGAAAAAAATAAAGAGATAATAACTATCTATTTAGGGGTGCACACGGTCCGGATTGGTCCGATTCTGGCTTTTTTGGAACCAAACCGTATGGTTCAGTTCCACTAAAAATGGAACCGGACCGAACCGTTTAATCGTATGGAACCGAACCGAACCGCAAAGAACCGGTTTGGTCCGGTTCGGTTCTACGGTTTACCAACCTGTATCAACCTGTTTTAAATCTCAATTTCAAGCCTACTGCAAACCAATTTCAAGCATCAATTTTAAATCTTTTAAAGCTACTATTCGTCAAGTGTTAACATAATTAAATCATGATATAATTTCTTTAAAGAACTACTAAAAACTAATACAAGTAACAGTAATAACATAATAATTCAATCAGTAAAAACATAATATCTAGCATCAAACAAACTTCAAACATAATACAAATTGAAATCCCAAGCAAAAACTAAACTTCTAAAAGTTACACAAATTCAAAGTAATTAAAAACTCAATACAATACAATATATTATAAGTATAATATTTAAATATTAGATATAATATATTTTATATTTATATATATAGAAACGGTTCGGTCCGGTTCTAAGGGACTTGAAATCGTAACCGGACCGTTATTACACGGTTCAAAAAAATTAGAATTGTGACCGAACCGGACCGTGAAAAAATCAGACCGAATTGTCCGGTCTAGTCGGGTTCGGTTTGGATTCCCAGTTTGGATGAATTTTTGTGCACCCTATATCTATCTATTATATATTACATTTAAGTTTGGGAAGGCGATATTCGCACTCCTCTTTTCTACAATTGCACTTCACATATCTTTTTCTTTTAAAGAAAAAAACAAGATGGTCCCTAAACTAATTAATACATCATCTCTTATTTTATAATACCACAACTACCCTTTATACTATCAAGTTAAACTCTTTTTTACCTTCTTTAGTTTCTTTATTTTGTTTTTTCCGGTACCTATCAAAAGAAATAATTTTTTTTTACTTTTTTTACTTTCTTTAGTACTTTTTTTTTTGTCTTGTCAAAATGGATAATTTATTCAACAAAAATAAATTTTTTTTCTTCATCCAATAGAAATAATTTCTTTTTTTGAACCTAACAAAAGATATAATTTATTGAATAACAATAACTTTTTTATTTGAGTACTCTCAATGTAGATCATTTATTCAACAAGAATAAATTTTTTTATGTACTTTTTTTTGGGTCCTGTCAAGAGAAAATTTATTCAACAAGGATAACTATATTTTTGGGTACTTTTTAATTTTCAATTTCTACCAAAAGAAATAATTTATTCAACAGAGATATTTTTTGTTATCTCATGCCACAAGATATAATTCTTTGATAGATATATATCTATATATATTTTAGTCTTGCTAAAAGAAATAATTTATTCAACATAGATAACTTTTTTTTGGGTCTTGTAAAAAAGAGATTTTTTTTTTCGATTAATCTTTTCCGAGTATTTTTTTTGAATCCGATAAAAAAAGACCAAAAACATTAAAAATAAGAGACAAATGAAATGTCTAAAATGGTAGTTTAGTATTTTGAAAAAAGTTAATCATTCACATGTGAAGTGAAGGTTAGAAGTGACATTTCTCTTAAGATAGGAGTACAAACGTAAAAAATGGGAAAAATATTTTTGTCTATTTACGGCCTAAAATCACTCTATCTAACCATCTAACCGTCACAATTCCAAATACATTATAGTGTCGTAGTTACGGGTATATACTAGTAAAGAGATATTGGAGATTTGGAGAAAAACAATAAAATTGTTTAATTTTATGAGTGGCAATAGCAAAACAGGAAATTCACTTGTCTTAAAAATTAAGGGTAAAGTCGAGTTATCACTCCATTTTTTCCAAAAACACCTCGAATCTCGTTCAAATTTTTTACTGAGTGTGGACAAAGTATCTGTGATCATGGGATTTAAATTGGTTTAAATTTTAGACTGAATTTACCTCAAATGAAATTTGGATGAAGGTTTACTGCACCAAGTAACCCAAAATACAAGTAAAAAAATATAATTTTTATATTTTTAAAGATGCATGTTATTTATATAAAACAAGGTTAAAGTCGATCATTTGTTCTTTAATGACACAATACTATTGATAATCATGAATTTAACTTGTGACACAATTGTTTTAAAATTTTGAACTAAAATTATAAAATTTGATATTAAGTTAAATTTAGAAACAAAATAAAAAATAAAAAGCTTGAGTTCTTTTAAATTCCAATACAATGGAAAATTATTGAATCCCACAAATTTAAGTTGGTGTCTTATTTCATCATGTAATGCATTTTTTATTTTTTATTTTTTCCAACTAAACCAGCTCATAGCATCAATGATATTGATTACCCAGATGAATATTTGATATTAAAGACACCATGATAAAATAAGTTGCACCCATTCCAAACTCATCACATTCGCATCATGCAACATCATTGATGCATATCTAGGAGCTCGGCCCAATTCAATGGGTGTGATGCCAGTATTGGGATGGAAATTTTAAGCAAAGCCGAACATGGACAATGCCATCACAACTACTATTCCAAACATGCCAATAAGGTGTTCATGCAAACATCAAACAATGGATACTAGCCAGGGCATAATTCGTGCAAGGCAGAGTCTGTACAACTTCAGACATTGAAGACACCAAATTCAGTAGTCACTAAAAAGTATTGCATTCAGAAGCCTACATATTAAGGAAGCCCAAAAGGGAAAACTACTCGACAAAATCCAAAAAGGGCACATGCCTCTGTATAGGCACCAGATAAAGGACACGAAAACCTTACCAAAAGCCCTACTTGTCTCTATGAGCGATATCATCAGCCAGAAACCCCCATATACATAGCAGTTTTTGGATGGTAATTAAATCTAAAACCATCTCGTGCAGTTAGCTCATTTAAGAAAGTGAGGATTGATCAACCCTGCGATCTCAAGAAACCCAACACGATCCTTCCCAGCAAATATTTTCTTCAGGTTCTCATCACAGACTATGATCTTCTTGTTTTCAGGGTCCTAATCATGGAAAGAAAAAACAAAGTCAGTGCCAAACTGCCTGCGAATGCATTAAGGTAGAACTAATTATTACATGATCTATACAGTGATTCAAAAGGAAAGCATAAGCACCCTCAGATCTCAAAGACAAAAAATGTTCATTGTCACCAGTTAGCTTGACTGTAATAAGTTCGGAAAATCTCGCCACAAGATCACATTCTAAGTAATTAGCCATCTAGAATGCTCCCAAAAAAACATGGAAATGTTGACATAAAAATCCATAACAAAACCCTAATCCTCTTGGACAATTAAGCAGATAAAAGGGTCAAAAATTAAATACAGTTGCATTCAAAGAGGAAATAGGGCATAAAGAAATTATTTGTAAGCACTCTTCACCTAAATCCACCACTGCACAGTGGCTAGTTGCTCTTTACCCCTTATATATCATTAAAAAGGTCTAGTGTTAAAAATAGAAGACACACGGTCATCCATATTAAACAGGATATAAAGGGCACTCCTGTTTTGTTTTTATTTCTTCGTGCTGCACACCTCTTATCTGTTCAAATTGAAAAGACAACTTTCGTAAGTGTGAAGTGGCTATTTCACATTTAAAGTATTAAGTGATAACTGATCACTCTATCAAATATTCTTATGTGTCAAACATCAATATTCACGCCCTTTTCCTTGCATAAATCTCATTTATGCAAATAGAACTGACAGAGCTAACACACTAGGAGTTAAATGCACCATACCATACTTCCGTCCCACTAATCACCTCACTAATAAATTTACAAAATGCTCAGGAGGAGAAGTCAATCACCCCACATGGATATAGAGGCACCTTGTGGATTCAATGAATTAAGTGAGTGCATATGTTTACACTCTTACACCGCGAAATGATACAGAATCTAAGTTACTCTCAGAGACTAGTCAACCAGGCTCATCTATTTGATGTCATATCAAGTCACTTTACATAAAGAATATGTTAGTTAATTACAGGTATCCTATTAGCAGAGAGTCCTGGAAGTTTACATCATTCATATTTTCGGAGTTTCCATCAGCAAAAAACCTCCAGAAAGCATGTTATATACTGAAGGAGCTGAGCTCAAACACCTCTCTACTCCAGTACTCCGTTTGTTTGTTCGTGGTAAATATTCATGAAAAGACTAACTTAAAGGCTCGTTTTGAGCTCGTAATATATATGATGTTGTGGCCTGAATTTTGTTCCGGGCCTTGGACCCTGTTTAGGACTCTTTTGTAGCCCAATATATAAGGGGCCCTTAGGGCTTGGGGTGGGATAACAGAAAACATTGAAAATCGTAGAAAAGAGAGTGAGAGCAAGAACTAGGGTTTGGGGGCTGAAACTTGTAATCCCCTTGTTTTCGCATAGTGAAAACTTTCGCCGAATCTTCACCGTGAACGTAAGCATTTCACTGAACCACATAAATCGCTGTGTTCTGTGTGTGGTACATGTTTATTGTTCTATCAGTTTTCCAATTTGTTCTTGGTTTGCGTCGTTTGTTGTAACAATATATATACTTTTTGAACCCATTTAACTATATAAACATCATTCACATACTTATAAATCCCAGTCCAACACAATCCATAACATAATTTCATCCCTTTAAAAAATTAAATCCAAGCCCATTACCATTTTAAAGGACAGAAGCCCATCTGCCCATTAAGCATAACCCTCTACTCTCTTTCATTTTCATTCTTTTCACAATGAAGAGAATCCTAGTAGCCACAAACAACAACCCTAGCTACCAGCAGCGGAAAGCCAGCCATCCACCGATCGACAACATCACAACTGCAATAACTTGATTGCCCAAGGGCCAAGGAGGTTTTCTCTCTCATCTGAATCTAATCTCACCTTCTCTCATGACATCAACAATGGAACTTGATTTTTTTTTTTATTGCGCGAAAGAGGTTGAAGGTAATGGAGATTGGAAATCAAGTGGTAACCGGTTAGGTACTTGTATGTGTGTGTGTGTGTGTGTGTGTATAAAAGTATATTGTGTACTTTGATGTATATTGATAGGCATAAACGGGCTCACCGAACCGAGCTCGAGTTTGCCCAAACAATGTCAACCCAAGCTCCATCTTGGCTATGCTAGGCTCGATCGAGCACGAGCCAAGCTTGAACCTATATCAATATGTTGAACTGAGCCTGAACACCTCCAAGCTCTGCTTGGCTCGGCTCATCTAACACTGGAACCTTCCTCTACCAAGCATGACCCTCTTTGACATTTGTCTATTGCAAAGTTAAAGCATTCATCATTTTGGCACTCGTGCAGAATTCTTAGTTATCTAGGTACACTTTGCCACACCAATATGGTTACAATTTATGAAAACTTTAAATATTAAAAAAATTACATAAAGTATGTTTGACAACCGGCTGCAAAATAACCTTTGATTTAAACTTTCCACATTAATTATAGGTACAACCAGCCTTCCTACCAATCCCAAAGCAACATATTTAAAATATCGAGCTAACTAAACAACAGATTGACTTACAAAAACTGATTAACCCTCTAGTCAGCTAGATTTACCCATGAAGAAGTGAATAACAGCCAACTTGTGGGATAAATTCCAGTCCCACTAATTTTCTTAATAAGCTATATTGATGAAAATTTAATGCATAAGGTAGCTAGCTTACTAAAGGATCCTGTCAACATGTATGCAACCTAAATGGTTGCTTAAGAGAATTGAGGTTTATAAGCTAGGTAATGCATATGAAAGCAACATAGCAACAGGTGAAGCTTAGATTCTTATCAAATTAAGCAATCCAAAAGAATATGGATAGATTTTGCTTTCACAAGAAGTGATATATAGACGCGGGCTTGGGAAGAAATGCATTGTAAGCTATATAGATAATGAAGCATTAGCATCACACCCACCTCTTTTAATAAAATTATTCCAAATAGAAACAAAATTGCAAAGAGATTTAGATATGAAAAAGCATTACCCAAGTCCACGTAATTGAGATGCTGAAAGAGGCAGACTAGGTATAGAATATAGACCTAACATTTGTAATTATATGTATAAAAAATGACACCCCTCAAATTCACATTCTTGTGCACTGCAAAAAGATTCAGATATGTGAATCATAATTGGGTGCACTTGTGTAGTACATGCAATATAAGTTTACAATCAATGGAGCTTTGCGAGCATGGTTAGAACCTCGCAGACTCAGACAAATTACTATTGTGACAGCCATTATACTAACCCCATCATATTACTTAAAGTTTGCATGCCATGCATGCAGCTCCCTAGCATATATAATTTAATTTTATGTCATTAATTTTACCTCTTGTGGTTATACGCGTATGAGGAATAAAATGCAATAATCAACTAAATCATAGAGTAAAGAGGTTAAAAAAAAACTATAAATGCCAAGCACAACAAATGTTTGTTTTAAATGAACAAATTATGCCACTCAAGTCATTCAACTCATAAAGCCCCCAGTACTGCAACTCAAGGAACACTTTCCGGTGCTGCAAAAAAATGAAAAAATTGCTAAACTCTGCTCATAGATAGTACTGGGCAACCACAGACACTAGAATTATGATAAATGAACTGAAACTCACAAAATCTTCATAATTCATCCATGCCTTTTCTTCTAAAACTAAAGCATGGTTGTTGACTGCCAACATTGTGTGAAAATCCTGTTTGGAACAAAAAAAAGGCTTACCTAACATGGTCCCGTTAATCAATCATGGTGGAAGCGCAGACTAGGTACATACCTATTTGGAATAATAACCGCTAATAAAAATTTACTTTAATTTTATTAGCATGATACAATTATACAGAAGAAACACTCTCCACTTCATCCTGTTCTACATATATGGATGACAGCCCCTTAAACTGCCACTAACTATGGATAGTCAATCAAAGATAAAAACAAATTTTAGTTTCCTCGGCGTTTCTTCTACATCAACTTTCACAATCCACACAAAAGTATTCCTGGTTTAACTAAAGTCTAAAGTTACAATTCAACATGTTTAAATCTTGCTCCTTATACTAAATCCTTTATATGCTAAAGTATTTCTTCATAATTCTAAACCTATGAATCTGCCAAAAAAGGAGAGTGGCAACAGTTAAATTTAAAGCCTTTGTTTGCAACAAGCAAGCAACTTTATTAAACTTAGAAAATCTAAATATAACACATACATACATCCAAACACTCAATGGAACCAAACTCTGCATACCAACAAGTAACCTGCATTTCAATCATAACAAAAAGAACTCCTTTAAATATAAAGATTTCCATGAAGTTTTTCTATTTTTTTTGTTGTTCTCATTCTCAATATGGCACTTTCTGTTCTTTCAGTTACTATCCTTCGCAAAACATCCAAACTACTATAACCCATCTAAAACACAAAAAGAGAGAGTTACTTCCAGTAGCAATTAGACTAGCATTCCACCTATACCAAGTTACCAACATAATTTAACCACAAATAAGAACATGCCCAAAAGAAAATGTTTAAGAAACCCATCCACTAATACCAACCAGCGTTTATCTAGACCAATAGAACCTTATCCACGTATAAGAAGTAACAATAGCCCATCCAAAACCTGCATCTAAGCTGAAACTTTACAAGAAAATAGTAGAGTTTGATCAGCTGAATATTGTCTGTAAAACAAAGTGGTTGAAAAAAAATCCCAAGTTTCAGCATCAAGTTAAGTTAGGGTTTAACTGTTTAACATCCAGAAAGAAAAAAACCATATATAAACTCCAAAGTACAACATTTCATTCCCCACAAAAACAAATTACTCCAAAATCCAAATATATAACCAACTCTAGCTTGACAAAGACATATTAGGGCTTCAAAAGTAAATAGTAGAATTGTGAAATGCATAAATACAGAAAATACCTGAAGGTTTTGTTGTTTGATGTAAGCCCAAATCTGCTTGAGAGCTTGGGTACGAGGGATCTCCGAGACGCCGCCGAGGAACGCTTGCATTTCCGGCGACACGCGGCGGGGCTTCATGATTCCTCTCGGCTCCCGCTTCCCGGGAACAGTCGCCGGCTTCGACGCGGTGGCGTAGGTAACCGTGCGCAGCAGGCTAACACGAGTAGGAGGAGCAAGTGGAGCTACGGTAAGCCGGAGAGACGACGACGACGAAGACTTGGC
The DNA here is from genome assembly GCA_026545225.1 of Cornus controversa. Lineage (NCBI taxonomy): Eukaryota > Viridiplantae > Streptophyta > Magnoliopsida > Cornales > Cornaceae > Cornus > Cornus controversa. The sequence goes on from CM048853.1 coordinate 39,215,125, forward strand.
GAGCGACGCCGTTTCGTCGACCAAGAAGGTAGAGAAAACCCCCAAAGAAATCGCCATTTGAGGCCTTCGTAGCTATGCTTCTGTTATCTTTCTCTCTCTAGAAAATTGGGAGTGTGTGAAGCGATAAGAGTTGCGAAGCGGCTTTGGCTGTCTGCGAGAGAGAGACTATGAACCCGCCTTAATCCCTTGCTGTCTCCTTTTAACTTTTCATTGTGAATTGACTGAAATACCCTCCATGGGTTTCAGATCCATGATGGTTTTGAAATTAGGTCTTTATAGCTCGGCCTTGGTTCAATTTTTTGGTGCCAACTTCAGTCCATTCTCAGGCCCAATCTAAATGGTTCTATTTTTTGTGCCAACTTCAGTCCATTCTCAGGCCCAAACTAAATGGTTCTATTTTTTGTGCCAACTTCAGTCCATTCTCAGGCCCAACTTCAGTTCATTCTTCTGCCCAAACTAAATACAACACTCAACTACTTTGAACTCTAAATCCATAAGACTCGTATGAATCCGAGTTCCAATTAACTTGTAGACTTGTCAATAGATCGAATTTTTATTTGAAGTTTTATGCCGGATGATAATTCTTGTTGAATGGTGCATTCAAGCTGTTGTTGCCACCAAATGCTAATTTTTTGTAATTGTACGCAATTCCAATATGAGAAAGTAAGGATAACATTAATCCTCCATTGTATTTGAAAAATATAATATAGAGAAAAGAACAAAATTAATTATTCGATCCTATAATGGGAAAAATAACATGAGAATTCTTTTATCTTAAAAAAAAATGGATAAAAAAGAAAAAAGTAATCACTAATTTTCTCATTCTTTCCTTCTGACTACTTCTATTTTAGAATGGGGTTCGAAAGGTTGATTTATTCGGGAATTTTCTGATCTATACTTATTTTCAACTCTTTGAAACATTTTTGTCGTTTATTACGCCGTTCATCTGGATGTAGATTGACCCTCGAATGCAAAGACAAAAAGAAGCTTAACGGCAAAACCCAAAATAATTTCAAGTAAGTGGAATTTTTCTCATTCTGCCCCTTGATAATCTCTCTCACTTTTAAAACAAATATATAGATTTCCTCTCATTTCCTTTTCTCTTCTCAACTCCCTTCTGTTGTGAAAAATTAATAAAAAAAATAACATCAAACACACAAACAAAGACAGATTTAAAATGTTCACTCAAAATATTGGGTTACATCCTTAGTATTGCATGTTTCATTATGATGAGAAAAATAGCATATAATTGCAGAGAATTCAGACAGTGTATATAGACATCTTTTAAATCTATATAACAAATGAAAAATTATCAAAATACTTTTAAAAAATTAGTCTAAGGTGTAGAGTATAAACAGATTCACACTTTCAATCACCTTCATCCAAACTTAACCCTCTTTAAGAAAAGGCGTAACATTAGAGTCTCTTTCAAGGGAAATGAAATGAAGAATCATCTACAGTAAGAAAGCTACTTCTATCTCTAGCGCCCACAACATTGAACTTTGTACATGTGTTGTGCTCTCTACACTCATCCAATCTTGTTATTTCACATCCTCTACTTGATGTCTCGTCTAATCTCTTAGCAACAAGAAAGAAAATGGGCAATGCGAGTAAAACATGCTAATTAAACACGCATATATTAAACAACAACAAAAAGAATATATATATATCATTTCCGTTGGCAATTAATATCCTTTAATAATTAAGATCATAAGTCAATAAATCAGTTGGGAAATAGTTCACACGTCTACAATATATGAAAATAGCATAACACCAACTCAAAACAATTGTAAAGCAATATGAAAAATAAAATGTTCCATTTAGTCGTTTCCACATGGTGCAAGACATTATATATTTTCCTATTTTTTATTGTGTTGAAATTCATCTCTTTTAAAATCCACTCCTAGATTACATTCACCTCCCATGAGCATTATACTTGTCACTTTAATTTATTAGTTGATCAAAAACTAAAAGATGCTGATCAATATTAGGGGTGACAATTTCCTTCGTCCCGTTTCGCTCCTAATGGAGGGGATTTTGTCCGCCCCTAATAAGAGTAGGGCGGGTATGATTTTTTTTAAAAAAATCGCCTAGTACCCGCCCTGCCTCGATTATATTCATATATATATATATATACATATATATATATATATATAGTGACATAATTATATAAAGTGTGCCATTTCTTTTATTATTATATTACTTATATAAATATAGTATACTAGATATATGGCAGCCACAAGAGTTTACCTTATTCTACTCTATTCCTCTTTTTATCTTATGGCTAAAAGAGAACTCTCTCTATCTTGTGTACATAATAGATCTATAATAAAAAATTTCTTGAAGACCAAAACTGTTTCTATCTCCATTTACATATGTATGTATGTTTGTGTCATTTTCTTTGGTCTTATATATTGGAATTTTGACTGTAGGAGTGTTGTATCATCGTTTGGGTACATTTAGCCCAAACATCGAATTCAAAGAAAATAAAGCAAATTATTTTAAGGATTTTGTTATTCCTCTCTTTTTTTAAATGAGGCGGTGGTGGTATGCTTACCACAAACCTGTTAGGATTCTTAATGAGAGATGGATTTAGTATTTTCTTGACGGGGCGGGGTAGGGTTTTGGCATACCCGTCCCATACTCGCCTCGTTGCCATCCCTAATCAATATAGCTAGTGTTTGAATTTATATTTATATTATATAAGAAATTTACATATGAATCACTTGAATTTTGATGAGCATGATCAAAATTCGATTAATCAACCGTTAATTCAAAAATATGTTAGGCAAAAAATAAGACACACAAAAACTAGATTTTGAGTATAATAACAAAATTTTGAAAATATTGATGCTTTTTAAAATTGGCTTTGCTATGCATTCCAATCAAGAATAATGAGATAAGGCTTTCAAGAGGTGGAAATTGGTTTCAAATTCAATCCAAACACTAACTTAATCAATTTAGGTGACTGCATTTTGAGGAGGAGGCATGGTAGTGGTGGATCTTATGATTCGATCCAATGAACGTACTGCATATAATTTTTGACGATATAAAAATAAAAAAATCTGAAAAAATAATTTAGTTCCATGTGAGAAATGTGTTTTCTTAAATCACACTGTTCTAAGTTAAAAATGAAGCATTGACATTGGAACTACATTATTGTGTGAAAATGTTTTGAAAATGATGGATAGAAACACTAGAGCTTTATTGTTTGAGCATGCTTTCTTCTCATGGCATGTAAGAGTTGCATTAATTTATGTTCATAGGAGCAAGTCTATCATGAGCTCAATGAGAGCTGTCATTTCTTTTTCTTTTTCTTTTCTAGAATCAATGAGAATGACTTTGTTACGAGGAAAAACTAGTTTGTGAAAAATAGCTTGTTTTTTAGAACAATTTTATATTTTAATAGAATTGAAATCTATCTTTAGATAAGTGTCTTTTATAATTCTTTGTTTTCTGTTTTCAGGCTTGCCCATTGAAATTTTGGTCCTTTCAAAATTTACAAAAACGAAAAACAAAACCAAAAATATATATATATATTTCATGAAATTTTAATTATTAAATTATGAGTAATGCTATAATGCTCGATTGGTTTTTTATACGACCCTAACCGATAATGTCCAACAATGACTCTTAATCAGTATTAGATAAGAATAATATCTCTTTCTTCTTAAGTGTTTATTTTAATGACCATCACATAAGTCAGTAACAACAATCGACTGACACTTTTATTTATTAATAATTCGAAGCCAACACCAATTCTAACGGGACCATTCAAACCCAAGTTCAACAATTACGATGCAAGTTGAATTTAGGGGTTTATAGGTTAGGTTATACTAAAATTGAGATTAATGTTTCGTATCTTGAATTAATATGAATTAAACGTCTCAACCCATTGGAATCAATTTTTTTTTTTTTTTTTTTTTTTGAGAATCAAGCTAGAATTCATTAAGAACTCCAAACCCATCGGAATCAGAGACAGTGACATGCGTTAGCCTAGGATAATTGATTGATAAGTTTAGATGTAGAGGACAGATTATTAGATTTAACACACAAGTGTGGTTCATTGTATATGATTATGAAGGAAACTATCTATTAGGTGTGCTCAATTAAAGTTGAGGATGTCCACAAGAATCACAAGAAAAAAATAGGCCAACGGCCGGAGGGTAACATGTAACATCACTCACATTGCCTAGTATGTATGACTGTTGAACCATTCATATATATTACGTAGTGTATATATATATATATATATATATATATGACTGTTGAACCAACATCAGCACCAGTATCAATATGCCCCCCCATCGCTTTTACTGCACGCTGTTAGGAAATTGAGTACACCATCCTGTTGCTTGCCCCATAATAACTTGCATCATGCTTTTCATACATTACTTTCATATACATTCTGTGGGTGATTAATTTTGGCTGATTTTTAACCATTTTCACAAAGAGTTGCCTAACAAAACTCATTTCTTGCACTACTAAACTACCTCCTTTACCAAGAAAAGTTTTCATGCAAGAACAAAGAGTAATGATACAATTGATTCGGTAGTTTTCGGAAGTCATTTGTTTAATTTGAGTGATGAATCTAATTGCATAACATCATCACAAATTTTTTATAAAAAATAAAAAATAATGATACATATGTCTGGTTCAAAATTTATCTACGTGAGTGAGGTGGTAGTGGTGGAATCCACCACCCTATACACAAAACACACATTCAAAAATTGTCAAATCCGAAAGAAAAATTATTATCCTAGAACAAAGTGTCACAGAACTATTCGTTGGCCTTTGAAATTATCAAAATGGTTTTCCTTTAGTGGTAAAACGTATTTTCGTCATTTAACTTGTAACGGTCGCTTCAAGGATATTTTAGTCATTAAGGCTCCGTTTGGATCGAGGGATTTAGAAGGATAATGAGATAAAAGAAAAAAGAAGATATGTCATGTTGTATTTGCATACGCATCATTAAAAGAAAAGAAAGAATAACGAGGGATAGATTAGGAGGGAAAGTATAGTGTTTAAGTAATACCTTCATAATCTGAAATTGCCCTCAACAATTAAAAAAGAGAAAATTATTATTTCACCTATATCCCATAAATATAAAAGTATAGGTTAGTAATTTGGTCGTTATCCTTTTTATCACTTATCTTATTTAAACAAAACAAGAATACTATCATCTCTTTTCTTTTATCTTCTATTTATCAAGGTTTATTGTTATTATCTTTTTTTTTTCTCTCTCTTAAAAAAAAAATGATATCATCTCTTTTTCTCTTTAATATCTATTCAAACGAAGCCTAAAAGATTTGACAGCACGTGATGCTCACGCTGGGTTAAAATCAACTTGGAACTCAAGAATAGGGTGCTTTGATCACTTTAACAGTAAAAGAGATAACGTGTCCCAACAAAAAAAAAACTAAAAATACAGGAGAGTTTGTGAAGTAACCCTTATTTACGATGTGATTTTGACCTGTATTGCATTTAGTGCAGAGGAAGGTCGCGTTATATTACTTGACAATCATAAAACTCCCGTGAACAATTGATATGGTTTAAAATATTTACACACACACACACATATATATATATATATAATACACACACATAAAACAGCTTAAATTGTTTGAGAGACAAGTTCTTGAATTTTCTGAAAGGAGATGTATTATTACCAACTTGCTCGAGGCTAATTCCTGGTATAAATAAGGCAAATCCAAATTTGAAACTCATTATAAGCAAAAATACTGATTTTATCTACTAATGCATTACCAACATTTGTGTTCACAAAATGTGGATCCTACGGGTTAATATATATTAATTACTGACATAATAATTACCATCAAGACTTGTGGTTTATGGGTAAAATTAAAAGGGAGATTTTAATCTTTCTATTTGTGAGAGAGTCGATTAAACTTACATGAATATTTTATTAAGATTTGTCTGACTCATGACTCGTAGGGTATTACCTCAATATATATATATATATATATATATATATATATACACACTAGTGCATGTCCGTACTTCGGAATTATTATGCACTCGCACTCATAATCGTTATCTAAAATAATTTTAAATAATAGATAGCAGATTAATTTTTTAATCATTTTTTACCTCTACATTAAATTTTTCATCATTAACATACCAAGTTTATATATATATATATATATATATATATATTAATTGAAGCTGATGCTGGTGGACTTTTGGACACTGGATGCTGAATTGGTTTACAAGCAAAGCCTGATGGGGTCATACCACTTTTACTTTTTCATGTGAGCCAATCACACAAAGACAAGTCTGCCCAGCCTAATAATCCATCTTGTTACTAATTAGGACCCACCAAAAACAGGTCTGTGGTACAACAATTATAGTGGGACTCATTGCCAGTGTCTTTTATTTCAATTCTTCAAATATAAATTAGGTTGGTTACTAATCTTTTAATTTTAGTCTACTCTTTAGTTTGCTAAGAATGATTAAAATGGGGAAAGGTGTGTTGGACAGTATGATTTTAACAACCTTCTAATCATTTTTAAAAAACAACAACAATGAAAAAGAGCAAAAATGTAGAGAGAGAAGATGTTCCTGTTCCATTCCTTCCAAGTTGAAAATGTGAATTCACCATCTTGATAAAAAGGATTTGTTTCCAAACCTCATCATATAATTCGATTAATCATCAACTAACCCTACATTTCCTGTTTGTTTGATGAGAAATGTCAAAGAAGAAAATAAAATAAAAATTACCGCTGAAAATTTAATTCTGTCCCTCGTCGCCCTTTAACAGAAAGGAGAGAGAGTCGTTCAATAAATTCTTGACAACGTTCGGCCCACTATAAAAAGGGATTTTCCCTTTTTTTATTTGTTACTTATTTTTCTTTATATTTTGAGTCTCTACAAAAATTATTTATTTACCAAAGTATCCCTCTTCACAGAGATTAAATAAATAGGAGAGCAAATTTATCATATACACATTCTTGTCGTATAAATAAAAATGTATTTACTTCAACAAAATTATATATTACTATTTAATCAATAATATTAAAATATTTTTTAAACCAACCTTATCATCAATTTATATATATATATTTACTCAAACTCAAACTCAAAGTCTCAAAGGCTTTACGATGTCACGAAAATAAAATTTTATTTATTTTGAAAAAATAACGTGTCAATATTTAATCGGTTGATATCAATATTTCAAAAACATTAAGATATTTTTTAAACCGACCATATATTTTTACTCAAAGATCTTACCTTCAAGGCACGCATCCCAAGTATGTAGCCCCCACACGCATTAGCGATGTTACTAAAAGACCAACTAAATTTAGTTGATCACATTCACCGCCAAACTTACCGCCAATCAACAGCTGCCATATGGCCCACCACACATGTTCCTTCCTTAATATTCCAACAGGGACAATGCTATATGGCATGTTTGGCTTTCTCACAATGTTTACAAGTCCTTTTCTTCATCAAGTTTAATTAGTACTATACAACTGTAAAACTCATTTTGCAAAATTTTGTGGAACCCATCAATCATCTTTTGCATTTCAACTCTTTATATAACTTCAATTGTGAAATAAAAGTCTTCTACATGCATAAGAAAGTAATAAATTCATTTGTTTTATTTTATTTTATATATTTGAGATTACTGTGGATTTAATTGTTTATGTATAGTAAAATTTATTTTAGGAAATAAAAAAAATGTAAATTCGAGTTTGAAATGAGTGAAATAACTTTATGCCAAATAATGTCGAAGTTTAATTTTGTATTTAGATATTTCTCATATCATCTTCGAAAAAATGAACATTTAATGGGGGTTACTTATAAATTTGAAAATAAACCCAAATTTACATTATAATTAAATTCATAAGTCAATTTATTATTATTAATTTTTCAGCGCATTTACCCTACATAACATAAATTAAATACTAACTTATTTAGGGTCATTTTATCAATTCTGATGCAGCGGAAGCTAAATTAGTTCACAAAAGAAGCATAAAGCAACTTTGAATTCACAAAGTTAAGAGAAACTGTTATGACATTTTATTAATGAATGATGAATTAATTAATTGCATATATTTATACTAGTCGTTTAGAACTCCAACAAAAATTCTGAAATTTTGAGTCTTCTTCTTGTAGTACTGAAAAAACGTTATTTCGGAGTTCTAAACATTTAACTTGATTGAAAAGCAATATGAGACTAATCCGTCTCAAAATTTTTGGGTACTTTGAGAATTGTGACTCACAACTTTGTGAGTCACAGTTCCTAAAGTACCCATATATTTTGAGACAGAGGGAGTAATGTGTTTTGTTTGTTGGATCATTTTTAATTAAGGATGAGTGTTGGAAACGATATGATCAAACTATATGGAGAAAAAGTTGACTCCACCAACAAAATGTTAATAACTCGTCCTACATTATATTCACGGGTAAAGTACATAAAACTCCCCAATAATTTGAAAAGTGTGCAAAAAAAAACTCTTTACGTTTACTTTCCTTCCCTATAGTTTGTATTGGATGCAAATAAGTCATTCATAACTAAAATCATTCTTTAATACCAATTTTAGCCATTTTGGATTATTTTTTTCCAAATTTTTATATTTATATATATATATATATATATATATTAGAATGGACAATACTGTTAAAAAAAAAAAGCACCTTTTTTTTTTATAAAAAAATAAAAATTTAGCACCATTTTTTTTAAAAAAACAAACAGTTTAGAACTATTTTTTCTAAAAAAAAACAAACATTTTCCAAAAAAATTCAGCATCTTTTAAAAAAAAAAACAAAATTTAGCAATTTTTTTTCAAAAAACAAATCTGCATTTTTAGGTACTGTTCATTCTAAAAAAACAAATATATATATAAGTTTCAGAAAAAAAAAACTGATAACGGTAAAATTTGTATTAAATAGTGTTTTTAGCTCAAAATGAGTTATTTGCACCAAATACAAATTTCAGGAGAGAAAAGTAAACATGAAAGGAGTTTTTTTCACACTTTTCAAACTACCCAGGGCTTTTCTTCACTTTACCCTTATATTCATTAGTTCCATTGAACTTTGAGAAGTAGAATACCTTAACTAAATTAGATAAATGAATGAGTATGTTATTTATAGGGTAAATTATACTATCTTTTTGAGGTTTCGTCATTATAAATTTACCACTTTTATTGGTTGTAAAATTGTACTAACTCTCTTGAGGTTTGTATTTTTTTTAACACTGACCTCTCTAAAGGTTTATATTTTTGTAACACTGTATTTTCTTGTGTTAACATCAGTTAAGATTAATGTGGTCAATGTGTATACAATAATCATAAATTTGTGTGATGTTATAAGGATATAAACATAATTATATAACCTCTCGTTAACTTTGAAATGAGAAGTCAGTGTAATTTTATAAACAAAAAAGGAGGCAAGTGTATATTAACTAAATCTCATAAAAGTAATTTACACACATTTTTAATATCGAGTTAATCCATTTAATAATAAAACTCACATGCCATCTCATTAACTAAATAAAATTCAGAAGTACTAAATAAGATTTAGAAATTCTATAAAATAAGTCATATGTAATAGGGTGCACACCGATCCGATTGAATTCATGATCTAATTTGAATTAATTTGATCCAATCTAATTTTGTGTGATTTAAATTGATTTATTTTTAGAGAAATGCTAAACGTCACAATTTTATTTTACGAATTTTAACTCGAATTTATGTGTCAGGTGTTAATACCATAGGGACTCCGTGTATGGGGGGAATCCCACCAATAATAACTTACCATTTAATTTTATTTCCTAAAATAATGGACTCTATCACCTACCATATAAATTCGAGTTAAAATTTATAATATTTATTCGAGACATGTACCATTGCTCTTAGTTTTATGGTTTACTCCAATTTTATTCCTATAAAATTGTTGGGACTGAACCAATTCAATTCGTGTGCAAGTACTTGTATCATAATTGAAACTATTTTTTAAAATTTTCTTTTTCCCTCTTTAAATAAAAAAAGCCATTTAAAATTTTCAGATATACTATGGAGATAACCCATCCAACCAGTAATTGAACGTGTGACAAATCCAAATTAACGGACCTATTTCTATTTCTCATCCCCAAAATAGATGGTTTAATTAATAAAGCAATTAGCAAGCGTAACAAGAACCCTAGAGAAAATTACTACAGTGCAAACTGCGTCAACATTATATGCTGCTTCTGATGACATGGTAATCAGATCTACTGTCCTTTATCAATTTGATTAAATCAATCAGTGGGGTCCATTAGACAGACTCTGATCAGACGCTGCAAAACACTGTGATCACTTGGAGTACAAATGTTAAAGACATGTCTAACACTGGGGTCCAACCACTAATAGAAACTCAGGCTGCCTATATATACAGTCCCTTTGTTTCTCTCTCTCTCAGCCGCTCGATCACATACAACTCACTCTCTCTATCTACAAGACACTCTCTCTCTCTATCTCTAGCTTGCTCTGCGGTGGTTAAGGTGGGAGAGAGTGCGCAGGAAAAGACAGAGCAACAATGGATCGTAAAGCTGCGTTTGTGATAGGTTTTATCTGCATTGTCGTCGCCGGCGTCGGAGGTCAAGCTCCGGCGACATCTCCTACTTCAACTCCGGCGCCACCTACTCCGACTACACCGACAGCCTCCCCACCAACCACTCCAGCGCCACCTACAACTCCGGCCGCGTCTCCACCGCCTGTGGTTACTTCTCCGCCTGCGGCTCCTCCAACTCCGACGCCTCCCGCGCCTGTCTCCACTCCTCCTGCTTCGCCGCCACCAGTGAGCACCCCGCCACCTGTGAGCTCACCGCCACCAGTGAGTTCACCGCCACCAGTGAGCTCACCACCACCAGTGAGCGCACCGCCACCTGCCGTTCCTCCTCCGGCGGTTCCTCCTCCCACACCGACTACCCCTCCGCCGTCTCCTCCACCTCCGGTTCCGTCACCTCCACCACCAGCCGTTCCTTCACCTGCTCCTCTCGCTTCTCCTCCTGTTGCGGTTCCAGCGCCGGCTCCGACCAAGAAGCCAACATCTCCGGCACCGTCGCCGTTGGCTTTGGGTCCCCCTGCGCCGCCTACCGGAGCACCGGGACCGAGTGTATCCGCTAATTCGCCGGCGCTGGCGCCATCTGCTTCCGATCAGGTTAGTGTTTTTTTATTTCTGTTCTTTTCTCGGTTGATCTTCTCTATCGTGCGCAGAGACTAACAATGCGCACTCGATCTGTGCCATTTGGTGCAGATCTGTCCTTTTTAGCTACTCGCATTCTGTTTAGAGTTACAAATCATGAACTAGTTTTAGTTCACTTCACTCAACTAGCTCAAACTGTTCAACTGACGATGTAGTTAGAGGTGTTAAAGGAGCCCTAGGCGTATGGTAGTTGAGATCCGCTTTGATTTGCTAACGCGAACGGTTGCTCGTGCTTCGTGTGGCCCCTATATTCTCGTTTTCGGGTCTTGCGTCCATTAGGTCCACTCTCGATCTGGTGAGACCAAGATCACGTGTGCTTAGTGGGCTCCAAAAATCTGATTAATTTACATTAGAGACACGTGGCACAGGTGATCGGTCTTGATTAGCCAATGTGATGTTCCGGTGAGGGGTATAATGGGAAAAAAAAGGACAAAGCAGTATCATGGTTAGTACCTAACGTTGTTGGGGTTTGGTCCCAGCCAGCTAGTGATGGTACATAGGGGTCAGATATGGTGTTTGTGATTGGGGGCAACAGTGGGAAGATAAAGGGCAGAGTGGTGAGAAATTATTACATAGCTCACACACAGTCGAAAAAAATTAAATAAATTTGACACATTTCATCTCTTGCCGATTGTGATGATTACGGTCTTTTAATAATTAGAAAATTTCAAAATTCTTGAGAAATTATTAGATGGTTGGCGACGATCCGGAACAACATACCAATCACTTGTCACGCAATCAAAAAGTTAAATAAAACAGACACATTTGGTGGTTCCGGATCACATGGCCCCTGACCATCTAATAGTTTCTCAAAAGCACTAGGTGTATTGGAACCTGATTTTAGTTGGTGCATCCACTGGATAACAGTGAAATGGGCAAATTAGATTAAACGGGTTTTGGACTCGGCTTGTTCATTGGGGTGACACAATTATGACATGAACACATTAATGTCAATCCAAACTTGTTCACTTTGTGTTGGGTCAAGTAATGTTCGGTGTCCAGATTGTCACCTCTACCAGTGGCCTTGAGTCCGATTTGGGGGGTTTGAATTGGGTGGTTGTATAATCAAACTTCACAAACCTGGTTGGCAGTAAGTTACTAATCCTTCACAATGTGTGAAATATGAGATGGAGTGACACTAACAATAGCAAGCACCAAAGACATCCCTTTTAGTAACTGTTGGATGTAGAGCTATCTACATCAAGGTTCAAGCCTGCAAAAATTGTTCAAAAATTGGTATTGTCTGAAAATTCTATAAATTCAAAAGTAGTTTTCTCAATTTGGTTTCAAAACATTACATGAACTTTTGTATATGATATACGATCCATTAAATATTTGGATCATCATATTATGTGATTGAAAGTAGTAAAAGGGCAACCAATATTACAACAAAGGATCATGCATTTGTTAGTTTTGCTTTGGGCTTAACATTATTTGATCTAGTTTCATCTTTAAATTATGTGACTGAAAATCACCATGGCAGATGTGTTGGTGTATATGATCCGTAGTAATGCAAATATGTCATATGATCATAGCAACAACTACATATGTGTGGCATGATGATCATAGCATTAGGGATTTATTGTGTCTTACATTTTAGATAGCTATCTATATAGTATAATGCATCTTGGGGCACCTTTTTTGAAGATGGTTTAAGCAATTTGCAGAAAACCATGTATCTATCTATATAGTAATACATCTTGGGTCATACTTTTAAAATGAAATGCATCTGCACTAGCCTAGATTCATCTATATATATATATATATAACACATTAACATTGTCTCTTACTATGTAATTCACATATGCAGAGTGGAGTGGAGAAGATGTTGCCCATGCAAAAGATGATAGGGAGCTTGCTCTTTGGATGGGTTCTCCTTTGTTTGCTACTCTAGAGAGATTCCCTCTCACATTCTCTCACCATTTCATATGTTATTTACTTTACTTTATTATATATTACTGGTTGTATTTGGACTACACATTCAGTTGGATTCTTTGTGAGATTTTCGAGAGGCGCTTTTGTATTGAGGGATTATTATTGCTATTTTGAATGGGATGATTCTTAGTTTCCTCTCTCTCTCGTGATTTTATTTCTTTTCTCGTGCTATTGTTCTTGTTCTTAGTTGTCATTACAAAAGAATATTACTCATATAATGGTTAGGGTCTTAGAGATTTTAGTTGCAAGTAATGCAAGCTGATGATTTGTGTGAATTGAGTGCAAATGTGTTTGGTTTATGCTGCATTTGTGAAAGCTATCAAAATGTAGCTTAAATTACAAAAAATTCTTTTGGCTGAAACTAAAGGAATTTGAAATGTCTATGAGGTGCAGAGTTGTAGCTCTGTGGTTTCAATATATTGTACTCTAATCTAACTTTCATCTCTCTATCTCCAAATTTACTGCCCTAACCACTGCTGACTCTATAATACACTTATTGAACATTTAGAATAATTAAAAATAAAAAAGTGAACAGAAGTATTTATTGTAGGAGAAATAATGTCTCTATTAGTTGTAGAAGAAAGAGAGAAATACTACAACAATTGACCGTTCCATCTTCAAGTCCTGACATTCACTATTGTGGGCAACAACCTGCCCAGGCATTCTTAAAAGAATTCAACTACCCAAATGCCTTTAATTAATTCATTTTCATTGTCTAGGCAACGTTCTGGTAGATCTGCATTACTGAGCACACTCCCACTCCGGCTCCGGCCATTACTGAGTCTGGAGAGGATCAGAACTATGTAATGTTTTTGTATTTTGAATCCGGCCATTACTAAGTCTGGAGAGGATCAGAACTATGCAACTTTAGAGGCTGTTTTCGTATTTTGAATTCACAATAAAGCAACCTCACCGTGCTCTAAAGAAAACAACACATTAGCTCTAGCATGCAAAGCATAGTTAGCCAAATATTGGAGGAGAAAAAAGTGGCAGCAATAATCAAAGTCCCAATGTTGATCTCTCCAAACCAAACCACCTGCAGGAGCAATTCATTAGAAAAAAACAAAAAACAAAACAAACACATGATATTGGGTTTAAATATAATTTGGGTTTATGAGACTTTGATATGGGTAATGGCTCATTGGGTCCAATTCATTAGAAAGGTGTATGAATAATGGGCCTTAAATATCTAAAGACTGAATTTGGGCTAAGAACACATTTGAATGTTTTGAGGCCTCTAACTCTCTAGACATACCTGCCCAATCACACGCACGAACGTGGGCTTGTTGATAAATTAATAACTAAGGGCCCGTTTGGTAACCGTTTATGTTTTGTGTTTATTGTTTAAGTGTTTATATAAACAGTGTTTATGTTACGATTTTGTTTATCCATATTTATGAGTGTTGTTTGATAACCAAAAAACGTTTGACTTATTTTAATTTTTTTTTTTTTAGAATGGGTGCCCCTAAGTAACTATTTCTTATTATCAAGTATATTAGTAATTATTTATATTGTATCAAATATTTTTTTCTTAAGGCAATTGATGCTCTTTAATTCTGTCCACACTTGATAATTCTAATATTTTGATCGTTGTATCAAATAATAGTCTTTTATAATTTTTTTCTTTTCATTTTCTCACTTTTAGTTTTAATTTTTAATTAAAATAATATAATCACCATTTTAGATAAAAAAGAAAAAAAAATTTTTTTTTTCATAAACATAAACAATAAACATCATTTTGGTGTTTAGGATTTGAAGGCTTATGAACAGTGTTGTTTTAAAAACGTTTATACAATTTATAAACAAAACAAAAATTATCAAACGTGTTTATTCTAAAAATTTGTTTTTATAAACAATAAACACTAAACATAAACGGTTACCAAACGGGCCCTAAGTTCTTCGGAGAAAGCGTTGAAGTCTAAATTTTTTGAGAACGGGAGCGCCTTATATATGTACTTATCCCACCTAATTCATTATTATTTTAATTTGTTAAATTCTAATTTTTTTTTGTTGACTTTCATCTCTATGTTTGATTTAGACATATTTATATGGATTTAGCATATCATGAAATATGTCAAATTTAGCATATAAAAAGTGGTATGACAAATGAAAATTTTTCATTATTTTAATCTATGGTTCTTATTATTATTTTAAAATGTATTTTATAAATTAATAAATTTAACATATTGGGTAGAGTATACCAAAACACCATATGTCAATTTGTCACATCAGACATACCAAGATATCAATGAAATATCAGTTGGAGATGCTCTTATATATATATATATATATATATATATATATAAATTTTAACACATTTGTTTCAAGATTTTAACAAATGTAATTTTAACAAAATAGAAATGTGTTGAAAATGTGTTTAAAATGTATTTTTTTAATATATATGATTTGAACACATTTATTTCAATAATTGTTAACACATTTATTTCAAGATTTTAATGGGCTGAAATGAGTTGGTGTGTTTTATTATTACATCTTCAAATTAAAATAAATAAACAAATCAACAAGAGAAAAAAAAAATCTTAAAATGAACCTTCAAACTAAAATTATATACGGAGTAATAATTATATTAGTTTAAATTAGATTATAATATTAATATATTACACTATTTTAACCCGGAGAAAATGTACAATACACCTTGTGTAAATATATTGGGTGAATCTAGACTTTGTGTGTTGTATACGTGCGATAAAATTACCCTGTATATTATACACGGTACAATTCAGATTCATCCGGTGTATTTATACCGGTACATTGTAAACGTACTCAACACTTTGGCATAATGGGCATTGGTTGTAAAACTTGTAGGTCTAGTGTGTTAACAATGTTACAGAAAATCATAAATGAGTCACAATAGCAGGTAGTCAATCAAGATGACATTAAACCAGAATGCAGATATATATATAAGATTAAACCCATGAATATATATTACAAAAGAAATATATATGAATGTGAATCTAATTGATTAATTAATTTAAATATTGCTAATGCTTATCTTGGATCTTCTAAGTGTTGCATGTTGGTATTTCTAACATTTGCAGTATTCCGATTTTTATTTTTTATTGGATGCAATTTAATTAATCTAGAAACTGATTAATTAGTTAAACTGAAATGAAACTGATTCAGAAATATAATCTAGAATTATGTGTGTATGTGTAGAGAGAGAGAAAAATCTGATTTGAGAGATAAAAACTAATTTAAAATCTTAGAATCGATTAACGAGCTTCAAAATAGAATTGATGATATTTACTTGTTGCTCCAAAGCTAGTGCTCATTTGAAAAAAAAAAACTAGCAATATGAAATTAAATTTAAAAATTATAAAATAATTATGATATTTTTTCTTTACAATTAATTATTTAATGTATATTCTTAAGAGTTTTTTTCTTGCCAAAAAATGCATACAATCAAGGTCAACGGCCCTAGTAAGATCAGGAGGGAAAAAGTCTTTGAACAACACATTAGCTCTAACGTGGAAAGCATACTTGGCCAAATATTGGAGAAAAATGTAGTAGCAATAATCAAAGTTCCAATGTGCTCTCTCAAGAGTACCTCTACAATATTTACATTGGGTGAATCTGAATCGTACGTGTATAACTTGCAGAGCGAGTCCCATCGCACATGTACAACACACAAAGTCTAGATTCACCTCATATATTTACACCATATGTATTGTAGATTTTCTCTTCTCGAAAAATCATACTACTTGTAATTTCTACCGTCAAATTGTCCACAACAGAATCAATGTTGGCGTTATGACTGCAAACAAGTCTAGCCGTTCTCGAACCGTTTAGACTCGGCTTGAGTTCGTTTATTTAATAAACGAACCGAACATGAACATAAATATGAAGCTCGATTTGTAAATGAGCCAAGTCTCAACATCACCAAATTCGGCACGTTTGTTCATGAACACCATACAAACAGGGCTCTCAATAACAAGTTCACGAACAGGCTCCATTACTCTATATATATATATATATATATATATTACATTATACATATATATTAAATATATTCTTAAGACTAGGCCATGCATTTTCTTTTAAACTCGTAAGTTTAGTCCAGCCCAACCCAAACAATAAAATGACTAACCATTTTTTAAATAAAATAGACAAAAGTCCAGCCCAATTCCCATGTTCTGAAAGCCCACTTATATAACCTTTAACCACTCTTTTACTCTCACACCCTAGCCGCACTCCTCTCTTTAGTCTTTACATCCCAATTAACGTCTGCCGATCTTCTCTCTCTCTCTCGTTGCGTGGGAATATTAAGAATGGTGACGGTGGCTTTCTGCCGATCTACTCTCTCTCTCGTTGCGTGGGAAGATCTAGAATGGTGACGGTGGCTTTGGTGAGATCAGAGTGCTAGCTTTGGCGAGATCCGAACGGTGGCTTTGGCGAGATCGGTGACTTTCCAGGTATTTCTACTTCTTATAATTTTGTATGAGATTTCTTTTGATGGAAATTTAGTTTTAGACAGATCCGTGCATGTGTGTGTGTTTTGTGTGGAAAATGTGTGTATGTTTAGATCTGTGTTGCTGTGCATTTGTGCGTGTATTTTGTGTGTAATATGTGCATCACTATACGAGTTTCGAGCCGAGCTTGAAAAGCTCGTGAACAAGACCGAGCCGAGCTCGAACACTTGAGGTGGGAGCTCGATTCGAGCTCGAGCACCCTTCTGCACTGTCGAGCCGAGCTCAAACATGCTACTATTCGGCTCGGCTCAATTGCAGGGCGTTCAGCATACCAAACTTAGGCTTACACCACATTCTAAGCTCACATAACATATGCTTCAAAGATTTCACCTCACAGCCAAAATTTTTTTTACAAATATTATCTCAACCAAATCTTCTCTCTCCAAAACTCTCTAGAAATGCAACCTTCTCATTCAAACATCTACGGAGAAAATGTAAAATTTTTAAAAAATTATGTAACACATTTATATCAAAGATATAAGACCCGTGCAATATATTACCTCGTGTTGTAATGTTATAATACTATTAAATTGAGAATTTAACACATTTACTTAATTATTGCATTGTTGATCTAAAATTGTTGCGTTAGGAACATGACAGGCACAGGACAAAAATGACACAAGAGAGGATCCTGGTTCACTGAATAACCCTAGATTCTTCTCTCCATAATACACCAAATTTTTTAAAATTCTTTCACTGTCTGAAGAGCAAAATTGTTGAGAAATCAACTATTTCCCCAACATTTAAGCCCCATGATCAATGACTTCTGAAACCCAAAATGCTCTAGAAAGTATCGCTAGCAGTAGGAAGTTTAAAATTTGCAGAAAGAGATTCAATTATCATCCCTGACATTTGATACACATTCCATCACCCACCTTCCACACCAAGGATTGTGCTTGTAACTTTTAGATAAATAACCATTACTAGACAAGTCCTGTGAGGGTAATATTGTGAGTGTGTGAAGGTTTGTTTTAACTTTAAGCAAAAAAAAAAAAAAAACTATTACTAGATGATCATAAATAAGGATTTTGAAAAGAATTTTGGGGGCGGTGAAGCAAATTGCAGTTCAAGATAGTTGGACTAGTTTCATGAAGAGACCAATAGCTTTTTTTTTTTTTTTTTTTCATGATACTAACCAAGGTTCATAAAAAAAAAAAGAATATCATTATTGCCAAACCTAATGCTTAGATTGCATTTGCTGGTAAAATTGTAATTGAATTTCCATAGCTTATTTTTTCTTTGATGGAAAGCAATTTAGTACAAATATTTTGGAATAAATATTCATATCTGTCCAATTTATTAACCTAGGTTGTATGACAGAGTCATAGGGTCTTGATTCAAATATTTTGACTAAACTCTTGTCTAGCGCTTGGTTAAAGTATCTATTGTTTTTGTCAATTCATGAATTGTTTTGCGTTGTATTCACATATGAGTAGCTATGTTATCCATTCTCGTATTTTGAGTTTGGATTTTGATTTTAACTGCTTTTTCAATAGTCAGGCCTGATATTAAACCAAACTACTCTGTGGACTAGTTTGGATTGTATTCCTCCAATCATAGCTTTAATTGAATCATAAAATCTGTCATCCATGACCATTGCCAGGATTGGAATATCTTGACTTTGACAATAGAGAGTAGTAATTTTGATTTGAATAACCCTTGCAATTTTTTGTTTGTCAAAAAGAGCAAGTTCTACTTTTCCTTCAGTAGTGGCATTGTTCCCACTAAACTGTTTAAAAACTCGAGCAGAAAATGGATTAAAATTTGAAAATAAAGAAATCTTGTAAATTTCATTTTTTTTTTGACAATTTGAATTTTTCTCATTTGTTCTAATTGGTCTTCGGTAAAAGATATTTCTTCACCAATAACATAGGCAAGTTTTATGGTGGTATTTTTATTTTCATGACTAGTTGGTTATAACATGAAATTTTTTTCTTCATCAGAAGATTCTTCGTCACTAGAAATTTCGTAAAGAATTTCTTCTGAATCAGAAATTTCGTTACCAAAAAAATTTCAAGATCTTCTTGAATTAGCTTGATCATCTTTTTTGTTCCCTTACCCTTGTTTGGACAATTTGAAATTATATGACTTTTTTCATTGCAAATATAACATCTATATTAAGTGTTTTTAGATGTTTGTGGTTTACTAAGTATCAAATTGTACCCTTAGCATAGTTAATTACTTAGACATTTACTTCATAGTTATCTATTAATGATGATGAGCCATTATCCAATCCAAGTCTTGTTGACCACCAACTTTGATTACCCTGAAAATGTTACCACACTCTAAAACTATTAAAAATAAATAAAAATCAATGTATTTTATACTTGGAACCAAATATATTTGCAGAGTACGCCGCCTTTCATAATAATAATAAAAAAAATGCCTATGATTGAAAAAACACTGTACCAAGTATACAAAGGTATGGCTCACGCCCAACAGAGAAAATAAGGCAAAGCCCATGAGAGGTCCCGGCCCATCGTCAACATCCTAAAAGCTCAAGAGATTATCACGGAGATGCAACAACATGTATTACGTGAAGGTGTAGTAACACTTTTTTTTATTTTTATATATATATCAATATATGCATTACTTTATGAAAAATACAAAGCAAACAGACTTTTAAATTTGTGCTCCATAATAATGAGATCATGAATCCTTTATAAAGTGGACTCTGAGACCAACTCAATCAACTGTTCTCTATCTCTCCACCTGCTCAATCACCAGGTTAATTCTCGTTCTGATTGCTTCTTCATGAATACTTGTAGCCTGTCAACGCCACGCACGCTCATATATCTATACGTATATTACATTTAAGGTTAATGTTTGAATTTCTCCCTAAAAATATTTCATCATCTAACAGTCAAAAATGCATAAAAAATCAATCTTATGGTTCAAAATATCTATACTTATCTACGGTCTAAAATTACTCTCTCTATCTACGATCTAACGATCACCATTCACTTCTACCTAAATTCAAATTTAAACCTTCAACCACTCATTCCCACCTAAATTCAAAATTTAACACTCTCACATTATATATATTAAAGCCACTTCCTCAGCGTTAGTACCTACCAAAGACCATCCCCGCATACCACTATTCATCATCTTCATCACCATCATCAACCCATCTCCACCACAGACCCACCTCCCAAGACCCACATCACCTCCAACTGAACTACCCAATAACTCTATCACGAGCCCCATTAAACCACCACCATAGCAGCCAACACAATCTGTCAGCCATCACTACCACAAAAAAGACCCACCCAAAGCTCCATTACAAGACCCACATCACCACTGCCACCAAGATGTGAAGTGGGATGATCGGAAATGGTTGGCAGTGGTGGCTCTTCGATTTTCTATGTTCTGTGAGCTTCGGCAGTTCCCATGCTTGGTTTGCAGTTGGTAGCGGCAGTGGTGGCTCATGGTGCCGGCGTGGGATGGTGCTCGGTGGTGTTGTTGAAAGTGGGCTAGTGTTTGAGGTGCTTTTCTCCGGCGGTGCTCGGCAATTGCTCTTCAGGTAGTGGTACTCATTCTTCAGCCGAAGCTTGGTGGTGGTCCATGATCGTTTGTGTATACCAGCTCACGGTGTTTCTTCTTCCTTGGTGCTCAGGTGATGGCTCAATGCTGGCCGTGGGGCGGTGGAGATGGTGAGTCTCATCAGTAGTGGTGGTGATGTGAAGATGTTGGTGGTGGCCAAAAATGGCGGCAACTGCTTGTGGCAATGGCTGTGGTGGCCGAAAATGGTAGCTACTGTTCAGTGAAGGGGGCGAGCTTTGATGGTTGTCGGTCTTCTCATTGTGTGTGTGAATTGTGCTTGTGGGTTTTTAATAGTGATTGAGCTTCAGAATGGCGGTGGTTCGCAGCTGGCCGTGGGTGCTCCGGCCATGGTGGAGGTTGGTGTTGCCTTTAATGGAAGTGATGGGTTGGAGGTCGGACGAAGACCCAGATGGTGAATAGTGGCTGGAATTGTTTGTTGGTCGATGATGATGAAGATGAAACAAAATTAGAAGGCTTAGTGTTTGAATACCACAGTGGACTCGAACTTCATTCAACTCCATCTTCTTCTCACTCTTCTTCTTCTTTCCCGTCTTTCCCGACAAAGCTTTCATTTTCATCCCCTCTTCCCCCTCTCTCTCTCACTATATTAAAATCCTAATACACACTCTCTCTCTCTCTCTCTAACTTTCATTCTACTTTTCTTTTTCTTTCTTCCTTTCTCTCTCTCTACATGAGTCATGAAGGGAGCTCTTTTCCTTTTCTTGAATTGATAGTAGTATTTTATTTGTTATACAGTATAATGTTTCCATCAACTATTTTCCTTTTCTTGATTGGTTATCAATAGAGTTTAATACTATCTTAATTACACTGAATTTTTTACTAATTTGAACATTTTTAATGTATGTGCTTCTCCATTATAATTAGACATGTTTTGTTTAATTTTGAAAAAAATTATTAATTTGAACATTTTTAATGTAAGCTTTTTTGTATTAAATTAAATGTGGTTGTTTTGATTAATTAGCTGAACATTAATGAATTATTATAGAAGTAATTGCATGTGTGATTTTTCTACAAATGCTATAATTATTGCACAGTGCACATGGTGAAGGGCCCAATACAACTGAATGTATATATGAAGTTATTTACTTTTATGATTTCACCACAGTGCCAATCATCAATCAAATGACAGTTCCAACCCTACCCTGCCAAACTTTTACTGTATCCTGAACGGCTCATCAATGTGCCTGCAAAATTTTCTTGGGATGAGAATTGACAGATTTAGTGCCTTGATATGCATACGAACAATCCACAAATCACGCATTTTATTTCTAATAAATAGTCCTCCATCTCACTATTGTTATATATATTCATCCTCTGTGTATATCTATATTATATTTGAGCATTTGAGCATTGTGTCAAAAAAAAATTCACCCTAAAAAAATTCTCTCTGTCCCCCCCCCCTTCTCTCTCTCTCTCTCTTTGTGTCCCATCTCTATTTATAAAAAACACTTTGAAATAGTAAATTCATTTAATTTTTAATAAATAAATTAAAAAATAATAAAGTAAATATTTTTATTGAAAATTCTTGATAGATAAAGTAAATGTTATCAATGAACAATGATAAATTTACCCAATAAAAATATTATGATGGTTTGAAAAAAATATTTGTTGTTTTAAAGTCGCCTCTGATATAAAAAATTATTTTCCGTCGCTGGATTTGACTATTCAATTGTTTGTTGATCCTAAATAGTAAGGTCCTGTTTCAATTAGCAAGTTATGATTTCATGCTCTCAAATGCATCACATTTCAATTCTATAAATAAGATTTTTTTCAAGTTTTTTTTGTTTGTAAGAAGAATTTTTTTATAGTGCCGTAGGCACGGGCAATATCCTAATATATATATATATATATCAGGTGTGTATATACATCTTCAATCTGCTTCTTTGTTAGAAATAAGAGGAAAAATGAGAGCAATTTCTCTGAATTATATTAATGAATGGTACAAGAAATAATATACAGTGAAAACATATATATATATATATAGGAGAGGGAAAGAAGGTAGGTGAGTGGGAGCAAGTTATTCTATATATGGTATGTCCCCAATCATAAAAATTCTAATTGGATGTGAAAAATGATAAATATAAATATACTAATATATATTAACACTCCCCTCAAACTCAAGGCGGGTTATATGATGTCATCTACAATTTGAAAACAAGCTCTCAAAAATGCCCTGGTGGAAGAGATTTGGTGAAGATATCTGCTTTCTGATCATGGGAAGTGACCGATCGTAACTGCAAGATATTCTGAAGTAGATGATGACGAACAGAATGACAATTGATCTCAATGTCTTTGGTCCGCTCATGAAAAAATTATTGTGTGCAATCTGAATCGCACTCTTGTTATCACAATAGAAGTGAGTAGCAGTGGACAAACAAACACCCATATCCTAAAGAAGTCATCGTAACCATAAAAGCTCAGAAGTAGAATCGGCAAGTGCTTTATACTCGGCCTCAGTGCTAGATCGAGCAATAACGGACTATTTCTTACTACGCCAAGAGATCAGTGAGCTACTAAGAAAGAAGCATTATCCTGTAGTGGAACGGCGGTCTGTTGGGTCGCCAACCCAATCTGCATCAGAATAAGCACGAAGCACCAGTAAAGACTGGTGAGAGAAAAAGAGCCCACGAAATACAGTACCCTTGACATAACGGAGAATGCGAAGAGCAGCAGCAAAGTGAATTGATCTCGACGAAATCATAAACTGACAGACAATATGAACAGCATGAGAAATATCTGAACGAGTGACAGTAAGATATACCAGACTACCAACCAACTGACGATACAGAATACCATCACAAAGAAGTTCACCATCATGTGGAGTAAGTCTCACATTAGGCTCAAGTGGAGTATCAGCAATCTTGTTGTCTGTGATGTCATCTTTGGAAAGAAGATCAGAACAGTACTTTGCTTGAGTAAGGTAGTAGCCATCAGTAGCTCTAGTAATTTCCAGTCCAAGAAAATAACTGAGAGGTCCAAGATCTTTCATTTCAAACTGATGATTGAGAAACTGCTTAAGTTCCTGAATACCCTGAGTATCATCCCCGGTAATGATCATATCATCAACATAAAGCAAGGAAAGAATAATACCATATGCAGTATGCCGGATAAATAAAGTTAAATCATATGTACTGGTAGAATAGCCAAGGTGAGAAATAGTAGAACTGAAATTGGCAAACCAAGCTCGAGGTGCCTGTTTCAGACCATACAGAGCACGCCTAAGCCGACAAACCTGATGAGGTGGATGATCAAAACCCGGAGGAGGCTTCATATAAACTTCCTCTAGCAAATCACCATTGAGGAAAACATTTTTGACATCTATCTGAAAAAGTTTTTAATGACAGGAAGCAACCATAACAATAAGAGTACGAACAAAAGGAAGATGAGCAACAAGAGCAAAAATCTTCTCATAATCAATGCCACACTCCTGTGTGAACCCCTTTGCCACAAGTCGGGCTTTATAGCACTCAACAGACCTATTTGAACTAATCTTGATTTTATAAACCCATTTACATCCAACGGTAGACTTCCCTGGAGACAATTCAACTATATCCCATGTACGAGTCTGGACAAGTGCATCTAACTCTTCTTTCATTGCTTGCTGCCATAAAGGGTTAGAGAAGGTATCGCGAAAAGTGTGAAGTTCATGAAGGGTTGCAAAAGCATGATAACAATGATAGTCATAAAGATGTACAGGGGAGGTTCTTACTTGAGTGGATCGACGAGGATCTAAAGCAGTGACAGCATCAGGAGCCTCAGGCGGGATAGATGATTAGAACTTAACTGCAGGATGGTCAACCAGTGATGAGCTATAAGGGTTAACTGTATCTAATGAGCTAGCAAAAGGAGAATCTGAAAAAAGATCTGCAAATGTATCGAAAGATGGAATAAGAAATTGGTGATAAAAAATACCAGTGAATTTGGATAAGGTATAAAACATTTTATGTTCTCAAAAAATAACATGACGAGAGACTATATCCCTTTTGTCCAAGTCAATACCCAAGAAAACAACAAAACTGAACACGAGGTTCTAATTTTGTTCACTCATGAGAATGAAGAAGAACAAAACAAGCACACCCAAAAACTCGAACCTGCCAATAGAGACGCTTATAAGGTATTTGATTGTGTAAAAGTGGTGTGGATACACGATTCATGGTACAGACAGCAGTGAGAAATGCTTCACCCCAAAAATATGATGTCACAAAAGAAGAAATGACAAGTGATCGAGCCAAATGTAAAATATGTCAAAATTTTCGTTCAACTTGACCATTTTGTTGGGACGTACCAGGATAAGAAGAATGAAAAATAGTGTCATAGTGTTTGAGGATATTTTGAATTCATTTTGCCTGTATTCTGTAACATTATCAGAACGAAAAGTTTTGATATTTGTGAAAAATTGAGTTGAAACCATTTTGGTGAAATCACGAAAGATATTGAGTAATTTAGAACGATTTTTGACATACAAATTTACGTTTACATCTTTGCTTCTTAATCACTTAATATGGAAGCCAAACACAACACCACACACATATATATATATACATTTGTTGTATTTGTTTCTAGATTTTTCATTATATAGAAACCTAAATATTTTGTGCGTTTACTGAATTGAAACTATCGTCTTAAAAATTACGCGTGCCCTTTCGTTATAGGTGGTTAATTACAGCGTGTT
Source organism: Cornus controversa (assembly GCA_026545225.1). Lineage (NCBI taxonomy): Eukaryota > Viridiplantae > Streptophyta > Magnoliopsida > Cornales > Cornaceae > Cornus > Cornus controversa. The sequence continues at coordinate 39,240,994 of CM048853.1, forward strand.
GTTTTCCATGTCTAGGGTAAAGATGGCGGGTAACGAAAAAGTGGAAGGAATTAACCAATTATGCGATGGTTTGTCGAGGGAGAGAAAAAGAGATTTTTTACCTTAGATGAATGGATTGATAATATTGATTTTTATTGCAACCTTGCTGGCCCTTCACCGGCTAGACACAACGACAGTCCTTCACAGCAACCCGTGCAAATTCAAGTAAATGGCATAGTGATTGATCAACTAACCACCTGCAAAAGACGTCGTTGTGAGTTCGATATTGGTTCTGGCACCGCTGATGTTGGTCCTTCACAGCAACCCGAGCCATTTGAAGCGAATGCCATAGTCACCGATCAACCACTTGTGCCATCGCAGCCACAAGCAGAAGATCTCCTTGAGAGTTCTAATGATGATATTGCTTCCGACACAACTGATATTATTTCTGACCTCGGCCCTTTAGTGCAAGCTGCTAGCCATTGTTTCTGACCCTACCCCTCCATGGCAACAACAAGAGCGCTAGCAGCAGCAACAGATGTCTACTCTCCCCCTCCACAGCAGCAAGAGGCATCGGAGGAGGAGCGCCATCAGCAGCAGCCACTGCAGCGCAGCAGGACGAGCAACAACAATTTAGACGTATTGCTAGACTGAGGCCGTCTGACCTTGCCCCTTCACCGCAGCAGGAGCCAGCACACGAGCAAGAGGCACTGCAATAGTAGTTGGTGCAATCACAAGCTAGACGTATCTCGAGATGTGTAACATTGCTTTATATAAATATATACCTTATGTTTGAAGGATTTTCTCGCGGTTTCTTACGCAGCGTCATACTGTGTTTTGATGATTGCCTTGAATTATTATCTTCTTGTGGTGCAAGACACTGCAGCTGTTGCACCACAAGAAGATAATAATTAAAGGCCATCATCAAAACACAGTATGACGCTGCGTAAGAAGCCGCGAGAAAATCCTTCAAACATGAGGTATATATTTATATAAAGTAATGCTACACATCTCGAAATACGTCTAACTTGTGATTGCACCTGCAGTGCTCTTGCTTGTGTGCTGGCTTCTACTGCGATGAAGGGGCAGGGTTAGATGACCTCAGTCTAGCACTACGTTTAAGTTGTTGTTGCTCGTCTTGCTGCAGTGGCAGCTGCTGCTGTCGCTCCTCCTCCGATGCCTCTGCTGTGGAGGGGGAGAATCAGACCACTGTTGCTGCTGCTGGCCCTTCGTTGCTGTCGTGGAGGGGTAGGGTCAGAAACAACATGCCTCTGGCTAGGAGCTTGCACTGAAGGGCCGGGGTCAGAAACAATATCAGCTGTGCCGGAAGCAATATCATCATTAGAACTTAAGGAGGTCTTTTGCTTGTGGCTGCGATGACACAAGTGGTTGATCGGTGCTCAAATGGCCCGGGTTCTGTGAAGGACCAGTGCTCTGTCTAGCCGGGCCAGAGTCATCAAACAATATCCACAAGTAGTTGATCAATCACTATGTCATTCACTTGAAATTGCACGGGTTGTTGTGAAGGACTAGCGTTGTGTCTAGCCGGTGAAGGGCCAGCAGTGGCCCCCAACACCGCCTTCAGCTGCCAATACAACATCAAATATTTGACGTCCTTCACGTTCCACCAACTATCACCCCGAAAATACTAAGTAATCCGTTCATGTAGGGTAAAAATCAACAAACCATCGCATAATTGGTTAATTCCTTCCACATTTTCGTTACCCGCCATCTTTACCCTAGACATGGAAAACAACAAACTGTAATTAACAGACAGACGAAACACACGTAATTTTAGACTCAAACGCAAAGACAAGAAAATAGTAAAATTATCTATAGAGAGAGAACAAGAAAAGAGTGAAAAAATTCAATCGAACAATACAAGTAATCAAGAAGCAAATGTATATACACATGATCTACATATATGTGTGTCTGGTGCTGTGTTTGGGCTTCCATACTAAGTGAAAGTGATCAAGAAGCAAAGGTATATACATGATATACATATATGTGTGGTGTTGTGTTTGACTTCCATACTAAGTGATAAAGATGGAAACGTAAATTTGTATGTCATTAAAAACCCTAGAAACAGACTCAAACCCAAATACAAGAAAATGGTAAAATTGTGGTGAAAGAACAAGAAAAGAGAGTGAAAAAATTAAACTAACTAATCGAACAATACAACAAGTAATCAAGAAGCAGATGTATATACACACATGATATACATATATGTGTGTGTGGTATTGTGTTTGACTTCCACACTAAGTGGTCAAGAAGCAAACGTATATACACACATGATATACATATATGTGTGTGTGGTGTTGTGTTTGGCTTCCATACTAAGTGATCAAGAAGCAAAGATGTAAACGTAGGTTTGTATGTCATGAAAAAACCTAGAAATAGACTCAAACCCAAATACAAGAAAATAGTAAAATTGTCATGAAAGAACAAGAAAAGAGAGTGAAAAAATTAAACTAACTAATCGAACAATACAACGAGTAATCAAGAAGCAGATGTATATACACAACTGATATATATATATATATATATATATATATATATAAACAAGTAATCAATAAAGAAAAGAGGTATAAAATATATAAATGAGCGTGCGTGGTATTGACAAGCTACAAGTTTTCTTGAAGAAGCAATCAGAAGAACTTAGATTAATGCAATAAATAGTTTGAGAATAGGAGAAATATGGACATGATGCATTGTCATTATCATCCTTATTTAAGTGGGATAGGCTAGCAAAGTTAGTTATTCGCAGTTAATAATGTTTAAAGGTCAAGGCAGTGTCAACTTCCGAAACATCTCAGTGACAAATTGTGTAAACTCAACTATAGTAATATTAATTACCAAAGTGTTTCCATAAGTAGACATTCATATTGCAGACAGTGAATTACCACTCCATCCACCAAACAGATACGCTACAGATACGCTTATATACAACACCTGACAAAGATTAATTAAATATCATAAATAAAAGATTACAGATTAGTTTTTTAAATTTAGAGCCCATGCCTCGAGAGTAACCTTGAAAATCACGATGAGCAAAGTAACTACATACCCTATCTTCCCCAAACGCCCCTTTTCTGTTGAAAAAATAACAAATAGCCATTTGACATGAGAACTAACTGAGTATTTATTCAAGTTCTTTTTCTGTCTTACATGATTCTCCCTTTCCGCCTGTCTCTCTAAAAACACACATGTATAAACTTTTCACTTTTTGAGTCAAAAGCATTTTGATTCGTACCATTGCATTTCTCATAATTTCTTCCAATTTTTAAAGCAAGAGTTGTGGTATGCATATCAAAATTGTAGGCAGACTGCACACTAAAAAGTTCACAAAATGGTAAGGTGGGATCACAAGTAGAGTCCACAAAGAATAAAAAATGCATAGCAAGTTTTTTAAAACTAGCTCGGTAACTCACTTGGATTAAAAGTCGGAATGGTTGTCATTTTTCTCAAGAAACGACATGTACACTCCTTAAAATATTCAAAATCCCCATTAAAAATTTAATAACACAATTATCTTCAAAAGCGTGAGAAGAGTATTTAAGCTGTGAGGTGGTTTGAGTTGGGGGATGTAAGAGCACTTGACGTGTGAGGTGTAATTGAGTTGAGAGTTGTGGAAGTGCTTTTGAGAGAGAATTGTATTGTACTCTACAAGAAAAATATGAAACAAGTGAAATACTGAAATGTGACGATACAATTCAGAAAAGATACCATTGCACTTTCCTTTTTGTTTCCATTTTTTTAAGAAAATGATATTCACCTCCAAAACATTTTTGAACTCCAACTAATTTTTAATGAATAATATGACACAAATAATCCTCAAAAATGAGATGTAAGAGCACATGAAATACAGGTGGAATACTTGAATTCTGAGTTATAGGGATAAATGTGTCCTTTATTCTAAAGAAAAAAACAAGTAAAATGTGTGAGTACTGAGTAGTTTCTGAGTGTTCAATTGTTATTTGTCTTTTTTTAATGTCATTTGATGTTTAGAAATTTCAATTTACTATTTTAATTTTTAACCTATTAATATTTTCTTCTATTACAAAACCCTTTATGAAATTTCATCAAATGATTAAAACCCAAAGCTCTTTGTGAACAAAGGACTTCTATTATTAGTGGTCTTGCCATGAAAATTCTATGAAATATTGCATGTTGCAGTGTCCTTAATGATACTTTAGAAGGAAACTGTGATCTGCTGGCCAAGTTTTTAAGATTTATATTCTATTTTTTGTAGCATGTCATCCTAAGTTTCTCCCAACATGCGCACACACACACCAGCATGCCCATGATGGTTTTCCCCTTAATGACCAACTAGTCGCCTTTATATACCGTTCCACCAACCTTTTAGGGGTGATTGGTAATCATTTGGTTTTGGATTCCATCACCTCCTTACTGTTAGACCTAGATTGGTATTTCAGATCTTGGTGACAAACTCTTTTGACTTGTATGGAAACTCAAAGGATTGTAGATATGGAAAAGTTTGTAGCTAAACTAGAATTGTAAAGAATATCAGAACTAGAAAACAAAGAAGAATGTTAAATATGATACCTTCGAGAAAAAATGCTAACAACCTTATAATTCCCAGCAATACAATTGACTCCAGCTATTTTCAACTTCTTAAATAGGATTTAGTGGGAAAACACAGCAAAGTCTAAGATCTGATTCACAAATTGGAATTAAAAAAAAAAGTACATATAAACTTCTTCAGAGTACACTAAAGAACTTTGTAATGGAAGACATATATAAGAAAACAAATGATAACATGAATTCAAAAGGAATTGCCTTTCAAATATTTAAATACCATCACTCTCATCAAAAACGCAATCAGATATGAGCAGTAGACACTACAAGAATTTTAGTATTTAGTGGCGGTTTAATACTGGCGGTTTAGAAAGTGCCGGACATAACTAAAATTACTGGCGATTTTTAATAAATGCCAATATGTATTCCCAACTCTGGTGGTTTGAGAAAAACTGCCGGAAATGACCAGAAAATCCCGCGGTTTTCACTTAGCGTTTGGCAGCCCCATAGGAAATAAAACAATTACGACACCGTATTAATGCTCGGGTACTGTATAATTTCTTCAGTTATACACCCCACACCCATTATCGATCTTGATAGAAGTCTCCAGACTCTCATAGAACTCTGGAATTGAACCTGAGAACGTTGAAGTTTCTTTTTGTAACAGAGATTGGGAGGCAAATGGCAATGGACCTTCACATTCGTAACAGAGACATCAAAATCTTCCAGATCTGATTTCATACCTAAATTTATGGGCAAAGTACTGGAAAACCTGTTATTGAAGAGCTTTGATTGGGTGAGTCTATGGTTTAAAGCTAGAATTTCTGGAATTTCGCCTTTGAGATGGTTGTCATTGACATTGAGTGATTCGAGATGCAAACTCACATGATTTTCCAGCAATTTTCCCGTGAGATTGTTATTGGAGGCTTCAAATCGAAGCAATGAAGTTGGATTGGTGAATATATCAGGCAAATCTCTCTCTCTCTCTCTCTCTATATATATATATATATATGCCAAGAGTTCTGTGAAATCACTAAAAATTCATTTTGTTGTGTAACAATATATATGTATTTGGAATAACTTCAGTTTTAGCTTTAAGAGTATTAAAGGTATTCTTCAATTTTTTGAGATTTCATTTTAAGCATTTTGTATTTTTGCTCCTGTTGCATTTAGGCACGATGGAATCCATGGACCATGCATTAAAATTAAAATTGAGACGCTTATAAGGTATTTAATTGTGTAAAAGTGGTGTGGATACACAATTCATGATATAAACAGCAGTGAGAAATGCTTCACCCCAAAAATATGATGTCACAGAAGAAGAAATGACAAGTGATCGAGCCAAATCTAAAATATGTCAAAATTTTCGTTCAGCTTGACCATTTTGTTGGGACGTACCAGGATAAGAATAATGAAAAATAGTGTCATAGTGTTTGAGGATATTTTGAATTCATTTTGCCTGTATTCTGTAACATTATCAGAACGAAAAGTTTTGATATTTGTGAAAAATTGAGTTGAAACTATTTTGGTGAAATCACAAAAGATGTTGAGTAATTAGAACGATTTTTGACATACAAATCTACGTTTACATCTTTGCTTCTTGATTACTTGTTGTTATGTTCGATTGAATTTTTTCACTTTTTTTTGGCCTCTCTCTATAGATAATTTTACTATTTTCTTGTCTTTGCGTTTGAGTTTGTTTCTAGATTTTTCATTATATAGAAACCTAAATATTTTGTGCGTTTACTGAATCGAAACCATCGTCTTAAAAATTACGTGTGCCTTTCGTTATAGGTTGTTAATTACAGCGTGTTGTTTTCCATGTCTAGGGTAAAGATGGCGGGTAATAAAAAAGTGGAAGGAATTAACCAATTATGCGATGGTTTGTCGAGGGAGAGAAAAAGAGATTTTTTACCCTACATGAATGGATTGATAATATTGATTTTTATTGCAACCTTGCTGGCCCTTCACCGGCTAGACACAACGACAGTCCTTCACACCACCTGCAAAAGACGTGAGTTCGATATTGATTCTAGCAATGTTGTTTCTGACCCTGGCCCTTCAATGGCTAGACAGAGCGTTGGTCCTTCACAACCTGAGCCGCGAATGCCATAGTCACCGATCAACCACTTGTGCCATCGTAGGCATAAGTAGAAGATCTCCTTGGGAGTTCTAATGATGATATTGCTTTCGGTGATATTATTTCTGACCTCGACTCTTTAGTGCAAGCTGCTAGCAAGAGGGATGTTATTTCTGAACCTACCCCTCCATGGCAACAACAGGAGCGCTAGCAGCAGCAACAGATGTCTGACTCTCCCCTCCACAGCAGCAAGAGACAACTTAGACGTATTGCTAGACTGAGGCCGTCTGACCTTGCCCTTTCACCGCAGCAGGAGCCAGCACACGAGCAAGATGCACTGTAACACTAGTTGGTGCAATCACAAGTTAGACGTATCTCGAGATGTGTAACATTGCTTTATATAAATATATACCTCATGTTTGAAGGATTTTCTCGCGGTTTCTTACGCAGCGTCATACTGTGTTTTGATGATGGCCTTGAATTATTATCTTCTTGTGGTGCAACAGTGGCGCAATATTATCGTCTGTGACACCAGTCAATGACACTGTAGCTGTTGCACCACAAGAAGATAATAATTCAAGGTCATCATCAAAACACAGTATGACGCTGCGTAAGAAGCCGCGAGAAAATCCTTAAAATATGAGGTATATATTTATATAGAGCAATGCTATACATCTCGAAATACGTCTAACTTGCGATTGCACCAACTACTGCTGCAGTGCCTCTTGCTTGTGTGCTGGCTTCTACTGCGGTGAAGGGGCAGGGTCAGATGGCCTCAGTCTAGCACTACGTTTAAGTTGTTGTTGCTCGTCTTGCTGCAGTGGTTGCTGCTGCTGGCGCTCCTCCTCCGATGCCTCTGCTGTGGAGGTGGAGAATCAGACTGCTGGCCCTTCGTTGCTGTCGTGGAGGGGTAGGGTCAGAAACAACATCCCTCTGGCTAGGAGCTTGCACTGAAGGGCCGAGGTCAGAAACAATATCAGCTGTGCCGGAAGCAATATCATCCAAGGAGGTCTTTTGCTTGTGGCTGCGATGACACAAGTGGTTGATCGGTGCTATGACCCGGGTTGCTGTGAAGGACCAGCGCTCTGTTTAGCCATTGAAGGGCCAGGGTCAGAAACAACATCAAGCAATATTGAACTCACAACCACAAGTAGTTGATCAATCACTATGTCATTCACTTGAAATTGCACGGGTTGTTGTGACTAGCGTTGTGTCTAGCCGGTGAAGGGCAGCAGTGGCCCCAACACCGCCTTCAGCTGCCAATGTAATCCGTCACCGCCTTCAGCTGCCAATGTAATCCGTCCGTTCATGTAGGGTAAAAAATCTCCTGTCAACAAACCATCGCATAATTGGTTAATTCCTTCCACATTTTCATTATCCGCCATCTTTACCCTAGACATGGAAAACAACAAACTGTAATTACGAGAGACACGTAATTTTTAACAATTCAATGAACGCACAAAATATTTAGGTTTTATCTCATGAAAAACCCTTTAAATTGACTCAAACGCAAAGACAAGAAAATAGTAAAATTATCTATAGAGAGAAAGAACAAGAAAAGAGTGAAAAAATTCAATCGAACAATATAACAAGTAATCATGAAGCAAATGTATATACACATGATCTACATATGTGTGTACATGATATACATATATGTGTGTGGTGTTGTGTTTGGCTTCCATACTAAGTGATCAAGAAACGAAGATGTAAACGTAAATTTGTATGTCATGAAAAACCCTAGAAACAGACTCAAACCCAAATACAAGAAAATGGTAAAATTGTTGTGAAAGAACAAGAAAAGAGAGTGAAAAAATTAAACTAACTAATCGAACAATACAACAAGTAATCAAGAAGTGAAAAAATTAAACTAACTAATCGAACAATACAACAAGTAATCAAGAAGCAGATGTATATACACACATGATATACATATATGTGTGTGGTGTTGTGTTGTGTTGTGTTTGACTTCCACACTAAGTGGTCAAGAAGCAAAGGTATATACACACATGATATACATATATGTGTGTGTGGTGTTGTGTTTGACTTTCATACTAAGTGATCAAGAAGCAAAGATGTAAATGTAGGTTTTTATGTCATGAAAAAACCTAGAAACAAACTCAAACCCAAATATAAGAAAATAGTAAAATTGTCGTGAAAGAACAAGAAAAGAGAGTGAAAAAATTAAACTAACTAATCGAACAATACAATGAGTAATCAAGAAGCAGATGTATATACACAACTGATATATATATATATATATATATATATATATATATATCTATATATATAAACAAGTAATCAACAAAGAAAAGAGGTATAAAATATATAAATGAGCGTGTGTGGTATTGACAAGCTATAAGTTTTCTTGAAGAAGCAATCAGAAGAACTTAGATTAATGCAATAAATAGTTTGAGAATAGGAGAAATATGGACATGATGCATTGTCATTATCATCCTTATTTAAGTGGGATAGGCTAGCAAAGTTAGTTATTCGCAGGTAATAATGTTTAAAGGTCAAGGCAGTGTCAACTTCCAAAACATCTCAATGACAAATTGTGTAAACTCAACTATAGTAATATTAATTACCAAAGTGCTTCCATAAGTAGACATTCATATTGCAGACAGTGAATTACCACTCCATCCACCAAACAGATATGCTTATATACAACACCTGACAAAGATTAATTAAATATCATAAATAGAAGATTACGGATTAGTTTTTTAAATTTAGAGCCCATGCCTCGAGAGTAACCTTGAAAATCACGATGAGCAAAGTAACTACATACCCTATCTTCCCCAAACGCCCCTTTTCTGTTGAAAAAATAACAAATAGCCATTTGACATGAGAACTGAGTATTTATTCAAGTTCTTTTTCTGTCTTACATGATTCTTCCTTTCCACCTGTGTCTGTCTGTCTCTCTGAAAACACACATGTATAAACTTTTCACTTTTTGAGTCAAAAGCATTTTGATTCGTACCATTGCATTTCTCATAATTTCTTCCAATTTTTTAAAGCAAGAGTTGTGGTATGCATATCAAAATTGTAGGCAGACTGCACACTAAAAAGTTCACAAAATGGTAAGGTGGGATCACAAGTAGAGTCCACAAAGAATAAAAAATGCATAGCAAGTTTTTTAAAACTAGCTCGGTAACTCACTTGGATTAAAAGTCGGAATGGTTGTCATTTTTCTCAAGAAACGACATGTACACTCCTTAAAATATTCAAAATCCCCATTAAAAATTTAATAACACAATTATCTTCAAAAGCGTGAGAAGAGTATTTAAGCTGTGAGGTGGTTTGAGTTGGGGGATGTAAGAGCACTTGACGTGTGAGGTGTAATTGAGTTGAGAGTTGTGGAAGTGCTTTTGAGAGAGAATTGTATTGTACTCTACAAGAAAAATATGAAACAAGTGAAATACTGAAATGTGACGATACAATTCAGAAAAGATACCATTGCACTTTCCTTTTTGTTTCCATTTTTTTAAGAAAATGATATTCACCTCCAAAACATTTTTGAACTCCAACTAATTTTTAATGAATAATATGACACAAATAATCCTCAAAAATGAGATGTAAGAGCACATGAAATACAGGTGGAATACTTGAATTCTGAGTTATAGGGATAAATGTGTCCTTTATTCTAAAGAAAAAAACAAGTAAAATGTGTGAGTACTGAGTAGTTTCTGAGTGTTCAATTGTTATTTGTCTTTTTTTAATGTCATTTGATGTTTAGAAATTTCAATTTACTATTTTAATTTTTAACCTATTAATATTTTCTTCTATTACAAAACCCTTTATGAAATTTCGTCAAATGATTAAAACCCAAAGCTCTTTGTGAACAAAGGACTTCTATTATTAGTGGTCTTGCCATGAAAATTCTATGAAATATTGCATGTTGCAGTGTCCTTAATGATACTTTAGAAGGAAACTGTGATCTGCTGGCCAAGTTTTTAAGATTTATATTCTATTTTTTGTAGCATGTCATCCTAAGTTTCTCCCAACATGCGCACACACACACCAGCATGCCCATGATGGTTTTCCCCTTAATGACCAACTAGTCGCCTTTATATACCGTTCCACCAACCTTTTAGGGGTGATTGGTAATCATTTGGTTTTGGATTCCATCACCTCCTTACTGTTAGACCTAGATTGGTATTTCAGATCTTGGTGACAAACTCTTTTGACTTGTATGGAAACTCAAAGGATTGTAGATATGGAAAAGTTTGTAGCTAAACTAGAATTGTAAAGAATATCAGAACTAGAAAACAAAGAAGAATGTTAAATATGATACCTTCGAGAAAAAATGCTAACAACCTTATAATTCCCAGCAATACAATTGACTCCAAGAACGGTGAAGTTTCTTTTTGTAACAGAGATTGGGAGTCAAATGGCAATGGACCTTCACATTCGTAACAGAGACATCAAAATCTTCCAGATCTGATTTCATACCTAAATTTATGGGCAAAGTACTGGAAAACCTGTTATTGAAGAGCTTTGATTGGGTGAGTCTATGGTTTAAAGCTAGAATTTCTGGAATTTCGCCTTTGAGATGGTTGTCATTGACATTGAGTGATTCGAGATGCAAACTCACATGATTTTCCAGCAATTTTCCCGTGAGATTGTTATTGGAGGCTTCAAATCGAAGCAATGAAGTTGGATTGGTGAATATATCAGGCAAATCTCTCTCTCTCTCTCTCTCTATATATATATATATATATGCCAAGAGTTCTGTGAAATCACTAAAAATTCATTTTGTTGTGTAACAATATATATGTATTTGGAATAACTTCAGTTTTAGCTTTAAGAGTATTAAAGGTATTCTTCAATTTTTTGAGATTTCATTTTAAGCATTTTGTATTTTTGCTCCTGTTGCATTTAGGCACGATGGAATCCATGGACCATGCATTAAAATTAAAATTGGAGGAAAATAAATTTATTAACTGTGTATATTCTATGGTGCAGGAGGTGGTGGATTTTGGCTGCTGTTGCACTTTCTAAAAATTACTTCTTTCCCTTTATTAACTGTGTATAAGCAGTCAGGATATGATTTGTATTGATGCAGTTATATTAGTTCAGCTTCCATTGCCGAAACATATAAACGATGAGAAAGTCTTGAGTGAAATCAGTGTCGAGAAAGCTGTAGATGGCTTTCATCCTCTGGACATTGGCAAGCTGGCCATGAAAGACAGAACCTTTGTTCCTTCCTTGCACCCCCAAGGCAATATATATATATACAGTCTTGAAATATATAGACATGCTTGTTGTAAATCTATGCTTCTTCAATTAGTTGCATAAATAGCAACCCTTGTTGTTCATAGATGTGGGTCTGAGTGAGAGTATCTCCTATTGGTTAACTAGAGTACTTTTGTTCTTATAAGATAGTATTCTGTCTGGAGGGATGTCTTGAACTTCTATCATGAAGTGGCATTAGCATAAAGGGAAAGAAGGCAGTTGTGGTGGGTCGAAGTAACATACTTGGATTGCTAGTTTCACTGCTACTCCTAAAGGCAGATGCCACAGTTAAAATTGTTCACTCACATACTTGTAATCTCGAGAGCATCATTCGTGAAGCAGACATTATAATTAAAACAATATGTTCAATGCCCCAACTCGAATTGCCGATTAATTCTTGAAATAAAAAATATAAATAATGTAAATGGAAGCTGGATTACTTTATATAAATTTGAGATTATGTAGGACCATCTAAGTGGGGGTGGTACGCCGAGTGATCTCTTTATATTAGTCTGAACCATTTGAGACAGTGCCGAATCTTCTTCCGGCCAAGTCACCGTACACTGAGGAGCAGTTGAGGCAACTTTTTGGATGTTTGATAAATATGAAAATGGGTATATAACAACTGTAGAGTTGGCACGCTCTATGGCAGAGCTCGGACACGCCCTAACTGCAGACAAGCTCACCAGGATGAACAAAGAAACCAACATGAATATAGTTAGAATATGGTGGTTTGTAATTGGAATCTAGTGTTTAACAGTTCAAAATGAAAAAGGTGTTGATTTGATATTCTATACACAATTTGGGGGTTGTATGAATGGTCATTTTCATAAATTATGTCTTTATGTTCTTTTGGATGCATGTAAAGAATCAAAATCTCAAGAAAGTAGGATTTGAATGAGTAATTAAATTATTGCATATAATTAGGCAAAGGAACATTGATGAATCATCCATTTTTGGTCTAGAAACAATTAATTTTTAACCAACGCCCAGAACAACTTGTTGATCAGATTCTATAGTGCTATGAAATTGCTGGAGAAAATAAATTTACAGCATACCTATTCTACTCATTATAGTATGTTATATAAAGGTCTGAACTAGTAGAGAAAGAAATTGGGAGTAAATAGAGATAGATACGCCAAGAGAGAGAGAGAGAGAGAGAGTTGTTTCAGTAGAGAGAGGGAGTCGTTTCAGTATAGAGAGAGGGGGACTTGGAGTAGAGAGAGAAATGAGATTTAACTATAAAAAAATGGTATGAGGGCATTTTCAGAATAAAGAAAGGGTGTTTTGGGGATTTTATATCTTAAACATGTCATGTGAAACGCGTTTCACATGACTTCCTAACGGTCGTTTTTTAACAAATTAATCAATGATGGGAAGCCATTCTCTGCAATATTTTTTAAAACAACTAGGGCTGATTTACACAAAATAAAGGATTATGGTGTTAGCTTGGTCCACAACATGGAAACTTTAGTGTGTTTTTTTGTACTTACCCTGATAAATATGTATTATGAATTCCTTTCTAAAGGTTCATTTTTACTTAGGATAGGTAGGTTATCGGTGGATCATAACACTTCTTGTCACGCCCCCGATTTTCAACTCCCGAAAACTCGAAGGTGAACCTGCCATTAACCTTAATGAACCCTCTTAGTTCTCATTTTACCGTGGAAACTTAGTACTACATACGTAATTATGTGCGCATATAATCAACGCCATTCATTCCAATGGACCTCACATTAATCCATGCATGTACATCCAACTTAGTATAGACTATTGAAAAAACTTGGATGAATTTCTGGGAGCATATATATATATATATGAAGGTAGATTAAATTTTTTATATTATGAAATTATGATATGTGAATAACATCCTTGATTTGATAAAGAAATTGTATATAGATAGGGAGACCATCTGAGATCCTAAAACCTTATTCAAAATTTCTGGTGCTAGTGGAGTTAACTGACTCTAAAATCTTTAGTCTAAATTTTTGATGCAGATGGATGAGAAGAGAGAATTTATTAAATACTTATACAAATAAATTACAAAGTAAAGAAAATACATGAATTATTACGACAATCGATAATAGTAATTCTTGGTAAAAACATGGTTAAGTTGTACTATATATATTACATAAAATTCTAATATGCCATTTTTCTTGACTAGTATTCTGTCAAGATATTGATTTAATACATTTGAATAGACAAGTCTTGCAAATGATAAATTATTGTGTCTATATATAGTCTACTAAGATTGTAATTTACCATGTCTTGTTCTACTGTCTGTTAAGATCATAAACTACTATGTTGTGTAGGCATAAGATTTAAAATGACTACAAGTTTCTCTGTTGCCTTGCGTTCTTTACTTGGTGCCTAAACTAGTTATTTTGATATGTGATTCACTTATAGGACCTTATCTTATTTGTGACCTTAGTTGATGATTTACTTGATGTGTGGGCTAATAGGACTCTAAACTGCCAGTTTGTACGACATTAGGATATGAACTATATATTGTTTCCTTGTTAGATGGTTGCCCTCACAAGTTCATATATTAATCTTGTTTCAAGCTAGCTGCTTGGTAAATGTGTAGTGGATTGAAACTTACACCATCATGTTTCAATCAGTTGCTGCTTCAAAATTGTGGTCCAGGTAGATGTAAAGTACCACAATGCCTTCAACAATAACAAAAAAAAAAAAGAATACCACAATGCCTTTACATTGGAAAAAGAATGGAACAATAACATATAAAATTGAAAATTCCTCCCTTATTTTTTCTCACATTCTTTTTTTCTTCCAGTTTTTTTGGAAAATGATTTCATTATACTCTTTCTCTCTTCCTTTTTCATAGGTAAGTAACAAATGGAATCCATTATTGTCCATTAGAGTTAAATCCTCAGATGTATATTTAAAAGGAATGCGATATACAATTTTTACTAAACTCTTAAATAATGAATATACTGATATCTAGACTCTTCAGAAAGAGGTGATAAACTCAATAAGACTAAGGGATCTATCCCATACAGAAGTTCCTAATTCCATGACTAACAAATGGTTATGTAGAAAATGGGATTTGCCTTAGAGAATTCTAAAGTAACTCATTTTATTCATGTTCATTCCTCTGGTTTTCTTGTATATCCTCCCAGGTTTCTTTTCCCTATTCATGATATAAGTCCTTTGTTCTTTTAAGCCTGTAGTGAGGATGAGGTTTAGAACCTACAATAGCTTAGATGCTGGAAGATAAATGATACTTGTGGAATAACATACAGGTTTCGCAATACTTATTACTTCAGCAAAACTAGTAAAATCCATATTCCAGTTGGATTCATAGTGTGTGTTTTGACACTACATGAATACAAATGTAGGAAAAATAACATCCCCTGAACACCTTGTGAAGTGTAATATTGTATCAACTACACTACCATAGGGATCCTTATAAACCAAGGAGATACAAACCAAGGAGTTTAATTGATTGAATAGGCACGAATCTACTTGTAAATTTTATTTATTTATTTATAGGACACATAAAATATTGTACATATGTAATGACAACCATAAACATCATTTTCATGGACTTGCACAAAGCATCCAAGCTTGTAATCTTATATCTAGTAATTTTTTTTGCCTATTTAAACTCAGGTCATGTGGAAAAGGCCCTACTAAATTTTTACAGTTTTAAGTCCTTTGAAACTACCAAACCTAATCTTTGGCATTATTAACACTACCATCCCACTCAAACCAAGATTCATAATCAGTAACAGA
The DNA here is from genome assembly GCA_026545225.1 of Cornus controversa. NCBI lineage: Eukaryota > Viridiplantae > Streptophyta > Magnoliopsida > Cornales > Cornaceae > Cornus > Cornus controversa. The sequence continues at coordinate 39,256,580 of CM048853.1, forward strand.
TTTGATTAATACTAAGCATCTCATTATAATGATAAGCCTCCCATTATAATGATTCAAATGGTCCTTCTAATATGTTTTAGTTGTTATTGAAAGATGATGGCTACTGGTATACTAGTTGGATAATATTGTGTGAATTTATTGGTGATGTGTTTGAGTTTCTTTTATGTTTGGTAAGTTGTACATTATGCTGAAATAATGAACTTGATGCAGTATATAAGGGAGATGCAACTGAAGATTGATAGATGGGGAGAAGCTTTGACCTTGTCTCGGTAGACTAATATATGCATAAATAAACATAGAAAAAAAAATAGAAAGAGAGAAATAGATGTAAAAAGAGAAAAATAGTGAAAGAAATAGAAGTTAATTTCTAGATCTCTAAATTTAGGATTCTAAAAGAAAAATGTTCCATGTTTGGAAAGCACATTCCAAAAATGTAAATCTGCTGAAGTATTAACATTTTTCTGTAAGATTTTCATTAAGTAGTCGTTTCATTTAAGCTATTGCTTGTGTGTTTCAATTCTAATTTCAAAATTTTATGTATTCATTCACAACTTCTTTCTTTTATTATCAAATTGTTTCATCTATAGCTTCTTGTTACCAACCATGATATTGAAACAGGGGGATTGTGATCTTCAGAAAGACTTCTACACCCATGCAAATCTAGTATTAATATAGAGTCACTAGTTTACCAAATAAGATGTAAATTTTTAAAAAATTTTACACCTCCCATAATTACCAACCAACATATCCTTGTGAGAGAGAGAGATTTATAAATATACACTGAGTGAGAGATAGAGAGAGGTTTAACCATATTTTTCCACTCAGTTGACTATGCCTATTTTTTTTATATGTGCAGTTCTAAATTGTTAGTTCATTTCCTTTAATGGTGATAGCATAAACCATGGTTATACTGAGAATCTTGGTTAAATAATCAATTACTAAATTTTATTAAACGAAACTAGAATAATTATGAATTGAACCTTGAATCCTTATGTTAGTGAACTTCTAAACACTCAAATATGAAGAATATGCACACATGGAGTATCTGAATGATTCTGGTGTGAGACATTATGTTGGTGAACTTTGAATGCTTGATACATATGTTTATGTGTATACATAAATGATATGGTTGAAGTGTGTATATATAAGTCGCAGATTATATATATATATATATGTGGAAGGGTGAGATTAGGTTAATATGCTCACAAGATTGAAACTTGAAAAATCATATAAATGGATAATGTGAAGGATTGAATAGAAACCATGTACGGTTTGGGGTATGTAGAGGTGTGTGTGTTTATATATATATATATACAAAAACCCTAATTAAGAATGAAAAAAAAATCATAATGTGGAGAGTAGAAAAGGAGAATAAATAATCTAATGTCTAATGATTAATCCCACTCAAATGTGTGAATTAACATAATGGACTTAATCATGGTGAAATAAGTGATTTTAGATGAGGTTTAGGTAGGGTAATTAAGTCTCAATGTAAAATTTGAGTTTTATCTATTGTCTTGGACACCAAAAATTGGTCACACCATTAATAAAATTAATTAGGACAAATGAATTCTTGATGCAATGAAAATACAGCCTGATTATTTATGTTTTCTGATATACTTTTGTATGGTGATAGGTATAACTTAGAATACCACCAAAGGCTAGGTTAGTTTGTTACTATGTTTTTTAGCATCCTGCATAGATGAAAGGCAATCTTGAAATTTTTTTTCCATGTAAGAAGTGTGTCTTATGACAGTGGTAGCTTTAACCAAGACATTGTGTGACCACATCTGGTGGGGACTCATATAAGCTGTCAAGTCATCAATTTTACCAGAAGAGTCTATCTTTTGTACCAGCACCTCATGGTTGGCTATTTGAACATTTTTTAAATGGCATTCATGATTCACCAATTTTAAACTATGAATAGTGTGCTTGCTGGATTGTCGACTTAGTTTCTATCTACGACTTTGTTTCTTTCTACAACATTGTTTCTATCTTTACTTGAGTTGGTTCTATTTGGTCATTTGTTTACTCTTACTTGTTTTCTTTCTTTAATTTTTTTCCCTTCAAGTTCTTGGCATTATTAGCATACTGAAATTGAGACTTGTGTGATGTAGCTAATTACTTGAATTTTGTATAGCTTAATGTCTACCATGGACAATGAGGTGGGAAAACTGTCGGAAAAATTAAATGTCAACAATGTGAAAATCAACGTATTGAAGTGAAGAGCGCTACTTTTTAAATTGAATGATAATTGCACATTGATGAATTGTTCAACAGGAGTGCTAGAAAATTGATAGTGTTTTTGACAAATGAATTTTTTTTTTTGGCACATTGAACATTGATGAATTGTGAAAATGTACGTCTTTAATCTTTTGATATGTATAATGGCGTATTTCAATATATTAGTTTAGTTATTGGAATTAAGTGAGATTTGTTAGCATTGTATAGTGTTTAGTTGTTATTGTTAGAAATACAGGTTATATGTGGATGATTAGGTAGCATTTGAGGGTGCTTTTATTAAAAAAAAAAAAATGATATGTTATTAATAGGAAGCAACAAGCCCCGTAAATAAAAGGTCGTCAATATTTAGATGTATTAACAAGGGCCACGTATGACGTAAATGAATTATTAACGAGAGATTATGCACATCGTAAATAATTTTATTCTGTAGATAAAACTTTTTGACGAGGAATATTTTACTTTTTTACGAGAGGTCAGATATGATGTAAATTAATTATTAACGAGAGAATTTGCATATCGTAAATAAATTTATTACGTAGACAATATGTATTTTGATGAGGAATATTTTACTTTTTTACGAGATTTAATTTCTCTCGTAAAAAGTTAAGAGTATTTACGAGACTGTAAAAGACGTGGCCCTGATGTGCGCCGTGAATGACTTTTCACGACCTTTTTGGCCTCTCGTAAAAGGCCTTCTTTCTTGTAGTGGATATCTAGCATTGTAGAGATAATTCTATGGAGCTTTCTAGAAATTCATTCTAGAATTCTCCTAACCATTAGATTGTTGACACTTGTACATATCTTAGTCATTCATTGCAAGCCAAAGTGCCTATATATAAGGAGGTGAGATTTCATTTGTTCCTCACCAAGTTACCAAGCTTTGTAAAAGTTTTTAAGTGTTCTCTACATTCTCTCAAACTCTCACTGGTTATCTTGCCTAACTTTTCTTCCTTCATTTGTCTTGAAAGTGTCTAAGGCCGTACGGTTACCTAGGAAACTCTAAGTCTGTCACATATTGCACCCAGTATATTATGGTTTATTTTAATTTAGGAAATTAATAGGAAGAAATAAAAGTAAAAACGCAAACGAGTGCAAGATGTGAATGAAAATGCTCCCGAGCACGATGTAAATGAAGATTCTGGTGGTCCCGATGAACAAGCGCTTGAAGATGAGCATGATTATATTGATCTCCCTATAATGGAAGACCTGTCAAATCAAAGTTGTTTCCAAGAGTGAATTATCTTTTGAGTCTATGTAGTTCTGTATGACGAGTAGTGTAATGAATAAGCGGTTGGAGTTTCTGAAGTTGTCCATGATGCCCTAGAACAGAAGAGCGAAATAATGCAAATCCAAATGTGCAAGAGACTAGGTATATTGATATACTCATATTTTTTAAAAATATATATATATATGTTGAATTATCTTTGAGTCTAGTCTTTTATGAGGTATGTCTGTATATAGTTTTTTTTTTAAATACTAAATTAATCTCATTCTTTCTCTATAAAATAGGGTGTAATGAACACGCGATTGGAGTTTCTGAAAATGTACATAATACAAGGTATATTGATATACTCATATTTTTTTATTTAAAATATATTGAATTATCTTTGAGCCTAATCTTTTACTGTGATGACTTTATATAATTTTTTATAATATTCTAAATTATTTTTACATTTAATAATATTCTTTTTTTAGTGTGGTCTGGAGGTTCTAAAGATGCACATGATAATATAGATGCCCCTAAAATGGAAGAGCCAAAGTATTACAAATCCAAATATAATTTTTATTTATTTTAAAATATATTGAATTGTTTTTGAGTTTAATCTTTTTCTTGCAGAGGAAAAGGGATCTTGCATGATGACTGAAACTGATACTAATATACAGTATGATTTTGGATTTTGTTTATTATTGTTAATTTATTTTATTACGTCGGTTTTTGATATATTGGTTCTAATTTCAGGTTTCAATCCACATTAATAATTTAAAAAGGCAATAAATATTTATTTGTTGGGTGAAGTTGGGCCATTGCGTTCCATAGCGGAACGGGCTTTATTGCCCGAAGTACCTCTAGTATAAAAAACTTTAAAAGGAAGAATTAATTTGTGGCTATAACTCGGGCAAGTTTAAATCTACTCCAATGCATCGTCAGAAAGCAAAAGATCAGCTCAGAAGTACATGTGAAACTACCCATCGGTTGGTAGAATAACCATTCAAAATTCAAGACTCTATTTTGTATGTTAACAAAAAAAAGTCCTAATCGGTGCACAAGACTCTCGTTTAGGAGGGATTGGAGAGGATGGGAGGAAGTCAGCAAGCCTTATCCCATTTCATTTCTGGAGAGGCCGTTACCAATTTTTGAACTCGTAACACATCACTTTAGACAAGGCCACTTTGCATCTCACCAAGATCCGACTTTTACAAGACCCGTCTACTCATGTTCTTAAATGAAAACTAGGATAACACAACTTACCAATCCATGAAGTAATCCAATGGTTCCATTATAAAACTGAATCTTGCTATAATTTTTTAAAATATAGATACTGTTTCTGATGAGATATATTGTTTCACAAATAAGCCAAGCTCCTCAGGGAAATGAGAAAAAAAAAAAAAACCAAGTCATGACATATCAGACTACCCACAAATAAGCAGGGCAACTATATAATTCTCCTCAGTAAAGTACACATTTGGGAAAAAACATGGTTGAAAAAAAAAACTGTATCATCACACTGAAGAAGGAACTTCACTGGTGAGCAATACAGGACACTGGTGAGCCATACAGGACCCTTGCAAGTCTGTGGAGGTCATATAGTCTCCTTTGCAAACCTAGGCAAAAAGACACAAACTAAGATACTTTCAATGAAACCAAGCTGTTGACATGGCTTCGGCATTTGTTTGATTTATGTCTATCATAATTTCCTACCACAAATGAAGAAACTTCTCCAGTCTTGAGGTTGTAAACAAGGTAAGTTTTAAATGGATCTACACCACGGAAGATCAGCAGCTCTCCATTTTTTAACGAGGCAATAGGAACCAAACAACGATCCAAAGACAAATTTTCTTTTGATAAGTAACCATCCAGAGAGCATTCACCATTCGGGACATCAAATAGTTGCTCAATCATGCATCTTTGACCCCTCAAGTCAATGCTATAAACCCTCGTCCACTCTCCTGTATTCAATTCCGTCAAGGCCCAAAGCTCCCAAACAAATCCACCACAATGAGCCACCAAAGCCAGAAAGCTTTTCCACACTATATAAGTACCTCTTATTGCCTTGTGGTAGACATTTGGAACAGAAAACTGGTGAAATATTTCAGCATCAACGTCCAAAGCAAAAAGATGAGAAGCACAATCACAAGTCATATAAATATACCCCCCAGTAGAAAATGAATATGACACACATGGTAACAAATACCGATCAAAGTTTGGCAAATGTTTAGTATCAATCAGTCTCCAAGCATTATCGGTACCCACAGTCAATATTAAACACGCGTTATTTTTGTTTTCATCACGGATGATAAGCATCACTTTGTATCTCCCGGTAGAGCGAACATATGTTAATCGAGGAGAATAAATATGATTTGACTTAAATGGCGGGAGGGTCACTCGTTGCTTCGTAATAGGATTCACAACATAACAGTTACCATTGCCTCTATACAAAACTAAACCATCACAACAACCAAAAACATGCAGAGGAAATCTGTTTCTCAACCATCTTATTTGAATATCATATTTCTGTATCTCAACAAAACGGATCGAAAGTGCAACGTTGCAACTTTGGATTAAGAGGCCGTCAGTTGATTTTTGGAGGTGTGCGTTAATGAAACCAGAGTCATTGATCATATTATACCACTCTCGGCAAACATACCTCATCACATTGTAAATAACCTCAGTAGGTAACCAAAGCAGGATGTTGAATATGATATCTTCAGGAAGAAAAGGTGCACTGCTTTTCATCTTTCTTCTACTTGAACAAGCAACAACCTTAAAATTATTGGAGATACGATTAACTCCAGCCATCTGTAACTTTAGAAAGGACTTTTTAAGAAAAATGCAACTTTAAATAGGAAGTAGAACAACAAATTCATAATATGACAAGAATATATATATATAAAAAAAAACCTACCAAGGGAGACATATACGTAGTACTAGTTTAAAAAAGTGCACACCAAAGAAACATGTAGTAGAACTTGAACATCTATACTTGAAGAAAGCAACGAACAAAAATCTGAAAGAATACGTCTCACTAATAATTTTTTTTAAAAAAAGAGCAACACCTTCAACCAAAATCAACAAAATAAATCTATGTACACAATTGGATGTAAGCGAAAGATGGATAAAATTCTTTAGCTATGGTCTTCACCAATGGTGAAGCCCAAGTCTTTCTAAAATTTTTAAACTAATCCATTTCAGAAAACAAGTATTGAGCATACTAATTCAACATCCAGTAAATTTAATTTCTAATACGTGTTTAGCCCAATACACAATTTTGATTCACAAAATTAGAATTTTAAGGAATATATATATATATATATATATATATAAACTTGTTCAAAGCACACTAAAGAAACTTGTAATGAAAAACATATATAAGAAAACAGATGATAACATGAATTTAAAAGGAAATGCCTTTCAAATATTTAAATACCATCACTTTCATCAAAAAACCAACATGACAAGAGTATGCAACTTTAGAAAGGACTTTTTTTTAAAGAAAAATGCAACTTTATATAGGATCTAAAAGAATATAGAATAAAAATAAATAAAAAACCTACCAAGGAGACCTATGCTATTTTAAAAAGAGCACACTTAAGAAATTTGTAATAGAACATCTATACTTGAAGAAAGCAAAGAACAAAAATTTAAAAGGATATGCCTCACTGATAATTAAGAGAGAGAGAGTTTTCATATCATAAAATGTAGTTTACTGATTTGCTTAATCAACTTCAGGATCCTAACCTGCCAAGAGAAAAACCTTTAAAATGATTACATCCCGTGAATCCTGACGCTTCATTTGGGCATTTAACCAAGCAGTTGGTTTGCATCAACCAGAAATTGAACAATTTATCCATACATAGACGCATCATTGTAACAAACAAAGCCTCTTGCTTCAGAACATAAACTATCTTAGAACAATCAACAAAATATTCAGCAGAAAATTTCACTAAATAATCAAAAACATATATGATATATCATGATGATTATATTTATGTGTAAGAATTGGGAAAGATAAAGTTGCCTCTTTTAGCTTAGGAGAATCTGCGTGTCCATTTGGGTTTAAGCCAGAGCCACCGCGACTCTTGCAGACGATGGCACGCTGAGCAATTCGAGCTGATCTTCTCGGTCCAGTTTTCTGATTATCGTTTGACGATGCTCTGCTTTTCCGTCTTGCCATTTTCTTTTGATTTCGGAAATAAAAAGAATAAGAAAAAAAAAACTCTAGTTTATATCCATAAACCAAGAACTTTCCTCACCTCTGCTGCTAGTGAATATATTAAAAAATCAATTTAAATTTCAAGGCACCCAACCAAATTTTCCAAACTCAACATTAGAAATTAAAATTGGAATTATATTTGATATGTTATGAAATTCCAAATATAGTGTCTAAAATTGGTGAATTTGATGAGTTTGTTAATATAGTAACTTTTTTAATTTTTTTTTTTTTTTTTTTTATAGTGAGAGGTAAGATTTTAATTACCAATGAGTTCTAGCATAGATGCTATAACCTCTCCTCCCTAAAGAGAAGTGGAGGTTAATTCTAACTAATAAAATAATAATAATAATTTTATAAAAGATAAATTGATAAATCAAATAAATTTTTTTTAATTAAAGTTTAGCTTATTCTAAACACATAAAGGGGATTTTATTTGAAATTCAATTCAATTTCTTTTCCTAATCCAAATCCTAAAAGATAAAGAAAAGGGCAAGGCACTAAATTTGGCTACTGACTTTTGTTTAAATATCAAATTTGGATAGAAATTTAAATTGGAATTATATTTGATATGATATGAAATTTCAAATATCTTGTCTAAAATTGGTGATTTGATGAGTTTTTTTAATATAGTCAACTTATTCGTTTGTAACTTTTTTAAGAAAGACAATATTTGCACTCCTATTTTTTTTACGTTTATACTTCCATCTTAAAAGAAATGTCACTTCTAACCTTAACTTAACATGTGAATGATTATTTTTTTTCAAAATACTAAACTACTATTTTAGATATCTTTTCTCTGTCTCCAATCTTTAATATTTTCGGTCTCTTTTGACAAGATTAAAAAAAATATATATTTGGAAAAAAATAACCAAAAAAAAAGATTTCTTTTTATAGAACCCAAAAAAAGTTGTCTGTATTTTTTTATTTTTAATTATCTCTTTTAACAAGACCCAAAATTTGTTTTATCTCTTTTGAATTAATTATCTCTTTTGACAGGAAAAAAAATTTAAAAGTACCCAAAAAAAGTTATCCTTATTGAATAAACTATCTCTTTTGACAAGATTCAAGAAAAAAAATTACCTAAATTTTTTTTATTATTGTTAAATAAATTATCTCTTTTGACATTAAAAAAAGAAATTATCTCTTTTGGAAAGAGCCAAAAAAAAAAGTTATCTTTGTTGAATAAATTATCACTTTTGATAGGACAAAAAAAAAAAGACCTTCTCATTTTACAAGAACAAAAAAAAAGTATTAAAGAATATATAGAAGGTAAAAAAATTATCTTTTTTGAGAGGATCCAAAAAAAAGTAATAAAGAAAGTAAAGAAGTTTAAAAAAAAAAAGTTTATATTTATAATATAAAGGATACTTGTGGTATTATAAAATAAGAGATGATGATTTAATTAATTTAGGGATCTTCTAGTCATTTCCTTTAATTGCAGAAAATGGGAATGCGAATATTGCGTCCCTTTTCTAATTTGCTTTTCTTTTTAGTGAAAGATAAGATTTTAATTGTTAGTGGACTTTGAGCCTAATGCTTTGTTTGGTAAGAAGGAAGGAAGAGAGGTGGAGGGAAGATATGAGATATTGAACAAATTTCTTTCGTTTGACAGAGAAGAGACCAGGAGAGGAGGAAAATAGAGAGTGGATGAGACTATCTCTTTCCAAATTTTTCAGAAGACAAAAAAAAAAAAAAAAAAACTATTAAAAATAATTTAAATTACAAAACTGTTCATATATATTTTTGAAAAAGTAAAAAAAAGTAAATTACACACGGTGCAGCATTTGGTCACCTTTTGCGGAAGCAATTATTGGGTTTAAATATAATTTGGGTTTATGAGTCTTTGATATGGATAATGACTAATTCGGCCCAATTTTTAAATGTGTACAAATACTGGGCCTTAAACATCTAAAGACTGAATTTGGGCTATGAACACTTTTGAATGTTTTGAGTCTTCTAACTCTCTAGACATACATGCCCAAGCACACGCCCCAATATGGGCTTGTTGATAAATTAATACAAGCACGATCATTGACGAATTCCAGTCTCTCTCTCTCTCATATTAGATCATGAGTAGGGGTGTGCAAAAATTCTTTCAAATCAAAAAATCAATCCGGTTCCATTCGGACTAGTTTTCAATAGTTCTAAAAGTAGTTACGGAATTGGTTCGATCCAAATTGATATGTTCATTTTTTTATATATATGTTATATTATTTTATTATATAGTTATACTTATAGTCTTTATGTATTGCTAGATTTCAGTATGTATGTAGTAAACAAGAAGGTACAGATGAGTGAGAGATGTATACGAGGAGTCTGCAACACTACGTAAGGTTATGATCTATAGTAGTAGGCCTAGCAAAGAAAAAAAGTTTCGCTGTGGATGGAATAGATTTTATATTTTGTATATTGGAACTATAAATAGATTAGTATTATTTCAAAGAGTTTATTCCTTGGCTAACGGAAAAAGGAGGTGGTGGTTTTAAAGGATAAAATCTTAATGCAGGAGTACATAAATCATCAAGGGCCTAAAAGATTACCACTTTATTACATATTAAAATGCTAACATTCTTCATTAGATTAGATGAAGATACTAGATAGAAAAAAAAAATCAAGTGAAATCATGGAACCGAATCAGACCAAATGGGTTCTCACGGTTTGGTTTGGTCCGGCTTCATTGGTTAAACAGTCAAGTCTAGTTCCAGATTTTGTAGAACCGTTAGGAGTGGTTTGATTCCAAAAAACTCTCAATCTGGTACAAACCGAATCATAAGTGTACACCTCTAGTCAAGAGATTCAAATGCTCTGCGTACTAATTTAATAGGGTCCTATAATAGTTTAAATGAAAAATATAAGTCAAATTGTACTAAACTTTTCGCATTGTCAAAAGTTGCAATATACTCCCTCTACTATTTTTTTTACCCCCCCCCCTCCTCTGGCAGTTGAACGTTGGAATTATGTGTTAAAGTGATCACGTGTAACGAACGTGACACATGAATTGATTGCCTTAACGAAAATACCCTTATATATGCCCATTTTACCTTTTACGATTAATATTTCGAATGAAAAGCTGGTTGTGTTTGTTATATGTGTGAGAGTATTTTTATTAAAACAATCAGTGTGTTATGTACATTGCATGTGATTTCTTTAACACCATAATTGATTTATATATTTAAAATTACAAAGGTGTTATAACCCATAATTCATGTTTTACTATTTTGTAACTTTAATTTTTTTGTTCATTTATATATTTATATTATATGCCCAAATTAAACATATTTATGCATACGTTATAAAATACTTTTTATTTATTTATGATCATATATATATATATATATATATATTAAAAAGACCTACAAGACTTCTATGTAAAGAATAATATGTTAGTCCCAAGTATAAGTTTCTGGGTCCGCCGTCTAATGAGCCATTATTCGTTGACCACCAACTGAGATTACCCAACACACTGAAAGTCTGAAACTATTTAAAAATAAATAAAAAAATCAGTCAATATATTTTCTCCTTGGTACCAAATACATGTGCACAGTAACCATACAGGCCTTTCAAAATAAAATAAAATAACTAAAAAAATGCCTACCATAGATTTTTTTTGTATTTGGTAGAACAAACAAGATTATTAATTATGTTTTATGAAGAATGTGCAGTTAGGCCTTGAGATGAAACACATGTATGCTTGTTCCAAAGCTGATCGAGTTCAGATCACGTATATAGATTACTATTCATAATTGTAGGATAATACTTACCTACTCATCGGTGTGTAGGTGAGCCCTTCTGACTACTGATGTGTTCCAATAAAAAATCAACACATCAGCTTTAATTACAAAATTAAATTTAAAATGTAATAAATAAGTATAATAAATGAGGTTTAAAATGCAATAAATAAGTATAATAAATGAGATTGACCTCATTTATTATACTTATTTATTACACTTTAAAATTGACTTGTTCAATTTTTATTGGGACACATAGTTAGGAGGGCTCACTTACGCACTGATGAGTAAGTATTATCCATAATTGTATATATGATTCCTTGGCCCAAACCTATTTAATTGTAGCAGAAACTTAAATGAGTTGACCAAATCACAATCCAATAAATGAAACCAAGCACACGTTCTTTGTGTGTGTCAGTGTGTGTTTTCTTGACCTTGTTCGCATTCATGGTACGTGCAATAAGCTCTTCTAATATGATAAATGCTCAACAGAAGAGCAAGTTTTAGATGGGGATGTCTTCACGGTGAGCTCACTCTCATTCATCGAATCATTTAGTGAATTCTATGGATAATTATTATAATTTTGTTTATATTTTAGAGTTGTAATTTATTTAATAATTTCTTGTTAGGCACGTCTTGAACTTCAAATAAATTATAATCATTGTACAACAAAGAATGTATTTATAGACTATATAAATAGAGACAGAGTTAAAGAGAAAGAGAGAGAGAGGAGAAAGATGATAAAGTATATGTAATTCAGAGAAAAAATGTCAAGAGAGAGTCAAAGAATGTATATGGTAGACATACTTGCCGCATTTTGTATATTCTCTTCTCAATATAGTGAATCTCTCTCTACAGACGCAATCTCAGAGTTAAGTGAACCATGTAAAATATTGTCTTGTACGTAAATGTGTTTAATTGTTATTTTCAAATATACTTGTTTGATTGTTAATGTGATGAGATGCTTTCACTGTGCCAAATAAAAGAAGATTAATTCCCAACAAACAGGTCACATAATTTTTTCTAAATAAGTGTTTTCTGGTGTTTCATACGCGTTCTTGTTTCACTATTTTTGTAGAACATAAAATTTATGGTTTGAGCACTTTTGCTCTTGCAGTGACTCATTTCTGCTCTCACTCTGTGTGATTTAGGTAACAACACCATGTTATATGGTAGCGGATCATGATCATGATCACAATCACTTCACACGTGTAATCGGGTTAGCCGTTCATTGGTGGAGTACAATACGGTGGTGGTGCTGTTATCGCATACGTTTTTCGTGAATTCTACAGATGGGAGTGTGAAGCCATTGCGTGAACGGCCTTGCTTTAGAGAGACAATTTTTAGATTTTGGGAATGGATTGGTGGGTGGGTACACTGACACTACTCATAAATATGCACCTGTTGTTGCACGGCCACAGAGGAGGAAGCTTCGTTTGCCGACAGTGCTTCACAAAAACACACATTAATACATTTATACATACTCGTGTCTGTGCTTGGTAAGTTTCGACACCCTTCCAAAATGTAGTACTATACATTTCGAATTGTTCAACATGCCTGCCTATCAAGAAAAGTTCCACTACTTTGAGAGAATATAAAATAGGGGGATCACAAAGTCAATCCTGATACCAAAAACTAATGGGTCATTTTTCAAATGGATGATTCCATATCCTAGGATGGAAAAAGTGTACAATTTGGGGTGCCAAAATTTTTTAATCAGGCTCATTTAAAGTGAATTTGAAGAATTATTTATTTAAATAGAACGGAGATAAATTTAATTATTTAAAATTAGGTTAGTTTCAGGGTGGTCCAATTATACTATACTTAATTGTTTATATTATATTACTTATGTGTATATATAATTTAAAAAATGTTAAATTTTAAAATATTTAGTTTTGTTGAAAGTTATGTAACCTTTATTTTAAGAAAGGACAACAAAAATAAATAAGAAAATTTTGAAAATAGCAGAATGTTAATGTTTGGAGAATGTTAAAAATTAATGAATTAAATAAGTTTTAACCGGTTATGGGGGCGAGGTGGGTTAGGTCGGTTATGGGATGGGAATGAGGTGAATGGAAGAATTTGTAACTGATTATGGGACGATTATGGAGTTTTCAAAACCAACAGTTATGGAGATAGGGATTAGGATCCCCATCCCATAACTGACTCATTACCATCCTATGTACAATAAGTCGATGTGTTTTGTCACGTGATATATTTTTCAATCAAAACTTAATATTTTAAACTTCTCAACTTCTATTATCAATAAAAATCTTGAATTTTGATTAGAAAGTATACCACATAACATAATACACTCGGTGTATTGTTGACTTTTTCGGTTGGATGGTATTAGTAATTTTTTTTTTTTATGCAATTAAGTATGTAATCCTCTTATGCCGGTGACCTTTTAATCGTAGAGTAGTCCTTTTTGATCCCAAAAAAAAAAAAGAATTAAATAATATAACAAAAGATACTAAATCCCCAACCAAAATATACATATAAACACACAAATGAAAATGAATTCTAAAAAAAATAGAAATTTGGGGGAAAAAGAAATAAATAAAGAAACCCTTTAAAGTTTGAAAAAATTCCCAACTTGATAATATATTATATTAAAAATTTAGAAGGTGACTTTAAAATTTCAAAACGAGACAATACATGCATGTTTCATTAAAAAAAATCTCAAAAGAAACTAATAAATTGGAAGGTAGAAAGTACCAACATCTTTTGCCTTTAAGCTCTTCCTTTTCAAAGGGGGATTGAGAGTTCGAGTTCTAACAAGAACAAAACATAGTGGCTGTGCGTGCGTTTTGATTGAACTTTTGAAAAAAAAAAAAAATTTCTTTCGTGTTTTCTTTTTTACATTAAATTTAAGCCGAGTTTAGCACAGATTGTGTAGTTCGCTCATATTCTATGGCACATGATGCCAGAAAGGCTAAAAGTTTTTGAAAATAAATCAATTATGTTATGTACATAAAATTGTAGTGGATGTTTGTTGAGAAGGATACTTAATGGATGGAAGTTGAAATTATAATTCCAAAGTCAACATTAATTAGAATCACATGAAAAATGGAAGATGGGCTTAATGTTGAACTAAAGAATATTATATGTCATTTCCCAAAAACAAATTTGTATATAGATTTGGAGGCATGGTTATTAAATCACTTTTGTTATTAAAACCATCTTTCTACTCATTTAGTGGCCTTGACTTTCTATCTCAGTAGGTCTCACCTCTTAATGAGCTGAGTCATAAATTAATACCATATTTGTACAATATTATTTTTGAGAGTTGATATTGACGTTTCACCTATATTCTCATCGACTCCTGTGATTCTAATTAATGTTGACTTTGGAATAATAATTTCAACTTCCATCCATTAAGCATCCTTCTCAACAAACATCCACTACTCATTTATGTACATAACATAATTGATTTATTTTCAAAAGCTTTTAGCCTTTCTGGCATCATGTGCCATGGAATATGTGGTAAAATCTCCAGGGAAATTCAATTCTTAAAAATAAAAATTATAGATTAATTCAGTAAGAAGAAATACTATTTTCAAAGAAAACTCAAAAGATATATTATGAACAAAAGTAGAAAAAGAGAAAACTCAAAAGATATATTATGAACAAAAGTAGAACAAGAAAAAAAATCATATTACCATGGGCATTAGAATGGTTGAGTGATTCATAGATTTCTAAAATTTCTTCAATACTGCTTGTCTTAACAATTTTAATAACTTCCTCTAAAGTTGAGTCACACATAATTTTCATTTCTAATTTTGAGTAATCTTCCATTTTTTCTCAGTCAGAGAAAGAGAAATGAGAAGGAACATGAGAGAAGTTGCATTTTGGTGCCAAGAATCCTTTCCTTACCAAATAAGGGCAATTATAGTATTAATAATATAAGAATCAAACTGGTCTATCATAAGGGATTTTTTTTTTTAATTTTGTTTTAAGAAAAGATAGGAGTGGAGCGTTAGAGGATATTGGTAGAGCGTCAATATCAGCTCCCTTCTTTTTTCACCAAGGTATCTAAGCATATGCAATCGGAACCTAACCGAGCTTTCATATATTTGAGCTCAACTCAAAATTTGTGACGAGCTTGAAAACCTGAGCATATACTCAACTCGACATTATTTTGAAAAGCTGGAACTTGACTCTAATTTTTTTGGGAAAAAAAAAAAAAAACCTTGATATCATATTTCTTTTCGGACTCAATTTAACTCATGTTCAAGATCACTTTGATTTATTCATGAACTTATACAAGACTACAAAAACATATGTTCGTGAATTTATGTTCATGGACTTATAAAAAAGCCTATTCTTATTGACCTACACAGGTTTATATGAGTCGAGCCTAACAATGTCCGGAATCAACTCATTTACTAAATGAACTCAAAAAATGAGTTAAAAAAATTTAGCTTCAGCCAAACATCAAACGAGCTGAACATTGATTGTTTATAATTAGTTTGGTTGATTTACAACTCTCCACCGTCTTTAGTAGGTACCATACCATTAATTGTATTTAATTTATTTGCATTTTCTATGTAATATGTTAATTCCATTGTCATCATCTACAACTCCTACTGACTCTCTCTCAGTCTGCTGGCAATTGCAACTTCGGAGCATTAATTGATGAAGTGAAATAGTTCCATATGATATACCATGAAACTAATGAACTACTCTCTCGATTATTTAAATAATTTAATATCTTAATTCTTATTATGCATGTATTGTTTGGATATCCAATCTTTTGGTCATCTAAAAAGAGAATGCTTATTTTATACACAGTACACGTACTCTTCTATGTTTATTCCCATGAGGATGCAAATGCACACTTATTTAGTTCATTTGATAATCAATGCAAATATTAATGATTTGAAAAAAGAAATGCAATCATTCAAAGTATTGGTATTTATAAAATTTTAAGAAAGAGAACTACACACGTGTGTAATATACATATACATATATATATACACTCACAAATATACACATGCGTATTACTATGAAGAAAACAGTAAAGAGAAGTAGTTAATATATACACGCACGATGGATTAACTTTCTAGTTATATGGTTTTGATCTGTTATTTGATCGATGCAACCCACAACATTTAGATTCTAACACACGTCATTTGTCGGTAAAATTGAACTTTAATCTTTAAGTTTTTTTTCCAGACTTTTTCTTTACCAGTTTGATTCAAAGGAAGACCGAGGAGAGAGAGAGAGAGAGAGGCTGATTTAGGCAGTTTTGGAATGTCAGGCTGCAATTTTATAGGATTGAACAGTTTTTGAATATTAGACTGTGATTTTACAAGATCTAATCGAATATTTAATCGTCATGGAGTTTGAGAAAGAAAAGAACTGTAAACCGGCCACTATAAACGGTCACTTGTTTTTAAAGTAATTAGAGAGTTTTTTTTTTGGATAATACTACTCAGGTAAAATTTTTAGACAGAATTCGTAAATAGAAATATTTATATTCATTGGATGCATGTTATGTGATGAGTGTATGTGGTGAGACCTACCAAATGCATCTAATGGATTTAAAAGTTTCTACCTATGAATTTTGCCTAAGTAGTATTACCCTATTTTTTTTTTAAATGGATAATTGTCAACCGTTAAATACGTAATTCATATGAAAAAGAAGAGAAGTTCAACAAAATATGTGCTTTAATTTGGAGATAACTCTTTGGGAACCGGAAAGCTTCTGTAATAATATTTTTAATTAAAGGAGATGTTTTAAATGCATATAAAATTAAATTTTTTATATACTTTTAATTAAGAGTGCATACGATTTAGTTTGATTTCAAAATACCTCAAATCCGTTTCAAGTATAATATCGAACTAAACTGAACTGTGATGAAACAGTTTGGTTCGGTTCTAATTACGATTCTATTATTAATTTTTTTTTTGTATAAAAAGGCAAAAAAAATAATAGTTTAGATATTTTAAAAACTGCTACTAGTCTACTACTATAAAAATTACTAATAACCTATTATAAAAAAGCAAAAAAAATCATAGTTTAAAAAACTGCTTCTCCTACTTGTGAATCTACGTAAGCATATGTCATAATATCATATATTATATATATATATATATATATATATATAACTAAATGGTTTGGTCCGGTTTCGATGGACATAAAATCGTAATTGAATCAAAAAATTACGAATTGAAGTTTTTAAAAACTGTAACTGAACCGGACCATAAAAAATCACACCATTTTGTCCAATTCGATCGGGTTTGATTTTTTGATTTGGACAAATTTTTGTGCAACTTTACTTTTAATAGTAATATATATATAGTACAAGACTGTTATCTCAAGATGATTTGGATAAGTTAACTCAATTGAACCATGAGCTACCACAACTTATAGTATTGTATTATAACACTATTACTTTGAATTGTCAATACTTATAGATCCATGTCTTTGAAGGCTTTGCATCTTTGAAATAAGATGTTATAAACTTTACACTCGTGTTTTCTGTATTTTGGCACATTATATTTACTCCTCTCAGTGACAAACGTTAATATTTATTAACAAAAAATATAAAATTATGCTTATGCCTTTATTATTATATAAATAATTTTAACATAAAAATATTTTTGTTACGGTTATCTTATATACCCTCGCACGAATTTTTGTAAATCTTAAAGGTTGAAATGTTTCAAAGAATCAAATCTCATTCTACTTTGTTTGAAGTGTTTGTCAAACACTTGGAACAAAGAGGCACTTCAAACCTATTAGGTTTCATCGTTCATTATCATCATTCGAAAAGATATTAGGGTTCCATTATTCATCATCATTGTCCAAATTGATAATCAATATAATCCAAGGTCAACAAGGACTAAAACTAAAAGATATATTGAAGGACATATAGATATAAAATTGGCAATATATTTAGATAAAGAAAGAGAAGATGAAAGATGAATTTGTAAAAGAAAATGATATATGTATTTTTTTTAATTAGGGTTAAATTTGTCCTTTTGCACAAGGAGCATAGGACAAAAGTTTTCCTAGAAATATTTGAAGGATATTTTTGTCGTATAAATCTTCAAATTTGGCCACATTAACATTGACAATTGCTAATGGTTAGAAACGTGCAAATTAGAGGAGGTAAGTGTAATATGTCAAAATACAAGGGAAACAAGTTTAATCAACTCAATCCAGAGGAGAAGTAAATGTAAAGGGCATAATCGTAATTTCACAATTTTCGTTAACAACCATTATTGTCTGTCACTAAGGTCATTCGTTGTGGGACTCTCTACATAGGGTCTACATGTGGCTCTCCCCAATTGTAGAGATTTTAATCTTCTGGTATGGTACCTCTTTATATTATTATTTTAAATTTTTTTGTAAAAATAATTTTATACAAAAATTTAAAACTTAATTATTTCAATTATTTGCGTTGAATAAAATATTATTTTTGCTTCTAATATATTTATTGACAAATAAAAAAGACATTACATATTTTTTTTGCACAAATAAAGAAATAAAATAAAAAGAAATTATATATTTTTTGCACAGATAAAGAAATAAAATAAAATTAGATTACATATTTTCTCAAAAATAAATAAATAAAGTAAAAAAACATTACATATCACCATCTTCTTGATCTAATTCTATTATTTTAAATATTTTCTTCTCACAAAATAATTATATGTTACATTATTAACTAATTCAATATCTATAATAATATTTAAAATAATTTTTTTATATTTAAAGCAATTGATTTCAATACAATTCTAATTAAAATAGAAATTGAATAAAGAAAGATAAAGACACAAAAAGAAAGAGAGGAAAAGATGAGAGAAATTAAATAAACAAAAAATAAATAGATGAGAATCGCATGAATTTTTTACATGAGTCTTATATGTAGAGTCTGCAAATAAAAAAATACATGGGACTCGCATTTGAGCGAACCCCATCTCTCATAGAGAGTCCTACAACGATGTTCTAAAAGAAGGTAAAAGAAATAAGTATAATAAATTCAATTTACCTAAGAGGTAAATCTGATTTACACTATATTTTAAAGGCCCAAGAACATTAATTTGAGTTACAGCACCCTTCAATGATAGCAACACACGCGAAGTAACACAAAATTAGAGTGTTACGCACTCGATTTAAGGGCATTTTCAAATCAAACCGATGGCGCTACTAATGCACTGAAAAATACAATAAAAAATCTGGAGAAGATCTGGCCCTACATGAGATAGATTTGGTTTTAATGCCATGATGTGATCATGGGAAGTAGAAAGGAAAGAGGATGGCCAAAGTGTTTGGTCAAGCTAGCCTTTTCCATGAGGGAGCTAATAGTCCTCGCCAACGGAAATCACTTTTAAGTTACCTGTTCTAGCTTAGGTGTTGCACATGACGCGGAGACACGACATGACATGAATATGATAGTGCGTTGAATTATTTGTACTAACATAGATATCGCATAGAGACATGACATGATGCAAAAAGATATGATATGACACGAATACGACAACGCGTTGAATTTTAAAAACAACCGACACAATATGAACACAATTATAATTTTATTAAATAAGACAATTAGAAGATATTACATAATTTAAAAGACAGAGTTATATGAATATCATATATTATTACTCTCCTACTATCATTATAATTATAGTTTTATTATATATGAGAAGTGTCATTACATGTTATAACATGTAATAGTGTCAATCAAATTGTTATATATTTGAATTATGTAGACTTGTATTGGAAATGGTAGAATGTGTTGGTCAAGTGCTAGAATGGGTTGGTCAAGTCTTTCAAAAGTGTCGGTGATTGAATTAATAAAAAATATTTTTAAATTATAAACAAGTACATAGAGTATCGGACACGTGTTCATAAAGTGTTCATAGAGTGTCGTTTCGGACACGGACACGACATTTCCTTAGAAGTATTTGTGCTTTATAGTGTACCATGCATAGTTTCCCACCCTCATGTACTAGTATGTGTATATATATTATATTTAAGCTAGGTATAATAAAGACAAAAAATTTAAAGTAACAGTTAAAAATGATTAAAAAATTAATTATGTGATTCAAAATATCTTTTGAATCGCAGAGTTACTCTAACTAACCATCAATATTGCGAATGTATGATTGTGGCACGGACAATATACAAATGTATTTATATATATATTGGACGTGACTACACAGATTTTCCTAGTTGAATGGTTGGTTTCCCGTTTACTCGTCCGGTTTAGAATTTCAATGTCACATCCAATATGTATATCTAAAGTCTACAAGAGAGAGTAATACAAATGCATTAATATGATGTGCCCCAAAAGGCTAATAATAATGCAATCTCGAATTTGAGAACTGAGGGACATCTTCATGACGTGGAAGCTTCACTGCATCAGCTGTTATAAAGGTTAATAGGAAACGAAATAAAAAAGGCTAGGGTTGAGGTAGACTTGGGGAAGACCATGTCTGCAAAGGAGATGACAAGTGCCTGAGTTAGGATGACATTGAAAAGTAAAGAAAAGGGTTACCACATGGTCTCTAGGGAGGCCTGGAGATTTTACCACATATTCCATGGCACATGATGACAGAAAGGCTAAAAGTTTTTGAAAATAAATGAATTATGTTATGTACATAAATGTGTAGTGGATGTTTGTTGAGAAGGATACTTAATGGATGAAAGTTGAAATTATAATTCCAAAGTCAACATTAATTAGAATCACAGGAAAGATGGAAGATGGGCTTAATGTTGAACTAAAGAATATTATATGTCATTTCCCATAAACAAATTCGTGATTTGGAGGCATGGTTATTAAATCACTTTTGTTATTAAAACCATCTTTCTACTCATTTAGTGGCCTTGACTTTCTATCTCAGTAGGTCTCACCTCTTAATGAGCTGATTCACAAATTAATACCATATTTGTACGATATTTTTTTGGAGTTGATATTGACGTTTCACCAATATTCTCTATCGTTTTACTTCTGTGATTCTAATTAATGTTGACTTTCGAATTATAATTTGAACTTCCATCCATTAAGTATCCTTCTCAACAAACATCCACTACACATTTATGTACATAACATAATTCATTTATTTTCAAAAACTAATAGCCTTTCTAGCATCTTGTGCCATGGAATATGTCGTAGAATCTCCAGGGAAATTCAATTCTTAAAAATAAAAATTATAGATTAATTCAGTAAGAAGAAATAATATTTTCAAAGAAAACTCAAAAGATATATTATGAAGAAAAGTAGAACAAGAAAAAAAATACATTACCATGGGCATTAGAATGGTTGAGTGATTCATAGATTTCTAAAAAAATTTCAATGCAGCTTGTCTTAACAATTTAATAAATTCCTCTAAAGTTGAGTCACACATAATTTCCATTTCTAATTTTGAGTAATCTTCCATTTTTTTCAGTCGCAGAGAAAGAGATATGAGAAGGAACGTGAGAGAAGTTGCATTTTGATGCCAACAATCCTTTCCTTACCAAATAAGGGCAATTATAGTATTAATAATATAAGAATCAAACATGGTTTATCATAAGGAATTTTTTTTTAATTTTGTTTTAAGAAAAGATAGGAGTGGAGCGCTAGAGGATATTAGTAGAGCGCCAATATTAGCTCCTTTCTTTTTTCACCAAGGAATCTAAGCATATGCAATCGGAACCTAACCGAGCTTTCATATATTCGAGCTCAGCTCAAAATTGTGATGAGCTTGAAAAACTGAGCATATACTCAGCTCGACATTATTTTGAAAAGCTGGAACTTGACTCTAATTTTTTTTAGACAAAAAAAAAAAAAAAAAAACCCTGATATCATGTTTCTTTTCGGACTCAATTTAACTCATGTTCAAAATCACTTTGATTTCTTCATGAACTTATACAAGCCTACAAAAACTTATGTTCATGAACTTATAAAAAAGCCTATTCTTATTGACCTACATGAGCTTAGTGTTCACGAGTTTATATGAGTCGAGCCTAAAAATGTCTAAAATTAACTCATTTACTAAATGAACTCAAAAAACGAGTTAAAAAATTTAGCTTGAGCCAAACATCAAACGAGCTCAACATTAATTGTTTATAATTAGTTTAGTTGATTTACAACTCTCCACCGTCCTTAGTAGGTACCATACCATTAATTGTATTTAATTTATTTGCATTTTCTATGTAATATGTTAATTCCATTGTCATCGTCTACAACCCCTGCTGACTCTCTCAATCTGTTGGCAATTGCAACTTAGGAGCATTAATTGATCAAGTGAAATAGTTCCATATGATATATACCATGCAACTAGTGAACAACTCTCTCGATTATTTAAAAAATTTAATATCTTAATTGTTATTATTCATCTATTGTTTGGATATCCAATCTTTTGGTCATTAAAAATAGAATGCTTATTTTATACACATTACTCTTCTATGCTTATTCCCATGAGGATGCAAATGCACACTTATTTAGTTCATTTGATAATCTATGCAAATATTAATGATTTGAAAAAAGAAATGAAATCATTCGAAGTATTGGTATTTATAAAATTTTAAGAAAGAGAACTACACAAGTGTGTGTATATATATACACATATATATACACTCACAAATATACACGTGCGTATTACTATGAAGAAAACAGTAAAGAGAAGTAGTTAATATTTACATGCACGTACGATCGATTAACTTTCTAGTTATATGGTTTTGATCTGTGATTTGATGCAACCCACAGCATTTAGATTCTAACACATGTCATTTGTTTGTTGGTAAAATTGAACTTTAGTCTTAAGTTTTTTTTTTTCAGACTTCTGCTTTACCAGTTTGATTCAATGGAAGACCGAGAAGAGAGAGAGAGAGGAGAGAGAGAGGCTGATATAGGCATTTTTGGGATGTCAGGCTGCAATTTTATAAGATTGAACCGTTTTTGAATGTTAGACTGTGATTTTATAAGATCTAATCGATAATTTAATCGTCGTGGAGTTTGAGAAAGAAAAGAACTGTAAACCGGTCACTATAAACGGTCACTTGTTTTTAAAGTAATTAGAGAGTTTTTTTTTATTTAAAAAAATGGATAATTGTCAACCGCTAAGTACGTAATTCATATGAAAAAGAAGAGAAGATCAACAAAATATGTGCTTTAATTTGGAGATAACTCTTTGGGAACGGGAAAGCTTCTGTAATAATATTTTTAATTAAAGGAGATGTTTTAAATGTATGTAAAAATTAAAATTTTTATATACTTTTAATTAGAGGTGCATATAATTCGGTTTGGTTTCAAAATATCTCAAATTTGTTTCAAGTATAAAATTGAATCAAACCAAACTGTGATGAAACAGTTCAGTTCGATTCTAACTACGATTCTATTATCATTTTTTTTTGGTATAAAAAAGCAAAAAAACAGTAGTTTAGATATTTTAAAAATAGCTACTAGTCTACAACTATAAAAAAAACTACTAGCCTATTATCAAAAAGCAAAAAAAATCATAGTTTAAAAAGCTACTACTGCTACTTGTGAATCCAAATAAGCATATGTCATAATATCATATATTTTACAAATTTATTTATATATATATATATAACTAAATGGTTTGGTCCGGTTTCGATGAACATAGAATTGTAACTGAACCAAAAAATTACGACTTGAAGTTTTTAAAAACTGTGATCAAACCGGATCATAAAAAATCAAACTGTTTTGTCTAATTTGGTCTGATCTAATTTTTTGATTTGGACGAATTTTTGTGCTCTCCTACTTTTAATAGTAATATAGATATAGATATAGATATAGATATAGTACATGACTGTTATCTCAAGATGATTTGGATAAGTTAACTCAATTGAACCATGAGCTACGACAACTTATAGTATTGTATTGTAACACTATTACACTGAATTGGCAATACTTTTAGATCCATGTCTTTGAAGGCTTTGCATCTTTGAAATAAGATGTTATAAACTTTACACTTGTCACATTACATTTACCCCCTCAGTGACAAACGTTCATATTTATTAACAAAAAAATATAAAATTATGCTTACGCCCTTATTATTATATAAATAATTTTAACATAAAAATATTTTTGTTACAATTACCTTATATACCCTCACAAGAATTTTCATAAATCTTAAAGGCTAAAACATTTCAAATGATCAAATCTCATTTTATTTTGTTCGAAGTGTTTGTCAAACACTTGGAACAAAGAGGCACTTCAAACCTATTAGGTTTCATCGTTCATTATCATCATTCAAAAAGATATTAGGGTTCCATTATTCATCATCACCATCATTGTCCGAATCGATAATCATTATAATCGAGGTCAACAAGGACTAAAACTGAAAGATATATTGATATAAAATTGGTAATAGATTTAGATAAAATAAAGAGAAGATGAAAGGCGAATTTGTAAAAGAAAATGATCTATGTATTTTTTTTAATTAGGGTTAAATTTGTCCTTTTGCACAAGTAGCATAAAACAAAAGTTTTCCTAGAAATATTTGAAGGGTATTTTTGTCGTATAAATCTTCAAATTTGGCCATGTCAACATTGACAATTACTGAAAGTTAGAAACGTCCAAATTAGAGGGGGTAAGTGTAATATGTCAAAATACAAGGGAGACAAGTTTAATAAACTTAGTCTAGAGGAGAAGTAAGTGTAAAGGGCATAATAGTAATTTCACAATTTTCGTTAACAACCATTATTGTCTCACTAAGGTCATTTGTTGTGGGGCTCTCTACATAGGGTTTACATGTGGCTTTCTCCAATTGTATAGATTCTAATATTCTGGTATGGTACCTGTCTATATTATTATTTTAATTTTTTTTTATAAAAATAATTTTATACAAAAATTTAAAACTTAATTATTTCAATTATTTGCGATGAATAAAATATTATTTTTGCTTCTAATATGTTTATTGACAAATAAAAAGACATTACATATTTTTTTCGCACACATAAAGAAATCAAATAAAAAGAAATTATATATTTTTTCCACAAATAAATAAATAAAATAAAAATACATTACATATTTTCTCAAAAATAAATAAATAAAATAAAAAAACATTACATATCACCATCCTCTTGATCTAATTCTATTATTTTAAATATTTTCTTCTCACAAAATAATTATAGTTACATTATTAACTAATTTGATATCTATAATAATATTAAAACAATTTTTTTATATCTAAAGCAATTGATTTCAATACAATTTTAATTAAAATAGAAATTGAATATATAAAGATAGAGACACAAAAAGAAAGAGAGGAAAAGATGATAGAAATTAAAAAAACAAATGGGGACCGCATGTGCTCTTTACAAGAGTTCAATATGTAGAGAGTCTGTAAACAAAAAAAATACATGGAATCAGTATTTGAGCAAGCCCCCTCCGTTATAGAGAGTCATGCAGCGGATGTTCTAAAAGAGAATAAAAGAAATAAGTGTAATAAATTCAATCTAACGAAGAGGTAAATGTGATTTACACTATATTTTAAAGGCCCAAGAACATTAATTTGAGTTACAGCACCCTTACTTCAATGATAGCAACGCACTTGAAGTAACACAAAATTAGAGTGTTACGCACTCGATTTAAGAGCATTTTCAATCAAACCGATGGCGCTACTAATGCACTGAAAAATACAATAAAAAATCTGGAGAAGATCCGGCCCTACATGAGATGGATTTGGTTTTAATGCCATGATGTGATCATGGGAAGTAGAAAGGAATGAGGATGGCCGTAGTGTTTGGTCAAGCTAGCCTTTTCCATGAAGGAGCTAATAGTCCTCGCCAACGGAAATCACTTTTAAGTTACCTGTTCTAGCCTAGCATTGCACATGACGCAGAAAGACATGACATGACACGAATACGGCAGCGCGTTAAATTATTTGTACTAGTTTAGATATTGCAGAGAGACACGACATGACTCATAAAGATACGACATGACACGAATACGACAGCGCGTTGAATTATTTGTACTAGCTTAGATATCGCAAAGAGACACGATATGACACAGAAAGATACGACATGACACGAATACGGTAGCGCGTTGAATTATTTGTACTAGCTTAGATATCGCAAAGAGACACGATATGACGCAGAAAGATACGACTTGACACAAATACGGCAACACGTTGAATTTTAAAGACAACCGACACGATATGAACGCAATTCTAATTTTATTAAAAAGACAACTAGAAGATATTAGATAATTTAAAACACAAAGTTATATGAATATCCTACTATTATATATATTATTACTCTTTCACTGTCATTATAATTATAATTTTATTATATATGAGAAGTGTCATTACATGTTATAACAGGTAATACTGTCAATCAAAATTGTTATATGTCTGAATTATATAGACTTGTATTGGAAATGGTAGAATTAAAATTGTTATTTGTTTAAATTATATAAGACTTGTATTGGAAAGGGTAGGATGTGTTGGTCAAGTGCCTGGATGGGTTGGTCAAAGTCTTTCAAAAGTGTCGGTAAGTGTTTGAATTAATAAAAAATATTTTTAAATTATGGACAAGTACATAGAGTATCGGACACGTGTCCATAAAGTGTCGTTTCCGAAACGGACACGACACTTCTTTAGAAGTGTTCGTGCTTTATAGTGTATCATGCAACGTTAGTCATCTTCATGTATTAGTGTGTGTATCTATATTACATTTAAGATAAGTATAATAAAGACAAAAAAATTCAATCTAACATATAAAAATAATTAAAAAATCAATTTTACAATTTAAAATATTTTTTACTATCTACCGTTTAAAATTATTCTACCTAACTATCACTATTACAAATAATAGAGCAACAGACACGTACAATATACTAGTGTATATATATAGAGTGGACGTGACTGCAGATTGTCCTAGTTGAATGGCTGGTTTCCCGTTTACTCGTCCGCTTGAGAATTTCAATGTCACATCCACTTATGTATATCTAAAGCCTACAAGAGAGAGTAATACAAATGCATTAATATGATGTGCCCCAAAAGGCTAATAAAAATGCAATCCCGAATTTGACAACTGAGGGACATCTTCATGACGTGGAAGCTTCACTGCATCAGCTGTTATAAAGGTTAATAGGAAACGAAATAAAAAAGGCTAGGGTTGAGGTAGACTTGGGGAAGACCATGTCTGCAAAGGAGATGACAAGTGCCTGAGTTTGGATAACATTGAAAAGTAGAGGTAAGGGTTACCACATGCTCTCTGGGGAGGCCAGGAGATTTTACCACATGGCATGATGCAATAATATTTCTCACACTAGGGAAGAACTAAAAGCAAACTCGAGCGAGGATCCTCTAACAGCACGGTGCGTGCAATGCAACCATGGCAATGTTATCACTAACATGTGCAGGGGAGATGGTTGTCATCGTGACACGTGCTATTGTTCCACACGTGTGAGCGATCAAAGTCGTCTCTTATTACAAAGCACTAGAAAAGAAAATTCAAACTCGACAAACTCTCGACACGTCATGGTTATAATCACTAACACGTGTTATCGTTCCATGTGTGAGCGATCACAGCCGTCCTTTATTACACAGCTGAAGAAATCCAAATCCAATCGTCATGGTTATGATCACTAACACGTGTTATCATTCCATGTGTGAGCGATCACAGCCGTCCCTTATTAGCCGTCCCTTATTACACAGCTGAGGAAATCCAAATTCAATTGCCGTCCCTTATTACACAGCTGAGGATATCCAAATCCATGCACATGATGGTTGTGATCACTCACATGTGCGATCCTTTCATATGTGTGAGTGATTGCAGCCATCCCTTGTTGCACAGCACCGTGCGGTGCTGTTACAGCAGGGAATCCAAACCCGGCAAACCCATTTTAATCACTTTCTAAAAGTTGCAAAGACTACTGATGTTTCATGAAGAAAAGAACCAAAAGCACACTGCTACTAAACTTTCCAACTAGCCCTAAATGGTGTCAAGCTCAAAGCACCACCTACCAAGAGTGAACATCCATGGAGGAGTTACTAACAGTCAAAACCTCAGTATTCAAATTGATACCCAATTTACAATTCACATAACAAAAAGTTGTACAACTTGAAGAGATTTACAATACTTAATTTCCTAGATTGAGCTAAAATCCAAAAATTGAACATTAAATTGGAATATAACCAAACAACCATTCAATAGATAACGGAGCACATAAAGTCTGCTCAATATCCTATCAAGGAAGGTCTCAGCATTCAAGGAGATTGAGATGTACAATTTGCAAAGACCCAGAAGAAACAAATTAAGGAAGATGCTCATCTCTTTATTTATAAGCATATTCAATATCTAGCGGACACAATGTTCTGTTTACATCTTGTCTCAGCAAAACTGACAAAGTGCCCACAATACCATCAGAAACACATATCAAAACACATTTGGGTTAAAGTAAAAGGGACAAAGAGCGTTTTATCTTCTCTCTTACTCTGCCCACCTTGCCTCAGATCTAGAGGATCCCTTTCTCCTTTCCAGATCCAGAAAAACCCTAAGATCAATAATAAAAGAAAAACACACCAAAACTAACACAACCAAAACATAGTCAATCAAATAACCACGACCTTCGTGTCAAACCCGTGCAACGGCGTTCTTGTCACCACTACTGCTAGGCAAGATAATTAGTAGAATCACATGAAAAGATCCATGGCTCTGCTATATTAAAGCTTCACCACTTTCCTCCATGCATGGAAGGTAAAATAAAAACA
Organism: Cornus controversa; assembly: GCA_026545225.1. NCBI lineage: Eukaryota > Viridiplantae > Streptophyta > Magnoliopsida > Cornales > Cornaceae > Cornus > Cornus controversa. Next base: position 39,285,666 of record CM048853.1, read on the forward strand.
AACCTCCATTTGCCCCCGTCATTGGGAAAACTGAGCTCCAACTCCATAGTTGGACTCCGCATTGAGAGTATAAATATTTATCCAGGTCCAGATAGGACCAGTGAATGATTATACTCTATTTACAGATTAGAAGAGGCACACCCTAATTCCTAAAATTCGTCAATTACTCCAACTTTGTAACTTCTATAACGTGGTGTTAGTCCATTAAAAACTAGGTAGTCTATAAACAATTGCCTTAATTTTATCCGAACCTTTGTTAGACTTCCAACTTCCAAATCCGGTTATTGTTGCTACCGTCATCTTCCTTCTCAAGCGCTGCAACCTTCGCCCGATGGGATGCAAGGGCAATTGCGCTCTTTACCCTTTCATCTTGAGGGAGTTCACAGGCTTCACTGATGGACCCAGATCTTAAGTCAGCTGGGGGAATGAAACAATCTACTGAGAGGCCAGGAACGTTGAATGCGACCTCTTCAATTGTCCAAGCTTCTTCCATCCTTGTTTTGGAATGGCTCATTGCCGTCTCTCCAAACCTAAAAAGGGTCACCACGGAACGCCCAGAGTGGGCAATCATGAGTCCTTCAACAGGCCTGTAATCTTCAAGGAATGAATTGATAGTGGTCTCCCAATACACTGTATCACCACCATTGGATTGAATGCGAGTCAAATGGGAATCCTCTATGTGAACAAGAAGTCCAGTCTTCTGGCTGAAGTAGCCAAACAAAACATGTCTTATGATCTCTGCTGGGCCTTCACTCCTTGCCTTCAAGGTCTGAGGATCAGTACAGAGCTTGAGAATGAAGCAATCTTCACCATCGATCTTCTTCTCTCCAATACACCTTGCATCTGCAAACATACTGGCAGTGGCTCTCGGGTCAAGACCCTGTAAAGAACAGAGACCATATCTGTAGATGATCAGAGGAGTGGTATAAAAATCAATTTGAGCAGATGACATTAGGAACAAAGTGTTACCTGAAGGGCACGTCGTAATGGTCTAACAGGTCCTTTAGCAGTGTGTGCACCAAGCCATGGTGTGTGCCTCCAGACAAGCTTGCCATTGCAGCCTGCATGAACCTTGCTTCCCCCCACAGCAAGCTCCAAGTACCACATGTCTGGATTCATCCGCCAGAGCACAAATCCACCCGATTCAGCAGCTCTTGCAGTATTCCGATTCTTCAATACCCCTGTGGCAGTTTCAATCTCAGAAGCTACCATCTTCACCTTTCCCATGGCGTAAGCGTTACGAATAGAGTTCTGGAATTTTTGCCCTCCAGATGCAGCAGTGTATTGCTGCAAGATGTATTGTGCAGATGAAGTTTCCTGCAACAACACCACAGCAGAAAAGACTGAATTTCAATTATTTTAACCATATTACTAATAAGATGATAAACCAATAAGGAAGCAGCAGGAATATGGTCTATCATCACATAATGCCATCAGTGAATCACATAATGTTGGCACGCTTATCATACATTTTCAATTTCTCTCGTTGTTAACAACCTAAAATTCAACAAAATTCTTTACCACACATATTATCGACTTTCTAGTTTATATGTTCATAAAAAATATTACAAAATCCATATTGATAGGATTTCAAGTTTAAATCATGCATATCAGTCCATTTTGGAAGAGTTGAACAATGAAAAACAAAGAATACCATTTCAGTAACCTTTTTTGACGGTCCATAACACTAGTCAGTCGGCCAGGACCTGGATAATGCATTTTTTTTGTTAAGGGAATCATTACCACCATTTAAAACCTTGCAATGAACAATACAATGTGGTAAAAGAACTTGTCTATTTATGCGAGTTTTGTGACAGATAAATAACTTAGGTCAATTGCACCACTCATCCACAGGAGCACATCCCCTTCCCCCAAACTGCAATTCAATGATTTTTACCAACCCAAAACACCACAGACTCGGCTCTTCCCCTGCAAGCAAACCGAATGCAGATGCATAATGGGCTTTTTGGACATGAAAATAGAAAAAAACCTTCACTCAATTAAGTTAATACAACTCATTTGAAATGCTAGAGGCAAGATTTAATTTTTCTTGGAAATTAAAATAACATAAAACTGAAATATATACAATCTCTTCCTTTCCTTTTCCGCAATTTTCTCATCAACTGAACAAAAAGAATAGGCCTAAAAACAAAGGGTAAATGATACGGAGAATCTACTTTTTTAACTGAATAGGCTTTAATAAAAAATACAATCTAAAAAAAAAAAGAAGACAAAATACATATATGCTATAATACCTAACGATTCCTTAAATCTTAAGCAAAATAACCAAATTTAGATAATTAAATCTAAACAGTCAAACCAAATGGAAGAATTTAAGAAACCAAACACTACGAAGAAAATGCATGTTAAAAAAAACTGTATTCTGTAAATCAAAGTAAAATAAATTCTTTCATTCCGATTTATGTCCTTGTATCAAAAGATTCAAGGACATAAATCAGACGACAGAATGAGAATAAAAGGGACTCACAATGGGAGTGTCCTTGATGCTAAGGTGAGGCAAAGGGTCATTGGTGCTAACGTGCACAGGGGCAAGTGGAGCACCCATAACAGCAAGCAAAAGCCTCATATCAGACCGCTTGGAAGCATTCGAAGCCGCCGACGGTGTCCTCGACAGCTGTCCCTTCATCCACTGCCCTATCACCGACCCGACCCGCTTCGAATCCCCGACTTCGCCTCCATCCGGATCCGGACCCTCCATGAGAGGCGCCAAAGGCTCCCCTACAGGCCTCAAGCTTCCGGATCTCGCGATCAACGCCTCAGGATTCGGCGCGTGGCGGCTTTTCATCCGACGAAGTAGCCCCGCCATCGGCGACCGGCTCCGAGCCGGACTACTCGCACGTGACCTCGCCGGCGATAATCCCCGAACTACTTCCTCCTTCAACGCCGAGAAAAAGCCTTGTTTCTTCTCCATTGTGAAAATCGGACTCGAATAGTAAGATTTGAGTGAACGAAATCGAGCACTCTCCTACCTCGCTCTGTCAACACCTTTAGAGAGAGAAATCAAATGGAGAGAGAGAGAAAGAAAATGAACACGAGTAAGTTCTCCTCATAGACGATTCTTCTTAGTTCTTACAGAGTTTTCAATAACACTAACTATTCAATCATAAACCCTAGTTTACTAGAAATGGTGACAACAGACATCTAAGAAGAACTCGAAATGTGTTGGCGTAGTAGAGAGAGTGTAAAGAGAAGATGCTGTTAGAAAGAGAGCTTAGTGAAAGCAATGGCGACTGGTTCGAGAGTTGGTGCTTTTAGAGAGAGAATAGAGAGGTAGTTTGATCGCGACTTTTTAGAGAGAGATGGTGCCAGTGCGAGTGGTGAAGGAGTGAGAGGGTCACGCGCGTAGAGAGAGCGTGGTGTGTTTGCGATACTAGATTGGGCACTATTATAATAATGATCATTTAAAATTTGGGCTCCATATACGAAGAGGTAAAAAGTGACTGACATGGAAACAAAGCACTATTCTCCCATGTGATTGGAGGATTTTTCCTCCACAGAGATTTCACTTTTACAGCGCGTGCAATTTACTGAGCAGGGTGTTTTAGTAAATTTAACTAATTTTTTTAAAACAAAAAATCAACAATAATCTTAGACTGTAAGTCTTTTTTTAAGAAAAAATGTTAATGCAATTGCAACTTCGGACAATCTCAGTCCTTGAATATTTAGGATTTGGCGTTGGATCCACATGATTCTAGTGCCGAACTTGTTAAATATGAAATATTTTCGGTGCACTGTGTATCAGGATTGCTACTATATTTAAAATTGTGATTATTCTGATATATCGGGAGTTACCAAATTTTTTATTTATTTTTTAATATTTCAGCATTCCATAAAGTTTACACAATTTTTTTTAATGAAAAAAAGTAACTTGATATCTTCTTAGATTATGTTGAATCAAGAGTCCTAATAAAAATAAAAAAATTATTAAATAACATCCAAAAATGAGAGAGGTTTTTTATTGGATTTATATAATTATCTATTGGAAGTTACATTCTAAAAATGGAAAATATAATAAAAAAGTTTCTACACAATTTTTTATTTAGTGTTTATATGATTTTTATTTTTTATCTTTTATTTTTTTGCATTAGGTGTTTATATGTCATTGAGTCAAATTTATTTCGTTATTGTGAGAGCCATTTTCGCTCAATCAGATCAATTCTTCCAAGTCAACAGTATCTTACGGAGTAATTAGATTCAAATAGGATATTCAAAATATTTAGTATAAATAAGGGGAGATCAAAATTCAAGAAATATATATATATATATATATATATATATATATATAGCGTTGTTCAATTGCTCCTTGGTGTGTAGTGAGCAACATACGCGAATTCAATTTCAGTCGTTGAATTTCATCTGATGACTGAAATTAAATACTACCAATTAAACACAAATTCTGATTTTTTAAGTACAAAACTACCTAAAAAAGTATTTTAAATAAAAAAACTCTCTAAAACAAATAAGAGAAATTATTATATACCACAAAATTCCATGTATTGGGGGAATCCCACCATTAATAAAATTTCATCTTGTATTTGTTCCTATAATAATAGAAAAGGGAGTTTTATTATTGATCCTATTTGTTTTGGATTTTTTTTTATTTGAAATACTTTTTAGGTGGTTTTGTACGGTCAAAAAACTAGAATTTATGTTTAATTGGTACTTTCAATTTCAGTCATTAGATGAAATCCAACGACTGAAGTTGAATTTGCGTATATTGCTCCCTACACACCGGGGAGCAACTGAACAACGCTAATATATATATATATATATATATATATATATATATATATATATATATATATAGGCAAGTGAAAAATTTTAGTTTAAGGCTGGAGTTATGCCATTTGATTAACATGTTATCAATGTAGTACATTAAATGTTCAAATGTAACTTTGCATGATCACATTTGTCCATTGAATACAAGGGGCTTTGGTTCATGATTCATGTACGTCTGATTTTAGGCCCAATAGGACGCCATCTTTAATGAGAAGTTTCCGAACCCAAAACCTAATCCGAACTAGGGTGGCAATTCGCGTTGTGATCATAATGATCGTATCCTATCAATTTATGAGTATTTTGCTAAACATGTTAATTCAAACACAACTTGTTTAATAATAGTGTCAAACACCTTTAACCTAAACACAGTCATTTATTAAACGAGTTACATGAGTCGACTTGTTTAACCCGTTTAACATAAATGGATCATATAACTCATTTATTAACTTAAGTATAAAATGAATATATGTTGAAAAAATTGAAATAATAAATAACTAAATTCATTAAAAAAAGAATAATAAAAAAACCAAAAACAATATCTATAGCAATTGGGTTAAAAACAAGTTGACACAATTGAGTTGGTTTGGCAAGACGGCACGATATAAATACCGCGATACAGAAAATTTTAAAAAAAGAAGATACGGACGTGACAAGGATACGTCAAATAAATAAATAAATAAATAAAAATATAATATTATACATAAAATATTAAGTTTTATTCTTCAACCAAACAATAAATATACTTAAAACAATTATACAAAAAATAAGAAATTAGAATTTAGAAATCTCCTACCTTTTCTAATATTCTTTACAATGACTCACTTGCTTGTGAGTTTTAAAAATATTTTTGTTTTATTATAAAATGATCCTTATTTCTAATCTATAAAGTTTTTAATATTACAATCTCAAACCCACTTTATAAAACAAAAAATTACAAATTTGTCCCAAAGAGTATCCTAAACGTACTCCAAACGTATCCCAGTGTATCCAAATGTATTCTCACGTATCTCAGATGTATCCAACATTCAAAAAATAATTTTAAAAAAGGAATACTTTTTCGGAGTATCGGACACGTATCCGATCGTGTCCTGGCTGTATCCGTATTAGATACGTGTTTGATACAGTCACGGAAGATTTTTCGAAGTATTTGTGCTTCCTAGACTCAAATCCTTTATCTTTCACTTTAAAAGTAGAACAAATATCATTATGCCACATGCATTGATATCTAGTTTGTTACTTATAATATATATAATACTTAAAGTTTTAATCCTGATGGTTATATTTTTAGCTATTATTTTATTTTCTTTTCTTTCTTTTCATAATACTTTTAGAATATATGATTAGAAAAAAAAACTATTGTGATGTTAGACAGTCTAATTCATATAACCAATATGATATTTTACGGATTAGATCGAGTTCGATTTAAAACCATCATCGGTTTGGATTGGTTTCAATTTTTATGAAATCGCAATGATTGACTTAGTTTTGGTTTTATATCTAAACCGAATCAATCCAATTTGTGTACTTGGTTCTAGGGTGTAACTTGGGTGAGCTAACTCGAACCCAACCCGAGTCGAGCTCAAATTTTCACAGGCTTGGACAACCATTTTTATAATTAGGATTGAACTTGAGTTAAAAAATCTCAACCTGAAATTAATTATAGTTGGGCTTAGGTTGAGGTGCTAGCAACCCAAGCCCATCCCGAACTCGAATTCTAATATTATTTATATATATTTTTATTTTGATTATGTTATATATAATATTCAAATTATGATTACCTTTTTTTCTTTTCAACTTCCATTTTTTTTTTAAATCTTAATTTATTATATATTAACACTTTGGATAATTAATTTCCTAAGATTTTGTTTGTGATTTTATAGAAATTTGCATTAAGTTTTTTTTTTAAATGTGAGAAATCTAATAGGAAACAAACTAAAGATCACTTTAACTTTTCAACGTGGATATTAGTCATTTAGATAAATCCGAATTAACCTGACTTTCTAATCCGAATTACAAATTCGAGTTTGAAAATTCAAAGATGAATTAGGCTTGGGTTAGAAAGTTAGGGTTGGAGGTTGAATTAAGATTGAACATTTCATACGTTGGATTGAGTCTGAGTTATATCTATAATCTGTTTAAGCTACTGCTCTACTTGATTCATAATATTAATATCGGAAAGAAGAATTCAAATGAATGTACTAAAAAAATTTGTGACACTAACGTTAAAATGTGATGGCATGGCATGTCATGGCACAGAAAAGAAAAGAATGGCAGTCAAAATTGGATAATTAATTAAATTGTGTAACATACCAATCACTTTCATAAGTAAGACTTATTAAGCTAGGTAACATTTAAATTGGTTTGATAACACAAAAATCAATGATTTAAAGTGGGGTAGCTCACTAATATTCGACTTTTCACCTAATATCAGATTAGATTCAGATTCCATTATGCTAAAGGCAATCTTGGTATGTTTCATATAGCAAGCAATGACATTGACAACAAATGTTAATGGAATACAACTGTGAAAAACATTTGATATTGTCCACAGAAATACTTGTTATAATAGCCTATCTACAAAAATAATTGCTTTACAACTTCAATTGTTGGTTTGATTAACGTATAAATTTGAAAAGTCAACAGTCAAGACTGTCGAAAACAATATACTATGTATGAGTGTGTAACTGTGTGTGTATATATATATATATAAATAGTATGTAACGCATACCAAAGAGCTTGATCACTGTGGTCCCAGTTAAAGAAATCTGACCATTTAATAAGACTTCTTTTGACCATTCCATACTTCCTTCTTTCTTTGCAGTCTTCATATTGTGCACCATCTGTGTGTGAAACCTCTTTAACTGCTGACTCAAAAAGAGGTAAAAATATTGCACATGCTATACAGCATGCCAGTATCCTTTTAGAAGAAAACTTCACTTAGAATTTTTGTGGCCCTTGTACGTACATATATATATATATATAATCCTTTTTATATAAGATTTTCTAAAATATAAAAAAAAAAAGAAGAAAAATGATAATTTTGTTTTTCCAAATAACTTGTTTCTCACTACACATGAGGAATTGTTGTTAGTGATTTCTTATTGTTTTATGGAAAGTATAACAAAAAAGTTTTCATTATAAGAAATAAAATTTTCATGTTTAGAGAGGGATAGGAAGGTACTTATGTTATGTTTGGTTGGAAGGAATGATTGAGGAGGGATGGATGAGAGGGAGGATAGATAACACTTCTCATGTTTGGTTGGAGGGAAGGGAAAAGATGGAGGAAGCAAAGAGGGATGATGTATCCCTCCTATTTTTGGCTCTATTTGGTTGCAAAGAAGGATTGAGGAAGGATGGAAGAGAAGAAAGATAGAATAAACTTCTTGTGTTTGGTTGGAAGGAAGGAAAGAGAGGGAGGAAGCAAGGAAGGATGTAGTATCCTTCCTTCCTTTGGGTTTTTTTATCCGTCCAAAATTGGACGGAAGAGAGGAGGGAAAGATAGGATAATTATCTACAAATATATAATTTCAAATTTATCTTTTTCAAAAAAATTACAATTTTTCAAAATTCGACAAATGATAGAATACAAATATATAATTCCAATTTTTTATTTTTTATAATTATGTATAATGAGGGTATATTGGTAAAAAAAATATAAAAACTCTCATGTGCTTCCTTCATTCCAAACAAAAAAAGTCTTATCATATGCATCCTTTCTATTATCCCTTCCATTTAACCAAACAAAAAAGTGAGGGAGACATCTTCCTTTCCCGCATCCATCCCTCCCCCTCTCCCTTTCATTCATTTTTTCATCCCTCCAACCAAGCGGAGTTGATCATTCTATCCATCCTTTATACTATCACTTTCATTCAACTAAACAAAAAGTGAGGGAGATACCTTCCCTTCCCTAGGGATGCCTCATCCATTCCTTCCATCCATTTTTTCCATCCCTCAAACCAAACGGAGTGTTCATGAATTTCCATCTTTGTCCAAAGAAATATTGAAAAAAAAAATTCTAAGAAAACAGAAGGCCGGAACGTTGAGCCAATATTTTGGTAATAATAAAAATGAAAATGATACATGCACTCCCTTTTTTTTTTCCTTAAACTAAAGGGTGAAATGCTCTAACCACCCCCCCCCCCCCCCAGTTTGCCTTTATTACTTACGAATAAAACTTATGCAAATATTGCTCTGACACCCCCTGTCAGAGTTAGTGGTCGTCTCTTTTTTTAACAGAAAACGTAATTTTACCAATCTACATTTATTTTATTTCACTTATCTCTCTCTTTCTCTCTTTATATATATATATATACTGGGGTTTCTCTACACATAATTATTTCTCCGCCGCCTCGTCTCCTCCAACTAAACCTCTATCATCGGTTAGTTCTCCAACCACCACAAAACCCCCTCCGCCCTTCCACACATAAGTCCTCCTTCATCTATTCTCTCTCCTCCAAAATCCAATTCTCTTTCGAAATCGAGAACTCCCCCAAATCCTACACTCTCTATGTATCTTCTTCCTCCTCACGACGACGTTTCAAGATTAATTGATCCACACACATGAATACCACGTGTACCAGTTCCGATTATCCACCGACTTGTTTGAGCCCAAAACCCTAGATGTGGTCAAGATTGGACCGACATTTCGAGGGCATTATGGTTTGTTTTGTCCAAATTCACCATTTCCAGCATTGTTGTGTGAATTGAGGAATGTGAATGCATCGTCGATGGTGGTGGAGGATGGGAAGAGTGAGAGCAAGAGTTTGAAGAGTGTGAGGATGGGTTTCAATGATCAAAAGGAGTTAGATATGTGTGCAAAAGGGTTTGAGGTTACTTGGTTGATGGGTTCGGATGCGACGAATTATACTCCATTAATCTTGCTCGGTCGTGTTAGATTTGGGGGTCTATTTGCATATATATATATATATATAAACCCCAGTATTGGTTGGCGATGGTGACCGTGATAGGTTCTCACAACGGTGCTCAATAGAGAAGATGACCCGGTAGTGGAAATGAGCTTCGTGGTGGTCAGAATGGAGTTCCGACAGTGGGTTTATACTTGGCAGTGATGGTTTTCGGGAATGGAGTGGTTAGTTATTGGTGGTGGAACTTGGTCGAACATGGGGTTCAGCAGTGGGTCTGTCATGGTGAGGGAGGAGAGAGAAACTTCATCACCATTATTAATGTTGTTTTAAAAGTGTAAAATAACTTGCAAGTGTACGAATCTATTAAAGTATAGATCGGCAAGAACGAGGTTGAACTCAAGGGAATGCTTTGAGAAGAAAAAACTAATACAAATTCAAATTAATTTAAAACTAATCTAGTTTAAACAAAAGTTGGTTGATTTGAAAGAGATTAAACTAACATGCAAATAAAATAACACAACTAAAATCAAATAGAGAAAATAACTAAGGTGTCAGATTCCACCACTATTAAATTCTTGAACCTTCTAATATTCATTTATTAATTCCTAAATTTAGAGTAGCAATCAAGAAATCAATCTATTGCTTACTCAAGATTTAACAATAAATCACTATGAAAAATATATTGAAAAGGTAGATTTTCTTTCGCTTCACTAGTGTAAAATTATGAGCATTTTATGAATCCAAGTTAATGAAAAACATAAGATCAAAGATTATCACTTTTGAGAAATACAAACTCAAGCTTAGATTAACTATAATATTTTCTAACTACCACATATACATGATATAGATGGTGAAATAACTATAAAATAATTAATCACAAGAAACGAAAATTATAAGCATTTAAATCATATACATGAGAATCAATTAATGAACAAAATAACTTCACTTCATTAATGGAAGTTTCCTCCTTAACCCTAGTCGAGGAGTTTAGTTACACATGGTAGAAGAAGATAACAAATAAATAAACAATATAATGAAATAAAATAAATAAATAAAACTCGAATTGTCTCAGTCTTCTCTGCCCTGGCCTACACTTGTTTTTCTCCTCCCCTCAACCCTACTCATCTCTTTCTCTTATATAGAGGTCCTCTAGGGTGTTCTCCAAATAAAAGAAATTAGGAAAGTGTTTAGGAAAAAATCTGTCAGAATATTTTCTCTGAATTGAAATCCAATTTTGACCTTGAATTATTACGATTCATGAAATTTTTGTGAAATACAAATATGTCCATAATCGAATTTTGTTCAATCCAATTTGGAATTGAGTCAATTTGATGCTCGAAAAAAGTTTTTCAAGCCGTTTTCCAAAACGGGATTAAAACTGAATTATGCGCAAAATTAGACTTCAGCCTAGAATCTCCTTAAGCAGTTATAATTCTCTTAGGCTACTTTCTTGGGCTGTTTTGAGTTAAAATATTGAGTTGAATGAATCCATTTGATGTAAGCTTCATATAACCCTATTGAATGTCTTATTTAAAAGCCCAAAAATTATGATTTTAACTGAAATAATCATTAGGGCCCTAAAATACAGAAAACACAAAAATAGAGTAAAATCACAAATAAACTATCACTAAGAGAATATAATATACAAATTAAGAGCTAGAATATGCAACATTCAACACCGATCAATCATCTACTCCATGCACCGAAAATTCCACCACCGTGAGGGAGGAGAGAGAAAGAATATAAGAAAGAGAGGAGAGAGAAAAATAGAGAGAGAATTGGGAAAAAGAGAATGCTCAAAGGGTAGTTTTGGCATTTTAATTTTTAATTTCATTGACTTCTGACTTTGTTAACAGTCAACTAACAGCAGGGAGGACAGAGCAATGTTAACCAAACCTTAGGGGAGGTTGTAGCCATTTTAAAAATAATTTATACTTGTGAGTAATAAATGTAAACCTGGGGGGGGGGGTGTCAGAGCAATTTACCCTAAACTAAATGTAGAGACCGGGTCCAATTTTGACTAGTTTTTATTTTAATCATTATTTTTGCCTTAATTGCATTTTAAATGATGTTTAACATGTTTTAAATGTGAAAAACATGTTTGAAAAGTTATTTAAAGGTTTTAAATTTTTTTTGGATCATTTGGGATAATTTGAGAATTTTTAGTCAACGGACCTTGGGACGCGATCCCGGCGAGCCCAAGAATTCAGAAAATTTTTCAAAAAATTTTATTTATGGTTTTGGACCAAACAGAATATTAAATGAGTTAAGGAAGCAATTTTGGAGCCAGTCACTTTCAAAATTGAAAACAAAACTCGGGAGGGTATGTTAAGTGAATTAGGGCATTTTGGTCATTTTGCACCTCAAGAGGATATAAATATCTAGGAGATGGAATCTCATACAGTTCAAGCTAAAATATCTCTCTTTCTCTCACTCCATCTTCATCTCTCTCCCTTCTCTCTACATTTCAAAAAAGTTAAGCCTTGATTTGGAAGTTCCTGAAGAAAGGTAGTTTGTTCTTCTGGCTAAGGGCGCTAGTTTGAACCAAACAAAGTCAATTTTTGGCAAGGTAGGATTTGGAGGAATCTTAGGCTTTAGTTAGAGGTGACTGAGGTAGGGGTGTGAGTCTTTTCCTTATCTTGATTCTATAGGATACATAATTTTGACATGAAATTTTTATGAATTCAATTGTATGAGATTGATTCTAAATGGTGAAATTGATGTTTTCTAGCATGCTCTAGGTTAAGGTTATATGATATATATGTTTTAAATGTTATTTTGAGTTCATGTTGAGTTGATATGCCCATTTATAACATAAATAGAACTTTGAGACGATGTGTGGGATAAATGAATGAAATAAAATTTTATTAAAGTGCATTGTTGTGATTTTCATGGAATGAATGAAAATACATTGTGACAAGATTGATTTTAAATTGACATGCATAGACTTGATATATGTCATGTCATGCATTAAGGAAATGTGGTGAAAATCTTGAATTTGTGCATTTAAATGACAAATGTGCATTATGTGAGAATTCGCGATTTATGGGGCATATGTCAGAATTAATAAGGGCCCGGAGCCCTAGGGTGCAAGACCCAAAATTTGGCCAAGCTGATGTCACTTTTGTCGGGTTAGTAACCCTTATAACGTAAGCAGAGTAAGTGATTTTGAAAAGACCCTTACTATAGATTGTGACAAGCAGAAGTCCTCAGTTGAATTAATTTTGATTATACGTGGTATGAGTTTATTTGAGAATTGTAATTTTCCTTAAATGGTGTTGTGTTGAAACGTGAGACATCATGCATGATTTCAAAAACATAATTGTTTTGAGCATGAAAAACATCAAGGCATGGCATGTAGTCATTTAGAGATTTCATCGTGCATTTATGCATGGCTACCTGAGTCAAGGTTGAATCGGATGGATCATTCCTACTAAGCGTAGTTGTATGTTCACCTCTTTCCCCCAAACTCTTTATCAGATAAAGCTCCCATAGTGGACGAGGCTTGATTGGCTCGAGTGTATTATTTTGGAGTTCTTTTGGACTTATGTATATAGAGGTCCATGCCAGAGTTTGGCATGTTGACTACGTTAGGAGTGTTGCATTTACATTTGGTTCCTCACCTCGTACACGAACTTCAAATGTATTCGCCACACTTGGCTTTTGTAAAAATTTGAGAAATATATGTATAATGAACTTGTTTATGTATGACTTTTAAGAACGAATAAATGATGGATCATTTGAACCTCTTTATATATGAAATTGTGAAAATGAGCATTGGTGATGAGAATTGTATGTCTTTATCATGCTATGCACATTTTCGATGTTTATATTTAAGGAAATGTATGCCTTTGAAGCAAACTTGTGAAATGCTTGGACTTAGTATCTATGAGGATGATTGTATGAACTTTTGTTCAAGTTTAGAGTTGTGAATGAGTGTATGAATATAGAGAATGCATCTAGACTTGAAATATTCAGGTTTCGACAATTTTAGAACTTTCAGTTGCCTAGTCTCTACAGCAACCGACCGAAAGTGTGAGATGCCAAACATTTGTAATTGGGGTGCCTATTTTGGATGATTGAATAAGGGTTTTAGTCGACCGAAAGCTCCCTTTCAGCCAACCGAAGCTACCCTCCAGCCGACCGATAGAACTGAGAACCTGAAGGTCAGCTGAACCCAGGTTTCTGTAGGCCGAAGGGGGTTCCAACTGATTGAAACTAGACTGAATTAAAAATTCTTAAATTTTGGAATAAGAATGAATAAACATGGATGTATAGACTAATGTAGGACCTATTATGATGGGTATTGATGAGTATACACTAATGTAATGACGTATAGATAGAAAGCTTCCATAATTGTATGGTATTAGGTATTGACGTTGACTTTCACCACTCACACCCCATTTCCCTCACTCTTAATCGGGTGTTAAAAATCGAGGTGTGGCACTAAATGACATAAATACTTGCTCATACTTGATTCTCTTTAATTAAAGTAAGAACTGTTACCCAATAATTGTCCCTAGAGGGGGGTAAATAAGGACTTTAGGCAAATGATGAAATTTTTTCGATTTAGCTTGTTTTGACAAAAGTTAGCTTGATTAAAATTTTGTTAAATACTTTGTGAGCTTATGTATTCAACAAGTGGGAATGAAAATGCTCTATCTATAAGGCTCTTATGCACTTAAATGATCTAGTGGATAAAATAAGTATAAGTGCTCATGTAAGCGGAATATATCATATTTATAGTGTGTGGAAATGTTGATTGCACATTTTATCAAACACATGGTATACAATTTGATTGGAAATGAATAATCATATAAATACTCAATCAATCAACATACTCCAAGCATTCATCCCATCCTCCTTATATGAATTGAAGCATCTAAACTTATAGCATTCATAAATAAATCATATGGAATTTAAACAAATGAAATGCTATTAAGTAAAGAAGTTTAAGGATAAAGAAATGTAAACCAAGCAACACCACGATATTTACATGGTTCGGCACCTCTGGCCTACGTCCATGCCTCAAGAGCTCCTCTTGAGGTTTCCACTATGAAGCTTCCCTTAAGGGTGGAAAACAAACTTTTATAATTGCCAAGTCTAACATTTGGGCTTCTTTGCTCCAGTGAACACTTCACCAAGACTTCATTGCCAAGCGCATAACTTGGGCTTCCTTTCACTTTTGACGGCTTAAGTGAGAACCATTGCTCACTCTAAAGGGCAGAGAGTGTTACCCAATCATTTTTCTTTTAAAGTAGAGAATGAACCTTTACAAGCTTCTATGAAGTAATCCCTTTTACCAAAAGTACCCCTTGAACTTCCTCTAAAATAGAATGAATAGAAGTTTGAGTACAATAGATAATATTCCTCAATGGATAGATATACAAATGATAGGTCACATACCAAGAGTTACGATTGATGAATCAATATGAAAACTCAACTCTAGAATGATGAAAAATCATAAGAATGAATAATTAAGCTCATATGTGGTTTCTACCTCTATAAAATATGAAATCTAAGCATGGATGTGAATTCTACCAACAAGATATAATCATAAAGGGTTATGGTAGACTCTCATACATGTAAAATGCATATACAAGGTGTATTTATAGCTCCTTTAAGAGATATGGCCATTTTATAGCTGTTGCGAGTTGTTAAGAACATTAAATGATCTAAACTAGTTGTTAGATCTGAATTCAGCATGTTTGAGGCGGCTCAAAGTGCAATTTGAGATTCCTCATATGTTTTAAGGTTGCTCAAAGTGTAGTTTGAGGTGGCTTAAAAAGTTTTCTAAAAAGGTCTGTTTTCTTCTGTAATTTTGATGTAGCTCAAACTGAAGTTTGAGACGCCTCAAAGCCCTTTAACCTTTAAATAGTCATAAATCTAAGTAAAGGTTGGGACTATGAATATGCTTGATCTTATGATATCATTATGTTAAGATCAAGACTTATTTCAAGTGATTTAGTGACCAAAGAATTATATGAATATGAGTGCATGGTCCTATCATAGAATTAAGTTCTTCAAAAGATGTGACACGCTTAAACCAACTCAAGTCAACAAATCTTTTATGAATCAATTTGATCCAAGTCTTATTGCTCTAATTTCTAAGGACCATTCCAAATAATATAGTTGAAATACATGGTCCTAGTTATGACTTAATAATTGAGTTCTTTTAAAGCTTATGAAAATTTGAACTAACTCAACCTTATTAAAGGCTTCATGATGTTATAAATGAAGTTTATGACACATTGCTTATGCTCTAAGGGCTTATGGATGATATAAATGATATGCATTGGTCTTAGAGCTTTCATGTGAGTACGTCAAAGTAACTTTATAATAAATACAAGCACTCACTCAATACTAGACTACCCAAGTCTTTTGATCTTCAAATCTGTAAGCTTTTGGGTTCCTTCATCATGTGGCTTGAATTCACTTCAACTTCGTCATTGATCTTGATTATTGATCTTTGAGTTCTTTGATTATGTGACTTCATATATCTTCTTATAAGTCATTTGAATTTCAAAGCTTTAAGATACTTGAGATAATTTGATACCTTGTAAAATGTACACTCAAGTAAACTTATTAGATCTACATTACAATAGATTGTTATCATGAAAATCACCCAAATAACCTTTGGTTGAAACCTTGAGGTCAACAAGAACAATAATGATAACATGGAAAGTGTAGTGCATTTATCACCTCCCAAAACACATAAAACAAAATAAGTTAAAAGAAAATTTAGATTTTGGTGACCAAAATTAACTTTTTTTTTGCTTTATAGCGACTTTAAACTCAAAACAAGAAGAAAAAGAAGAAGACAAATGGTCACTAAACATAGAAGTTAATTGCAAATTAGTGACCAATTGAGTGTAATTTAGTCAAGATATATTTTTATTAAACATTGTAAAAAATAATTTTTAGATGACAAAATTGTCATCCAATATAAAGGACAGCTTCTTGAATTTGTCCTCATCTCTCTCCTTCCTCATCAATCATTCTCTTTTTTTCTTTTTATTTTTCAGTTTACCAATTAAAAATTCTTTATTAACCTTATCTCTTTTTCAATGCTCTCCATTGGAAAATATTTTAAGTTCACTATAAAATATATAGATATTTATAATTTTGGTCACCAAAATATAAGTTTCCTTAAGTTAAATCTAAAAATGTTGTGGATTGTCTCCACAACTTTTCATACGTATACCTAAATAAAAGAGGGGAGGGATATTAATATATCTTCTGTGTTAATGCAAAAATTTGCATGACCAAGTTCGACGCAACCTTCCGACAAGACAAACGAGATGTGATCGTGTTGGTGGGGTATCGATCGGGTACACTCTGATGATCAAGTTAGTACTTCATGAAATATGAACAGAAAAGTAATTTTGTATTAAATTGTGGCGTACCTTTTGATGTGCCCGACTCTCCTTTGTATAGGATAGTGTTTGTATTGTAGTACGAGAACCCTTAAGTTACCATCTCCAACTCAACTATTAAAAGATATTAGGAGATTAATTATCTTATCCTTGTTATATCTTATCTCAACCCAACAAGTAACCCTTGCCTTTTGGACATCGTAGTGGTCTAAATTTCCCATGTCATTTTGTAATTCAACCGTTTACCCATTCTATATAAATACTTTTATTTTTTTTAAAAACCTATCATTCGATTAGACATACAACTCATATCATCTAATAAATGAAATTGAATTGTTGAACAACCGTTGCAATTTAGAAAATTATTTCAATATATGATTTAATAAAATATAAAAAAAAATTCTAAAACCCATGACATAATGCAAGGTTTCCATTTCCTTTAAACCACGAGAGAAAGGAAAAGAGGATGAATGAGTCATCTTTTTGCTTTTACAAATTTATATCCCTCTAAATATGAAAGGAAGAAAAGTGAGACTATTATAAAAATTTGAAGTTACAATGCTACCCTTCATAATTATTAAATAAAGTCATAATTTTACGCACGATTTAATCTCATTCATGTCACTCACACACATGATTAGTTCTTGTTATATAATTGCAATTTTTTTTAATTGAAGTTCCATGGGAAGTGGGAATAGTGAATATAATAGACTAGTCTCTTCTTTCAATCATGAATATAAACTTAATCTCACAAATTAATTATACAATCATTTTTCTACCGTTATTTAGAATATACCCAAATAAGTAAGTGGGCTACTTTTTTTTTTCATGCAATAAAATTTTTTTTTTCATTTTTTTTCATAAAGAAATATTATCTTACAAAAAAAAGAAAAAAGAAGAAAGACAACAAACAATCAATGTTAGTATGCATGAACCAATTAGAGTGAAATGAACAATATATATAGCATAATAAATGTTCAAAGAAAAATGGTGGTGATATTTGCACTCCCCTTTTCTACAATTGTACTCCACTTGCATTTATCTTTTAAAAAAATGACAAGAAAATTCTTAAACTTATTAATGCATCATTCCTTATTGTATAATATCATAACTATTCTTTACACTATAAAACTTAACTTTTTTTTACTTTATTTGTTTCCTTTATGATGCGTTTGGTATGCAAGAATGGAATGAAATGGAATGCCCATTTCAATCATTTCTTTGTTTTTCATTCACTTCAAATGAAAATTCATTCCATAGTTAAATGCATGGAATGAGCATTTCATTCCCATTAAGATTAAAAAAAAATCACTACCAGCGTCTCTACCACCACCATCGTCGCTACATCCACCACCACCACCTCCACATTGCTACCTTCCTACTCCACCACATCACAACCTCCATATCGCCACCTTCCTCCACCACCACCACCACCATCACCGCCACCACATCACATCACCGCCACCTTCCCCCACCTCCACATCCACTTCCACCACACCATCTCCACATCGCCAGCACCACCCCCACCGCAACACTGTCATATTGCCACATTTCTCCACCACCTCCTTCGCCACCCCCACCACATCACTCCACATCGCAACCTTCCTCCACCACCATATTGCCACCTCCATTGCCACCACCACCACCTCCACTGCCACTGCCACCACTTCCACCACCACACCGGCTTTACTATCACTACCACCATATCGCCACCTTCCTACTCTACCACATCACCACCTTTATATCGCCACCTTCCTCCACCACCACCGCTGCCACATCGCATCACCACTTTCCTCCACCACCACACCAGTACCACCCCTACCACACCACTGCCACCACTTCCACATCACCACCACCACCCCCACCGCACCACTGTTACCTGGCCACCTTCCTCTGCCACCTCCACATTGCCACCTTTCTCTACCATCATACCACCACATCCACCCCCACCACACCACTCCACATCATCACCTTCATCCACCGCCATCGCCACCACCTCCACATTACCACCTTCCTCCAGCGCCACCCCCACCACCTCCACCGCCACATCGCCACCTTCTTTCACCACCACACATTTGTTGGTTTAATTTATTTGTCATTAGTAGGGATATTTTGAGAATTTTGATTTAAAATTTATTTCATTTATACCTTATTTCATATTTGCAACCAAAGAATAGAATGAGAATGACCATTCCATTCTATTCTCATTCTCATTCCATTCCCAGCTATATTCCATTCCATTCCCGCGTACCAAATGCAACATTAGTACTTTTTTTTTTTGGTTTATGTCAAAATTTAATAACTTTTTTCTTGGGTCCTTTTTTTTTTATTCTGTCAAAAGTGATAATTTATTCAATAGCGATATTTTTTTTTGAGTTCTGTCAAAAGATATAATTTATTCAATAGAGATAACATTTTTGTTGTACTTTTTTTTGTGTGTGGGGGGGGGGGGGGGTGGTCCTATCAAGATAATTTATTCATAAGAAATAACTTTTTTTTGGTACTTTTTTTTTGGTCCTATCAAAAGAGAATCTATTCAACAAAGAAAATAATTTTTTTTTTGTCCTGCCAAAAGAGATAATTTATTCTACATAGATAACTTTTTTTGGTTGGTTTTTTTTGTTCCTATCAAAAAGATAATTTATTCAATAAGGATAACTTTTTTCAGTACTTTTTTTTTAGTCTTGTCAAAAGAAATAATTTAATCAACATAGATAACACTTTTTTGTGAGTCAAGAGAGATAACTTTTTTGAACAGTGTCAAAAGAGATCGAAAACTATTAAAATTGGAGACAGGGAGGGAGATATCTGAACGGGTAATTGTGTAATTTGAAAAAAATTATTTACTTGAAAAGTTAAGGTTAAAAATGTCATTTATTTTTAATAGAGGAGTGCAAACGTAGAAAAGGAAAGTGCGAATATCGCCTCCCAAGAAAAATTATAGATAGTGATGGCTATAATAGTAAAAATAAATTAAAACTCTCTTTTCCCTTTTCTCCTAACAAACAAAGTAAGGTGTATTTCATTCCTTTCTCTTCCATTCAACTGAACAAAAAGAGAGAAGGACAATATCCATTTCCTAGGAATGTCTCATCTAGGATTGACTCAATATAATTTGAAGCCTAAGGTAATATATTTGAATAATGTCTTTAAGAATGACATGACTATATGTATAATGTACCCTTTTTTTGTGTAATTTTTACTTTTCTTCTAAGCCATCAAATTAGTAATAGAAAAAATTTATATAAAAAAAAGGAGATTACCAACATCTCATTCTAATATATTTAGAATGATTCTGTTAAATTATAATTTTAATGTAGATGACTAAACATGAAAGCTCATAAGAGATTCAATACTCTATCCTCCATAGTAGAAGTACAATAGCATGTAAAGAATAATTTTCAATAAAAATAAATTAATCAATTAATATACACTGACCTCCCTCTTGTTTGTCATATTATACTAATATCTCTTGAGATTTGAATACGAGATAATACAAACTTCCCTTCCGTTAGTGGTCAACACAGTCAATGACCAAAAATTATGATATCAGCAATTTGTATATTTTAAATTCCAATTTTACCCTTGAAAAACATGTAAAGATGTAATTATCCCTATGAAATCACATGAAATACTTAGATACATTTTTTAACTGAATAAAGTTGACAAAATTATCCCTTTCTTCTTCTTATCATCTCAAAAAGTCAAAAATTGACCTCCAACGAAGGTTGCCGGCGATAATTTATGGTGGCAAAAAAGAGAAGTGATGAGATGTTTTTTTCTCTCCTTTTTTTTTCGTTTCATTATCACCCTCTCCCTACTTTCTCTCTTTTCACTTAATTCAATCAAGAGTTAGGATCTTGAAATTAGAGAGTTTAATTGTGTGGCTTGGCTTCAATGGAACATATATGTGATTTAAGAATTGGGTTTAGAAGAATTAGGGTTAAATTATTTAAATTAGAAATTCTGGTTTCAATTTATGTAATAATTTTTTTTTTCTTCTCTTTGATTCTTTTTTTATGTTTTTAAAAGTCACAGTACAAAAGTTCGTTATTTTGATTACACACACACACACACACACACACACACACACACACACATATATATATATATATATATATATTGTACACACTAATATACAAAATTACAGAGTCAAGTAGTCAACCCGTATATAAAATCTAGTAGTCAGCCAACTCATTTATGCTTTTCAATTCACAGCCACATCTCTAAAAAATTACTGTTATTCCTTGGTTACATACATAAATACAAACCCATTTCAATTCATGGATTTGTTTGTTAAATTTGTGAATAGAAAACTATTCACTTATTTATTTAAATTACAATTAGGTTTAAGTTGTCAAAAATATTTTATTTTTCATCAATTTTAGGTTTTATTTTCTAAATGAACTGATGAGCTCACCGATGTCGTTAATGGCAGTGGAGCGAAAAGGAAAAATGTGAGCAGACGTTGGAATATAATTGGATAATTTTGCCTTTTTTCTTTGTTTTGCTTATAACTAAAATAATATTAAAAAAATAAGGACAAAAAGGTAATTTTGTTATTTCCATTAACGAGATTTACCTAATAATTCTGACAAGGGAGATCAGTGTAATTTGACAAATAAGAGGGGATATCAGTATTTATTAACTAAACCTCAAGAAAGATCATGTAATTTATCCTTAATTTTTTTATTGTCATAGTATCTTCTTCTTGTTCTTTCAATTTTTAGCCAAAATATTGTAATTTAGTTTTTTTTTTTCCACATGTTTTAATTACAATTGGTATTACTAAACTTCTAACTTTCTTGTTGGAAAACAAAGAAAAATCAAAGAAGTAAAGTCCTTCAACTCATTTGAATTAGATAATTTCTTGTTAAGGTTAACAACAGAAAAGGATTTCAAAAGAATAAGATAAAATAAGTCACAAAAGCGTAATAATAGAAATAGAAACTTTACATATACTTTACATTTATTACATTATTCAATGTATTTAACTTTGTATTTTTATAAAGGGACCCATGTAAAAATATATATATGTATCGGACAAAATATATATATTAAGTATTAAAAAATTTACCATATAAAAAAGGGATATTTTAATGGGAGCCTTGGGCCATTGCCTTCGGCTGGCGGTGGTCACATTCATTGATTCTTTTCTTTCTTTTATTCAATTTTGAAAATTATTTTATTTTATTTATAATTTTTTATTATGACAAATAATAGATGCAAATGTCTTATCATACTTGAAGAAATCTTTCAATTTGAAATGCAAGAAAGTATCGTCAAACTACAACTTTTGATTTGCCTTTTCATTAAACATTATCTTTCTCGTAAAACTTTTATTTGTTTATTACCAAATATAAAAAGATTGAAAGACACCCGTTGAAACAATGCCATGATTCACTGCCAGAAAAATGGACCGGCCTCAAAATAAGTTGACACATTAAAAACTTGCCTATTCAAAATCATTCTCTCTCTCTCTCTCTATATATATATATATATATTTGGAATCACCTTTGTGGTTACCTTAGTGGTCCTCCAACGAACGAGCATATATTTTATACATAGTTTAGTGAGACTTCTTACTAGAGAGTAAGTGAGTGTGAATGGAATGGTTTATGCCCCCAATGTTTGTGGTTTTTCATACCTAATTTGTGGAAAATGACACAATTAGTCTCGTGTGAAAGGCCAAAAGGTCCCGTGTTTGGGGGCCCGAAGAACGCGTTTAACTTTATTGCATTATGTTGGATACAGCTAAGTATATTCCATTAACGGTATGACCCAAAATATATATCATCTTTGCATATTTTTTCGATTTTTTCTTCAAAAAGACATTTGCTTATCCAACTTTTAGATACTCTCTACCTTGGAAAAAGTTATCACAATAATGTTTTCATTGACTTTAAATTCCCAACAACTTCTTTTTTAATATCATAATTCTTCTAAATGAGTGACATTTTTATATTTTGACGTGTGTTTTTATTCCGTCATTTTTTCTATATGACATAAAATTTGTCACTTTCGAACTCATGAATGGCGTTTTTATATTTTGACGTGTGTTTTTATTCCGTCATTTTTTCTATATGACATAAAATTTGTCACTTTCGAACTCATGTTTTGTGAAACTTAAATTTCATTTAAGATATGTGATGTGAGTAAACTTAGTAAATTGCAAATTATTTTATATCATAAATATGATGATCATTTAAATTATAATAATAATAATAAAGAACTTAAGAACTTGATTCTTTAATTAAAAAACCATGGATGCATGTGAAGTTATGATAGGCTCTCAAAATGAAAGGTGAAAAGCAAGTGAACCTACATGGGTCTCACAGGAAAGCATCCAATCTGCTTTCGGTCTAGGAAGCACAGATACGTCTATAAGACTAACATATTCATATTGGATATCGATATCTCTCAAATATTCGCAAACACGTGTCTGATACTTTCTAAACGTATCTATAATTTTTTTTTTAAAATATTTTTTTATTTCTAACATGTATCCGATGCTTTTGATACTTCAGAACATATTTCTAACAAGTTTTGAATATTAAAATATAACTTTTCCAACAATAATATTATAACATAATTGTTAAGAAAAAATTTAAATTTATTTAAAAGAGAAGTGTTGGGATGTATATCATAATTTAATACAAAATTTATCGCAATATGATTCTTAACTCTTATTTTGTTTGTTAATCATAATAGTTTATAAAGAAATATTAAAAACTCTATTTATATATATAAATATAATTTGTTATTTTTATATTATCGTATCATTTTATTTTTTTTTAGATTTGTTGTATCACCGTACCCGTATTGTATCATACTTGTATTTCGTATCCATATCCATAATTCCTAACTTTCGGTTAACTAATTGACAATCTAGAATGTTCCGAACCTTGTTGCCATGCAAACTCTCATGTCATCATCCTGTTGTGCGTGCGCGTGACACCTGCGTGGCGTAACCTTCTATAGCGGGACGTGACATTCTCCTCCACATAAGCTCGCGACGCCCTTGTCGTGCTCTTCAATTTGATCAGCAAACTGCTATAGTGCATCATCGTGTTCCTAGCTTGATTTTTGTTATCTAACAAGTTCTTTCATTTCATCAAGTATTCTTTGTATTTAGGTATGCCTTCGACCTTTTGTTTTTAGATGACAAATCATTTTTCAGTAAGTGACATAAAAGGGTGTCGTGTTTTTTTTTTCTCACAATTTTCTTAAAAAAAAGTTTAAAAATTAAACACTCTAAAGTAAAAAAACAATATAATGTTAGACCACAAACCTCAGCTGTAGTGGATGACAGGATTAATAAGAGACGAATGGAATGTTCTCTTAGAGTCATATAATAAGTGATGAAGCATATCCCATGCATCCTGAGCCATCAACAAAACTCATGCTTCAGGAAATTTATAGTAACTACTTAGTGGATAAATAAAAAGACATTAGTATAGTAAATTGAAAAGTCATTCATTAATAGGTTTAATGAAGCAATAAATTGTAATACATTTTTTATTTTATTAACTTATTGTATAGTAGTAATAATAATGAAATAATTATTATTTTGAACATCCTTCTCTTAATTATTTAGATAATTTATGAAATACAAATAAATGAAAAAGCGGTACAATAGATATTGAAGAAAGTAAACATGTGATTAATTAGTTATTAAAAAAGTATATAAAAATAAAGAATCTATTGACATTATATAGTAATAATAAAATAATAGTATACAATAAACTTAAAACTCAACTGTTACTCGTACGATGTGTTTTTAAGTTGAAAAAGAATGGATTAAAGGAAGGAAAAGGGAAAGAGAAAGGACAGAAAAGCTCACCTTTAGTTTCGTAGAAAAGAGTGGACAATCGAAAGGATGAAAGGAGATAGGACGGTGAGGAACGTGGAATTTCTTTTTTCCAATTCAAAAGAGGGTGAAAAAGGAGGGAATCATCTTTCCATCGGTTTGACTTTTTTCTCTCAAAAATTAAAATTTTCTCCTATTATATTATTATTATTATTATTTTGTGGATGGTAGTGTCAAGTCTTTTTAGTTTGCCAACTTATCGATTAGTACGAATTTTCTCTTCACTACTGATGTGATATAATGACATAATAACAAGTGTTTATTTTAAAATTAAAATTGAAAATAAAATTAAAAACTTCTATTTTTTCCTTTCTTATATTTTAAATTCAAAATGAATAAGTATCATTCTATCATGTTGGTGGTGAGGAGGAGACTACTACTTACAGGTGAGCAGGGGTGTAGCCAGAAATTTGGACAAGTGAATACAAACACAAAAGCTTGGATCATAATTTATTTTTTATAAAATTAAGTGGGTACATCACTCGAAATTTAATGGGTCCTCCCAGTTCTAAAATTTCAAAAATTGTATTTACTATATGTAAAAAATAAAAAATTATAAAAGTCGGTACATTAGTACCCACTCCTTTTCATGTACATCTGCTCCTGTCGGTGAGTAGGCAAGTACTGTCCACCCCATAATTCATTGTGGAACGCATAATTGACCACATGACAGATGCACTCCTTATTGAAAAAAATTAGTATTTGAGTGTGACAAATGGAATATTTTTTCCCTTGCCATATTACTTTTATTTTTCTTAACATCTAATTTTTTGATGTGTCACACCAAAATTAAGGAGCATTTAGATTTAGATAGCCTACATACAAAGTAAAAGCATATCATGTGAACAAACAGACTACGGATCAAAGAATCAACATGTCCCAAGTGGGAGATCCATGTGACATAGACTGAAGATGATTAGAGATGGCCATGCACAACCAAATAAGTGACAGAGATTGAGATTATATTGTTACGCTATCTTTTTGTAGGCCACAGTTAAGGGCCCAGGTCATGGTGGGTTGTGCTAAACATTGTACAATGCATATGTTCCACCGTTTGTTTCTTTGTTTTGTTTTCTATATATATATATATGTATATGTATATATGTGTGTGTGTGTTGACAATGTATCGTCACTATCTCTATTCATTTTATTGTTTTTTTTTTTTGTGCCTTTCCTTTGCCCTAGTCAAATAACACTGTAACATTCATCGGTAGGAAACAAGCCTACCTACCTAAGTTGCTTCAAAATGTATGTAAAATATTTTTCAAAATATACTATAAGGTAAATTAGACTGATCTCATATGAAATTTCATCAATATAAACTTACCTTTC
Organism: Cornus controversa; assembly: GCA_026545225.1. Taxonomy (NCBI): domain Eukaryota; kingdom Viridiplantae; phylum Streptophyta; class Magnoliopsida; order Cornales; family Cornaceae; genus Cornus; species Cornus controversa. The sequence continues at coordinate 39,311,909 of CM048853.1, forward strand.
CTCTTATTTATAAAAGTACACTCACCTCTTTTGAGATTTGTATTTTTGTAACACTAATTTCCTCTCTTGTACGTTTACAAAATTACACCGACTTTCTTTGAGATTTATATTTTTGTAATACCTTGTTCTCTTTCGTAAACTGTCGTTAAGAGTCAGTGTGATTAACATATACACAATAATTATTAATTTGTGTGATATTACAATGATAGAAACGTAAGTACACAAAAATTATTAACGACATTCTTTCAATAACTCTAATAGAAAAAGTGAATGTACTTTTACAAATAAAATAAAAAGTACATATATATATTGATGAAATCTCGTACAGGATCAATGTAACTTATCTTATATTTTATAGTCGATCATTTTAACCTTACATTGATTATTAATATACTTGTGATAAACTCCACGAGGAGCATGACTGGGTATTATGTTGTCACATGTCTTGGCATCTAATATGTGACACTACATGCAATAGACCTTAAGGTTTTGTTTATTCAAACAATTTTTGTTCTGATTTGGAATGTTGTCCCTGTAAGTTTCATCATCAAAACGAAAATATCTTAACCAGATTGTTTATACCTACCCAATCAGTAACCATTTTTAATGTTTATGATATGACCAATCCTCTAAGAAGTGGGTCATAGTAATTCAACAAGTGGGGGTAATATATACTCCTCACACATGGACAAACTTGATGTTCCTTAGAAACCAAGAATCAATCCTCATCAAACTCTTCTTTTATTCTCATACTGAAAAAGTTTTTAGAGTGGTTTTCATTTAAAATTACTCACACATGATCATGCACCAGCTAGATGCGCAAAAAAAAAAGGAAAAAGGAAAAATTAAGATTGAATATTATAAAGAAAAATTAGTTATAAAATAGGGTTTATGTTTCATTCGTGTGTTAGAGATCCTCAATTATAAATATTTTTCAATCATGTGAGTTAGAACTCAATTGTCCTAGAAAATATAAAAATGTAACGAACATAAATTCTTTTGGCTTTGTGTAAAATTTGAATGCTGATAGAGAGTTTGAGAGTCAACATCAGTCGTAAGATCCCCGTCCTCACTCACATAAAAATAGTCGGAGTTGTCCGATTCTCGAATTTCAAATTATTTTTCTTTAAATTTTTATGTAGAGGCAAATTAGTACCACTTGAACTTCAGGTTAATTTTGCCTTCATGACAATAAGGACCACTATATATATATATATATATCAAGGGGTAGCTAATGAGAATTCAATAGTATTAAATGACATAGAAAATAATTCATTTGAGAATATTCCAACATTTGAACTACAAGTTAATAAAAAAAGATACAACTTAAAGTACTTCAAACCGCAAAGACAATGATGATGGTGGCTTACAAACAAGAAGAAATAATGAGAGCAATAATCAATATAGGTGATGAGAGATACCAACTACTCCTCCAAAAGTAATAACAATCAACGGCTTAGGTGGGACCTCTTCTCTCATGTCTTCATTAGATTCTAAAATGTTCAAAATAACTTTCAGAACATTGTTAAAATTCTAAAATGCTCAAAATAATTTTCAAAACATTGTTAAAACTCCTCATTTTGATATAGCAAATGTCTTCTTCGAATCTCCTTGAGGTCATTCCAAGAGATCCCACACCACATCGTCGACAAAAAAATAAAAATAAAATAACAAATTTCTTCATACTATTTTCGGTAATATGAAATTGGTATTTTAATGTTGAAATTGAAGAAAAAATAATTTAAAGCTTCAACTAGTTTAATATGACATATACCACTTTGAGCACATTTTGTGTGTGTGTGTGTGTGTTATTGTTGTTGTTATATATTAGTAATATTATTTCTTCTAATAAAATGTTAGTAATATGAAATTAGTTCAATTAATCTCAGCATAGCATAACCAACTAGAGTATATTTTGACAATCTGAACCCTACTCATTAAATTGAGTTTAACCTTGGATTAAACTCATTCAACTTTTCTTTTTAAGATATATTACTTACAAAACCACTATGATCAACATATATATATATATATATATATATATATATAAAGATTTTAATCTCAAAATTGAATAAACTCAAATTGATTTGTTGCCACTATGTGGTTCAACGGCTAACTTACAATAGTATTTTCCATTTGTTGTTATTATGTCTCTTCTTCTCTGGCAAGCATCCATGTCTGCATATGTTTCTTCTTATTCTAACATAATAATCTGCAAATCAGAGGCCATAAAGCATGGGCTTCTGTGGGTCCCAATTCCATGATGACCTTCTTGACCCAACACCAACCTTCTTTACGCAGCATAGCACGTGCACTACTTAGTACAATATCCATTTACAAATGTAGAGAGAGAGAAGTTTTTTTTTTTTTTCTGTTTGAAACGAAGAATAAATATTTTGAACTCTCGAATAATTTATAAATTTTAAATACACAATTTTATTTATTAATCATAAACTCTGGAATGATTTACAAATTCCACACAAACGCGAAAAAAATCCTAATCTTGATTGTGAGTTCTTCTATAAACCTTCTTTTTTTTTTTTTTTTTTTTTAATTTTCGAAAAGGAAAAGGTACAGTAATGGTTGGAATAAGAATAGAAGAGTCATTTTTATCAAGATGGGCCTGTATACCTTGCCCAAAAAAATAGTTGGGCCTGTAAAGCTTACCCAAAAAAAAGTTGGGCCTCTATAGTTCAATAGATTAAAGAAGTGTAAACAGACAATTATTGAGAGTGATCCCATTTTTATGGAGGTCATAGGAGTGTGACTTGAAAGAATTGAAGTTACATTCGGAAGACAGGGGATTTTTGCTTTGAAATTGAAATTTAAAGGAAATCAGTTTCTTCCAATTCCGATTCCGATTCCGAAATACCAATTTTATAATTTCAAACATATTTTGAGTTTATTTCAAATTTGATAGTTTTTGGCATTTGAAACCAGTCACAAATTCATCATCTAACTAATTCACAATATCAATAGGTTAGTTTTATTTTTTTTGGAAAATATTAAAATCATTCGGAGAATATGTATCCCCAAAATTTAATATAAAGAAAGATTTATGTTGAGTAAAAAAGCAAAGAAGAAGAGAGGAAAAGCTGTCATTCTTCAGAATAATTCAAGAATTCAAAAAAAAAAAAAATCAAGAATTTTGTTGCCAATTTTAGAAATCCAATTTCTTCAATTAGTGTGATGATTTAACAATAATTTGAGACCATTGTAAAACACAAAGTTTTATCGACTGCTCCTTAAAAATATATTATATAATGTCATAAAACCACTTTGACAACTAATTAAAATCCCGAATAAAGGTTATAATATTGCATTATTCTTAATCAATTGAGCATAGAAATGATTATTAAGCTTGATACATTATGGCACTGTTATTCCTGATGATCCAACGGTGTGTCCTACTAAACGAGCAGGTATTGGGTTCTGGGGAGTACCGTATATATAGTAGCCACGTTTGATACAAACTCTTTACTTTCTATTTTATGAGATTTATAGAATTTGTATTGGCTGAAATACATACATATTAGGTAACACAGGGTATTAAAAGAATTTCCCTACTGAAGGGGTTAAGTTGATAGATTTAACAGAAGATGGGGAACATTCATATTGATGGTAGTGTATAAGAACCTCCGAAAATCACTAGAGAATATCTAAGAATGAAAGGCATCAGGTTGGTCGCTGATAGAAACATGAACTTGAAGCTAAAAGAAGAAAAAGGTTCAGGGCATTGTGAAAAACAAAAGTTTTAACTTAATGTCACATGCCTAAATTTTACTAATGGTCTAACCAAACCCGTTGCACCTGTTACGATAGAGAAAGAACTGAATGTATTTCATCAACTATGAGTATGTTCATCTATGATATAATTAGTGGCGGAACTACATGTGGGCTAACCTAGGCTATAGCCCAGGTCCAATTTTTTTTTTACTACTACTGTGTTTAACATAACTCACTAGCCTAGCCCAGCCCAGCCCAGTCCACATACTTTTTATTTTTTAACTAGGCTCTTGTGTAGAAAGAGAAACAAATATAGAAAAGCCCTAAAACTGCCTTCTGTCTCTTGCCCTTTGTTACGTGAGCTAGTAGCAAGCGTATGTCCCTCTTAAGCACAGTCACAGACTCCTTCAAAACTTAATCCCTCACTGCCCTCTCCTTCAGTGACTCTGAACTATTAATGAATTGGAGGAAGAGAAGGCAAAAAGAAAAAGGTATGTTCTTCACTTTTTTGTCTAAAATTTGTTATTTTGCTTCATTCCTTTTTCTTCTTTTATTATTCAGAAAATCTGAAAAGGGGATTCCAATATTTTTCTTTATATATTCTCCTATTGGGTTAAACATTTATCAGTGATAAATTATCACCAGACTCTTTTCAATAGTGGTGCACCCCTTGAAAACGTTCTCAATTTATATATTCTCCTATTGATTTACCTATATGAGAACGTTCTAAATTTTTTGTTTATTTTTGAATATTTATAACATATATGTGTCATGCAAATTTTTAATTTTTCTTACTTTTAGCCCTCCCCACTTTGCAATCCTGGCTCTGCCCCTGGATACAATGGGACATATATATAGGCGATACAGAGAGTGATTCACGGAGAGAATCATAGGTTGGAGAGAGAATAAAGGGAGAGATTATAGGGACACATGTTACATATGTACTATCATCCCCCCTCAAACTTAAGTAGGTAAAGAGGAAAACAACTTAAGTTTGGAAACCAAATTATAAAAATGTCCTGACGGATGAGTTTTGATGAAAATGTTAGTTGTCTAATCAGCAGAATTGACAGAGAGCAGACGAATTGTGCCTTGAAGTACATGTTACAAAAAAAATGACAATCAATTTCAATATGTTTGGTATGTTCATGAAAGATGTCATTATGAGCTAAATTTTGCAAATCAGGCCCGAGAAGTTTGTTTAAGAACATAAAGAGCACGACGAAGTTTGCAAACTTGATGATGAGAGTGATTATATTTAGGAGGAGGGTTCATATAAACCTCTTCTGCAAGATCCCCATTGAGAAATGCATTTTTGACATTCATTTAGAAAATATCCAACTTACGAATAGCAGCATCTAGAAGTAAACTGTGAACATAAGTCAATTGGGCGACATGAGCAAAATTCTTCTCATAATCAATACCATATTCCTGTGTATAACTTTTAGCAATCAGACGAGCTTTTTATCATTCCATAGAGCCATTAGAATGAGTCTTAATTTTGTAGACCCATTTACAACCAACAATAGTTTTTTCAAAAGGTAGATCAACCATGTTACGATAGAGAAAAGATAGAGAAAGAACTGAATGTATTCATCAACTATGAGTATGTTCATTTACAATACAATGGGACATATATTGTAAGAACTGTGACCACTTTTGTCTGATTTTTTATCATTTTCATTTATTGTCATGTTAATATTTTAAATATAAAACACATGTTTAGAGAATTTATTTAAGGTTTAGGAAAGTTTTCGGAGCGTTTGACAAAAGTTGACTTTTTCGGGTCCGGTTGACTTGGGATGCAGACCTCATGGGTCTAGAAAATTTGAAAGTGTCAGAATTACTTCAAATTTGGATGGTAGTTTAAATAAAATATTTTACGTACTACGGAGTCAATTTCGTGTCATCGGAGTTACAGAACTAAAAAATCAAGTCTAAGAAGGTTTAGTGAAAAGGTAGTGGTATTTTTGTAAATAAGTGAAAGTTAAAAATTCTTTAAATATGAGGAGAATAACTAGCCCTCATTTCTCATTCTCTCTTAGCTGAATGGGGCGTTATATATATATATATATACAAAAATACCACTACCTTTTCACTAAACCTTCTTAGACTTGATTTTTTAGTTCTGTATATATAAATATATATATATATAAACTATATCTTCTTCACTTCTCCATTGAATTAGAAGACCTTGGGGTGAGAATTAGGCGACGCCGAAGAAGAGAGAAACAGTTTACGCACTAAGGGCTCGAGATTGATTCATTTGGAATCGATTTTGAAGAAAGTTAATTTTTAGGTGAAAGTAAGGAATAACTTGAAACTATAGCTATTGAAGTAGGGGGTGTGTGTTGTGTCTTACATTTCAAGTTAAATTTCATGTTTTAGGCATAAAATTGATGATTTCATATTATATATGATTATATTAGATTTTGTGGATGAATTGTTGAATTGAAGTGATGATGTATGTTTCTTTAAATTCATAATGATTGATGTATGTTGTATAATGCATGAATTGCTTGAATGTGCAAATTGAGACATATATTGCATATAGGAAATTTGAAAAAATTGTGAAAAAAAACCTAGCTTTGGAATTAGTATGTATTCATGTGTCGTTATGAATTGTTATATGACATGCTAGAATGGATATAGGACATGTATTGGGCGCAATGCATTGAAATGACTCATGAGAAAGAGAGGAGGAAAATATTCCCGTGGGGTTGAAAGAGCTCAACCTTGCACAAGTGAGTTAGTAACCGAATGGGTTAGTAACCCATAACAACCAAGGACTTGAGATGTGGGAGTTCGATACTGATCGACGTTGAATGTTGATCATTCTAGCCTCTTAACTTATGTATTTTATTCTCTTAGTGATAGATTATTTTGTGATTTTACTTCGTTTTAGTGTTTTCTGTATTTCAGGGCCTTAATGATTATTTTAGTTAAAATCATAATTTTGGGCTTTTGAAGATGATATGCAAGAAGGTTAGATGAAGCCTACATCAAATGGATCCATTCAACTATTTATTTCAACTCAAATCAGCTCATGGAAGAGATCCAAGAGAATTATAGCTGCTTAAGAAGGTTACGGGCCTTAAGCCCAATTTTGCGTTTAATACAGTCTTAATCCCATTTTAAAAAATGGACTAGAAGTGTTATTTTCGAGCCTCAAATCGACTTAATTTTTACGCAAGTTGAACGAAATTCGATTCTGGACACTTTTGTATTTCACGTAAATTTCATGAATCGGACTGAGTCAAAAGTTACGCCGAACGTCAGTAGGAAAAACCCACCTGATTAGTGCTGCGGGAAAACCTAATTAATTCCTAATTGGATTAGGACTTTGGTGTATTCTCTTGGGGCATAAAGTGGTGAATTGAATGCTATTTTGAGAGAGTGCTAGAGAGCTTAGAGAGCTTTTGGACATAATTGAAGATACTTTGCAGAGCTTTCGAGTGGAGAATCATTGGAGAACAAAGTCTTACGCATAATTCATGAAGATGATGCCTTCTTCCTCAACTGTTGAAGCTTTCTCTTCTACCATGAGCGACTAGTTCATTCACTAAGATTTTGATCTATGAAACATGGATACGGATACGGGACACGAGTACGATACGATACGGGTACGGCGATACGACAAATCTCAAAAGAATAGGATACGGGTACGGCAGGATACGACAATATAAAAATAACAAATTATATTTTTATATATACAAAAAATAGAATTATTAACATTTTTTTTATAAAATATATTGAGTAACAAACAAAATAAGAGTTACAAATCATATTGCATAATTTGCATAGATAAATTTTATATTAAATTATGATATATATCTTAATAGTTTTTGTTTAAATAAATTTAAACTTTTCTTAACAATTATAATATGATATTATTGTACATTTTAATGTTCAAAACTTGTTAGAAATGTGTTGTGAAGTATTTGAAAAATATCGGATACATGGTCAAAGTATCTAAGAAGTATCGGATACGTGTTAGAAATAAAAATAAATATTTTAAAATTATGGATACGTTTAGGAAGTATCGGACACGTATCCGCGAGTATCCGAGGAGAATCGGTATCCGATAAGTATCCGATACGGGTACGTTACTCTTGTAGAAGTATCCGTGCTTCCTAGGTTTTGATGTAGCCCTAACAAAGTATCAATGGTTTGATTATTTTAATTATTGGGGACTTTTATATATATGCATAGATTGTGTAATGTATAAGATTCTTATTATAGAATTGAGTAATAAAAGTCTTATAAATTCAATTTTAATGATTTCTTATCTTATCTTAGATATTTAGTTGTTACTATTGAATTCAATCTCTCTTATTTTTTGTGATTATGAGAGTAATTATTACACAATAGTTTTCATTGAATATATCATTAAAAGCTTTGATGGATTATGCTTAGAGAAGATGGACCATACTGCACCCTAGAGTAGAGTAGTTAGATAGATGGCCCATGCCAATCGAAGATAGTCCATGACTTAGCCTTAATCATATATTATCTTCTTAACGGATGAAGGTGAGCTTGTAGCCACCGACACCACTTATGCATGATGTAATTTTCCATAGTTAGTTCAATTGACCATTGATTGTGGAGTTAGTGGTGAAGTCAAATACTCTAGATTTATCTCATATTATCTTCACTCTCTATTTCCTTTGTTTTGTTTTATTTTGCTTTTTAATTAGTTTAAATATAAAAATCAGATTTCTTCTCTTTCTAAATTTAATTAGAATTAATTCCGCACTTCAACTCATTCAGACCATAATCCTTGAGGTTCGACACCCCTTTCGATAGCCCTATTCTGCAAGGAATTCGTTCTATTGTAAAGTGTGATAATTTTAATTGAGACGCACTCACACACGAATCAGGTACATATCTTGATAAGAACTTGATGCGGAACGCCTCAGGCTTATTATTGCGACTTCAGGTCCAACTGCTGCAGATTTTCGGCTAACGTCACAATTTTTTCAGAAGGGTAGCTGAAAGAACATAAATACTCCGCAAGTATTTCATACCTTTCGTAGTGATTGTTTCTCTTTCTCTTCAAATAAAATATTTGTAGTTTCAAGGAACTACCTCTGTTGCTCTTGATCAAACTGTGTAGACTGATGATGTTGTGAAGATTTTGTTGATTGGATTGAGAAGAACATCACATCTTAAACACTCCGTGTGTGTGTGCTCTTAAAAATAAAATCAATGAAGATTTTCTTTCATAAATCTCTCTATTAGCACCCAAAATATATTCCTGTCTCTAATAATTAAATCATTGAGAGTCTCTCTCTTAGGTTGAAGCATCAAGAGGAATTTATAAGGTTTAGAGTCCTTAGTATACTTGGAAAACAAGTTTGAAACATCTAAGGAAAGTTTTTGGGAAGTCTGGGCTGACTAGGAAACCAATTCGAAACAAAAAGGAAACTTTCGCGCGCATTAGTTAAGTTGGACAGGTCCTCATTTTTGGGGACTAGTGGGACTTTTTCAGAATCCCAAGACAAGTGGGACCGGTCCTAATTTTTGGGGACCAATGAAACTTTTCGAGCATGCTGAATCTCGAAAGTCCCAAGAAAAGTTGGACCGGTCCTCATATATAGGGACCAGTGGGACTTTGAAAAAAATCAATTTCTATAATTAAAACTTATTCTCTAAGTCCTAAGCCCACCTAACTTCAAAACACAGTGTCCTCACTCACATTCCTTTACTAAGTGACGTCCTTATCAAATCCACGATATTGAGACACTTTCTGTTCAGCTTCGAAGATCGTAACACAAGATCAAACAAAAATTACAACTCGATCAACAAGTTTTGACATCAAAATTTGCCAAGTACAATTATATATCTCACAAAAATCAATTTTGCTCTGATCAAATGAAAGCCCTCGATGTGTAGAGTAGCATATTTCTTCGGTATTTTCCAATTCAAGCCCCAAGTCTTCCAAATCTAAGAGAGAAGGAAGAATAAGTGTAGAGACAAAAGAGATTCTTGGCAGCTGCTATAGAGAGAGAATGAATAGTTGAAAATGTTTGTTTAAGCTATTTATAGCCCTAACATTGCCAAATTATCAAAATGGCCCTAGTCACTTAATGTATCTTTTTAGCCTTCGTTTTCAATCTCGAAAACTCCTATGGACTCAAAATCGATTCCTTACCTCTTCTAATATTTTAATTAGTATAATATCAAAAATAAATATTTTTTAAAAAATATTCGATTTTTCGGACCCACTCGACTTATGTCCCGGGCTGCACCAACCTGAAAATCTCAAATTTCACCAACCATTCCGAAAACCTCCCCGAACCCTCATACAAGTCACCAAACATGTATTTATCATTTAAAACATGCATATAATCATTTAAATGACTAATATGTTAAATGAACATAAAAAGAAAATCGACCAAAGATGGTCACGGTCTTTACAATTCTAATTTTGATTTTCATGTGCATAATTTTGTTGCTAAAAATAGGGTTTATGATAGGAAGTCAAATAATTGAAACAAACTCCAAAATTCTCAAGCTAAAAAGAATTCAAATAAGATGAAGAATGTTTCTATTTCTCCACAATACCTTCTTGATAGTTTATATGTGAAAATAATTTGGATGGAAAAGGAAGATTTAGAGAAATTTGTAGCTGTTAATACTATGAAATTTATTCCTAATAGGTCTGATGGTGTAAATCCTATTCACTAAGACACAAGGATGTGCATGGTCATGAACTAAACTTGTGTTTATTATTTGTTTCCCAGTGGACCATACTTTATTGTGTAAGTTAGGTTTATTAGGATTGATTATGAAAATATGAGAATCATGTTTTTCTGTGTAATAATTTGAGTTCTCTATATATTTTTTTAATTCACTATGATTTGTGAATGCAAATTGGGACACTTAATTTGACAATAATTGAAGCTCTTGAAATTATGATCTAGGTATTGATGTCTAATTTGCTATATTTGTTTATATTTAGCTATGAGTCTTTTTAGTCCATATAATTTGTGCACTAGTCCAAATCTGAGATAACTGATTAAAAGCCAATATGAAGTTAACTAGATTACATTATATATATAGCAAATTGAGTTTTTAGGTGACTAATATATATATGTGGTTATCAAATTCAGCAAAAAAGAAAAAGAAAAAAAATTGAAATTGTTGGTGAAAATCTAAGAGAAAAAGGAAAATGCTACTTTCAGGATTTGTCCGAAGTTACTACTACGACAAAAAACTCCAATGAGATTTCAAATAATAAAGTTGTTTTGAAGAAAGAGTTGGCTACCCGTAAGAGTGAAAGCCACCGTTTTAGAAATAAAAAAATGATGTTTAATTGGTTCATGTTTCTCTCTTAATGTCATTTATCTAATGTGCTTTAGTCAATTAATCAAAGAAATTTAAGTGATTGTTGATGAGGTTGGATTGCACACACACACACATGGACTCATTAGATAAGTTTATAAATATTTACAAATGTTTTGAATTCGGATTCTATTTTGAAATTAAAATTGAGGATAGATTTTATTGAAAATTATAGGTTATAAATTATGCATTTATAAATGTTTTAAATTTTTTAAAAATTTTAGGTCTCATTATTATTCTCTAAAAACTCTGTTTTGATTATCCTCATATGTTTAGTTTTTTTTTTCATTTTCATAAAACAAAATTCAAAAAAAAGAATTTTTTTTGTTTGTTTGAAATCTCAGTACTATTTTTATATTGAGGAAAATTATTTTTGAGTTGTTGTGAATTGAGGTCCAAAATTGAAAATTTTAAAACTTCACAAAGGTAGACTAGTCCCCAAAATTCAGGACCGATCGCACTTTCTGCAGGTTTTAGACACCGAGATAAGTTGAACTGGTCCTCTTTTTTTAGCACCAGTTGCACTTAGCAGATGGCCAATTAAAATGCATGCCCTTACGTTGGAGTTTTAAATTTCTCAAAACTCTCCCTCTCTCACACAATCACATTTCTCATCCCTGTCAAACTCTCAAGCACTCTCAATCTCATTTCTTGTGTTGATTGCTTATTGATTGGAGGATGGGATTATATCATTTGGAGGTTATGGGTGATTGTTTGTTGATTGTAGTTAGTTGTTCAAACAAAGCTCATTGAAACTTGAGGTTTCAGACATTGCACTCTACGTGTTTGATAAAGTACTCAGTAGAGCTTTTGACATTGTTTTTGATCTCATTTATCGTGGCTTTGATGACACGTAAAAGTGGTCGCACTGATACGTCAACAAGTAAAGAAAATCAAATTGTGTTTACACGACAAATGTTTGCGGATGACTTTAATTTCAACACCATTTGGAGATAACACACTACATATAAGCACATCCCCTTTTCCACACCCAGGCGATGTGGAATTGAGTACCCTGTAACCTGCCAGTATGGTAGCTTGTCCAGTGTCTCTCGCACCCGCCCAATCGCCACCTTCCTCCACCACTGCCACCCCCACCACCACAACGCCACCTTCATCCACCATCACCACATCGCTACCTTCCTCCACCACCATATCACCACCTCTACTGCCACTCCCACCACACCATTCCACCTCCTCCACATTACCACATTCCTCCACCACCACCTCCACATTGCCACCTCTACATCACCACCTTCCTCCGCCACCCCCACCACACCGTTGCCACCACCTCCACATCGTCACCTTCCTCCATCACCACACATTTGTTGGTTTAAATTATTTGTCACTAGGAGGGGTAGTTTGGAGAATTTGATTTAAAATTTAATTCATTCCTACCTTATTTCATATTTGCAAGCAAACAATAGAATGAAATTGATCATTTCATTCCATTCTCATTCTCATTCCATTCTATTCCATTCCTGCGTACCAAATGCATCATTAGATTTATGTTTGTCACTCATAATAATTATTAAAAATCAGACGAGAAAGCAAGATGATTGATGTTTACTTAACTAGTAAAAGAAAATAATGTTTACCTGACCAAGTGAGAAAAAATGAAAAATAAAATGCAACACTTGTTAATGTGTTCTTTGATTCACTTTCTACAAGAAAAAAAGGGTAAATACCACTTACACCCCCTCAGTTTATGCAATATCTTGACAAGACTCCTTCAGTTTCAATATTCCTGACTACGCCTTTGAAAATTTTGATTTATATATTGATTTACCCTTCCGCTAATGCGACGTCAGCACACAAACATACTCTGCTGACAGTAACAAGAGTAAATTTGACGAATGTTAGTTACATGGGGTGTAGTCGAAAATACTGAAACTAGAGGGGTCTCATCATGATATAGCCTAAACTAATGAGGTGTAAGTGGTATTTACTCAAACAAAAAACTATGTACAACAATTTGTTTACTACATACAGAATTAAATGTTGTTAAGAAGTTAACTCTTGTATGTTGTTAAGAACTTAACTCTTTCTCATTTCATTTGTTTTTTCCCATTGATATCTGCCTTACCAACCAATTGATCCTCCTCGTGTGCTATCAAATCCTAGCAATCTCACATGTCTAGGTTTGCAATTAATTATTTGATATTTAATGGTTTTATATTTTGTTAATATAATCAAGTTTTCTCTTGAACATTCATTGTGGGAGTTTATATGTATTAAATTTGTTTGCTTTTGAGGGTTTTTTTCCAAATAAGTGATGAGAAATCATGCTATATGACCATGCTAACTTTTTGTTCTATTAACATTCAATTTAAACCACTAAAAATGAATAAACACTCTTGTCAAAATTTGGGATTCTCTGTCAAGAAGATGGCATAATTTAAGTGTAAGCAGGTCACTTTGCCTATTCATGACAGGGGTTTCAATTTGAGGAAGAACAACCACTTTGATTGGAAAAATAGGTCCAAGCACGATCAGCCAGAATATTGCAAAAACACACTTAAATCTAATATATGGCTTCGCCCAGACTTGAACCGGAGACCTTTAGTGTGTTAGACTGACGTGATAACCAACTACACCACGAAACCAACATGCTTCCATTGATCAAAATTTCATGAAATTACAATACAATAAGAAGAGTAAATGCATTATCTCAAAAGGAACAAACTGAAAATAAACATAATGTTTGATGTAATTTCGCATAAAGTGACTACATTAAGTTAAAACAGACTTTAAAGAGCTAGTTACTCATATGCACGAGACTTCCACTATTACAAGATCTAAAAATACCATAAAATGCAATCATTGAAATCATGTTTGAAAGATTTAGACTCATAAGAATGATGTTTTGCATAACAATGTGCATCGGTTGATGCTATTGTGCTTGAGGTCCTTTGGGATGTCTTGCACTCCGTCTCTCTCTTTTTGGAGGATTTAGTTGTTTTGTTTTGTTTTGATTTGCATGTTTCCCAGTGATTGGTGCCTTTTGGGCTTGTATTGGAAATGGGCTTTTCCATTTTCCTTTGATTTTGTTTTAGGGGTATGCCTCATTCTCTCTTGTACTCTTCTTCTTTTTGTTAATGAAACAAACACATTTAGAAAAGAAAAAAAATACTGAGAATATATTGGGTCGGTGCTTTTATTAGAAGAAGGAAACTATAAAATGGACTATAGTATACAAGCCACAAAGCCATGTTCCTCTAACACATGACTTGCATGTATTGATCGGTAATGCCACATCAGTCATGTGACATGACATTATCGTTACAACAATTAATATGTGGTAACTGTTAGAAAATTTGAATGAAAATTAAAAGTGAAACAGTGCATCAAACTGAATAGACACCAAAAGTGTCTGCTAGTACCGAATAGACACAATTAAAGTTGAAACAGTACGAGTTGCAACCTTTTGCACCAAAGGACGTGTCCCATGCCTATTTGGGTACTTTTGAAAGGGTATTAGTATGCCTATAAATAGGTCATTTACCTTCATTTGTAAAATATGTTTTTCTGATTTCCTTTATTTGTAAAATATGTTTTTTTAGTTTCTTTTTCTTCTCTCTAAGCATCAAGTCTCCCTTACTATATAGCTTAACCCAAGTGGTAGTAAGTCTTAGTAGTCTAGTCTGAACCAACGGGTTAGGAGAGTCAAGTCCAAGAGAGTACTGACACCAGGGTTAGGAGAGTCAAGTCCAAGAGAGTACTAACACACAGGTGGTTCACAGAAGCTCAGTTGGTTTGTAGTGTTGCTATCGATTGAGAGGAAGATCGTTGTATCCTAGGAGATAGTAGCCAACAGTCCGTTCAATACCATTGCGAGGTGATAATTGTCTTAAAGACATAGAGTCTAACTCTAGCCTCGATCTACAGGTTCTTTAGCATTTATGTATTTTAAGTTATAAAATATAAAATCAATATGAATTACTTGATTGTGTTATATTTCATATGGTTCTATAACATGTGATGAGTGTATGTGGTGGGGCCTACCACATGCATCCAATGGATGTAAAAGTTTCTGCCTATGAATTCTACCTGAGTAGCATTATCCTTATATATATTGTGGAATGGTAAGAGATTTTTTTATGATGTTTAAGAGGATATATAATTTATGTGATTTACTATGTTAGTACAATTGTTTTATATCTTAAATAGTACCATATACGTATATATTTTTCCAACAGTAACTTTGAAGTGTGTAAAATTACTTTCCTTAAAAGTGTTATTTTGCTTAATTGTCTACTCAATTTGAGTTCGGGTTATATGCAATTAACAATACTTTCCGAATCTCCTTGAAACTATCTTAAGACTCAATTTGGATAGATACGAGAGAAAAGAAAAGAGAGAATAACATTAGTTATGAGAGAAAAGAAAGAAAATGAGAGGATAACAACATCTATTCATGTTTGGATAAATAGGAGAGAAAAGAAATGAGATGATAACATTCTTGTTTGGTAAGATAGGAGAAAGAAAAGATAATGACTAAATTGCTATCATATCCTTTTATATTTATGGGATATGAGTGGAATAACAATTTTCTCTTTCTAATTGTTGATGACAGTTTCAAAATTATGAAAGTATTACTTAAACACTATCATTTCTCTCATAATCTTCTCATTTTTGGAAGGAAAGGATATGAGGGATAAGAAGGAATAATTATCCCTTCTTATCCCTCCTTATCATTTCTTTTCTTTTAATGAAGTCTATTTAAACACAATATGGCATATCCTCTCCTTTCTTTTCTCTCCTTATTCTTTCAAATCCCTCAATCCAAACGGAAGTGTGGAGAATAATAGTGAAAGAGAGAATTAAATAAATGATATATGGAAACATGTACTCTAGTTATAGAATACTTGCAACTTCTAATTCTAAAATGCACTTTTACAGTGGTACACAATTTTTTAAATTAATTGGAGCGACCATTAGTTTTCAAAAATCACATTTGAAGATTCTAGGATTTTATCTTAAAAGTCACCATTTGAATACTGACAATCTCTCTCGCTCCTTATATTATAATATATGGAAGAGAAAGAAAAAAAAAACTTCAGAAGGTGTTAGAAAATAATGAGATTATCAAATTCGAACATTCTCACAGAATTTTTTCATGTACTGCTATAACTATATGATCTTTTCATTGATCATGTTTGGAGCATCCCTTACATTGTCCTTTTAAGTTAGGACTTTAATCCAATTGGCTTTTTACTTTTCTTAGAATTTTAATTCATTCACCTTTTATCTCACATTCTTATATTTGGTATATTGCCTTTTACTCACCAAAATTGTAATTTATTTTACACGTGTCATATCTATAAAATAAGACAAATTAAAAATTAGATACATACAATTAATCAAACAAAACATGAATGAATGAAAAAAAAAAAGTAAAGGAAGAATAACATCCTATCAATTTTATTTTATTTTTTTTGTTGGAATTTTGCTGCAAAGATTCCTTAGCTAAATTATGAGAATTTATAATTAAAAAAGGATTCTAGTGAGTCACATATTTCTATTTCCATTTCTTAATTTCTAAAAGTTCCCTTCTAAAATCAAAAAAAGCTTTCCATAGCTTCCTTAAAGAACAATACATCATTATCTCTATTTAAGTAGAACTAAATTTTTCTTTGATTTTTAATTTAATTAAATATTTTTATTCATTGATATAAATTTTACTTCCAACTCAAATACTTTTTAATCTAATCAAATAACTTGTATTATTTTAATCATATACATTTGATCAATACTCCCTAACTCATTATATTAAATCTTATACTTTTTCACTTCTATTTAATAATAACCCCTTCCTCCTCTTTGATTTAGACATAAATTGTGTTTATTATTCTCAACATGGTATCCAAATAGATAAAATTCAATTCTAAAATAAAAATTATAGATTGATTAAGTACGAAGAAATAATATTTTCAAAGAAAACTCAAAAGATATATTATCAAGAAAAGTAGAACAAATAATAAAAAAAAATCGCATTACTGATAAGTGCACAAAACTTGTTATTTTATATCTCAAAATAAGTCTTTAATTACTATTTTACTTTATTTAAATGTTCTTATCTTTACATTTTATGTTTATAAGGATTGATTTTCAAATAAGAAGAAAAACAGCAAAAAAGGGCTAAAAATAATATATATAGCCAAATATGAACATAAGAAGAATTGTAGGAGAGATAGTATTTTGTGCAATCTAATTCACAAGAGGTCTCAAGTTCAAAACTTTGTAAAATACTTTTTGCATGGCCATGTCTGCAATTCATAATTCAAATTAAAGATATGGGGATCAAATATTAAATATTTAAATTCAAAATTTTGAATTTTGAATTTTGAATTTTGAATTTTGAATTTTGAATTTTTGTTTTTTGTATTTTGAATTTTGTATTTTAAATTTTTTTCCCACCTAAACTATCCCTTCTAACTCTATAAATAGGAGGTCTTAGGGGATGGTAAAGGGAGTTAGAAATTGTAGAAAAAAATAAAGTGTAGTTGTAAATATTTTTTTTGTATTCATTTTCTTTTCTTGTAAACACACCTCTCAAGGGAAAGATGAAGCCACTATGATGAAATATAAGTAAGTTATTTTATTTTCTTGTCTAATTTTTCCTCCCAAGAGCATTCTTCTTGTAAATTTTTTTTTTGTATTCATTTTCTTTTCTTGTAAACACACCTCTCAAGGGAAAGATGAAGCCACTATGATGAAATATAAGTAAGTTATTTTATTTTCTTGTCTAATTTTTCCTCCCAAGAGCATTCTTCTACTCTTCTATTCTGAATTTTATTTTCTAAAATTAGAGGGAAGATTCTTCGTGTTTGCCAAATAATGATAATTCAAAGAATGTCTACCTTTGTTTACCTAGCCAATGAGTATCAGATTAAGTAAAGAAATGTCCTTCTCATATATAATCAAGTCATTCTTTTTTATTCCATATTTTCCTTCATCTTTCCAAGTTCTAATTAGATTAGTAAAGTGTATTGATTATTGGAGGAAAAATCATATAAGAATAATAAAAAATTTATTTATGTGGATTCGTGGTGATGGATTCCCTTCCCTTGAGATTTATTTTATTAGTATAGTTTTATTTATTCATTATAATTCCAAAATAAAAAATATTTTTAAAATGAATCATTTTCATTCCATAAATTAGTGTGTGAATTTGACCTCATTCGGAATCTCACTTGAGAGTGGTTCGACCCTACTTACTACTATACAGTTTTTAGTAAAGTTTTTGCAGGTTTTATTATTTTGTACGAAGTATAGAAAGCAACAACAAACATCTACTAATCTACATCAGTCAATTACCATGGTCATTAGAAGGGTTGAGTGATTTATAAATTTCTAAAATTTCTTCAATACTGCTTGTCTTAACAATTTCAATAACTTCCTCTAAAATTGAGTCACACATAATTTTCATTTCTAAGTTTGAGTAATCTTTCATTTTTCTCAGTCAGAGAGAGAGAGAGAGATGAGAAGGAACGTGAGAGAAGTTGCATTTTGATGCCAAGAATCTTACCTTACCAGATAAGGGAAATTAAGGTATTAATAATATAAGAATCAAACATGGTCTATCATAAGAATTTTTTATAATTTTGTTTTAAGAAAAGATAGGAGTGGAGCACTAAAGAATATTGGTTGAGTGCCAATATTAGTTCCCTATTAAATATAGTGTTGTTTATGAAAAAAGTATATTGTGAATAAAATTGTTGTTTGGTTGATCAACTTTTCACAACATGCATAAATTTGATGTTAATGAGGTCTACTAATCTTCAAGCACAAATTTTGTTATTTGGCATTATGGTCATGTCATAAAAATGAGAAATGAATGCAGTGTTTTGTCATAAAAATGAGACAGAATGCAGTGTTTCTCTTACTTCACCTCTCTTAAAAAGGTAATTTCTTGTGGAAAAGAAAATAATTTTGGTATTGAGACCAAAAGCAATACCTTGACAATATAAGATATATTGTTTGAGTGCAAACTTTTGTACACAACCATCTTGTGACAATTCTATAAAAAATCTGATTTATTTTTGTAGGAGATTGAGTTGTGAATGGCTTCGCCCGGACTCGAACCGGAGACCTTCAGTGTGTTAGACTGACGTGATAACCAACTACACCACGAAACCAACACACTTTAATCCCTCATAATTTCATCAAAGTACCATACAATAAAAAGAGTAAAGGCATGGAACACACTGAAAATAGATATAATATTTGGCATAACTTTGCACAAAGTGGCTGCGTTAAGTTAAAACAAACTAAAAGACCTAGCTCAGCTAGTGCGTTGGTTTATTCAAGATTATTTCTGATGTTGAGTCTACGAGAGCAAAGGTGTTGAAATGAATTTTTTCAAATACTGTTTTGGATGATTTGGACTCATAGGAATCATGTTTTTCATAACAATGTGGGATCCTTGGTTGATGCTATTGTGCTTGAGGTCCTGTGGGATGTCTTGGACTCTATGTCTCTCTCTTTGGAGGATTTACTTGTTTTGTCTCTTTCTCTTTGGAGGATTTACTTGTTTTGTTTTGTTTTGTTTTGTTTTGATTTGTATGTTTCCTGGTGGTTGGTGTGGTTTGGGCTTGTATTGGAAATGGGCATTTTTTATTTTCGTTTGATTTTGTTTTCGGGGTATGCCTCCTTCTCTCTTGTACTATTTTTTTTTTTATTAATAAAACAAACACATTCCGGAAAAAAAAGCAACTTCTACCTAGTTTGAAAGATGTCTCTTAAACCTTGTGTTCACTGCTTGGGTGGTAAACAACATAGATTTGTATTTTATAAATTCCCTTTATCTAGGAAATCAAATGTTATTGATTTGATTCATACTAATCTTTGAACTATAAAAACTAGAACTCTACGTGGTGCACTTTATTTGTGACATTTATTGATGATCACTCTAGAAAAGTGTGGTCATTTGCTTTGAAATGAAAATATCATGTACAGGATGCCTCAAGCATTTCATGCCAACATTGAAAGAAAAAATGGAAGGAAATTGAAATGCATCCGTGCTTACAATGGAGGTGAGTACACATGACCATTTGAAGAATATTGCAAAATCTATGGAATCAGGCTTGAAAAGATTGTGCCAAAAACTCCTAAGAATAATTATGTGGCAGAGAGAATGAACAGAACAATTATTGAAAGAATAAGGTGTATACTCTCTCATGCTAAGTTACCAAAATCTTTCTGGGGTGAAGCTAGGAGAACTGCAGTTAATTTGATCAACCTTTTTTCCATCAGCTCATTTAAATGATGATGTGCTAGAGAGAGTCTGGACTAGAGACTCTCGGAAAAATGTTTCATATGAACAGTTAAAAGTGTTCGGTTGCAAGGCTTTTTCCATATTCCTAATGATGAGAGGTCCAAGCTTGACCACAAGGCAAAACAATGTATCTTCTTGGTTATGGACGTGAAGAATTTAGGTACAGATTGTGGGATCCAATGAACATGAAGATTTTTAGAAGTAGAGATGTTTTTTTTTAAGACTAGAATGTTGATGATATTATGAAGGCTGACAAGCCAAAATCCTTTGTTGATGTTCCTGTTAATTTAGATAATAGTTCATCCACTAACAGTGTATGAGTATTATGGGGGAGATATACAGGAAGATCATGGTGATGTCGTTGATGTTGATATCCCTATAGCTAATGATATAGAACCACAACAAGAAGCCGAATAAGTTCCTCTGTTACCACCAATAAAGCCTCAATTGAAAAGATTTGGAAGAGAGTGACGAATCTCTAGAAGGTATTGTACGCATGAGTATGTGATGCTTAGAGATGAGAGAGAGCCAAAATACTACCAAAAGGCTATATCATACAAGCAGAAGAATGAGTGGTTTAAAGTCATGCAAGAAGAGATAAAATCTTTGCATGTGAACCACACTTAAGACTTAGTGAAACTGCCTAAAGGCAAGAGAACACTTAAAAATAAATGGGTTTATGGGTTGAAGACAAATGATAGCAGCTCACAACCAAGGTACAAGCGCGACTGGTTGCGAAAGTATTTAGTCAAAAGAAGAGTGTTGATTTTGAAGAAATATTTTCTCTCGTGGTGAAAATGTCATCTATTCAAGTTGTTCTTGGTTTAGATGCCCGCTTGAATTTAGAAATTGAGAAAATTGATGTGAAGACCTCCTTTCTTTATGGTGATTTGGAAGAAGATATATATATATATGTGGAGCAACTAGAGGGGTTCAGAAAGGCAAAGAGCATCTTGTGTGTATGTTGAGAAAGAGTTTGTATGGACTCAAACAGGAATCAAAACAGTGGTATAAAAAGTTTGATTACTTCATGGTGAGTCATAGGTACAACAAGATTATCTGTGATCACTGCGTGTTTGTGAAAAGATTCTCCAATGATGATTTCATTATTCTCTTACTTTATGTCGATGACAAGTTAATTGTTGGCCATGATGTTCGCGAGATTGAGAGATTGAAAAAGGAGTTAACACCGTACTTTGCTATGAAGAATTTGGGACCAACAAAACAAATTCTTAGTATAAAAATCTCTCGTGACAGGCAAAATGGAAAGCTTTGGCTATCTCAAGAGAAATATATTGAAAAAGTTCTTAAAAGATTCAACATGAGCAAGGAAAAAAATAGTTTGTTCTCTACTTGTAAGTCATTTTAAGCCGAGTTCTAAACAATGTCCAACAAGTGAGAAAGAAAAAGAAGAAATGAATAAAGTGTCTTATGCATCCGCAATTGGTAGTTTGATGTATGTTATGGTATACACAAGGCTCTAATCCTGGCAAGGAAAATTGGGAAACAGTACTGAAATGGATTCTCATGTATCTAAGAGGAACTTCCAAGGTTTGTTTGTACCTTGGTAGTGATGAACCTGTGTTTGACGGGTATACAGATGCAGACATGGCAAATGACATTGACTCTAAGAAATCCACTTTGGGATACTTGATGACATTTGCAGGGAGTGAAATCAAATGGCAATCTGAGTTACGAATGTGTTGCTTTGTCTGCTACTGAGGCCGTCACTAAAACTTGCAAGGAAACACTGTGGTTGAAAAAGTTCTTACCAGATTTGGGCCTGAAGCAAGAAAGGTATGCTATTTATTATGACAGTTAAAGTATTATCGATCTCTATAAAAATCCAAGTCTCAACTCAAGATCAAAACATATTGATGTAAGGTATCATTGGATTCGTGATGTATTGGAGATAAAGCTGCTACAACATAAAAAAAAAAAAATCATACAAATGGAAATGGGTCAAATATGCTGACAAAGTCATTTCCCAGGGAGAAGCTAGATTATTGAAGACAGAGAATGGGTTTAATGGAGCTCCCCACATGAGTCGGAGGGGGAGATTTGTTAGGTGATCCTCCCATGTGGGTGACCACATACATTTAAAGAAACAAAAAATAAATAAATAAGATAGGCAATTCAAAATACAAGGGTTTGGTTTTTTACAACTAAAGCGGCGCAAATAGAGATGAAAAGGAGAGAAAGCAAGGTAATGAGAGAGGAGAGAGAGAAAGGTAGAGATTGGGTGCTTCACTAGAAGATCACACAGTGATCGTTACCCTAATTTAGCTCAAACTTCAGACTCTCCAAGTTGATCATTTTGCTTCATCCTCTTCTGCCCACTTGGTGAGATCTAAAGTTTCTCTTGTTGAGATTAGTATTGAAATCCACCATTGTTGGTGATTATATTTGTTGGTTAACCAAGAATGATTTATTCTTGATGATTGTAAAACTCTAGTTGTCTCTAGAGAAGAAACTTGTGTTCCAATTATTTTTATATAGTGGAAGTTGGAATTAGACTATAGTTCTTGTGATTTTTTTTCCTTGCGGATTTTTTCACGTAAATCTCGGTGTCATTCTTTTGGATAATTTTATTGTTATTTATTTGGTTTGCTTTCTTGATCTAGACAGATCTTATTTTAAGTCTAACAAAGATAGAAAAAGTATATTGTTGCGTGTTATTAATTTGTGACTTCCAACATGATTTGTGACACTTTTGGCTCTCCAAATAGCTGTAGAGGTTTCATATATACCCAAACTTTTACTAAGAAAGAGATTTAAGCAACAAGATTTGATTAGTGTATGGTTTATTATCTAATTTGTTTTTTCCTTTTTACTTGCTTTGAAAAATACATTTTGAATATTAGAAAGTTATTTTTGATTTGTCCCTTTCAAATTGTGACACCATAGTTAATGATGACTCCATAGTAAATATGTGTTAACCAAAGTTATATATTTGGATACTAAATTAGACGGATATTAGGCAACCAAAACAATTCTAAGAAATGGTTAGCGCATTAATTTCCCATCCCAATGCATCCTTGTGTCATTGACTTTTAGAGTTATGCTTGTGTCACTCGTAATAATTATTAAAAATCAGACAAGAAAGCAAGATGCTTGATGTTTGGTCGACCCGTAAAGAAAAAAAATGTTTACTCGACCAACGAACTAAACCATGTTAGGGTTGATTCTAACCCTTTTAAGTGAGAAAAAAATGAAAATTAACATGTAGCAATTGCTAATGTGTTCTTTGATTCTTTCTTCATGATACTGCAAGAAAAAAAAGATTATGTACAACAATTTATTTACTACATACATAATTAAATGTTGTTAAGAAGTTAACCCTTTCCCATTTCATTTGTTTTTTTCCTCTGAATATCAGCCTTACCAATTGATTGATCGTCCTCGTGTGCTCTTAAACCCTAGCAATCTCACATGTATAGGCTTGCAATTAATTATTTGATATTTCATGGTTTTATATTTTGTTAATATAATCAAGTTTTCTCTTGAACATTCATTGTGGGAGTTTATATGTATTAAATCAGATTATATGACCATGGTACTAGATATTATTATTTTCTAAACTTTTTGTTCTATTAATATTCACTTTGCCTATTCATGAAAGGGGTTTCAATTTGAGGAAGAACTTAAGACTAATAAATATGTGATGTGTGAATAATATATTTTGATGTCATTATGTAAAATACTTCTAGGTTTGGGAACTAATACATTCTTTTGAATGGAAAAATAGGTCCAAGCATGGTTTCAGCAAAAACACTTCAAAATGGCTTCGCCCGGACTCGAACCGGACCTTCAGTGTGTTAGACTGACGTGATAACCAACTACACCACGAAACCAACATGCTTCAATTGATCATAACCTTATCAAATTATTATAAAATAAGAAAAGTAAATGCATTATCTCAAGTTCAACACACTGAGAATAGATATAATATTTGACATAACTTTCGCACAAAGAGCTAACTACTTCAGGTGCTATTGCAAGATCTAGAGTGCCATAAAACACAATCATTGAAATCATATTAGGACTCATAGGAAACATGTTTTGCATAACAATGTGCGATCCTTAGTTGATGCTATT
Source organism: Cornus controversa (assembly GCA_026545225.1). Taxonomy (NCBI): domain Eukaryota; kingdom Viridiplantae; phylum Streptophyta; class Magnoliopsida; order Cornales; family Cornaceae; genus Cornus; species Cornus controversa. The sequence goes on from CM048853.1 coordinate 39,336,360, forward strand.
GTGCTTGAGGTCCTCTGGGATGTCTTGCACTCTCTGTCTCTCTCTTTGGACGATTTCTAGTCTTGATTTCATTTGTATGTTTCCTAGTGTTAGGTGCCTTTTGGGCTAGTATTGGAAACGGGTATTTTCCATTTTCCTTTGATTTTGTTTCACGGGTATGCCTCCTTCTCTCTTGTACAATATATATATATATATATATATATATATATATATATATATTGTATTAATAAAACAAACACATTTAGGGAAAAATAAAAAATAATACTTAGAATATGTTAGGGTCGGTACTTTGATTCGAAGATAGAAACAAAAAAATAATACTAAAAATGTGTTAGACAGTATACTTGCATGTATTGGTTGATGATGTCACGTCAGTCATGTGACGTGGTATCATGGTTGCAACTTATAATTTCTCGTAATTTTGAGGTGTGAAATTATTTTCTTTAAAAGTGTTATTTTGTTTGCTCAATTTGAGTTTGGGTTATAGACCGTCAAAACACTTCCAAGTTACAACACAGCCATCAGAATATGAAATTAACTATACTGAAGAATTTTCCAAACACTCCTTGAAATCGTCTTAACTGTAGAGAATAATAGTGAAAGAGAGAATTGAATAAGTGATTTATGGAAACATGTACTTGCAACTTCTAATTCTAATAGGCACTTTTTCTGTGGTATACAATTTTTTAGATTAATTGGTGTGACTGTTAGTTTTCAAAAGTCACATTTGAAGATTCTAGGATTTTATTTTAAAAGTCACCATTTGAATAGTGACAATCTCTCTCGCTCCTTATATTACAATATATGTCATAGAAATAATAATAATAATAATAATAAACTTCATAAGGTGTTAGAAAATAATGAGATTATCAAATCCGAACATTCTCACAGAATTCTTCAATGTACTATTATAACTATATGATCTTTTCACTGATCATGTTGGAAGCATCCCTTAAATTGAGGATAAGTAAACTCTAAGTAGTATTAGAACTATCCTATATATTTTCTGAATATTAAATATTGTCTTGTTTCTGAAAAAAAGTATATTGTGAATAAATTCTTGTTTTGCTGATCCACTTTTCACAACATGCATAAATACGATCTTAATGAGGTCTGCTAACCTTCAAGCACAATTTTTTTGTTATTTGGCATTTTGGTACAAAACAATAAAAACAAGCTCTTTTTATTGGAGACCTTCACAACATGCCATGTTGGACACTTGGCTTTAACCAAACAACTTTGGGTCCAAATTAAAGTGGATTCCACTAAGTATTTAGGGCTAGTCCACGTTAAAATCCGTTCTTTTACGAGAGAAAATGAACATAGTATAGTAGTTTTAATTTATTTAAATATCGGACAGTAATAAATTAGCATAATTTATTTACAATGAATAACATATTAGTTTGCTTCCTTTAAGTATCTCTAATATTTGAGCCCATTTGAGTTGAGCTTTCCTGGGTATTTCTTTGATTACATTTTTCGAATGGATGATTTCTACCAATTTATAATTTCTTTCCCATCAAATTTTTACAAAACTCTATTTTTCGAGGTCAGAACCAACCGGTTTGAAATATATGTGTTCTCACCACTTTAAGTGAATTACGTGACTCTTGTACTTGATCAAAGATGGCCTCATGCAATTAAAATCATACGAAAATTTTAATGAATTCAATTCTTATGCAGTCCATTGATGGCTTCTTCCGAAAATTTAACCTTCATCATTTGAAGAACATTTGCATGATTGGTGTAGAACTTCATGCTTATTCTGAGACTTCAATTACATGGTCAATGGCAAGAATATAACTCAAAGAATACAACTCGATCATGTTTGATTTTGACATTGAAGATTGCCAATTACAAAAATATGCGTCACAATTTTTCGAGGGGATGATTTCTACCAATTAAGAATTTCTTTCACAACAACAGTGTCATTAAGTACATTTGTTTGACCTACCCCGTTTGTAAAAAATAAAACTGTCATAACACTGTTACGAAATATCCAACATGTGTCCGAAAAGTGTCAATCATAGTATTTAAATGTCCGATACGAATACGCACACTCAGTGATTACATACCATTATTCACGCTGGTCAATGGAATTTTCCATCTGATTTTCCTATTAATGCTAGGAACTATATCTGCGCTTACATACCATTATTCATGCTGGTCCATGGAATTTTCCATCTGATTTTCCTATTATCCTAGTTTAGATAGTGATTGCATTTTATAAGATCATTATCCAAAAATTTGTGCTTGAACCATTTCTTAACGGCATGGGATCATCAGTATTCCCTTAATTATTATTTTTTTGGGTAAATAGTATTCCCTTAATTATTGTTATTGTTTTGTGTATGATTAGTTCCATTTAAATAAAACAGTTCTATAAAAGTCCTAATAAATATGTGATGTGTGAATGATATGTTTTGATGTCATTATATAAAATATTTCTAGGATGGGTAATACATTCTTTTGATTGGAAAAAGGGGGTCCAAGCAGAATGCAAAAAACACATTTGAATGAAGATGGCTTCGCCCGGGTTCGAACCGGAGACCTTCAGTGTGTTAGACTGACGTGATAACCAACTACACCACGAAACCAATATGCTTCAAGTGATCGTAATTTCCTTAAATGACTATACAATAAGAAGAATAAACGCTGGAACACACTGAAAATAGATATAATATTTGGCATAATTTCGCACTGATTGCATCAAGTTAAAACAGACTAAAAATAGCTGGTTGAGGTGGACGAGCCTCCGACTATTGCAAGATCTAAGATGCTATAAAATACAATAATTGAAATCTGCATGTAATGTTTCTTATTTATGAAAAAGGAAATAGTAAAATGGAGTGTAGCTTTGAGGTGTGTAAAATTACTTTCCTTTAAAGTGTTATTTTGTCCGCTCAATTTGAGTTTGGGTCATAGGCAGAACACTTTCAAGTTACAAGACAACCATCAATTCTGTAATTACTAATATTGAAGAACGGGATGTGATATTTGCACTCCACTTTTATACCGTTGCACTCTACATTTCTTTTTCTTTTTTAAATAAAATGACAATAAGATTCCTAAACTCATTAATGTATTATCCTTTATTTTATAATACCATAACTACCCTTTATACCATATATTTTAACTCCTTTTATCTTTTTTTTACTTCATTTAGTACATTTTTTTATCTTGTCAAAAGAGATAACAAAATTTTTTGGATCATGTCAAAAGAGATAATGAGAACTTTATTTGTTTTTTCGGTCACGTTAGAATAAGAGATAATTTATTCAACAGAAAGAAATTTTTTTTTTTAGCGTACCATATCCAGTGCTGTAAAAGGAGATAATTCATTAAACAGAGATAAATTTCTTTTGGGTCTTTTTTTTATTTTTATGTACCATACTTTTTTTTCCTATCCTATCAAAGAAGATAATTTATTTAATAGAGCTAACATTTTTTTGGGGCTGCCAAAAGAAATTACAGAGATAACTTTTTTTTGGATTTTTTTTTTGGGTCCTATATTAATAACTTTTTTGGATTTTTTTTCGATATATGTCAAAAGAAATAATTTATTCACTAAAAATAACAATTTTTTGTACTATTTTTTTTTTGTCATTTCAAAAGAGATAATTTATTCAACATAAATAACTTTTTTGGGCCCTGTCAAAAGAAAAAGCAATAACTATTTTTTGAGTTTTTTTTATCTTGTCAAAACAGACCGAAAACATTAAAGATTGAGAAGAGGGGATATCAAAAAGAATAGTTGTGTAATTTTAAAAAAAATAATCATTCACCAATGAAATTAAGGTTAGAAATGTCATTTCTGTTAAGATGAGAGTGCAAACGTACAAAATAAGAATGCGAATATCATCTCTCTTCTCCAAACACTCCCTGAAATGGTTATAACTGTCTAGAATAATTATAAAAGAGAATTGAATAAATTATTCTGGAAACATGTACTTTATTTATAGAATACTTGCAACTTCTAATTCTAAAGGCACATTTTCAGTGCCATACAATTTTTTTTAGATTATTTGGTGCGAGTATTAGTTTTCAAAAGTCACATTTGAAGATCCTAGGATTTTATTTTAAAAGCCACCATTTGAATAGTGACAACCCCTGTCACTCTTTATATTAAAATATATGCAAGGGGAAAAAAAAAATCAGTTAACGCATAAGGTGTTAAAAAATAATGAGACTATCAAATCAGAACATGCTCAAAGAATTCTTCACTTATCACGTTGAGCATCCCTTGGAGTTGGGATAAGTACTCTGTAAGTAGTATTAGAACTATCCTTTGTACTTTTTGAATATTAAATAAAGTCTTGTTTCTGAAAAACTATATATATATATATATATATATATATATATATTGTGAAAAAAATTCTTGTTTTGTTGATCTCCTTTTCATCAACATTCATAAATATGATGTAAATGTTGTGAGACTAAACCACTGGACAGAGCTATGCCTTTAATTAAGAAAAATAAACAAATGGTTCAAGTACAAATTTTTGTTATTTGGGTTGTCATAAAAATGAGAAATGAATGCAGTGTTTCTTACTTCACCTCTCTTAAAAAGGTTTCTTGTGAAAAGAAATAATTTTGGTATTAGGACCAAAAACACCTCGACAATATAAGATTTATTGTTTGAGTGCAAACTTTTGTATTGTTTGAGTGAAAAGAAATAATTAAGAATGATATGTTTTGATGTCATTATATAAAATATTTCTAGGATGGTAACTAATACATTCTTTTGATTGGAAAAAAGATTTAAGATCTAATAAATGGCTTCGCCCGGACTCGAACCGGAGACCTTCAGTGTGTTAGACTGACGTGATAACCAACTACACCACGAAACCAACATGCTGCAATCAATCGTAGTTTATTCATATTACCATACAATAAGAAGAGTAAATGCATTATCTCAAGAGAGAGGCACTGAAAATAGATATAATATTTGGCCTAACTTGGCACAAAGTGGCTGCATTAAGTGAAAACAGACTAAAAGAGCTAGTTCAGCTCATGCGATGGTTTATTCAGAATTAATACTAATGTTAATTCTACGAGGGCAAAGATGCTGAAGTCAGTGTTTTCAAATACTGTTTGGAAGATTTGGACTCGTAGGAATCATATTTTTCATAACAATGTGGGATCCTCGGTTGATGCTGTTGTGCTTGAGGTCATGTGGGATGTCTTGGACTCTCTGTCTCTCTCTCTCTCTCTCTCTCTCTTTGGATGATTTACTTGTTCTGTTTTGTTTTGTTTTGATCTGTATGTTTCCTGGTGGTTGGTGTCTTTCGGGCTTGGACTGGAAATGGGCCTTTTCCATTTTCCTCTGATTTTGTTTTACTGGTATTCCTCCTTCTCTCTTGTACTATTCTTTTTTTTTTTTATTAATTAAATAAAGACATTTAGGATAAAAAAAAAAGAAGAAGCAACTTCTACCTAATTTGAAAGATATGCCACTTAAAAATTGTGTTTACTGCTTGGCTGGTAAACAATATATATTTGCATTTCATAAATTCCCTTCATCTAAGAAATCAAATGTCATTGATTTGATTCATACCGATCTCAGCACTATAAAAATTAGAAGTCTTTGTTGTGCACTTTATTTTGTAACATTTATTGATGATCACTCTAAAAAAGTGTCAGCGTTTGCTTTAAAATCTAAAAATCACGTACTAGATGCCTTCAAGCATTTCATGCCAACATTGAAAGAAAAATTGGAAGGAAATTGAAATACATCTATGCTTACAGTAGAGGTGAGTACACATGACCATTTGAAGAATATTGCAAAATTCATGGAATCAAGCTTGAGAAGACTGTGACAAAAACTCCTACATATATATATATAATATAGTAAATATTATTATTTTAGATGGGCAAATGTGTCATTTTATATATATAAATGTTTTAATTTTTATATCAATATAATATTAATGGTATAATAGACATTTCACCCAAAAGTTAATGTCAGTTAGTTCATTTCTGTTACATGTCATTGTAACAAAATTAATTAGTTTGATGTCAGGTATAATTAGGTCAAACTTCAAGGGTGGTCAGTGTAATTTACTCTAATTTTTTTTTACAAAACTAACAGAATTTTAGACGGAGGGGGTATTTGTCGTAACGGAACAGACCTCAGGAGAGGTCATTATAATAATATTTATTAATTTAATGATGGGTATAATTATACCAAATCTCAAAAAAATCGGTGTAATTTACGTTTTTTTTTTTTATAGCTAAAGTGACAATTGTGATGTTGCATTATATAAAGGTAGTCAGAATCAAAAGCTAGAGCCAGTTATGTAAAAACCAATCTAGAATCAAGTTGTTCCTATACCAAAAAAAAAGTTTTTGAACTTGTTTAGAATGTGTTGGATTAATTATATTTTTGTATAAAGAGGGCAGTGTATGCATGGGCCATTAAGAAGGTCCTGTAGTTCTGCCAAGATTCATGAGCACCACACCTATTACTTATGTTGACAGATGAAAGAAGTATTGAAAAGCAATCAAGTATAGTAAACATCATAAATATATATCATTTTATTTTGAATGGACTAATATTGCTACAAAATTTATTTTTCTTGTGCATTTCTTCTAACTGGGCACACGTGCATCTATATTATTTAATTTAATTAATTAATTGTTATCATTTTTGGCCGAGGGTTGCATCAACATTTTATTAATTCCAATGTTGAACTTAACTAATGTTATACCTACCGGAAATGCGTGAGTGCTGCTCTTCAACAAGAGTTTGGTGAGTGTGATCGAGAAAATGACGCTTTACCTACACAATCCATCAACAACTATTATACTTTTCAATCCAATAAAGTATAAGGTTTGGACTCGTGAAGCAAAGTCTAGCGTTCGACTTTTTTAGAATGTAAATAATTTTATAAGAGTCACATCTGCAGCGTAAGTCGAACTTTATCCGACTCGTATAAAGAAAATATTTTGTACAGTATTCAAAAAATTAGTCGAGGCACCCGATCTAACAAAGAAAATAAAAAAAAAAGTAAGTTACTGATTTGCTGTTAATTAGTACCATGTTTTTACTGTCACGTGGCTTTTAGATCAAGTATCTCTAATATTAGAGCATATTTGAGTTGAGCTTTCTTGGGAATTACTTTGATTACATTTTTCGAATGGATAATTTCTACCGATTTAGAATTTCTTTCACATCAACAGTGTCATTAAGTACTTACCCCGTCCGTTTGTAAAAATTATATATGTAGTTTAATTTCTTTTTAGGTTAATGGATGTTTCTTACAAGTGCCTTCAATTTTGGCATTTCATTACCATTCTTGAAGTGAACTTCTTAATTATACGAATGTTGGATATTTTTTTAGCCTTTCATTTAGTTTTATTTCTTTTGGAAATATGTTCAAACACTTGTATGAGTTTTGGTTCTTTAATTTAGTTGTATTGCCTTTGAGATTTTGTTTTGAAGAATGAAATGCAGTTCAAAGTGATAGTGGGTAGACCTGTAAACAGATCTGATCAGGCCTGATCAGATCCGAACTCGATAAGAAATATAGGCGAACCGATAACCCGACGGATTATATATAATTAAATTCATATCCGATTCGTTATTATTTGGATATCTAATCCGAAAAAAATATAATTTTTTTTATGAAAAAAAAAAAGTAATTTCAAAAGAGATTAACAAATAATGAGTAAGAAAAAAATAGGAAAGAAAAATAAAATATAAAGAAAAAAGTAGTAGAAAAGTAAGTATTTGACTTTCTATTAAAGAAAAAAATTATAAAGAAAGACAAAATAGAGAGAAGGAAGAATAAGAAGGAAATAATGATAAAAAAATATTTAAATAGTATGTAAATATTATATATAACGTTAGATAGTATATTTAAAATAAATTATATATTAAATTATTTCGAATCGAAGTATTATCAAATCAAATGGACCATAATCCATATCGGATTTGTTTAGCTAACGAATTATCGGATTCGGATCGCTAACAGATTATAGGATTGAATGTCCAATTCATATATTAATTATTGGCTCGAATTCGAATCGAATTCCGATTCATTGACAGGTCTAGTGTATGGTTGCGAAGATGGTTCCTTTGTGGTCTCATAGAGTTGTGTGTTATATTTATGTGTATGGAAAATAAAGAATTGAATGAAAAAGAGTTTTTACAAGAGGGCTTTATTAACGTTCAAAATATATTGTAAAAAGTTTCAAAAGTAGAGATCACAAAAGAAACTCATGTTAGTTGTAAATAACATTTCACAATGTTTTTTTTTTTTGGTGCTTTTTACCATGTGTGTTGGACATTGTAAAAGTCTCTACTATTTACAAGAAGGGATCTTACAACATGGTGAATGCGCCTTGTAAATCATTTGCACAATGTCTTTTATAAATTGCTATTATATTGACTCAATTGGTGTCCAGATCCTCTGTTATAGTGGGTTTTGACTGTAGCGTACCGATACTTAGAAATTTTCAATGCACTTAAATCTATTTTTTTTGATACATTTGTTCTAGATTTTAACATATGTTTTATTTGTTACTGTGTTGAAATCTCTTTTCAACATTATTATTTCTACTTTCAACACATCAGTTTTATGTGCCGAAATGTAGAACAAATGTATTGAAACAAAATTTAAATGTGTTAGAGATATCTATAGCATGCTTGATCAGAGGATCTGGACTTAATTGTATAGATGCAAAATCACAATTGACTTGGAAAAAGAGAAAAGGATGGTGAAACACTAATTTGATTTTCACTCTCATCAAGAATAAATAAAACATCATCCTTGGGACTTAATATCATCCTCTTAGATAATTGAAAAAAGATAAAATGAATTAAGAATATAAATAAAATAGATTGGATATGACTTTAATGGCAATTGTCCCATTAACTTTATGCATAACATTTTAATAAACTAATTCATCATCTTGAATGGATCTATAAATAAAAAAAAAAAAAAAAAAGAAGTAACCATGTAAAGAATGATGTTTCAGTCAAGACATTCTTCAATTTAAGAGAACCTAATCATGTAAAGTCTACCCTCTATCTCTCTTTTTGTTTGTTTCTTTCTTCCTTTTTTATTTTTTCTAATGACTTTTTTCAGCAATATTTTTTTCTTTTTTCTTTTTTTTTTTTTATGTTATAAAGATATAAAATAAATTGTGAATGAAGCCATTTAAAGTTGGAGAACATCCAAAGATTCATTTATTAATGGAAATCCAATTAAATTCAAGTCTACCAGTCTGTATTCATATTTTAATGTCAGGATCTATGCTTGAATTCATATTCAATTCAGATATTATAGTCTATATCAATATTCCAGATCTGATCCATCTGCTAATTGGGTACCAAAAGAAATCCTAATGTAAACATGGGCTCGATTTGAATGAGACTTTAGTGTAAAATTAGTCATGCCTACTTATATTCACATCCAACTTGGATTCCTAACAAATTTATAAAGTATATCATCTATAGAACCATTTAAATTTTCAAATTTAAAATTATAATCCAAATCCGATGAAACATATATTTTTAACACGGGAATTTGTTCCCTAGTCAAATACTAAATGTTCAAACAATTCTCATATTAAATATTACATCTTTCATTTGTGGATGTATTAAAATTAGTATCTCTTTGAAAAAGTCAATGTATTTTTCTTTAATAAAATATAGGACTAAATTACAATTTTAGGAAAAGGTTAGCGCATACATCAATGTCGTAAAAATTAAATGTATTAAATACATTGACCTTTTTCTAAAATTTGGCCTAATTAAATATATTAATTTGGACGAAACTTTTCAAAAAATTTGCAATGACTTTATACCACCAAATATTTCAGCGTAAAAAATATCAAAATATCTCTTATTGTTAAAAGACCAAATTGCCCACCTTTATAAAACAACACTTAGGGTTGCCTACCTTTATAAAATATATCTTATCTCCTAATGGATTCAAGCTCTGTGGGTTTTGATCGTGCATATGAAGGCTTTGCACCTGATACCATGTGTTAAGCTAGCTATTAGAGAGGGGTGTAACTTGAATATTTATACCTCCTCAAATGCGACTTGGTTGAGCACTTGTGTGTGACCTTCTTGAGTGATAATTTTTAATTATCAAGGCAGGGTGATAGCGAGATTCGAACTCAGGACCTGCTGTTGAGCAAGCTCTAATACCATGTTAAAAATCAGCCACTCTAAAAGCTTAAGTTATTAGAGAAGAGTGTAAATTGATTATTTAAACCTCTAACATACCCCTTTAAGTGCGACTTGGTCGAACACTTGGGTGAAAGTTTAAGACGAACTTGACGGGATGTGTTATAGGTTTAAATATTTAAGTTACAGCCCTCTCTAATAGTTTAAATTTGTAGAGTATATGGTGTTTAACATGGTATCAGAGCCTACTCGGTCCTGATAATTAAAAATTATCACTCAGTTCTTAGGAGGGCCCCCCACAAAAGTGCTTGACCAAATAACACCTGAGGGGGCGTGTTAGAGGTTTAAATATTCAAGTTACACCCTTCTCTAATAGATTAAGCTTTTAGAGTATATGGTGTTTAACATAGTGTGTTGGCATTTTAGCAATCTAATCCAATCCCATCTCAAAATCAATCTACCAGTAGAAAAAAGATTATTCTTTTTAGAGAGCAAGTGTTTTCTTCTTCGAGATAATTTCAAATTCTTTTATCGGATGATTAACCAACTCAGCTACCTTCAACTTGATTTGAGAATTGAAATCGAGTTCTTGAAGTTTTCTATGATATTGTGTCTAGAGTTATTCTCGGAGGTGTAAAATGGATTGGATTCAATGAAATTTCAAACTCGTTCTCGTTAGTGATGAACTGTACATTTTTCGAAATGTTTCAAGTGATGAATCATGAATAGGATGTGTCTTTTGACATGTATCAACTTCGATTTTGAGAAGAAAAAAAAAAGCTTTGAACTACTTGGAAATGGAGAATTCAAAACCATACGGTTGTGCATATGAATCAAAGAGGTGTTTGCTGAAATTAGAATTTGGCGTTGATCAATGGGACTATGATGATGAAATGATGATTGTTTTCCATAACAAAGAGGTCCGAAATGAGAATGAGTGAGTTTTGAAAAGCTTGAGAAGTTAAATTCCCAAAGATCACCCCACAAACCACGACCACAGAACAACTATCAACCAACAGAACAAAAAATTGTTCTATATATATATATATATATATTAACGCACCTCATGGCAATGGAGTTGGTGTTGGTGGTGGTGGTGGGTGGAGGGAGGGGGGGAAGAGAAGGATGGGTGGAGGGTGAGAAGTGGTGGGTGGAGAGAAAAAAAAGATAGAGAGGGTATTTGTCCTAAAATATGAGGTATTTTGGTAAATAAATATCATTGTAAAGACTAACAAAGTCATTTTACATAGAGGGAGGGTATTTTGATCAGATCACCTTTTTTTTTTTTTTGGACGGAGGGGAGTAATAATAGCAAGTGAGCAAATGTTTGGAAAACATGGTGCAAGATTTTTTAAAAGTTCATCCGAATGTAATTAGACTAAACTTCAGGAAAAATCAGTGTATTTAACCTAAATTAAATATATTATATAGGAAAATTTCTTGAAAGGAAATGACATTCATACTCCACTTTTATTTTCTAAGAAAATGACACAATTGTCCTTTTCAAAGCACTCATTCTTTGCCATTATCCTAGAAAATAGTTGTATACTCCACATTTGAGTGATAGTTATGTAATTTTCTTGTCTAAAACAATAAAGTAGACTTTCTATAAACAGGGAAAAATAGATTTTGGAGACCAACATTTTTTTAAAAAAAAATAGCTTTGAAGTGACCTTGAAGTTAAGAAAAAATGAATAGTTACCAAATTTAAAAAATAATTGACAATTAGTGACCAATTGAGGATAATTTGGTAAAAACACTTACTGAATTATTGAATATTGTAAAAATAATTTTTAGATGACGAAATTTCCATTAAAGATAACTCTCTGGATTCATCCTCCTCCCTCTTCTCATCCAACACTCCCCCTTTTCTTCTTTTCCAAAATTTTGGTCTTTCGACATTGATTTTTCTAGTAGGTTTGTTTCTTCGAACAATTTGCAGTATTTAGATTGTTTGGTTCGATAATTTGACAGTTTGCAAAGTACTATTGATTCTCTACATTTGCATTGAAAGAGATATGAAATTACTCTCATTTTAATTCTAAAATTTTACAGATCAATGTGCTCACTAATTCTTGTTCTATCCACGTTTCCAGTCCGGCGATCTCTTCTTGTCGATTAAGATTTAAAGTTTTTATGAGTTTGATTTCTTCTTTTTCGAAACGCCATCAATTTTTTGTTTATAGAAAAAAAAAATTTTTAAAAACAAATGTGTATCAATCCACATACCCTTTGTTTTTTTTTTTTTCCCCCCTTGGCAAAGGGCAAGACACATACCCATTGTCAAGAAACTAGCGAACACGAAATTCAACTGTACCCATAGTGTTTTGTTCTCTTCAAGAAGGAAGACATTAATGTAATTAATTTGATCAAGCCTTTAATTATGGATTACAGGTCTATTAGTTTAGTGTTAATTCGTTGAATTTAATGTATTGGATTTTTCTAATTATAAAATAATTTATTATAAAGAGAATATTTACTTAATAAATCATCAAATGGTCACTTGTTAGCATTTTTTGTTTTAAATTTGGTAACTATTCATTTTTTTTCTTGACTTTTTAGAACAATTCTGTTTAAATTTGGTCATTAAAATCTAATTTTCCCTCTTAAAATACAAAAAAAGAAGTGAAAATCATATTCCATTTTAAAATTCAATACAATGAGAATGCATTACATGTAACTTTAAAGTTATAATCTCCAAAAGAAAATTTTGAATTATGACGCCACGCATGACTATTGTAACCATAACTGCCATTTAATTGCCTTTTTGAATATCTAAATTGACTTTTATCGTTAAGTACAACAGATTGAATCAACAAATAGTGAATTTCACACATTAAAAAAAGAAAAAAAAAGATTGAGAGTTAGATAATTTGGTGTTGCAAGTGGGGTCAGTTTGGATAACCCACGTGGGATGAACAAAGTCTATCCAAAATATAAGATTTTTTCCACCTCCTTCCTCTCCTATATATAAAGCAACTATCACATGTAATTGGGAGATTTCTTTTGAAAGATATATATAGCAACAGCAGCTTCTCCTCTTTTTGCTCTCTCTCTCGGATCTCTCTCTCAATCTCTTCTTATCTCTTTCTTCTCAATCTCTCTCACTTATTATCTAATAGTATATATTTATACTATTATTATTGTTTAGTTATATAGTTATTAGATTAAACTTTTACAACACGTTATCAGCACGAGACTCTGACCACTTGAGAAGACAAGTAAAAACACGAGATTCTGACGAACGGAGAAGACAATTTCATTTTTCACTTCCAAGTAAAAGATACGAAAATTATATTTTATGTCATTTCAATAGATAAATATATCTATACATATATCTATATATATATAGATAAATATATAATATATCTATTGGTGTATATGTATATATATATATATATATATATACCCATACATATAATCTATATATTTATATAGATATATCTATATATACATATAAATATATAATATATACGTATATATAAAGTACTTCCCGATTGCGAAGTGACATGTTCATATTTATATTATTTTATTCTGTCAATATACCTACATATATATGTATATATAAAATCCTTCCCGATTGCGAAGTGATATGTTCATATTTATATTATTATGTCAATATAAAGTCCTTCCCGATTGCGAAGTGACGCGTTCATATTTATATTATTTTATTATGTCAATATACTTACATATAAAATTTCGAGTATCTTACAATAAAAGATTCTTCCACACTATGAAAATTTTTGAAGGATAGGTTCGAATCAAATAACTATAAATCTGCCAAGAGCTTGAGACAACTGGTCAAAATTGAAGTTGTCTGATTATAAATCGGTAATAGAATATAATTCAGCTCTATTCCGAATTAGCTCCCAAATGAATTTATGTGGGGAGCCTAAAAATGATGTGGATATGTTAGAAAAAATATTTACCACATTTCATTCCTCGAACTAACTCCTCTAGCAGCAGTATTGAGAGAAATATTTTACAAGATATTCTGAGTTGATATCTTATTAGTAGCTGAATAAAATAATGAGCTCTTATTAGAAAACCACATATCCCGTCCGACCGGATCAGCTTCATTCAGCATCCTTTAATGGTCGTGGACGTGGAAGTGGTCGTGGACGTGGCCACGGAAGAAATAATAATTATGGTGGTTATCCTTCATTTGAGTTTCCTAGTAGGAACTACACACCATATTATCATGAAGGAAATGCAAGTAGGGCAAAACAAGAAAAATTGAAAGGTGTGCTGAATGCAACCTCTAAACAATATGAAAATGCTTGCTTTCGCTGTGGTATGAAAGGGCATTGGTCATAGACCTGCCGAAACGCCCAAACACTTCATTGAGCTATATTAAGCTTCAAATCAAAGGAACAGGGAAGGAAAAAGAGATTGAAACAAATGCTATCAAAATTATGAATCGATAGCCATCAATCATCTTGATATTTCAGATATTTATAAAGACCTCCCTGAAATAAATAAATAAGTTGACTGATGATGAAAATGTTCACATCAATTTGATATCATTTTCTTTGATTTTTATTAGTATATTATTACAAGTTTTGTTTATAATTATACTTTTATTAATGTAATGAAGTTTGTTTCTTTTTAGAAAATGGATTTGATCAATGCATTGCCCACATCCAAGATAAATGATGAAGATATATGTTTGGTAAACAGTGCCACGACACATACTATCCTGAGAGATAGAATATATTTTTCCCATATAACATTAGCTGAAGCTAATGTTAATACCATATCAGGTTCCATAGACCTGATTGATGGTTCTGGAAGGGCTAATATTGTGTTACCATGTGGAACACAATTTCATATTGATGATGCTCTCTACTCAGCCAGATCCAAGAGAAATCTAGTGAGTTTTAAAGATATACGTTATAACGGATATCATATTGAGACAATAAATAAAGGGAGTATGGAATATCTATGCATTACATCAACTATTTCATGCCGGAAGCATGTTTTAGAAAAACTCCATGCTTTCTCTTCTGGGTTATATTTTATGAAAATAAGAGCAATTGAATCACATGTAGTGATGCACCAGAAGTGCTTTGACCCAAAGAATTTTATATTATGGCATAATCGCCTTGGTCATCCTGGGTCAACAATGATGCACCGAATTATTGAAAATTCAAATGGGCATCCATTAAAGAATCAAAAAATTCTTTTAACAAGTGATTATGCATGCACTGCATGCTCACAAGGAAAGTTGATTGTGAGGCCATCTCCTTCAAAAATTGTTGTTGAATCTCCTGATTTCTTACAAAGGATCCACGGAGATATATGTGGACCTATTCACCCATCATGTGGACCTTTTCGTTATTTTATGATTTTAATTGATGCCTCAACTAGATGGTCTCATATCTGTTTACTTTCTACTCGAAATGTAGCATTTGCTAGACTTTTGGCCCAAATAATTCGTTTAAGAGTACAATTCCCGGATTATCCAATCAAGGCAATTCGTCTTGATAATGCCGGAGAATTTACATCTAAAACGTTCAATGACTATTGCATGTCTATTGGCACTGATGTTGAACACCCTATTGCACACACTCATACTCAAAATGGTTTAGCAGAGTCTTTTATAAAACGTCTTCAATTGATTGCCAGACCATTACTTATGAAAACAAAACTCTCCGTGTCAGCCTGGGGACATGCCATATTGCATGCAGTATCATTAGTTCGTATTAGACCAACTGCTTACCATAGTTTTTCACCTCTACAAGTTATGGTTGGTCAACAATCAAATATCTCTCACTTACGAGTTTTTGGTTGTTATGTCTTTGTGCCTATTGCACCACCACAACGAACAAAAATGGGCCCTCAACGTAGACTTGGAATTTATGTAAGTTTTGACTCTCCATCTATCATTAGATATCTTGAACCTATGACAGAAGATTTGTTTAAAGCAAGATTTGCTGATTGTCATTTTGATGAGGTGGTATTCCCACCATTAGGGGGAGAAATGACATAGCCTGAACAACAACATGAGATCACTTGGAATGCTACGGCATTATCATATTTTGATCCCCCTACAAGTCAAAGAGAACTTGAAGTTAAGAGAATCATTCATTTGCAAAGTATTGCAAATCAATTGCCAGATGCATTTACTGATACAAGTAAAGTGATACAATCTCATATCCCTGCTGCAAATTTCCCAGCATGAATAGATGTCTCTGTTGGACAATTTATAAGTATTGCAGCAGATTCATCTAAAACACACCTGAAGCGTGGGAGACCCATTGGTGCAAAAGATACTGTTCCTCGAAAAAGAAAAGTACAAGAGAAAGTAGATAAAGAAGATGGCACTCCTGAGGAGGCCATACTTACAAAGGGAGCAAAAATAGCCTCTGAAGAAATGATAGCCCTTGATGAGGCACAAAAAGAGGTAGTTGTACCTGAAAATGATGAGATCTCAATAAATTATGCAAAGAGATGGAATAGAAATGATGTTCTTGTTGACAACATATTCTCTTTTGCAGTTGCTCTTGATATTGCAAGAGATAATAAGGATCCAGAACCTTAATACGTTGACGAATGTCGACGCAGAAGTGATTGGCCAAAATGGAAAGAGGCAATACAGGCAGAATTAACTTCACTGGCAAAACGTGAAGTATTTGGATCAATAATCCAGACACCTGAAGGTGTTAAGCCTGTAGGGTACAAATGGGTATTTGTACGAAAAAGAAATGAGAAAAATGAAATTATGAAATACAAAGCCCGCTTAGTGGCACAAGGTTTCTCACAAAGGCCTGGTATTGATTATGAGGAGACGTATTCTCCAGTAATAGATGTAATTACATTCCGATTCCTGATTAATTTGGCAGTCACAGAAAGGCTGAATATGCATCTAATGGACGTGGTAACAGAATATTTATATGGATCACTTGATAGTGATATTTATATGAAAATTCCTGAAGGATTTCAAATGCCTGAAGCAATCGCTTCAAAATCACGGTCGATGTATTCAATCAAGTTACAACGATCATTGTACGGATTAAAGCAGTCTGGACGCATGTGGTACAATCGCCTTAGCGAGTACTTAATCAAAGAAGGATATGTAAATAATCCAATCTGTCCATGCGTTTTCATTAAAAAATCAGGATCTGGATTTGTAATTATAGCAGTATATGTTGATGATTTAAACCTTGTGGGAACTCCTGATGAGCTCACCGCGACTACTAATTATTTAAAGAAAGAATTTGAAATGAAAGAGCTTGGAAAAACGAAATTTTGCCTCGGATTACAAATTGAGCATTTACCAAGCGGAATTCTTATCCATCAGTCAACATATACAGAAAAAGTTCTCAAGTGATTTTATATGGATAAAGCTCATCCATTAAGTTCTCCAATGGTCGTCCGATCGCTTGATGTGAAGAAAGATCCATTTCGTCCTCGAGAAGATAATGAAGAATTGCTTGGTCTTGAAATTCCATATCTGAGTGCTATTGGTGCACTGATGTACCTTACAAATTGCACAAGATCGGACATAACTTTTCCAGTCAACTTACTGGCATGGTACAGTTCTGCACCAACCCGCAGACATTGGAATGGAGTCAAGCATATAATGAGATATCTTCGTGGGACCACTAATATGGGATTGTTTTATTCAAATAAATCAAAATCCCAATTAGTTGGATATGCAGATGCAGGTTATCTTTCTGATCCACATAAAGCTCGATCACAAACAGGATATGTATTTACTTGTGGTGACACTGCTATATCATGGAGATCCATGAAACAAACAATGACAGCAACCTCTTCAAATCATTCTGAAATACTCGCAATTTATGAAGCGAGTCGAGAGTGTGTCTGACTAAGATCAATGATACAACATATTCGAGAAAACTGTGGACTCTCCTCAATAAATAATATCCTAACGATATTATATGAAGATAATGCTGCATGTCTTGCTCAAATCAAAGGAGGTTATATCAAAGGAGACAGAACCAAGCACATCTCACCAAAATTCTTTTATACTCACGAGCTTCAAAAAAATGGTGATATTGATGTTCAGCAAATTCGTTCGTGTGATAATTTGGCAGACCTGTTCACTAAAGCTCTGCCTACCACGACATTCAAGAAATTGGTTCACAATATTGGGATGCGACAGCTCAAAGATTTTCCATGCTGATGAGGGGGAGAATTTGTTTGAAAAGGTATTAGCATACTGCACTTTTTTTCCTTCGATCAGGTTTTATCCCACTGGGTTTTCCTGACAAGGTTTTAATGAGGCAGTTCTTTTATATGCAATACATTTTTCAAGTTCACAAGAATCTTGTCCTTTTTATAATGTCATGAACCCAAGGGGGAGTGTTGCAAGTGGATTCAGTTTGGATAGCCCACGTGGGATGAACAAAGTCTATCCAAAATATAAGATTTTTTCCACCTCCTTCCTCTGCCTATATATAAGGCAACTATCATATGTAATTGGGAGATTTCTTTTGAAATATATATATAGAAACAACAACTTCTCCTCTTTTGCTCTCTCTCTCGGATCTCTCTCTCAATCTCTTCTTATCTCTTTCTTCTCAATCTCTCTCACTTACTATCTAATAGTATATATTTATACTATTATTATTGTTTAGTTATATAGTTATTAGATTATAGTTTTACAACATTTGGTATATTATTACATTTTGACTATTGTCACCGTATAGTTTAATATATATATATATATATATATATATATACTATTATTAAAAGTACAAGTTATTTGCACAATTGACTATTAGATAAATAAATATCATTAATCCAATTCAACAATTAATTAATTATTTTTTTCACTTAATTAAACTCGTTTAATCACAAAATTCCTTTGATAATCAAATCAAAGACTCACCAAGCACTTGAGTTTAACCATGATCAAACTAATCAAGCCAAAATAAATTAGTTAGCATAAATGCAAATTTTAAGAGTATGTTCCAAAGTTAATGATTAATGGCTACCCAAAATATCCTCATCTTAGGCCCTAGAGCCCACCGAAATAAATCAAAGCAACCATTAACCAAGGTAAGGATCCATAGCTCTCTCGTACTTAAGAGTTGTATTATCATAACATTGATAAAAAGAATATTGCTATGATGTTCATCATAATCTCTCAACTTATCGTCGATCCGGATCAATTCTTACTTTAATATGGAGTCCAACCACTATCGCCAAATTTGAACAATTTATGATAACACAATTACCATGACTTGTGCTCCTGTCTTTAATACCCCTATTATGCACGCACAAAATCACTTGCGTAGTCAATGGACACCTCGATTCATCTCATGAACCGAACAATACATAACATTCACCATATGTTTGTACAACATTTAAAACCACATATTCAATTAATAACCAATGCCTATTATAACCCAATTACTGCTATGTATGACAAACAATCCCAACAGTAGGAATTGAATCAAACTTTCAAACTTAAAATAATAAATCAAATTAAATTTGGTGGGCATGCAAGAATTGAATCAGAATTTCTAGAAATAAAACTCAAATTCCAAATCAACAAACAATGTCAAAGATACCAATAACATAAATTCAAGATTAGAGAAAGAGGTAAATTCTCGTCGATTAAATGCTTTAGAGGGATCTATTGATATAAACCAAAGGTTGGATTTTGAAGAAAGAATCCAAAAAAAATAAAATTTTCTTTCTACACAATATATAACCCAATCCACACACATGCATCAAAATTTCTTATGAAATAGTCAATCAATAATAGCTAAAACACTTTTTTAATTGATTTTCAATCAAAATCAATAATGTAAACTATGAAAAGATTCAATAAAACTACAGGAGAAAGAAAACTCAGAATAGGCTAGTTGGGGCAAATATGTGATTCGTCGAACCTCAATGAGAACCAAAGAGCAAATCAAATTGAGCATGCAGTGTTGTTGACGTATCTTAGAGGGAGGAACTAGTTGGTTGTACCACCTAGTTGTTGAAGACTGAAAATTACATTGGGCGAGTTTATGTCAGAGCTCCCATCTACCACGTTTTTGTCTTCTAATATCTCACTGCCAAGGTATTACTTTCTCCATCTTTCACTCAATTAAATTTCTCATAAAAATCTCCGTTTTTTAGTGTTTCACCAATCCTATTCAAATATGTGTTTGATTGTGTGTAATGTTTGCTTACAAGAACAACAGTGTGATGTTAACATCCATAAATTCTCTTTGCTAAAGAAGACCGGTGGCTCATCGAAACATTCTGGTGATGATAATAGTTGAGCAAGGATAAAATTGCGATTTTAACAGCGGTTGTCATGGTGGTCACCGCATGAAGAGGCGGTCCGAGTCTGAATTCTTTAACCTCGAGGCAGTTATGGATGACGATGAAGAATATGAGGAGGAAGAAGGGGAAGACGCTTAGGGTTTCTTTCCTATATTATTCTTTCTTTATTTTCTTTTATATTCTAGGGTTTGGACCTCTTTCTCCTACTCGCTCCCCCTTTCCTTCTTTCTCTCAAAGTCATGGAGATTAGAATTAGATGATGTTGCAAAAGGTGAGAAGGTAGGTAGTGTTGTAAAAGTGAATGGTGGGGTCCACCTCCATTTTTATTCTCTTCTATCCACAATCAACCGCAACTCTCCCCACTTGCCTTGCCTCTAAGTTTTGCCTATAAATATGACAGTGGTTGTGTGTATCAGGGGTAATAGAAATTAACTGAATCAATAAAAAGAGTTCTCCTCTCTCTCTTGTCCCTAATTTCTATTCTCTTACAGTTATTCCAGTTAGCATATTTGAGTTTAGATTTTTAAATAGAAGATATCATTCTATAATATTTACAATACGTTATCAGCACGAGGCTTTGACCATCTGAGGAGACAATTTCATTTTTTATTTCTGAATCAAATGTACGAAAATTATTTATTTATATATCTGATAATGATAGAGCATGTTTATACTAATTTTAACTTAACATAACAAAATTCTTTCTGATTTATGCTTGTATCATTGCAATATATATATATATATATAAAATCTTTCTCGATTAGAGAAATGACATGCTTATACTAATCTAACTTAACATAACAAAATCGCATGCTTGTGTCATTTCAATAAACATATATATAAAGTTCTTTCTGATTGAGAAGTGACATGTTTATGCTATTTAAATTCATATTTTATTTAATATGGAATAAATAGAGTTTTTATGTTTGTCAATATACTATACTTGCATATAAATTTCTAACTACGTTTCTCTTCCAATTTATAATATCCTGAAAATGTCAAATCTTGCAAAGCTCGACTTTACTGCCTTTGATATTTCGGGCAGAAACTATCTATCATGGATTCTCCATGAAGAAATCCATTTGGATGCTAAAAATATGGGAGAGACGATTAAAGAAGTAAATAAAGCATCTATGCAAGAACGTGCAATGTTAATGATCAGATACATGAGGATTTAAAATTCAAGTATCATATGATAAAAGACCCGTCCATACTATGAAAAAATTTGAAGGATAGGTTCAAATAGCAAAGAACTATAATCCTTCCAAGAGCTCGAGACAACTAGTCAAAATTGAAGTTGTCCGATTATAAATTTGTAATAGAATATAATTCAGCCTTATTTCGAATTAGCTCTCAAATGAATATATGTGGAGAGCCAAAAATTGATGTGGATATGTTAGAAAAAAATATTTACCACATTTCATCCCTTAAACTTGCTTCTCTAGCTGTAGTATCGAGAGATACTTTACAAGATATTCTGAGTTGATATATTATTTTTTAGTGTCTGAACAAAATAATAAGCTCTTATTGGAAAACTGCCAATCCCGTCCGACCGGGTCAACTTCATTAACCGAAGCACATGCAGCATCTTTTAATGGTTGCAGTCATGGACGTGGATGTGGTCAAGGACGTGATCGTGGTCACGGTATAAATAATAACTATAGTGGTTATCATTTATTTGAGTTTCCTAGTAGGAACTACACATCATATTATCATGAAGAAAATACAAGTGGAGCTAAGCAAGGAAAATTGAAAGGTGTGCATAATGCCCCTTTCAAACAATATGAAAATACTTGCTTTCGATGTGGAATAAAAAGGCATTGGTCACAAACCTATCGAATGTCCAAACATTTAGTTGAACTATTTCAAACCTCACTCAAATGAAAAGGAAAGGAAAATGATATTGAAACAAATGTTATCGAGAATTATGAGCCAGTGGCCATCAATCACCTTGATATTTTAGATTTCTATGAAGACATCCCTGAAAATAATAGTTAGTGGATTGATGATGGAAATGTCCACATCAATTATATGTTGTTTTCTTTTATTTTCACTAGTATGTTATTTTCTTTTAGTGTGTTATTTCCAGTTTATTTGTATTTACGTTTTTATTAATGTAATGAAATTTGTTTCTTTTTAGAAAATGAATTTGATTAATACATTGCTCACACCCAAGATAAATAGTGAAGATATATGTTTGGTAAACAGTATCACGACACATACTATCTTTAGAGATAAAAATATTTTTTTCCATATAATATTAGATAAAACTAATATCAATATCATATCAGGTTCCATAGGCCTGATTGATGGTTCTGGAGAGGCTAATATTGTGCTACCATGTAGAACACAATTACATATTGATGATACTCTCTACTCAACTAGATCCAAGAGAAATTTATTAAGTTTTAAAGATATACGTCATAATGGATATCATATTGAAATAATAAATAAATAGAGCATAGAATATCTATACATTACATCAACTATTTTATGCCGGAAGCATGTTTCAGAAAAATTTCATGCTTTCTCTTCTGGGCTATATTTTATTAATATAAGAACAATCGAATCACATGTAGTGATGCACCATTAGTGCTATAGCATAATCGCCTTGGTCATCCTATGTCAACAATGATACGCCAAATTATTAAAAATTCAAATGGGCATCCATTAAAGAATCAAAAAATTCTTTTGATAAATGATTGTATATGTATTGCATGCTCACAAGGTAAATTAATTGTGAAACCATCTTATTCAAGTTGTCAAATATCCTAATTTTTTACAAATAATTCATCGGGATATATGTGGGCCAATTCACCCATCATGTGGACCATTTTGTTATTTTATTGTCTTAATTGATGCATCAACACGATTGTCCCATGTCTGCTTACTTTTTCTACTTGCAATGTTGCATTTGCTACACTCTTGGACCAAACAATTTATTTACGAGCATAATTCTCAGACTATCCAATTAAGACAATTAGTCTTTATAATGCCGGAGAATCTACATCTCAAGTTAATGACTATTGCATGGTTATTGACACTAATATTGAGCATCCTGTTGCACACACTCATACTCAAAATGGTCTAGCATAGTCTTTTATTAAATGTCTTCAATCAGTTGCCAGACCATTACTTATGAGAACAAAGTTACATGTGTCAGCTTGGAGACATGCCATGTTGCATGTAACATCATTAGTTCGTATTAGACCAACTACTTACCACAATTTTTCACCTCTATAACTTATAGTTGGTCAACAACCAAATATCTCTCACTTACGAGTTTTTGGTTATACTATCTTTATGTCTATTATACCACCACAACGAACCAAAAATGGACCCTCAGTGTAGATTTGAAATTTATGTAAGTTTTGATTCTCTATCTATCATTAGATATCTTAAACCTATGACAGGAGATTTGTTTAAAACAAGATTTGCTGATTATCATTTTGATGAGACTATATTCCCACCATTAACGGGAGAACTAACACAACCTGAACACCAGCATGAGATCACTTAGAATGCCACGACATTATCACATTTTGATCCTTCTACAAATCAAAGAGAACTTGAAGTTAAAAAGATTATTCATTTGCAAGGTATTGCAAATCAATTACTAGATGCATATACTGATACAAAGAAAGTGATATAATTACATATACCTGCTGCAAATATTCTAACACAAATTGATGTCCCTATTGGACAATTTATCAATATTGCAGCAAATGCATCTAGAACGTGCCTAAATCGTGGCAGACCTATTGGTGCAAAAGATATTATTCCTCGAAAGAAGAAAGTACAAGAGAAGGTGCATAAAGAAGTTGGTACTACTAATGATACCATATTTACAAATGAAGAAATAATAGCCACTAAAAAAGCACAAGTCCCTTATAAGGACAATGAAAGAATAGCTCTTGATGAGATAAAAAAATGTATTAATACTTGAAAATGATGAGGTATCATTAAATTATAAAAAGAGATGTGATAGAAATCAAGTTATTGTGGACACTATTTTCTTCTTTGTAGTTGCTCTTGATATTGCAAGAGATAATGAGGACCCGAAACCTCAACAAGTCGACGAATGTCAACGTAGAAATGATTGGCCAAAATGAAAAGATGCAATACAAGTAGAATTAAATTCACTGGCAAAACGTGAAGTATTTGGACTAGTACTCCAGACATCTGAAGGTGTTAAGCCTGTACGGTACAAATAAATATTTGTACAAAAATGAAATGAGAAAAATGAAATTGTGAGATATAAAGCTCGCTTGGTAGCACAAGGCTTCTCACAGAGAGCTGATATAGATTATGAGAAAACATACTCTCCAGTAATGGATGCAATTACATTTCAATTCTGGATTAATTTGGCAGTCACAGAAAGGTTGGATATATATCTAATGGACATGGTTACAACATATTTATATAGATCACTTGATAGTGATATTTATATGAAAATTCCTGAAGGATTTCAAATGCTTGAAGCAATTACTTCAAAACTATGTTTCATGTACTCATTCAAGTTACAATGATCATTGTACGGATTGAATCACTCTGGATGCATGACATACAATCACCTTAGCGAGTACTTACTAAAAGAAAGATATATAAATAATCCAATTTGTCTATGCATTTTCATTAAAAAATCAGGATCTGGATTTATAATTATGGCAGTATATGTTGATGATTTAAATCTCATGGGAACTCCTAATGAGCTCACCACGATTGCTGATTATTTAAAGAAATAATTTGAAATGAAATAGTTTGGAAAAACAAAATTTTGCCTCGAGTTACAAATTGAGCATTTACCAAGCGAAATTCTTATCCATCAGTCAACATATACAGAAAAAGTTCTAAAGCGATTTTATATAGATAAAGCTAATGCATTAAACTCTCAAATGGTTGTTTGATGGCTTGATGTGAAGAAAGATCCATTTCATCCTCGAGAAGATAATGAAGAATTGCTCGGTCCTGAAATTCCATATCATAGTGCTATTAGTGCTCTTATGTACCTTACAAATTGCACACGACTAGACATAGCTTTTCCAGTCAACTTATTGGCACGATACAGTTCTGCATCAACCCACATACATTGAAATGGTGTCAAACATATAATGTGATATCTTTGTGGAACCACTAATATGAGATTATTTTATTCAAATAAATCAAAATCTCAATTAGTTGGATATACAGAAGTAAGTTATCTTTCTGATCCACATAAAATTCGATCACAAATAGGGTATTTATTTACTTGTGGTGACACTGCTATATCATGGAGATTCATGAAATAGACAATGATTGCAACTTCTTCAAATCATTTTAAGATACTTGTCATTCATGAGGCAAGCCGATAGTGTGTCTGGCTGAGATCTATGGTACAACATATTTGATAAACTTGTGGATTCTCCTCAATAAATGATAGTCCATCGATATTATATGAAGATAATGTTGCATGCATTGTACAAATCAAAGCAGACTATATTAAAGGAGATAGAATCGAACATATCTCACCAAAGTTATTTTATACTTACGAGCTTAAAAAAAATGACGATATTGATGTCTAGCAGATACATTTATGTGATAATTTGGCAGACTTGCTCACCAAATCACTACCAACTACAACATTCAAGAAGAAGGTGCACAACATAGAATGCGTCGACTCAAAGATTTTTCATGCTGATAAGGGAGATAAATTGATTGAAAAAGTATTAGCATATTGTATTTTTTTTTCCTTCGATCAGGTTTTATCCCATTGGATTTTTCTGATAAGGTTTTAATGAGACAATTTTAACATATGCAAATACTTTTTCCTTTATGAAGTATAGTGGACCCTAAGAGGGAGTGTTGTAAAAGTGAATGGTGGGCTCCACCCCCATTTGTATTCTTTTCTATCCACAATCAACCGTCTCTCTCCCCAATTGCCTTGCCTCCAAGTTTTACGACTGTGTGTATTAGTGGTGATAGAAATTAATTGAATCAATAAAAAGAGTTCTCCTCTCTCTCTTCCGGTTAACATATTTGATTTTAGATTTACAGCTTTAAATAGAGGATATCATTCTATAATATTTACAAGAAGTAAAGAAATATATGGCGTTTTTGTTTATATTGTGGTGATTGTGCTCGTTTATTTTCAAGGTGTAATAATCATGAAAGACTTTTTGGTTAATTGGCACATATGATATTTTTATATTAGAAATTATTTAAATAATTAAGGGCAATTAGGACATTTCACATATTTTTAAAATAAAAAAACTGATGAAGGATGTTTGTGCAAGAATTTTGCCAAGTTGTATTTGGAGTCTAACAAGAGCAAACCTTTAAGAATGTTGGTATAATTTATCATTGATATTACATGTGGTCCATGTGGATTGCATTTACATTGAACGGACTATTCGGCCCGAGATGATCCGACTCCACGGATGCAGAGTGCAGCTGTAGACTGCGGACACGTTTGCGGGCCAAGCGGTTTAAAACGTATAAACAGGCTTCTCAGCAATCGCCATCTGGTGTACATATTTCTGAATTCTGTGTCTAATATTCTCTATCCTCAATACTTCTCAGCAATTGCATTCACTTGGTGCGTGTTTGTATATATATGTATAAATATATGTATGTAGGCATATGTATGTAAGAAGAAGAACATTACTTTGGAGTAATCGGAGACACCTTCGTAGTTGATCAATGGAGGGAAATGTGAAATCGGTCACTCCTGTCGGAAACTTTGAAGAAATGTAAGTTTTTCCAGTTGATGCTACCTATAATCACTTTTCCCTCATATATCTAATTCCGAGTACCTTCGAAACCATCTGTAGCTAGATTTTATATATTCATATATATATATACACACACACACACACATGTATGTATCTGTATGTATATGTAAACATGTATAATTTTAGAGTTGTTTCTTTCTTTTTTATCACAATTTTGTAGTTCTTTCTTGATCTCTGTTTCTGGTAAATATGAAGCGTAATTACCAGCATAAATGCCTATTTTGGGGATGAAGTTGGATCTTTTGTTTTTTCTTTTTCCTTTATTGTTTAGTCTTAAATTTGGTGTTTGGAATGATTTTATGAACAGTATAAATTATACGAAATTAGGCTTACTGAAACGTGAATGGTTGAAGGGCCATGCTTGGTTATGGATTGAAACCAATGTACCTATGGTTATCGGTAGCATGGTGGCTTTTGCTCATTATTGGTACATCTGGGAGAAATCGTCTGACTTGATAGGATCGATAAGGAATAGTTGGTTGATGTGGAGGTAAAAAATTAGGGCGTGTTTGGGATTCGATTGCTGCATTATATTGGGTGAATTTGTGTATGTGTTTGCTATTATTATTAATTTTAACTGAATTTAATCATTGTAAATGAGGGTATTACTGAAAATAGTTTAAAAAAGAAATGATGGTGAAAAATTAAAATGATGGCATTCGATGAAATTTTTAATACTTAGCCAATACCTCAGTTGTGTTGATGACTCCATTTTTTCTTTCAAGCGAACAAGAGAAAAACTCCACCTTCTCTTGAACTCCTCCTATGTCTGCAAATTTTCTTTCAAATCTTTTCTGTTAGATAATAACATTTCTAGGCAAATTTAGTTTTCTAGAATGTCCTTACCAAAACAAACAAATATGATTTAACCAAGAGAGCAAGTAACGTGGGTCGATGATTTTGGCTATCATCAAACCCAGTGAACTCCACCTTGATAGCAAAATAACTTTACCTGCCATATTACCGAACTACCTTGTCTCGGATCATAAAGAAGTTGAATGTTCTCCAATCCCTTATTTGAACTACCACATCACTTTTGAACCACCACATCACTTCTTTTCGTAGGTTAGAACTTTCTGGTACTTCCTCTTAACTTCTTGCTTACATGTACATGAAGTAGCCTCTTCCTCTGGTACTGCGCTATTGGTAGCTTATACAAATTTTCAACTCGAACTCCTTTATAATCTTTGTTGTGACAGCTAATAGTCAACTCTTCCTTGATCAGGGGCTTAATCAATTATTCCTCAATTAGGGACATAATTTATGTTTCCATATATTATTGCTTTCCTTATTTTATTGCTTGATAATATTATATATTGAGATTGTAATCACCCTTTGGGATATGAAATACATATTATATTTCTCTCTCTCTCTCTCTCTCTCTCTCTAATAGTTCTCTTAATTTAGTTTATATCTTTGACATGGTATCAGAGCGTCAAGGTTAAAGTTGGAGACCTAACATGAGTTTCTTCATCTTCTTCTTCTCAGTTTCTGTCTTTCTTTTTTGTATCGTTGGCTTTTCTACTTTTCTCTCAGTCATTTGGACAGAGATGACCTAGAATCCTAGGTTTCCAAAAAAAAAAAAAAACAGTATCTTTGTTCTTGATTTCATGCTCAAATTCTTTAGTTCTCTTACTTGAAACTTGTACAGATTATCTCATCTTAGCTATCATGGGTGACCATACCTTCACCATTTCTCTCGGTTATATGACTTAGACTCATCTCGAATCTCTTCATCTTGGATGTCATGGACTGTGGTGGTCGCAGTACCAAGAAGGGCACACATTGTGGCTGCACCAACCATTCTATTGATTATTGTTGGGAACTCCACAACAAGCCCGCATGGACAAATCAGGCTATGGATAAGGAGGAGAACTCTAACTCTACAACTGAGGAACATGTTTTTAGTTCCAAGGCAGATTATGATTTAATTGTCAAGGGCATCAATCTTCCATCCACCTCCACAACCACTTTGTTCGGTTTAGGTGATACTTGTCTTCTTTCCTCATCCAGTACATCTTGGATTATTGATTCAGGGGCCTCCGATCATATAATAGGTAACTTTTTCCTTTTTTTTTGATTTTTGTCATACTTCCTTTCCCTTGTTTGTCACGATAGCTAACGATACCAAATCTCTAGTCTAGGGAATTGATACTGTTAGCACACCTAGTCTAACCTCCTCCTCAGTTTTGTACCTACCTTAGTTTTCCTTTAATTTACTATCTGTTCCTAAACTTACCTTTGCCTTAAACTGCTCGGTAATGTTTTATCCTAACCACTGTATCTTTCAGGATCTAAAGACAGAGGATTATTGGTGGAGGCTTTGCAAGGGATGGTCTCTACTACTTTCATCCGTCTCGCTTACCTTTTTTTTTTCTAGTTTTAATTGTGGAACTTGTGAGCTTAGCAAGCATCATAGGACTTCTTTTAAGCTTAGGTCTGATGGGCCTTGTTTGCACCCTTTTGAACTAGTTCACTCCGACATTTGGGGTCCAGCATGAACTACTTGTTTGTCTTGTGTGCGTTATTTTGTTTCGTTTATTGATGACTATTCTTGTTTAACTTGGTTATATGTGCTTTAAAATAGATCTCAAGTGTTTCATGCTTTTAGGTCTTTTTATGCTGAAATCACTAATCAATTTGATGCCAAGTTACATATTCTTAGCACTGATAATGCCGTTGAATATAAAGAAGGTACCTTTTAGCAATCTCTTGAGTCGAGGGGTATCATCAATCAAACTTCCTGTGATGATACTCTTCAATAAAATGGAATTGCTGAAAGAAAGAATGAACCAATACTTGCTATTGCCCGTGCTTTGGTGATCCAAATGAATGCACCTAAATATTTTTGGGGAGATGCAATTTTTACTGCGGCATATCTATTGAATAGAATGCTATCTCAGGTCCTTAAAGGAAAATCACATTTTCAGATGATGTTTCCTGACAAAGACCCCTTCTCTCTTCTTCCAAAAGTGTTTGGGTGCGTTTGTTTTGTACATAATTTAAATCCCAGACGGGACAAACTTGACCCTCAAGCTCACAAATTTATATTTTTAGGCTATTCTCGTACTAAAAAAGGATATAGGTGTTGCAACCCTTCTTTGAGAAAACATTTTGTTTGTGTTGATGTAACATTCTTTGAGCATATTCCATATTATTGTAGGGAGGGTAGTCAAGTGAAGGAACTTATTTTTCAAGAAACTATTCTACTATCTCCGGTTCTTGATACTCCTCGCACTCCTAGGGTTTATACTCGACGACCTCGAAAGAATACTGCTTCTACTCCTCCCACTGCCCTGGATGAACCTCTTCTGCCACCTGCCCTAGCGGTTGAACAGGTAGAGCCATCCTTGCATCCTCCATCATCTTCCTCGGCGCCTACAGATTCAGTTGTTCATTTTTTCGAATCTGATCTTGATCTTCCCATTGCATTTCGCAAAGGTATAAGAGTTTGTACTCATCATCCTATATCTCATTTTGTTTCTTATAATCATTTGTTATCTTCTTTTCGAGCTTTCTCTTTATCCTTGTCATCTGTTATTGTTCCTAAGTCATATAGGGAGGCTCTTTCCCATTTTGGTTGGCAGAAAGCTATGGAAGAGGAAATGCATGCCTTACAATTGAATCATACTTGGGATTTTTTTCCAAAGTTTACAGGTGCTCATGTTGTTGGTTGTCGTTGGGTTTTCACAGTGAAACAAAATCCTGATGGCACTGTTGATTGTTGCTAAAGGTTTTACTCAAATTTATGGCATTGACTATACTGAGACATTCTCTCATGTGGCTAAACTAAACTCTCTTTGCATAGTTATCTCTCTTGCTGCCAATCTTGACTGCCTTTCCATCAGCTTGATGTCAAAAATACTTTTCTTTATGGTGATCTTACTGAGACAGTGTATATGGCTCAACCTCCTGGGTTTGAGTCCAAGGGGGAGTGTGTTTGTCACCTCAAGGAGTTTATTTATGAACTCAAACAATCACCTCGTGCATGGTTTGTTAAATTTAGCAAGGTAGCGGTTGCTCATAGCATGACTAGAAGTCAAGCTGATCATTCAGTTTTCTTTAGAAAGACAGAGTGCTATTGTGATTTTGGTGGTCTATGTGGATGATATCGTCATTACTGGAAGTGACAAGGAGGGGATTCAGACCTTGATTTGTTATTTGGGTTTGACTTTTCTCACTAAAGATTTGGGCAAGCTCCGTTATTTTCTTGGTTTTGAGGTTGCGAGATCAAAGAAAGGTATTTGTTTATCTCAGAGAAAATATACTCTAGATATCTTAAGGGATACGGGTTATCTTGGCTCTAAACCTGTAACAATACCCATGGAGACTAATGTGAAGCTATGGCCTGAGGTTGGTGACTTAGTTGATGATCTAGAGATGTACAGACGACTTGTAGGCAAGCTGATTTACTTAACCATTATTTGTATTGATATTGCCTATGCAGTCAGTGTTGTGAGTTAATTTATGGCTAGCTCACGAGTCCCTCACATGGAGGCGGTTATACGGATTTTGAATTATCTCAAAGGAGCTTCGGGTCGTGGTCTTTTCTATCAGTCGTCTGGACATCTACGCATTGAAGGTTACACTGATTCTAATTGGGCAGGTTCTTCTTTAGACAGACGTTCAATGGCTGGTTACTGTACTTTTATAGGAGACAATCTAGTAACTTGAAAAAGTAATAAGTAATCGGTTGTGGCGCGGTCTAGTACCGAAGCTGAGTACCGTGCAATGGCTTATACTTCATGTGAGCTAATTTGGTTGAGAACTTTGTTACAAGAATTTGGGTTTTCAGTTCAAGACTCATCTCTTCTCTATTGTGATTACTAGTCAATTATTTACATTGCCAATAACCCATTTTTTCATAAGCGAACCAAACATATCGAGGTTGATTGTCATTTCATTCGTTCTAAGGTGACTTCCAAAGAAATTGTGACTTCGTTCGTATCATCTGGTAATCAATTAGTAGATCTCTTTACTAAGGCCCTTCTAAAGCATGCCATTGATTCTAATTGCCACAAGCTGGGAGTTATTGACATCTACTCTCCAGCTTGAAGGGGAGTGTTGTGATAGCTAATAGTCAACTCGTCCTTGATTAAGGGCTTGATCAATTATTCCTTAATTAGGGGCATAATTTGTGTTTCCATATATTGTTGCTTTCCTTATTTTATTTCTTGAGAATACTATATATTGAGATTGTACTCACCCTTTGGAATATGAAATACATATTATATTTCTCTCTCTCTCTCTCTAATAGTTCTCTCAATTTAGTTTACATCTTTGACACAATTGGCTCAGTTCACTGGTACAGTTGTAAACACCTAAATTAAGTCCGGAAAATGAGAACAATTTTTTTCTTAAATCTGGTACATGCTGTATGTCTCGGGAGTTCTTAGATGATTCTATATCGACACTAATCGCCTACAAGTTTAGTCATTCTCCATCACATGTATCTACCCTCACATTCT
Organism: Cornus controversa; assembly: GCA_026545225.1. Classification (NCBI taxonomy): domain Eukaryota; kingdom Viridiplantae; phylum Streptophyta; class Magnoliopsida; order Cornales; family Cornaceae; genus Cornus; species Cornus controversa. The sequence goes on from CM048853.1 coordinate 39,368,993, forward strand.
TTGTGGGAAGTAAACCACGACGTATTACAGTTCATGTGATGGATCATGCCACTATCAAGAGTTTAACTTTCATGAGGATTAAAAATTAAAAACTTTCACATGCGATACGCACTTCATCTTTAGTGATGCTTGAAATTGATCTTCAACTTTATTTACTTCATTTGTTGAATATGCAATTGTCTTTTTTCATTCATGGAACCGACAACTCCCTTTAACCTTGATTTTCTAACTGAACTTCTCCACTTTATTTTTTCCAAAACCTTTAATTGGATTGACCAACGATGCCACATAACCAACAAGCAAGGTTGTCGTGGCCACCATGATATTTTCTTGGATTTCTCCGAAGATGAATTTTTTCCCCCATTGGCCACCCTTTTACAAATAAATCATTGCTGTCATCCAAACTAGCAATCCTTTGTAGTTCACATCCAAGTAACGTACTACTTATTATTTCTTCTTTATTTGTGCCTTGGTACAATTTAAACTTGTAGCCAAGTTCCCATAACTTTTAAATGAACTACAGAACAATGTGACCACCTTATGTTCTTCATCCATCTCGGTACCTTTCTCTCCACTTGGTCAACAGTGTTGTAAAAATTGGTCTAGCAAAACTTGGAAGACTTCAGTCATTCTTAAAGACTAAAATTCCTCTCTAAGAAAATCCGCTTTGTTAAAGATTTCTGCAAGTAAACACTCTCCAACCTTGACAGTACTCTTGCGGACCTTTTCTTCACCAGTTATCTTGACCAAATCTTTGCTAGGCACAATCGAATTGTAAGCTCAGCTCTTCAATGAATCTTCCATCAGAGCTATTGCCTTACCTTTCAATGCCTCATACAAACCTTGTTGAACCAACAAGTCCTAAGCTTTCATTTTCCATAGTTCAAAATCATGAAGGCTGCCGAACTTCACCACTTTAAATGAAATGCCAACAGTTTGTCTCTCTAAATCTATTTAAAGCAATTACCTTGGATACAACTACTACAGTAACTAAAATGCTCAAATGAATATATCAACAAACACCTTGCATACAATACTCAGATGCTCCAACACCCCCTGCATGCCAACCTTGAAGCTCTAATACCAGTTGTTGTAAACAACTTACTAAATCTAATTTCTAAACTAAAATTAGTTTCTTAATTTTGGTAACCTATGAAAAAAAATGAGGATCTTGTGCAACATTAAGAAAGAAAATTAAAGAAAAATAATTGACCAACCGCCAGTAATACATGAGAGATCAAATCACAACGTAAAACACAAGTAGTTATGTGGTTTCGCACTAATGGCCACATCCATGGCAATCAGAAAGAGAATTTTCACCATGTAATTGGAGAATTCACAAGATATGGAACTTACCTTTTCAAATATGAGGAATTCACTTACAACGTTAACCCATCTGGTAAACTATTGGGACTTCATGTCATTATACTAGCAATTGTTGTGTCAAAGTGACTAGCAATTGGTTGATCCTTTTTTTTTTTTCTTTAAGTTATTCCAGGTCATTAAATATGTAAATTTACGTTCTAAAATGATTGAAAAAGTGTTGCCCGAGTATTGGCTAGGTTAGATGAAGATTGGATGGTGATCATAATACTTTTATAGTCAATGTCCAAAAAGTTTTGGAGTTGTTTCAATTGTACCCTTCCCACATGTAGGCGGGGTGATGACTGGTTAATTTCCTTTTAAAGATTTGATTAGAATATTTTGGTTAATTATTGTAGGCTTGCTTGATTTAGTGATGAGAATAATTGAAAAAGGAGTCGAGGTTGTGGTTTTGGGTTGACCTTAATCGTGTTCGTGTCATAATCGCGTCGTGTTTTGGAGCTCAACTTGTTTAACCTGATTAGAGTTGTTTAATTACTCGTGTCAGGTCAACTTGATTAACCCGTAACCTATTTTAATTCAATTATTATGGACATTTCTTATTTCAATATAAATTCTGGATATTGTATTTGGCCTTTTTTGTAATTGTATTCTCCCAATTATTCTCTTTTTCAAGAATTTAGTCATCTATTATCTCAAAATTTTCAACATATTTGAATTTTATACTTAATGGGTTACATGACCCATTTAAGTTAAACGGGTTAAACAGATCATTAAACGAGTCGTGTCATTACAAGACCTATTTATTAAACGGGTTACACGGGTCATGTTACCCATTTAATAAACGGGCCGTGTTCGAGTTGACTTGTTTAGCGGTCGACGCGACAAGATTATGACCCGCCAACACAAATTGCCACCCCTACTTTTAAAGGTGGATTTGCAAACCAAAGTGGCCAACCTCTTGATAAGCCCATATGCACTTAATGGGGCGTTGTTCCACCAAAACATGTCCTCAGCAAAAATTATGCCTAATTGCAACCTGTTATGTTGAGTGCACCGTGTATGTGGATGTGAATTTTATTTATTTATTTTTTGATGGGCAAAGTTCACTTTAAATTTCACTATTGATGTTTAATTTTATGATCATAAAGGGTAGAGGCTCTATTCTTCTATCGTTTGTCGTCCCTTAAGATTCTTATCTCTGTATATATCTTTTAGAGTAATTGAAGACGCTATTTCTTTCTTGACTCACTAATTCAATTGTCCTATTAGCGACTTGGCACATCTTGGGGAGATATCCTACTTGGATGTGTTAGAATTTGAAAATTATTGCTTTCAGGATTCAAAAGATATTTGACCTGACATTAACACATCGTATAGATATGTTTCTGAGTGTGGATAATGACAACTTAGTGTAAGCTACCCTACTATTCTTTCTAAATAAAAAATTTCAGATTTTATGTGCATCAGCTTCACATGTGTACATATAAGGATTGTTAGAAATAAAGAAAGAGACTTATATTGATTGATCTATGAAGAATACATAAAGGCCTATTTATAGGCACATAATCTTGGAGGCTAAGTAAACTTAGGAGACAAGAAATCCTAGTCCTAGATGGTTTAGGAAAGGGTATAAGAAATCCTAGGTGGTTTAGGATAAAACCAAAATAGTAAGTAACATAATATTAAATATATTATCTAACAAGGATAAACTCTGGCACGTATAAAATGCTTTGAAGCCTTTTTGGACTTTCTAATATAGTTCTGACTTGCTTTTGCTCCAATTTATACGAGTCGCAGAGCCTGATATATGTGTACACCACAGGAAATGAGAGAATTCATTACCCACTACTATGGTCTTAAGAGTGCTTTTGCTCAGCATCTGTTTCAGGTCCATTAGGCGGCTGATGTTTTATTATATTTCCTAATTAATGCTCTTAGGTAATATGTAGGCATGGAATTCAGTAAAGCGTTGAAAATGTCCATTGGCTTGTAGCCCAATGGTATTACCTCCCCATCTTCAAAGAGGAGGGGAGGGGTTTGAGCCCGGTGTGGGCAAAAAAGTGTGTGAGTTCCCCCAACTAGGAAAATAATAAAATATCCTTTTCACTGTGAATGCCTTTTAAATTGTTAATAGCTCTGCCTACAAACCCCCATGAAGACTGCCCCTTGTAACTGAATGTGACATCTATTGCTGAATTTTCTATTTTGTTTCACCTTTCCTTCAGGTAACAAAGTGGAGTGAAAGTGGGTAAGTTGATCTATGTTTTGAACCTAAGTCTTTAGCATTACAGCACGCTCTTTTCTAAATGGATTCTGGAATGTTGTTTTAATGTTTGGGAGACTGTACATTGAGAATTTAGTTATAATCTTGTTCAAGACTATTACAACCTTGAGTTCTTAAATTCAAATTTTACATGCATCACCACTTCAATGATGTTGACAATATAGAATTGATGGGTTAAGAAGTATATCCCAACAATTAAAAAGAGGAAAGGAAAGGAAAATTAAAAATGTGATTTTAAAATTTCAAGTAACTGATAAAATCAATCCATTAACAGTCTGATGACCTTTTGACTTGTTAAATATTCGCTGGTTACAGATTTCCATTTGAATCTCAATGATTTCTTAAATAGTTTTGTGACTCTCATTTTGATCTTGGTTCTAGGTACATTGATTCTTGCAGACGGCAAAGGATGCTACCTAATAATGCAGTTTTAGCAGCTTTCTTTAAGGTTTGTAATTATTATAGTTTCCCCCTATTAACATTTAAATTCATTATTAATATTTTTTCCCTGAACATAAATGCTTCACAATATGCGAATACTAAGATGGATGCTAGGAGTAACTAGAAAATATAAGGTTAATAATCAGCGTATAAGATAGAAATTAGGAGTGACACCAATTAATGAAAAAAATAAGAGAAAGTAGTCTAAGATGATATGGACACATCCGAAGAAGACCTCTAGAAGCATTGGTGAGAAAAGGAAGATTGGTTTTTATGGAAGGCAAGAAAAAAAGAGGTGGACCAAAACTAATATAAAATGAAAATAAGAAATGATTTAATAGGAGAAATGGCTTATGACAGAAGAGAAAGGAAAAAAAGAATCCATGTAGCCAACAATACGGTATAAAGACAATGATGATGGTGAAATGCTTCACAATGCTAACTTCTTTGCTTTGATTTAGTTTCGGATTGAACTCATAATTTCTACAACTATGGGAAGAGATCAGTCCCTAAATAGGAGTTATTGTACTATAAAAGAAATTTGGCATGTGTAGCAGATATGCAAATTGACTTCCATTGTCCTATGTTTACTAGATGGGTTTGGCAATATAAATTCCACAAGGCAATTTAGAAGTTTTTTATTTGAACAAGTGACAGATTGAAATCCTGAAATGATGTGGATGCATGTTGAAATCTTATATAAGAAATATATAGCTTAGAAAGGACATATACTGGGTGGTGGGTAGGATCCTACTATATTAGAATGTATGGTCCTCAAAAGGTTTTTTTAATTGGTTAGAATTATGGAGCACGATCCTTGCTGCAATTCTTGTGAAACCAATTGGTTAATGTAAACCGTCATGGATCTGTTTTGTTGCATGCCTTTTTATATTAATAGTAACAATGATAATCGACAATTAATTAGTTTATTTTATTCATTTTTCGTTTTGGTAACTCACACATCCACTATTGCCCCAATGAGGACTTGAACCCTCAAGCTCCCATGTCCGAGGAGGAGATACACTTGAGCTAAGGTTTGATGGTAGTTTATTTTATTCAATTAGTGAGAGAGAAGGTTCTAAAAGAGAAAGTAGACAGCTAAACTAACCAAGTCATAACTATAAAAAGAAATATAAAATGTTTCTACTCATCATCATCATCCTTGTCTTGTTCCCATGTGAATGGGGTCGGCCACATGAATTCTGTCTCCAATCTTTCCTATTACTTGCCATTTCGTCTACTATATTTAACTTTTTAAAGTCATTTTATTAACCCCATCCCGTGTTATTTTTGGTCGCCCTCTCTGTCTCTTACCCTCTATGACAACTAGTCTACCTCGTTTGCAAATGTTGACTGAAAATATGAATTTTCTATAGTTTGAATAACAGTTCAGGGAGTTGCAAATGGATCCATCTTTTGTAAAAAGGTCTGCAATAAGCCGGTGTCTACAAGGGGGAGGTAGTATGTTAATGGGCTGGCAAACTCAAGGGTGGATAAATATAATCTGGGACCCGAAAGTGTCTAATGGGAAAGGGAAATATGTGGACTGAGAAGCGCAAGTGGCATGTTGGGATAGAGGTGGGCATGAGGGACAAAATAAAAGTTCACGAGCAGGAGCTTGCATTAAATTTGGGCCAAGAAAGTTAGCAGTCCATAACTCTAGGGAGGATCTACAGCTAAATGGAATATGGTGGGCCATTGCAAAGTAAGGTAAGGCAACCCTAGCTAGTCAGGTAAGATTTGGCATAATCCTAGCCCAACTAATCACACACCTGATGCAAATAAATAATGGGGCTCAAGAAAGTATCTTGAAGAAGTGAAAGAGTCATTCTTGTTTTTGGGTACTAAATAGTAATTAAACTTTGGAATTATTGAGTCTTTACTTGGGAAATCCCCACCCTCCGAACCGGACATTAAGGTCTCCCCCTCATCCGGCTATCTGCAGTGGAATCTCCACTCACTGCTTCCCCTAATATCCTCCCTTTACCACATCATGGGGGAAATTGGTAAAAGTGTTATTAATGTTGTGTAGGGATTCTAAAGTCTGTCTAGGGAAGATTAGAGGTCATTATTGGCTGTATTATACTTATCAAAAAAATATATTTATTGGCTGTATTATAAAAGGACAGCCCATTTTTTCTGCTGTAACAAGGCTTTTATCAATATATTTTTGAGATATTATTAAGGCAGCCCCTTTCTTCTTCAGACTTTTCCTGGATTTCTCCTTTTAGGCTCTAGTGGTGATTGGAGTGATTCTATTCTGTCTTACTGCTATAAAATTGCTGCAACACCCCATAATCAAGCTGAGGAGCTGACTAGCAAACTTGTCTGAGTTAAGTCAACCACAGTTGCAGGGGGAGGGAGTGGTTAAAGATCAATAGCAAGCAAAAATGTCAATCTCCTCCAAGGTTGCCAGCTCATGTGGAAGGGGTCATCAAGCTCTTTAGGAAGATGGCAACTATCTCACGTGTTCCTGAAAGTCCAGGTGAAATGCAAATTCAAATGGGAGGGGAGGTGGCATCCTGATGGAATGGGGTATTGGTGTGTGTGAAGCTGGGGAAGGGGTTAAATTGGAACTTATAGGGTTGTTCATAAATTAGTAGTGACCATTCTTCCTTTCAGCTATACTGTTTTGTTGTGGTGTAGTGACAACAAACATTTCATGTTTAATTCTTAATTCGTTGCAATATTTAATGCACTCTCCACAGAATTCTCTGCCTCTTATCTTTTTCATTTTGAATCATTTGTCAAATTATTTTGAGTTTATGACAAGTTTCTAATTTTTCTCTTAAGAAGGCTATCTATGTGTACCTAGAAAAATCATCTACCATAACCAAAATGTCTTACCGCTTATGCTCTCAGTTTGTATTGGACCCATAAGATCCATATGTATAAGTTGAAGTGTTTTGAAGTATTTATTGTTTGTGTGCGACTTTTATTTGTTTTCCTTTTTGACATGGACCACACACTCCGAGTGGTGATTTGCTAAATTTAGGCAATCCTCCAATTAGATCATGTTTGGAAAATTTGACCAAGTCTTTATAGTTCACATGACCAAGTCTTCTATGCCATAGCATTATGGTATTAGTTTGAGCACTGTTACACATTAGTGTAGGCTATAACTGTATGACATAACAGTTATATATGGACCTTGTTCCTGTTAGAGTACCATTCCCTTCCTTATCTATTATTACACATTCATCTTGTGTGAAATATACTTTTTGTTGTTTATCACATAGTTGACTAATACTAATTAAATTAGCTTTTACTCCATTTACATAACAAACGTTTTCTAACTCTATAATTCACTATTCCATAGCCTACTATATGTGCAGATTTACCATCTCCAAACCTAAGCATACCACTATCATAGTCTGTCAAAGTTGAGAAAAAGAATTTATTTCCGGTCATATGCCTAGAGCACCCATTGTCAAAATACTAGTATTTAGTATCGTTGGCTTTAACTGCCATGCGCAGTACTAAGCATTCGATCTCTTCTTTTCTCATCCAACTTTCCTTTTAGAAGTGACTTATTTTTGTTGTCTTTTAGACTCTTAGTGAGGGAAGGAATAGTTATCTTTGTATTTCTCAGTCGTTTCTTTAGATAGAGAATTTCATGCCTTCTTTCTTATGAAGGTCATTTATATGTTTGGTGCATTTAAATTTTATATGACATTTCTTTAAACAATAATGACATGTTGAACATTGTTTAGTGGGTTATATCTTTTTACTCTTACTAGATTTCTGATGGCTATGTTTACAACTCAATCCTAGCCATCAAATCTGGTTTTTCAACTGCATTATGTTTAGTTTTCAGAAGCAATTCTAGTTTTCAAAGCTAGCTCTAAGTTCTTCATTCATCTTCCTAGACTAAGTAGCTTCACGTTCAGGTGCTTTTACTTTACTGTGAAGTACAAAATTTTTTCGAGTTTATTTAACAAAATTGTTGAACTAGCAATTTCAAGTTTTTGTTTTGTAGTTATGCATTCCATGCCTTTACCCTGTTCAACAATTCTGAATTTTCATATTGTAAACTCATAAAAATTATTATGTATTCAACAAAAGCAAGTCTAAATATATCATCTTCATCATATTTTAAGTTGCATGCATTACTGGATAATATATTATGCAATTGATCACAAGAAGCATCACAAATAGCATTAACATGCTTAATGCAATTAAGTTCCATATCACAATCGCAATTGGAAGATGTATCAGATAAATTAGAATGATTATCATGCATCAGGTTATTAAAGAAGGCATAGTCATCCAAGTAAACAAATTCAACCGACTCTATTTTTTGAATATCTATAATTTCCCTATAAATCAGAGCTCTGATGTGTCGGTGTATGAGCGACGAATTAGACCTAGAGAGGAGGGTGAATAGGTCTTATGGATATTTTTTGTTTCTAACTAACTTTACGTGCATTCGTTAATCCTTTTAAATTCCGGTTAGTTATTTGTGAAGATTGATGTTTAGCTTATAGTTAATTTTCAATTTCAATCGATCAACTCACAAGCAAGCAATAAATAGAAAGTAAAGTAAAGTAGAGTAAAGGCACAAGATTTTTATGTGGAAAATCCAAAAAAAGAAAAAAACATAGGACCTAGTCCAGTCAGGCACAATCCACTATAACTAGCTTGACAATTCACTCTCTCTCGAACCCCTACTTACCTCTAAACACATTTGACGCCAAACTTTAACCCCAAAAATCTCCAAGCCATCCGTTTGTTCGTCTTTAGCGTCGCTCTTTACGAATCTACTTCTCTAGTGATCGCTCACCCATGTTTGCTTTGAATTGATCGATTAAATAGGATTGAGTTAAGGATTTTTTCCTTGATGAACACTCAATCACACAATATATTATATGAAAACCCTAGATTGAGTAAAACATGATTTTTTTCTCTCACACAAGTAATTTGTCCCTCTATTTCATTGGAGATGCTCAACTCATACCTAGACTAGCTATAATCCCCATATTAATAGCCAATATAAGAGTCCCATATGTTTTAGGAAGTTATTTATGTCTAACATTGAACTGTTAACAACCAACTACTCTAAAAGCTTAAGCTGTTAGAGAGGGTGCAACTTATATATTTAAATCCTCCAACACGCCTCCTCACGTGTGAGGTTTGAACCCAGGACCGAGCAAACCCTGCTCTAATACCCCACTCTGATACCATGTTGACAACCAACTACTCTAAGAGTGCTGTTAGAGAGGGTGCAACTCATATATTTAAATCCTCCAACATGAACTCTACTGGAAACACTTCAATCAATACGTTCTGGTTTTGAAAACAAATATTCTTGGAACATCTTGATCGATTGACCATTCGGTCATTATCTTCTGAAAGCCTCTTTATCGATCGACCATTCAATCAATGCATATTTATTTCCCAATTTTGAAGAACTATTTTTCAAACACTTGTAAAACATATTTATGAACCCAACTTAGATCAAATTAGGTCTTTCTAAGGTCAATTTACCTGTGACCTAGATGTGTGATCACATGTTTTGAGTAAGAATTTGCCAACACATGGCTCATACATTTAACAAACACCATATCGATTTGAAACTGGAAACTAGCCTCTAAATTTACTTCATTATCAAATTTGAGGAGTTGCCAATAATCTATCCAGGAAATTTGTGTTAGTTGTGCAAAGGCGTTCTTCGTCAGTGAAAGACTAGTATATTTGGTTCAAGCATGGAGAAGACGAAAGAAAGAATGGAAAGTCATGCTGGAGTTTTTGATAAATCGTTGTAAATTCGCTTTAAACTCGAGGGTGAGTTTTCTTTAAGGATGAGGGATTGATTCAAATAATTATTGGGCTTAGGAGAGTGTCTTGAAGAAGCCAAAGAGTCATTCTTAATTATAAGTACTATGTAGCAATTAAGCTTTTGGAATTACCGAGTGATTACTTAAGAAAGTGGTAACGGTATTATTAATGCTGTGTGGGGGGCTTTAGAGTTTGTCTAGGGAAGATTAGAGACAATGATTGGCTGTATTATAAAAGGGCAGCCCTTTTTATTTTCTGTAACGAGTCTTGACCAATATAATTTTGATGATATTATCAGTTTATTAACTATTCTTCAGTCTTTTTCCATATTTCCTTCTAGAAATCTAGGCTCCAAGTGATTGGAGTGATCCCAGTCTATCTTACTGCTGCAAGAGGACTTGTTTTTTTCTCTGTTTGCTGCAGTAATGGTATCAGAATTGTTTGGGAACTGGATATTGAAAAGGCTCACAATCATATACATGGAGTTTTATATTGTATATATCATGGAGAAACTGGGCTTTGAATGGCAGACTGGATCTAATTCTGCATTAGTACAGTCAATTTTTCAATCTTTGCAGGATGCTGGCAGGTTTCTTTAGTGGGTCGAGAGGCCTCAGATAGGAAGATCAACTCTGTCCTTTCTTCTTTATTATGGTGATGGAAGCATTCAACCGTGTAATGGGTAGCGGATGGAGGCACGTTAACAGGATTTCAGATTGGGCCGGTTAAGGGTACTCCTAGAGTGGTATCTTATCTTTTATTTTCTGGTGATATGATTGTGTTTTGTAGGGCCAAGAAAGGTCAGTTGAAGTTATTGAGATCTATCGGTCTTTACTTTCGACAGTGTCAGTTTGAGACCAATTGAGCCAAGAGTGAGCTGATTTCGGTAGGGGAGAAGGAGGTGGCGGACCTTTTTGTGTCCATTGTGGGTTGCAGAGTGCTTTCTCTACTGCTTATATGGGCCTCCTTTTAGTTCTTTTTTAAAGCCATAATTGTTTGGGATGCTCCTACTGAGCCTGAAAGGAGGTGGTGGCGTGTTGAAAGAGACAATACTTGTTGAAAGGGGGTAGTCTAATTCTAACTACGAGTACTTTGTCTAGTCTGCATCCTTTACGTCTCTCTTCCCTTCTATCTCGATTAATCCTAATTGAGCTCTGGAAAATCTTCAGGACTTTTTGTTGGGTGGCAAAGAGAATGAACTCAAGTATCGACTGGGGGATTGGAAGGCAGTTTGTTTCCCTGTCAAGGAGGTGGGTTGGGTATTCGAACTTTTGATTGTTCAACAAAGTTCTTGGATAAGTGGTTGTTGCAGTACAGGATGGAAAGAGAGAGTTTATGAAGGATAGTTGGAAACAAAACTATAGGAGTGAGAGGAGGGATTGGCACTTTAAAGAGGTCTAGAGCTCTTAAGGTGGGTTTGTGAAAGAGCATCAGGTATGAGTGTGATACAAGGTTAGTGGTCGGTAGCAGGAATATACTTAGATTCTGCCATTCTGGGTTCATTAGTGAGGTGAGGGGCCTTTACTTCAGGCCTTGCCATGTTTTTTGGGATTTCATCTAATCAATAGGCCATGATTGCAGACTATCTTAGGGTCTCAGAGGACTGGTTAGCTTGGGCATTCTTTTTCGTTGGCCGTTGCAAGATTGGGAAACGAGGAGATTGAGGCCTTCTCTAACCTACTGTATTCTCAGGTCATGGTAAGACAGAGGAGAGTGCTTTGAGATGGGTTAGCTATGAAGCACAGATACGGGATACGGATACGGTGATACGGCAAATCTCAAAAAAACAGGATTCGGGTACGGCCGGACACGACAAAATATATATATATATACAAAAAAATTAATAAAACACATGATTTAATTTCACACCTTCAAGTTCTTAAAGAATTTTCCTTCCACCTTACAATTTGAGCCCCACTTTTTAACCTATCAACTTTTTAATATTACAATCTGACCCCCATTTTTTTAAAAAAAAAATTACAAATTTGCCTTGCGTATCCTAGAAGTATCCTCGACGTATCCCAGAAGTATCCTAAGTGTATCCCCGAGTATCCTCTCGTATCCCAAATTAAAAAAATTATTTAAAAAAAATGGATACTTCCCAAGAATATCGGACACATGTCCGGGCAAATCCGTACTGGACATGTGTCCGATACAGCTACCGGGCCCTAGGGGAGGTATCCGTGCTTCATAGTGGGTTAGAAGGGGATCTTTTCAGTTGCAATCTTATCATAGCGTGATTTGGGTAGTGGTTGTCCAGGTTCTCACAGAAGGTGGTTTGGCACACAAAAGAACCGGCTTAGGTTGTTAATTGGTGTTGCATAACGGGACAAAGAAATCATTAGCCATCTGCTGTTGCTTGGTCCTGCTAGTAAGTTGTGGGTTTTTCTGAGCTCTTTTTGGAGTTTTTTAATGCTTAAGATGGCGGGAATGTTCTTGAATTTTGGTGAGGTAGTAGAGTAAGGAGAATAGCCAGTGTTGTGTGGCAGGCAGCTCTCTTATGCCTTTGGTTGTGTGAGATAAGAGCATAGTCTTATGGTTGTACTCCTTTGGTGTTCTCTAAACCATGTTCCAAGCGAAAAGAAAAAGGAATAACGGAGCAGGAGTGCTTTTAGGAAACCACACAGTTGAATTTTGGGTCGTCGAAAAAAATTTCATGATTATCGTAGTCGTAGCTGTCCTTGCTCTTGGCTTTTCTTTCTTCTTTCTTCTTCTTCTTCTTTTTTTTTTTTTTTTCCCGTCAATGACAAGAAATCTTATCTCATCAATTAGATATTTATGGTAATTATTAGTTTTGTTGTTATGGTGGCGGTTATCATTATTTTTATGTGGGATAATTTTATACATTCAATTTATTTTACTTGTTCAAGCAACTGCCTTATTTTTTAATAATACAAAGTTTACTTGTTTTTATAAATATTCCAATATTAACATTATAAAAATTATTATCAATTGCATGCCTCACATGATTACCATAGACTTTCTATATTGTTGTACTCTAAGGGCAAGTTTCACATTACATGTGTTTCACTACATTCTAGGTGTCCCTTGGGGTCCCATCCATGAAACTATTGTTTAGTGAATATTTTAGTGGTAAAATTCTTTCCTAAATGTTTGGGTATTAGGTCTTCTCATGTTTAGATGTTAAACTTTGCTCTTTCACTTCAATCAGTTATTGCAAGAAGAGTGTAAAAGATGATTATCAAACTTTTCTTATATTTCACAAAATTCTGTACTCAGGTCTTTTCTTTTCTTTGGGAACTAATATTCTAGTCACATCCTTCTTTCTCGCTTATATGTGTTCTTGTTTAAGGAAATGAAAGTTAATTCTGATCAGTTCTTTCTGTTCCATATTTCAGGCTGAGTTTAAAAAATCTCACCACAAGCAATGTAGCCTTTTGTTTTTCTTGGATTACATGAAGGATGCTGATTTCCATCCGCTTCTTGATGTATTTATGGAAATTGACACCTCTGAGATCGAGGTGGTTGACATAATCCAGAGGTCATCATGCGTCTTGGATGGAGAACGTGTTTTGTTGCTGCTGCGTGCAATCAATCAAAAGCTCCGAGTTGTTGATCTCCAGGATTCGTCATTGGGGAAGGACTTCTTGCGGTATTAGTGTTGCTTTTGGAATATACTTTGTGTATCATATCATACTGAATTATCAATTTTTTAAGTTGAAGACTTTTTATTTACCTCAGCATGTTAGCAAAACACAAAAGGTTGAAGATCTGCAACATTGGCAAGACAAATTTTCTGGGGTTGAAAATTTGGGAAACAATAAGCAGTGGTTCAGAAATTCAGATAAACTTAATATATGCAATTAAGTCTAAATTTTAGATTGTTTGTCAGCATTTATTGGCATCTTTAACTCTTATGTGATATTGGACTAGCATAAGGCCCTATTGATTCACAGGGTGTTTAGAATCTAGGAAGCATGGACACGCCTAAAAGGTCGAAGTGTCCGTGTGTTGAACATGGACACACCATAAAACATGTCTGAATATTTTTCTTTTGGACCCATTGGGGACATGCCAACACACCGTAGACACGCGTGTCTGATTAAAAGAGGATTTTTACAAAATTTCAAAAAAGAAGGGTTAAAATATAAAGTATGTTGAATTCTTTGAAAAGTTTCAATAATATGGATGTCAAAACATAAAATGATAAAAAAAAAATTAAATGTATTTATCAAGCAATTTTATTTACTTGATCTTTTTATAGCTATTACTTGTTTGAAATTGTAAAAAGGTCATAGTAAAGACCTTGCTCTCTTTCGCAATCAAGTTTCGAACTTACTACAATGGATCATTGAAGCTTGACTGCTGACAAACCTTCTTCTTTGCCTTCAATAAATTCTCTTTCTCTATTTCTTTTTCTTTTCTTTTCTTTTTGTACTCTTCTTCCTATCACAGACCTTTTTCTTCCTCTACAGGTTCTCTCTTTTATTATCAACAAAGACTATTTTTTCTTTCTTTAACTGATTCTCTCTCTCCTAGTAGAATTCTCTTTCCCTTTTTTCAACAAAGCCCTTCCACTTCAGCCAATTCCTCGTTGATGTTCTCTTAGTCACATAATAATTAACAACAAGGCTATGTCTCTCTGATATGGATTCTCCTCATCTCTCACTTAGAAGCTATTAATTCTTTCCCTAGACTGACTATAATCCCATATTTATTGACAATATAGGATATCCAAGCTAGTTGGTAAGTAGAATCCTTCGAAAAATCTGATTATGGAGAGTTTTCAAAACTGAGTTCCCAAAGTGTTCGATTGATCAAGCATTTGACGTTCAACTCTTCTGTCAGAGGAACACTGGTTTTCAAAACAGATTTCTAAAAGAAGGTCTTTTGATCAATCCATCTATCAATTGAGGCATTCTGGACAGCCTTCAATCAATTGACCATTTAGTCTAGCTATACTATTTTTCACCATAAAAACTTGATTTTAAAACTTTACAAAACACTTGTGATTCGAAAGCTTATTTTTGAGAAACAAACTTAGAAAATTATTCTGAGCTTTATCAAGATGAAATCTAGGTCGATTTAAGTCTTCTATGGTCTTATTTCTTTGTATTCCCTAGATATGTGACTGAGCATTCCATTGTTGTGCAGTGTTCTTCGTGAGTCTTGATCTCCAAGCAACTCAAGAGAATGCAGTGCAACTCAATTTCCATTTACATTGTTATTCGTGATCCTTCTGTCATTTGCAATTTAGTAGTGCCTTATTTTTAAATGATGAATGCGGATTCAGTTTTTTTCTTATTTGCTCAATAAAACAATTTTTTTTCTTCTGAGAAATAAGTTTTTCACTCTTATATGGTTTGAACTTACTGTCTTTGGATTTGTACATTTAGGGATCTCTCTCACAAAGGCTTATCATGCCAAATCTTAAACTTGAGGTCTTCCCATTTCCGGAAGCTCAACATGATTGGGAAGTTCATGCAGCTGCGCATTCTTAACCTGGATTTCAGCAGTTCACTCACTAGTTTCCGGGAGGATTGTTTTACTTGTATGCCAAATTTAAAGTGCCTTTCGTTGTGCGAGACGAGAGTTGCTAATCTCTGGACAACTAGTACAGCATTGTCTAAACTTCCCTCTTTAGTGGAACTCCGCTTTCAGAATTGTATGTGTTGTGACGACACATCACCTTGTGGGGGGAAAACTGATTCAGGTCAGCTGGAAAATGGACTTCACAATGATGCACTATCTTTTGATGCTGAGGAAATCATAAATCAATATTCAGACACAGAAGAGGAAGTTACAAATATGTTCTCTCTCGATTATTATAATATGAATGATGAAGTTGAAAGCACACCTGAGGATTCGTCAGATGATAGTGAAGTGGATTTTTCAAGTCGCCATCGGGAGCCCAGTCTGGTGGAGCTACTGTCTGATGAAATTCCTGGGTGGAATGGGCTGGTTCATCTGCAAAACGAGGTAAACAGATGTTATATATTTTAGGGTGAATTACTCTGACCTCCTCTGAGGTTAGGCTTAATTACCCTCGGATTAAACTTTTTGAAATACCATGGTCAACCTCTCTGAGGTGTGGTTGACTTAACTCCGGGTACCCTGTTGGTAGTTGACTGTCAGCTCCATTAAAGTCAATTAAAATAAAAAATAAAAAAAACCAAAACTACCCTCTCTTCTCTGTAGCAGACAGGTGGGGAAGAAGTGGGTTTCTCTCTCTCTCTCTCTCTCTCAAGATCTGGGTTAGCCCCTCTCGCTCCAATCAAATGTATGAAATCTCTCTCATTTCTCTCTCTCCTCTCAATCCTCTCTCTATGATATAATATAGTTCTCTGATAATTATAATTCTATATCTGTACTATTTTTCTCTGTAAATGAATACCCTAACAGCACATCTACATACATGTATATGTATATATACACACACAAACTCGCGCGCACACTGTGTATATATAAATATATATATTTTCTGTGCCTATTTTAATTCTCAGCCTACTTCTATCTATTCACTCTCAGCTCACTTCTTCTGTGTATGCATATATATGTTTAATTCTCAGCTTACTCCTGTATATGCATATATAATCTGTATGAAAACAGCAAATTCATCATCACGAATCATATCTTGCCCAGTAATTCCATTCTCCTATGAATCACTATGGCCACCAAAACCAGTTTCCGATGAGCAACCACGACCGCCAAAACCTCCATGAGTACCCTAGCCTCCATGAAAACCTATACACCCATTTTGATCACCACCGCGACCACCATAACCACCATTGTACTGTTTGTACCGATTTTGCTGCATCTGCTTGATGGTTTCCTCCATATCTTGCATTTTGATCTTCATGATTTCCACATCAATTTCAACTTTTTCCATAGTAATTCCTTCATAAATGTTTCCTGAGAGATCATCTTCCTTCATTTTCAATTCATCAGTCACCCCTTCGCCAATGCTTTCTCTACCGTCTCGTTGGATTCTCTCTTTCTAAAACTCTTTCACTCACAGATCTATTTCTCTCTCTATTATAAGGTATATATGTATATCTTCTGAAGATGCTCTTCAGGAAGGTAGTAATTAGTAATTGAAAAGAGGGCATTTCAGTAAATGCACATAAAATGTTAGGTTGACTAGCGGTTTGTTAGTCTGACAGGGGTGTCAAAGTAACTTTGCAAAAACTTTAATCCGATGGTAATTAAGCCAAACCCCAAGGGAGGTCGGGTTAATTTACCCTATATTTTATTAGTGGATCCAGTGGTTTCAACATAAAAATGTGAAATGGGTGTTTGGATGCCACAGAAAATTGGTTCATTAATCTTAACGTTGTAATGATAATTCTCAAAAGGGTAAAGTTACCTAGATTCTTAGCATATGTTGTTGAACTCCCTCTATGTTGGTTGACATGAAGGTCCTAAGTTTTGGTTGAGCGGCAGCCTTCATAAAGTTTTTGGGATAGATGAGATTGTAGTCTTTTGTAGTTTGGTCTGATATCTGTGTATCAGCTGTTTGCACATGGGTTTCACACTCTTTTGTGCTCTTAGTGAAATACTTTTAAATCTCAAAAAAAAAAAAAAAAGTTCTTTTTTACAAATTTATTTAGTTGCACATTCAGATATGCAGGATCATTTGTATGAGTTAAAAAAAATGATGATGCACCAAAATGTAACAGTCACATATGGATCTGTTTTGGCTTTTGAAGAATGATTTTATTTCTTAAAATGCTATAGAATATGGGGCAACAACCCCTTCTTCCCCCTGCTTTTCGACATGGGAACAAATAATTAATTATTTCTATTCTGTTATAGCAGAATCTGTTTGGCTCATTGGGGATGCAAAATGAAGAGTCCTCGTCAAGTTCTTCTATTTCTAGACATGTCCCATCTATTGTGCCAGAGAAGTATATTTCTTATCATCCTTCACCAATATGCTATGAGAAACACTATAGGGAGTACATGATAACGTCATTGCCCAATTTGAAAGTTCTTGATAACTTGCCCATCAGAAAGATTGACAGGCAGAGAGCCAATAGTATTTTTTGTCAATACTTTGAGTACCTTCCTTACAGAAGGAAGAATAAGGAGAGTGTTGTTAGTATCTTACAGAAGCGTGAAATTAAAGCAAGCCGTACTTGCACGGAAACCTGGAGGCGGAAACCATACTATGCTTCAGGAAATTCTAAGCAATTCTATTCCAGGTCACTTTGTGCTGCCAAAGTGGGTTCTTCCCCTTGGCCTATTCTGCATCCGCTTTCTATCTTGGGCCACATATCAGGAGAAGAAAGGAGTTTTCGTCCACGGCAGTTTGAGTACCATCCATCTGACTCTAGCCTTATGGTTTTTGGAACTCTGGATGGTGAAGTAGTTGTTATCAACCATGAGAATGGGAATATTGTTAGTTACGTTCCATCACTAGGAGCCATGAACAGTGTGCTGGGATTATGTTGGCTCAAAAAGTATCCTTTCAAGGTATGTCATTACCAGATTGAAAATGGTGCTTAGAAATAAAAGATGTAATTGTTCACCATTATATTCCTGTAATCTCAGCAATTACTTTTTTTTTTCTTGTTATTATTGCTGTTCAAAGCTTGCTACATCGTCATACTCCTGAACAATCATTCTCCTTGATACAAGGATAATTTAGTTCCAAATATGGTGACGTGGCATGCTCTGTTCAATAACTAGATTTGGTACTTGCAGGGCATATATACCCTTTAAAAATTCTTTATCATAAATTGTGGAATTATGCTTTTAAAATGATATCGTGAATTTACAAAGGTAAATCTTTTCAATAAGTTAGCAGGAAGGTGCAAACTGAGATGGAATTTGATGATGCATGATGAACATGCATGTTACTGGGGATGCACTGTTGTTGCTCCACGATTGGGACCTAACTTATCTTTGTTCCATGTCATGTTCATAACTTCATATGAAAGTAAATGAAATTCCAGAAAGGTTGCTGACACATGTTTGAATCTATTTATTTCTGGTATGCCTAATAAAGTTTTTAGCTGGAACCTGTCAGATTGTGGGGCCAGCCCTATCAATATGCATGATGGCCAAAAAGCCTGTTAATGCAGCAACATGGTTTGAAAGATGATTATGCCTTTGATATCGTCAAAAAGGATTTTGGTAATACTGCAAAAAAACCCCTCTTAAATAATTATTTGTCTATGAGATTAAAATGTTCCTGCGGAGCTTTTTAGGGTTAAGTTTTACAGAATCATCCTTGGCAATATGATCACCATAGTTTGAGCTGTTGAATATATTAATAAATTTCTTTGGTGCCTGATAAGTGGCAATGGTTGATTTTAATATTTTTTTTCCTTTGTGATGCTGAATTGCAGCTCATTGCTGGTTCTGATAATGGTTCGCTGAAATTATATGACATCCAACATATGACTTCAAAAAATAAAGACATCTATTGCAGTGCTGGTTCTGTTACCTTTGATGAGTTTGATCAATTAACATCTGTTCATGTCAATTCAACGGATGAACTGTTTCTTGCAAGTGGATACTCTAAGCATGTTGCTTTGTATGACATTAGCAGCGGAAGGCGCTTGAATGAGTTCACTGACATGCATATGGAGCATATTAATGTTGTTAAGTTTGCAAACCATCACCCATCTGTTTTTGTGACTTCATCCTTTGATCGGGATGTTAAGATGTGGGATTTAAGACAAAAACCAATTCAGCCTTGCTATACAGCCTCAAGCTCTCGAGGAAATGTGATGGTTTGTTTTTCTCCGGATGATCACTATATTCTTGTGTCAGCCGTTGACAATGAGGTACTTGTAGTATTAATCTACAGCATGAGTAGCAGTGCTTATTTCCCAATTTCTCAAAAACCAAATACAAAAACTTGTATTGTTATCATTTGGGTTTTACGCTTTTGATTCTTGTCAGCCATTGGAAGTCTGGACCAACATATAATGCCTAAATAATACTCAGATCTGTTAGGACTTAAGTCCTTTTATTAGGTTCTATCAGTACACATGGAAAAATTTTGGTATTTCAGTTTACTAGTGCACAGCTTTCTGTTCACTTATTCTTCCTTCGATTTTTTTATTTTTTGGGGGGGGGCAGGCGGTGGCGGCTTTCCTTCTTGTTTCTTAATCCCCTGCTCTTAATTCTTATTTTAGTTATTTCTATAAATGAGGTCGCACCTTGCTGCGATGGCAAGTGCCTTCGCCCAAAAGCGATAGGTCTCGGGTTTGAGACTTGGAAGCAGCCTCTCCAAAACTGGGAGTAAGGCTAGCCGACATCTACCTCTCCCAGACCCCGCTCAAGCGAGAGCCTTGTGCACTGGGTATGACCTTTTTTTTTATAGTTATTTATATAAATGCTTTTAAAATTTGAAGTCCCATTAGAATCAGATGTTATATCAGTACAGGTCCAGACTTGATAATACTGGGTCCTATGAGTATAATGTTTGGAATGAATTCTCTATAATCTAATTGAAATTAACATGGTGACATTTTTAGTGGCCGGGTTTATGTCATGCCTTCAGTAACAGGCAGTGTTGACAGGTTAAACAACTGTTTGCTGTCGATGGGAGGCTCCACCAGGATTTTGATATAGCTTCAACAGGAAGCTCCCAAAATTACACCCGTTCTTATTACATGAATGGAAGGGACTATATTATCAGTGGAAGTTGTGATGAACATGTAGTCCGCATTTGTTGTGCACAAACAGGAAGGCGTCTCAGGGATATATCCTTGGAGGTAAATTAATTAGTGATTCTTGTGATTCATGTTCAACTTTAGAAAAAAGATGGTGCATGAAACATAGTGACGTAGGTAGAATTGGTTGTGTTTATGCAACTGCTCCAACATTGAAATAGAAGAAACATACTTTTTCTTCAAATAGAGAGAGACCAACACTGGCCAATTTATTTATATTCTAAATGAATGAATGAAATTATTTCAAGATGTCTCATGGGCATGAAGCTCTATTTTTTCAATAAATACTAAAGTGTGTATTTTAGTTACTACACCTGATCACTTCCGCGCATATGCATTTTTATATAGATAAAAAATATCTCCCATCACAAGAATGTATTCCTGAGATTCTTCTATTTTAAAAGTAATACCTGATGCAAAAATTGCATTCAATGTATGTATAACACTTGCTTGATACTAGTAATAAATTGAAAACATGTTAAAAAGTTGGAGGATAAAAATTTAATGGAAATAAGTCAAGGAATGTACATTATATAGGTACCAAAAAAAGTTCATTAAATTGAACAAGATTTTAAATAGGGGGGGATTTGATAGTGTGGACGATGACTCAATTATAATAAATCTTATGTCCTTGTGCCATGTTACTGAAGTATTTGTGCAATATCAGATGACTATGGTGTGGGCAGCCAGCATATTCTTGAAAGTCGTGAACACTGGCTATGTAGTTTCCTAAACTCATGTTAGTTATTTACTTTCTAAATATCAATCTGAATTTTTAAATATGTGAAAATATAATAGGAATTATCTTTCCAAGAAGGACGTACAATGTTTATCTAGAAAAGGGTTACAAAAAAGGGGAACTGTTGGGAAAAAATCATAAGAAAAAAGAAAAAGAAAATTGCATTAAAATAATGCTTAAAATTATACAGATAATGCATTTGGAGAATCAAACACTATCCATTATCTACATAAAAGCTAAAAAACACACTTCCAAGGAATCGTATCTGTCTCAGGTGCTTGCCAGAGACAACACTTCTCGGGTACTCCTGGACACCTATCCACCACTTCTCGAACGTGTCCATAATCTGAAAATAAAAATTTAAATTTCGAACACATGGCCGACACTTCATTAACATGTGCTAACATGTGAATACTGAACACTAAACATCAAATACTTTTAAGAAAAATTAAATAAAAAGTTGGCCGATATGTTCACTAAGGCACTAGGTCATAATCCGTTGAAGACTATTTGTTCCAAACTAGGATTATATGATATATATTCTCGAGTTTGAGGGGGAGTGTAGAAGTCATAATAAGGCACATATGTAATTAGTTTATCCCCATAGGGGTATCTTTGTCTTTTCCTTGTTTCTTTATTCTGATGTGTATATATATATAAGATATTGGTGTGAGAGTGTGAAAACGGATACTCTCTCAAACCATTCTCCAATTTTCTGTTCTCTCTCTTCATCTTCATCTCATTTGACCTAACCCTAATCTGCTAACCTTAAAATTTACAACACATACTAAGAGCAATATTGAGTGCATTTAGGCAACTATGAGAGCATTTGATTTTCTTTTCATCATCTATCATTTGCATTAGATGATAAGTTGTATTGAGAAGAGAATTTAGTAACAAAATCACAAAGGAACAAAAGAGTTGGATTGCTAGCTATGCAGATCAAACATAGTAAGTAGCAAATTGCAGTGATGAATGGGTTCATTGATTCACAACTGCAGAGTTTGAGGTGGAACGTCTCGCTTAAGTTCAGATCTAAGATAACTTAGGTGATTCTATGGGTTTATAATATGATATGTGGGAATTTAATACCCTTTTAAAAAAATAAAAAAACTAAAAAAGTAGATTTGATCTACCTGGTCTATGATTCCATGGTTTTTCCCTTTGGGGTTCTCCACTAAATTTTGGTGTTCTTGTGTGTGATTGATCGGTAATTAATTTGCATCTCTATAGATGCTCTAGGTATTTGAACTTGCCACATTTGTTTAGATAAGATTATAAAAATTCATATGGTATAACAATTGATATCAGAGCCAAGGGTGACCTTCCTCCCCCTCCCTTCTTTTATTCCCTGAGATTATGGAATATGTCTCATTATTGACCCATATTTTACGATAATGAGATTTCCATATACTATTTGCCTCCTTCCAAGTCCCTAGATCCTTTGCCAAAAATAGCGATGTTCATCAAAAATGAAAGGGATAGCCCAGTACACGAGACTCCCACCATTGTGGGGTCCGAGGAGGGTTAGATGTACACAGCCTTACCTCAGCATGCGGAAAGGTTGTTTTCCGTTTCGAACCCTTGACCTCTAGGTCACAATGGAGCAACTTTACAGTTACACTAAGGCTCGCCCTCACTTTCAGTTAGAAATAATTCTTAATATCCTAACTTGATTAGCAGATATTATTCTTTCATGAAAGAATATGGCAAGAATACATATGTAGAAGCTAATAATTAATCCAGGTAGAAAGGCAGTCAAGGCATCTCCGTTCATGAGAGAAATTCATAAAATAGGGAAAAGGGGTGCTCCCATTAGTTACAACTCTAAAATCCCAACCTCAAGGGGATAGAGTAACCCATTACAAATACACTCTCTTAGCTAAATTGTGTGCCCCCTATGGACCAAACAGAAGGAAACATCTGTGGTTTCTAATAAATCTAAATTTGCATAGTGAGAGAGCATACTGCCAGTATTCTCCTCTATAGAATTCTAAGTTGTTACCCAAGGCTCTAATATGTCGGAGAACGCATGATTCAATTCAAACCTAGAGCGAATGTGACAAAGTCTTATGGAATAGCTAAATTTTCAAATTTTTGTTAAACTTTGTTCAAATTTTAGTTAATTAGATATTCACGTGTCTTAATCACAAACATTCAAACATACAAAGCAGTAAATAAAATAAAGAAGAAACACAGGATCTTTTATGTGGAAAATCTTAGAAAGGGAAAAACCACACAGGACCCTTGATCTATGAGAAAGGAATTACACACTAAGTTAACTAGACCCTTAAGAATCCCCTAGTTACCTCTAACCTAGATTCACACTAAACGCTCCACCCAAGTTCTTGCTGCTGCCAGTTAACGAATCTGTTCGTCACGCAATCCGTTCATGGTTGTATAAATCCTTCTTCACAAATAACACAATGATTTGTTGTTTGATAGATAGGAAACATGAACACGCCTAAAAGATCAAAGAATTTGTGTCGGACACAGCCTGACACATCTCGGACACTCCAAAAGAAGTGGGTGGAGGCAGAGCGATTTAAATACATATGATGTATTATATGAAATTCTTAGGCAATCTTTGATCTGAAAGTGAACTTGGGAAAGTCACAACTAGTCCCAGTGTGGAGCTGAAATATATTGACTCGTCACCTTTTATTCTAGGGTGAAAAATGGGATCTCTTCTTTCATTGTATTTGGGTTTTTAAATTAAAGCAGTTCAGGGTTTGATTTTGGAGATATTTGAAAGATAGATTTTCATCTAGGGTCAAAGATTAACTTGAGAGTATGTTGGCTAGCCTACCTACATACCTTGTGCCTTTATTCTTTGCTCCAGTTTCAATAGCTAATCGGAAGGAGAAACAGGTACTTTCTTTGGGGGTGGTTTGAGGGAGGAATTCAAATGTCACCTAATCTACCAGGAGTTGGAGATGGAAATTAGAAGGCTTAATTGTTCAATAGCTATTATTTAGGTAAGCGGTTTAAAGATTTGCTTCTAAGTGGGATAATGTTTGAGAATTTTTTTGAAAAGGGTTCACAAAATATGGAGTTGACAAGGATGACTAGACTACAATGGAGGTGGACTCATAGTTAATAGGTGGAAGGAATTAAGAAAGGGTGGGTATAACTTTGTAAATATATCCAGAGTGTAATTGGAGAGGTTAATAAGGTGCTCTTCTTGCATGATAAATGGTGTTGGATGTGGCTTCAAAAGAATTCTATCTAGACCTATATGGGATTGTCATGGAATTAAGAAACGGTGGGTATAACTTTGTAAATATATCCACAATGTAATTGGAGAGGGTAATAAGGTGCTCTTCTTGCATGATAAATGGTGTTGGATGTGGCTTCAAAAGAATTCTTTCTAGACCTATATGGGATTGTCATGGATAAGGACACATTAGACACCAGAGGTGTAAAGATTTAAGATGTCAAGGAGGGCAGTGCATGATTAGGAGGCAGAGGCAGAGGCGGTTGTGGAGTTGCTTGAAACATTATATAAAATGGATAGCTCCAAAGGAGGGAGATGGGAGAATTGGGGTTCTTCAGAGTCAAGGGGAGCTTATGGTTATGTGATGTTACAAGGTGTTGCTAGAGCTATAAACAGATGTTTTTCTTAAAAAGGCATATGAGGTTCCAGTGTCCCTTCCAAAGTAGGGTTTTTTTGCATGGTCAACAGCTCATTTGGAGGGAGCCTTATGATTGATAATGAGGAGACAAGTCCTCCCTAGTGTGTAAGGAGGAAAGGGAGTGGTGGATCATCATCTAAGAAGTCCTCCCTAGTGTGTAAGGAGGCAAGGGAGTGGTGGATCATCGTCTAATTCATCCAGAGTTTTTGGGGAGGCTTAGTCACTATCAACCATTTTTGGATGTCCCAAGGTATTTTGGTATCATTGGCAAATTTACTTGGAAAGTTAGCATGATGAAGAAGACACGGAATGCAGCCTCTTTTTTTTATTTTTTATGTGGTGCCTTTGGGAAGAGGATGACATCATTTGAAGGATGGAGGATCTAATTTATACATTGAAGAGCATTTTTAGCATACTGTGTAGTTGGGTGACCAGGACGGTGAACCTATCTCCTAAGACTCTAATGGATTTCGCAGAGAATTTGGATTAATCTGTTTGTTTAGGAGTATATCACTTCTTTGGTATTGGGTTGATCCCTTTTGGTGCTCATCAATGACATCTTTTTACTTAAAAGGAGAGAATAATTTAAGTTGGAGATACTAAAAGGAAACAAGAATGCCATAAAGAACATAGGTTGAAGCAGGTGAGAGAAGACATTGACCCATGTTTTAACTTGAGGTATATCCCTAGATAAAGTGAAATGATTAAAACAATGCGTGGCTGAGGCTGCTGAACCACGTAATTGGGCATTGGGCTTTGTTAAGTTCAATTGAATCAAAATATGAATGGAGGATAAACTCTTCTGTAACATCAGCAATCTGACAATCTGAGCATGCATGCTAAATTTTCCCACTGCCAAATATCAGAAGTCTTAACTAATTAAATACCCAAGAATTTCGTAATGAATTGGAAAATATATTGACCATTAAGATGAACACAGACAGAAATTCTTTTTGGGGGACAATCCTAAGAAATTGGACAAATTGTGCTTATTAGAATTGAACTATCTGAAATATAGTTTGTTTGAGGAAGTTAGGCCATAAAATACATAAACTCACATGTCAAGAGTTGGAAATGTTGGAGATCTAATCTGCAAAAGTAGAACTCCATTCCTATATGATATAATTGCTAAAGCATAAGTATGAAAATTGAGATCAATGGCTGAAACTGAAAATCTGAACTACCCTATCTTGAAATTTTGATATCAGAGTTATGGAGAGATTTCTGGACATTGAATAGGAAATCATATAATGTCATTCTGCTACATTTTTAGAAAATAACAAAAGGCTTCCTTTTTTTACTCTTTTTTCTTTTTTTGGTCGGTGAGGGAGGGGATTAAATAGTTATATTTCTGAAGGTTCTAGTGAAAATGTTAATGAGGAGAAGAAAGGAAGACTCTTGGTTAAAGCTTGACGCTGTCAACCTGAAAGAAAATGAAAAAAGTAAAGGGGAGAAACATAAATATGAAACTGTATGAGGTGGGGTGGGGGTAGGTGCAATTACCTAAAGACATGCTGCCATTTGGGAGCCATTTTTTGTTTTAATTGAGTTGAGGTTCTCCTTCCTCTAAAGTTCTTCGGGTTCATCATAGTTTGTGTGTGTGTGTGTGTGTGAGAGAGAGAGAGAGATATGCTTCTAGGTAAATGAAATTAGGGTCCTGATAACAAAAGGAAAGTACGTGAATCATAATTATCAAATTCTAAAGATGCCACTCTCAGCAATCAATCATCCATACTAGGTGTTATTCTGTCCCCTGCAAAATAAGTTTTATGTTTGTATGCAATACCATGTAATACTGTTCATTAATATCTTTAAAGGTTCAATGACAGAGATTGTATTTGTTGCTCTTATGCAGGGTAAAGGTTCAGGGGCTTCAATGTTTGTACAGTCTTTGAGGGGTGATCCTTTTAGAGTGAGTTTTCATTTTTCTAGACACTCGGGCTTTCCTTTTTCTTACAGAGAAGTTGATCTAGTAAAAGTTCTATGTGAAATTTTCCACTATATTCATGTTTGGAGCAGAATATTCGACACAGGCAAAATTTCCTTTCTATTTTTCTTTTTCTTTTTTCTCTCCCCATTTCCTTGAAAAGTTACTTTCTGAAATAGTGGTTGGTTATCCCATTTCCCTTGCCCATTTAATGTCATTCTCTACAACAATAATATAGCTACAAACTTAGCAGTTGTGGGAGTTTCAAGAACCATTCTCTGGATTTACCTACCTGAAGCACAAAAGACTTAATTTGCTTTTCTTTAGACGGTTTATTATGCTTGGTGCAGAAGCAATTTTTGCTTGGAAACTTCTTGTGGTCACTATGGTATTAAGTTTTTCTATGCATGATTGAACTGAACCTCCAAATATCTTGTCTACAAAGAGCTCTATCATAGCTGTCTCTTTCTTTCTTGATAAGCTTTCATCTATTTCTGTGACCTCTTTTGATGTCATCTTGTACATGTGTGCACTTTATACATATTCATTGCCTATATAATATGTTTAAATTATTAAGACTAATACCCTTAGAAAATAGTCAAAATTTATAAATTTTCAAGGTGGCCAGACTCCATAGTTGGAAAGTAATATTTTTCCTATTATATGTTGTATTTTAACGGTTGTTTCTTATATTATTAGTTAAATTTGATGCATCATGCATGTATTTGACATACAATACGCAAGTTTAGCAACTGAATTATCAGATTTCCAAGTTATAGTAATAGAATCTCTCATTAGCTTTTCTTTGTGATGTTTACTATTATTATAATCTCTTTCTTCCTCCGCTTTAATTAAGTTCACCGTTGCTATTTTCTTGTTTGTTGATCTGGTGCCCGATATTCTGTAAGTATTTGAAGTATGAATACTATTATGTTATTTTATTTACCTTTAGGAATTTTGGCATTG
Source organism: Cornus controversa (assembly GCA_026545225.1). Lineage (NCBI taxonomy): Eukaryota > Viridiplantae > Streptophyta > Magnoliopsida > Cornales > Cornaceae > Cornus > Cornus controversa. The sequence goes on from CM048853.1 coordinate 39,396,738, forward strand.
AACTTGGTAAGTTCATCTGTTTCCTGAACAGTATCTGGTGATTTGTTTGTATGTCCTAAAATAAAATGTTCTCTTTTGGCTCCTTGTACCATGTCTTTTGCCATGTCAAATTATCAAATGAAGGATTGAGAGCGCCTGTAGGACTATCAATATAGGATTATTTTAGTCTATATCCTACAGGTGACTGTTGAAGGGGAACATGTAGTAATTGCTTAGAAAGATATTATATATATTTGAAAACCAAAAGGCAAAATATCTTTTAGTTGACGTCTTTCTACATGAAAAACAGCATCAGTGATTGGACGTCCTACTGCATAAATGAATAAATAAAAATGCCTTAATCTATATGCAAAAGGCAGGGCATACTTGAGAAAATAATAAAATAAAAATGTAAACAGATATCACAAGCAGCCTGATTTTGGTAGTTCTTTGGATTCAGGTATCCAATTTAAATGAGAGATATTTTGAATGGGTTTAGTTTGGTGACTTGGATGAAATGACCCTAACTGAACCACGTAGGTTAGAGTGTCGAGCCAGGTTTTCTCCATAATTACTTGTGATTTTTGTAGGTTTGTAGGGGTTTAGGAGAAAGGACACAATATTGTATTCATATTTTTAAAAAAACTTTATGATGATTAAAAGGTCCTACATTGTGATCTTTTAATCTAGCACTTCCCTCAGGGAGTCAGGATTGCATCAACATCACTTGCACCTGATTTGCAAAGTTCATTATGTTGAAGCACCTTGGTGCACAACTGCACAATTATGCAAGATATAGTCTTTGTCGTGTATTTTTCTTTAATAGAGGGACAATCAGCTTCGAGATATTTGACCTACCAAGGTTTTCATGTAATTGTTTATGTGACTTACTTGCAACTCAAGAGATGAGAAAGGTGGCTGAATGTAGGTTTAGGTTTGAGAACAAAGTTTCTGTAAAGTAAATGACATGATAATTCATTTGTTGCAAAGCTAATAATATGTTCTCGAAGTTATTTTTGATAACAGGAGACTTTTGAATTATAGTTCATTATAATGATTTTTGTTTTTGTTCTTGTTCCCAGGATTTCAATATGAGTGTCTTAGCAGCCTATATACGTCCAAACTCAAACTCAGAGATTGTCAAGGTTAATTTTGTGCCTCAGTCATTTTTATTCCCCCTGTTGAATTTTCTCTGATATTCATGAAATTATTGATGTACAATTTGCAGGTGAATTTGCTAGCATCCAGTGACTGTGCTAACGATTTTTATGACGACGAACAATCTCGCCCATCCTATAGTATGGGAGGTTAATGCAGCCTCCATTTGTACATGAATTGTGAACTTGTATGTCCCCTTTTCTTTCTATTAATATAGTTTGGCTTGGTGAGCCCTAGACTAGAAATGGAAGAAGTACTCTGTATACCTAGTATTTAAGCTTTTTAAATATAATTGTATACTTCATTATATTTCAATGGAGAAGTGAATTATAGGAAAAGGGAGTTACTATACCATCCAATTATGACTGTTGCAATGATTTTTTTTTTTCAAAAATTGTTTTTATTAGGAAGTTGACTATTGTAATGGTTGCGACATTGGGGATTTGTTCTTATAATTGAAATACTCAGCAATCGAATTACTTAATTGTGAATCATTAGTTGGTAAATGGCTCTCTATTTGTACTAGGTATTCGCTTGGTTGATGGGCTCGTTCATGACGATGAAGCTAGAAAATTATATGAGGGGCGGGTGGGGTGCCTTGAACAAGAACAAGATAATTTTTTTTTTTTCAAAATATCTTAATAAACAAAAGAATTTAACATTAATTGATATTATCATTGAGTACGAAATATGAAAACGTCGTATGATAACTTCATTACTTATGGTACCAAATTTCAAATATTTATCTTTCAACGTATACAGTGAAAATAATACTAATCCATTATAGACAAGACAATTGATATTATAGAAACAAGACAATTGATAGAGATGGGTAGAGACGAAGAATACCAAACTCTCTATCAAGTAATGAGATAGAACGAGAAAAAAGAGATTTTATTGCAATAGATGCAAAGTTGTGTGTTGATTGTGGAGATTTTTTCTTTGCACAATCCATTTTACACGTATTTACAAGAGAATAAAAATAAAAAACTTTCTAATACAAGATAAAAAATAGAAAAGAAATAATAGTGCACATCCCCAAACGAAGCTTGTTTTCACATCCCATTGCTCCAGTCTATTAGCTCAAGCTTTCCGGAGTCATACTTGGATTAAAACTCAGTAATATATATTTTGTATCAAGTAAATCATCCCAAGTAATCCTTTGTCCTTGAACAAAGAATACCAATATTATAGTCTTTGTTAAAATTATGTACTTGAATTTATCTCCATATCAAATAACTTCACTTGATCCCAATACAAGACTTCAGTCAAATTAAATCACTCAAAAAGATAATATTGAATGAAAGAATTCTTACGTATGTATCATCTCATTATCTAAACAGAGCACTTCGTAATAACTCATTACTTAATTCTTTTCATGTGTTTACTAATTTCACTTTTTCACTTTTTGGTGTCAACAGAAATATAATAAAAATATATAAAATAAAATATAAAAAAAAGATTTATCACCTTTTTGTGGATTAAAAAAATCAAAATGTTTCGTATGATAGATGAAGATCAAGAATTCAAAGTTATAACACTAAGGGGATCCTTTGTATCCAAATCTATACTAGACGACATTGAATAAGAAAAATATGGATTCTATCAATTTTATTAAATTGAATAATTAATAAATAAAGGATAAAAAGGTGAAACAAATACCCTACTTGTTCGTTTTATTTTTCATTCATCAATTAATCCATGGAGAATCCAAAGGTAGGATCTCTCTCTCTTTAAAAACTGTTATTTAAAAGCTTTAATTAATGAGACAAAATATTAAACACTAATTATAAATTGAGATTATATATATATATATATATATATATACTTGTTTGAATTTTGAAAATTTGTTCACTGACGGAAAGTCAAACATTCGAACCTAAGACAATGGCGTGAGTCCCACCAAAATTTTCTATTAAAATTTGGTGGTACCCACACCACTATCATTTGGTGGAATCCATACTACTCTTTGGATCGAAAATTCAATTTCGATTAGCAAATTAGGGCTATTGAGTTTTAAGTATTTACGTTCAATGATAAGTAAAGTTTCTCTCTCTTAAGATTATTTTACTCTATTTTGTTATCCTTTTAATTAGTGGCATCCATATTGCGTTAAATGCACTTAATTAAATAAATTCTTATTTATAATTAAGTATTGAATGAAGTTATCAACAACATATCTCTCTAATACACATCTTTGTATTTTTTTAAACACTCCCAAGGTTTGCCACGCAAAAAAGAACAAAAACAATTAAAAGTTGGATAAATTACTCTTACCTCCCTTGAGGTGTTGTCTAATTACCCCCATATTAAAGTTTTTAAAATATAGTGTTCAGTCTCTTCTGAGTTTTGGTTAACTTTACTCCGGATACTCCTGTTGCTAATTGATGACTAGCTCTGTTAAAGTCAATTAGCATAAAAATTAAAGTTCCAAAACTACCTTTGATGATAGTAGTGCTAATGTGGCATTGATGGAGAAAATATATATATAAATCATGTTAATTTTAATCAAATGATTAGAAATTGAGATTATTTTTGCACAAATCATTATAACTTGAGGGTACATTTGTAATTGTATATTAAATGTGATTTTGTTTAACGGATCATTAGTATGACAAGGTATTAGAGTAATTTTGCAAAATTTTTAATTTAAAGGTAATTAAACTAAACTTCAGAAGATGATAATAATTTACCCTTAAAAGTTTATCTAATTTGAAGTACTTTTACATTATCAAATACACGCAATTAGATATTACTTAGAAATGATTATTAAATTAAATTTTGTGACTTTATGCTTGATGCTTCATATGACCTCAGTCAAAAACACGCAATTAGATATTACTTAGAAATGATTATTAAATTGAATTTTGTGACTTTATTCTTAATGCTTCATATATCCTTAGTCAAAAACCTTAAATCGACCTTAATTTCAATAATTCAATTTAAAACTCCTCATATTCAAATTTCTAAAATACATTGAATAAGAGGAATATGGAATATTTGATTCACATTCTTTTTCTATTATTGTTTTTCCCCCCTCAACTCCAAAAATAAAGGGGAAAAGTAAGAATATGGTCATGGTAAACGACGTCGTGTGAACGAAAATGAACACCCCTCTTCTCTTTTTTTCTATTTTCATATCTCAATTTTGAAGTTTTAAATAATTAGGAGGGAGTTTTTCATTCAGCAATTAATCCATGGAGATTCCAAAGGTTCAAGAGGTAGGATTTCTCTCTCTCTATATATATATATATGTGCGCGCGCGCGCGCATATGTATATATGTCTGTGTGTGTTTACGTATAATACATACATATGTATAGTGCATTTGTATTCACTCTGATAAACCTAATTTGCAGATCATAGAGAAGCAAGTGAGAAGGAATTCTTCGCCGTCGTCAAGGCCAGTGACAGCGTGTTCTGCCATTTCTATCGTGACAATTGGCCTTGCAAGGTATGATTTCTCTATTTTGTCTCAGAATTTAATATGTGATGTTTTGCACTTGAAATGCACTGTTTTAGTTGTTGAGAAATTGGAGTACAAGAAAAGAGAAACAGAGGGAAATTGTCTTGCTGAGTCCCTTTAGTCAGTGAAGGGGAGGAACCTAGAATTTCTGCTTGTTTTTAGGCTTGTGCCCCAGCAGAGTTTTGCGAGGAATATTGGTATGGTGGTTTTCACTTATAAAAAGAAATTGTGTTACAATGGTATTGATGTTCTTGCATTAGCCTTTTTTGGGCGGACAAGGATTCTCTCCAGCCAAAATTTTCTTTTCTGAATTCCACATACTTAACTTGTCGTCCAGATTCACTGAAGTCATCAACTTATTCAACTTTATTACTTACAAATTCAGTTATAACAGAAATTTCAATAAACTCAGGATATTTGAACCGCAGAATTGACGTCTGTGGAGTTAAGGAGAAAGATTTGACCGGAGAGGATCCATTTCCTTTGTGGGCTCCTATGATTGATTTTGATAAACCTAGGGGCTTGGGGTTCACATGTCTTATTGTGATGTATATCTAGTACATTCTACTTCATACAACTTACCCTTTTTAAGAGATCTAGACATTGGAAATTTAAAAAAAAAAAGTAATTTTTCTAAGGTTATGCTCATTCATTTTTTCTATTGTTGTGCTAATTTTGCTATTGACTCAGCTGCTGATTACTTCAATATTATGTTTTTTTGTAACCTAGTTAGCAGAGTGCAGATTGAAATGCAAGCCTTGAGTCTGTGAGCAATCACTCTCTGCATAAAATGATCTCTATCCAGTCAGTTCTTCAAGATGGGACTAATACTAAGCTTGCTAGGTTAAATATGGTTGTTTCATTTTTGGTTCTTTGTCTTGGATACAGCACAACTGGGATGTGCTTGGTACATCATGTTATATCAATGTCGAATGTATAAATAAAATTTCTTGCTCATCAGTGTGCTATCTATGCATAAGCTTACGGATGACATATAGCATGTGGGGGTAAATATTTATCTAAGTAAATCTTTGAGGCTATGTTCGGTTGCATGGAATTGGAGCTTTAGAATTGGAATTGGTGGAATTGGAGAAAATTTTGTTCACCGAGGATAATTGGTACAATGAAGACTGCTTCATTTAAAGCCATTTCTATAAAGTCTATATGGGGAGATCTATAGCTGAGAATGTACATATGCATCCTCTAAGTTAGCCAATACATACATGCTCATCTCTCTTATCTGTAGAAAGCAGCATGAGAATTTAACTGAGGCAAATGACCTCTATGCAACTGTTTGAAGAAATTATTGTTTGCTGGCAAAGGAAGGAATGATTTCTAAATCACATCTATGCTCTTCTATTAAACCAGTACCTACTTTGTTGGACATTAGTTTATTGTGAGAACAGTTATGGTTTATCAAAAAAGTTGAAACTTGGCTTAAAGAGGGACGATGGTAAAAAATAACTCTTAACATTGTAGAGAACTGTAGAAGTAAAGAAAACATACCGTGCAGGAACGAACTCTTTCATAGTGTGTGTTCCCTTCTAGTTTGGAATTGTTGAAGAAATATGTGTTCACAGTTTCTTCATGGCTGATGGAGAATTACTCGAGTATATATATAGTCAATACATTCATTTTTAGTTACTTCATTAAAAAATCTCATGCAATATATCTTACTGCATTGTCTACAGAAGTGCTAGAATGACCAACTTCTTTACTTTGAGAATGTTAGATTTGAAAATTAGGAGAAACAATAATGTAGACTTTAATTGCAGGTGATGATGGACAAGCACTTGAGTATGTATACTGGCAAAGCAGCACATTGAGACACGTTTTGTTGAAATTCATGCTGAGCAAAGTCCATTCCTGGCTGAGAATTAAGCTCAAAAAATCATTGTACTTCCAACCCTTGCCATTATAAAGAATGCCAAAGTAGATGATTATGTGGTATGTTTCAAGGAAGGGCACACAAACTATCAATAGAATCCTTGGGGTTGATTTCATACTTAACTAATGTTTCCTCTGTGCTAAACTCCTACTTAATATCGATGCATTTTAGGTAGGATTCGATGAGCTTGGAGGGACAGATGAGTTCAGCTCAGATCCAGGAACTGGAGGAGAGGTTGGCTAAGGCTCAAGGAACCATTTTTGAGGGTGAATCATCTCTAAATCCATCAAAATCCAGTGCCCAAATGAGGAGGAACATTCGGCAAAGCAAGCTCAATTTCAAATTCCTCATATTCAGAGTAATTGTAAACTGCCCATGATTGTAATCCTTTGCACTTGATCTGGAAAGTGGCTGCGAGGACAACAACAACTCATCTTATATTTAGAGACCTCAAGGAGTTACTACGGCAGGGACGCATGCCTTTATCATATACATATTCTTCTGCTTGTTCAAAATCTCTGATACCTATACATTATGTAAGTTCTCTGTTATCACCATTAATACGATATCTTACTAATCTTGTTAAGGATATTTTCGTTTTTGTTTTCCCAAAGCTGGTTACAGTGACAAAGAAGCTACTGTATGAAAAAAAACACTCACTATGCAATGATAATGACAAGTAACACCACGATCACTTGCTTTGATGCCACGATGCTACTAATTCTCCTCAATGCTGCTTTTTCTCAAACACATGATGACCATTGTTTCTTGATTGTTGTAGTTTAGTCTTGTTGCTCCTCTGGAGCTTAACTGACCTTTTACCAAAAAAAATGACAAGTCCAAATCCAGATTATTTACTTAATTTTTAGGTTTTAAAATGCAGATTTTGATGGAACTCCAAATCCAATTCAGATTTTAAACATATTCAGTGGTTTAGAAATCCAAAGAAAGAAAACGGAACATCAAATAGTCCTAGAGTGCTATAAGTATATATGCTCCTGGCACCAATTCAATAAGAAATTGGAACTCCATTGAGTCATGCCATGAGATTAAGGCTATCTATATAGTTGGTATATTTTAGTAACAAAATCAAAAATAAAGAGTATAGTGTACATTTAGTACATAAACACAAATAAGGGGCATGGCAACGATCTACCATGACAAGAAAAATTGCCATTCGTCGTGGACTTGTATTCTGTCCTGTGAAATGCTTTCCTAAGCATTCATCGGATGACACTCAAGGCGACAAATCACCATTGACATGAACAACACATTTGTAAGAGAAAACTTGATCCCTGTCACAAGTCCACGCCACAGGCAAAATAATATAGCAAAAACTGATCAAAATATGCAGCAAACAGTATCAACCAAAGAATATGGAAAAACAAAAACCACATTCAGAGGCAACAATTACTTGACACAAATTGCCTATATAATTATTGTGTTATAAAAAAATCCATACTGTAGCTATAATAATGTATCATATAACAAGCACCGTGGGAAGACCCCAAAACATACAATTCGAGGAATACCCTTATTTTTACACCCTAATCCACAGCTTGTACTAATATATAACAGCTGCAACAAACACAGCTCACAACACTAAACAGTGGATCCAACACACACCTAAACAACAACACGAATAAGATGACTCCTAAAAAAGGGAAATACGATACAATCAGACTTTGTTACGAGGCACACACTTTCAGTCCATTTACATTGACATACGGTGATGATGCCTGTTTCCTTTGATTTTTGCCAACACCCTTTTTCCATGAGGATGACTGTGCAGGGATGCGTAGTGATTCTGAATCGCGGTCACCATTTTGTGGCGAATCAGTCCCTGCATTTCCGGTGTGAAAACAACAAAGGAAAATCAAGTCACAGGTCTAGCAGCATTAAAGAAATTATATATATATATTCGGAAATTCAAACAGTTGTATACATCTCAATAGTACTTTGGTTTGACTCTCAATAACCATGCAATGAAAAGTTTGATGTTTCAAAAAGAGTCTCAGTATCCATTCCCAGAGATGTCTAAGTTTCTTCTAGTAGACTAAGGCAAGTTGAAAATCTAAATTAACAAGTAAATTATTAATGCAGATGTTGTGTAAATGATCAAACCTTAGATACATCCAATGCAGATTGAGCCACATAGTTCCCATAAGGATCCTGAAGAACCATCGAAAATTGCTTGCTCTCGACAAGCTCGTTTACAATCAGTGCTGAGTTATCTGTGCCCGACTCTTTCAAACACTTCTCTACCACATTGCTGCCAAACTTATTCATGGAGAGAGTGACAAAATTCCCTTGTAGCTGTGTCAATAAATCTCTTGTAACATGTCCTATCTGCATTCCCAGTATGAACTGAACAACATAGTTTCTGGAAAAAAAAAAAAACAATTCATCATAGAGAGGGTTAGTTGTTCAAGTTATAAAGTGATGATTAGAAAAACATATATATATATATAATACTTTCTCCCATGGCTATTTAGTAGAAACATACCTCTTCTTGTATGGCAATTTAATAGAAGAATGACCTTGGGGAGGGACACTAACCCTCAAATCATAGAAGAAAAGGGGAAAAATCCAATATAGATGTATGTACATAGAGTTGTCCATGATGTTTCTATTGCATATATGCCATCTTTAAAGCTATAGGATGCTACTTTAGGTTTCGATTAATTTACTTCCTGGTTGTTGACTTCAATTTTTTTGGCTTTCAAATAGAAAAATTAAGGGAAGAAGAGACAGTACCCAAAAGGATGTTCAGATAGGACCAATGCATTTGCAGTGATTTCAGCCACGAGGCGATCCCTAGGTTCTTCCCGAGCATGTTGCACACATTGTTGCAGTACACAACAGCCACTTTTGTCCGTTGCAATATCAAGACAGTTATCAGCTACTACATTCAAAAGGTGCTGCAAAAAACGAAACACGAGTCAAAAATTGAAAGAGGCATATCCTTCCAAATCAAGTAAACATGATATGATATTAAGCAATGTGTTCAGGTAAACAAGATATTAAAGCTCATTGTGTTATTTTATCAGAGCATATTTTATCAGAGAAAATGTTTAACAGAGAAAACTAGTTCAGTGTGGAATACTGCATATGTTTCTTCATAGGAAGGCAAGGATGAAAACTACTTTCAGTTTTTCCTATTCTGTATAGATTCGATCTTTTACTTATTCGGTTCTCAACAACTACTTACATTCTTCAAAATAACATACTACTGTCATAGTTTTCAGCAGTTCTCCTGCTGTTAGGATCCATGAAATCATGTAGGTCAAGTTCTGAAGTATAGCTCTGCATTTTTGGCAGTTGGCTTAGGTTTTTGTACAAACACCTTATACTCATACAATCTTACCTTATCGAAAAAAAATAAAAAATTTATAGTTTTCTATAATCATCAAACCCATTACATTCATCATTTAAATCTCTAAGTAACACGTAGTATCCATCTAAAAGCCAAATATTATGTGGAAATCTAGAAAATGCTACTTGTAAATTACACAAAATACCAACACCTAGAAATATAGAATTAAGAGAGCAGATGATATTTTACTATGGCTAGAGGAAATATTCAATAGTTATTCAAAATGTAAAGAAGACTCACTTCATTATAAATTCAACTTAGAAAGAAGCATTAGATCAGTAAACTCTTCTGTTTCAGATTCAAGAATACTTTTTTGATAACAATAAATAAAAAAATCAAAATTCCTTAAGAAAAATAAAACAAAGATATGTAATCTAGAATATTTTAAAAAATAAACATTCTGATAAAGTCTGATTGAACAAAAAATTCAGAAACTTTTAATTTTTTTTTAAAAACAATCTATTAATTGAGAGACTTCAAACAAATTAATGGAGAAATGAAATGGGACGCCTTTTTTTTGGTCAAATAAATGTTATGTAGACTTTTTCCCCATTAATGAAATTTGTATAAAAGAACTGTACAATTATACAAATATATATAGATTTGCTATACAGAAGCAGAGGGCAAAAGCCCCAGCAGAGAAAAACAAAGGCTCTGGTAACAGATTGAGTCCCAAAATAGATTTATCAGAGCATACTTGCAACTAAATGTATTGCCAAAGCAACCAAAAGAGAGAATTATATATAAAAAAACAGAATAATCCCATGACAGCAACCTTTCTCCATGCACATTAGGGTCTAAATTAAAGTGAATAGAAGCGATCCACATAAGATCAATTTTCATTGATGTTACAGTGAAATAGAACTATATGTGCCTAAGAACATGAAAACTATTGCACGGAAAATTGTGTTAGTTACAATGTAAATGATTCGTGCCCCCAAACTAACCTAAGCATCACGGGGCCATTAGTTCAACTGGTATAACCTCTCATCTCTAAGAACGTGGATGCAAATCCTGAGAGGACCGCATTGGGTAATGAAGTTGCAATTCAAGGGAAATTTGATAACTCCCATCAGAAACCAAACTATTGACTAGTTGGAAAATATGCAGTGAAACTTCTTGAACTAATAAGTAAAAACCATTCATGGAATAAGTATCTTCCTCGAGATAGCAGCAGAATAAAGGAAATAGAAACATATATAAAGCCAAAAATTCATATCCAAAAAGCAAGTTTGAACTATATATTACCCTGTTATCTTCATTAGAGAATATCTTCAAGCAATGCTGAATCACATGATTACCGCTCGTACTCTTGATCAATGTAACAGTGATGCGCCTGAGAACTGATATCACTAGAGATATCTGGTCTCGAGTCCTCAGATTCTCAAGCAACTTCTGCACAGCTCGAGTTCTGCAAAAAAACATTGGACGTGCTTGCTAATCAGAAAACTATACAAAAATCTGTGCGGTTTTACAGTTTCTTAAAATTGAATTTTTTTTCAGAAAACTAAATATATGATCATATGTAAATTAGTATTGTTTATCAAATGAATAACAAAATGACCATACCCATGTGTATCAAGACATATGCTCCTAAAATCACACTCGTTGCGAATGAGGGACACAAGTATCTGAGTAATCTGTTCTTCATTGCACACGTCGAAAAACTTCTGCATGAAGTAATTCCCAAAATGGTCCACCATCAGATCCTTGACATGATCTTTCACCTCCAAGAATATCATCTGGATCTCCTCCGGCTTCCCCTCCTCGAACTTCTTCTGCAACCACCGGCAGCCTTGTTGGTCCTTCGCCATGGCCAAAACCCTACCCTTCAGCTCCTCCAGCGACAGTGATGACCCCAAATTACTCAGACGCTGCCTCGATCTTTGATGGTTATTATAGGAAGAAGAAGACGTGGAAGCACCGGAACTCTCGGGTTCAAAGCTATTATTCATGTGTCTCCCCCTTCGCTGAAAATCCGAATCAAGAACCAAGCAATTCCTATTCGGATTCCTTGAAACTCCATAACCACCCAAAGCAGCATTGCCTTCACTGTTTTGTAATCCATAACCAAAGGCATTGCCTCCATAATTTGCTAGTCCACAACCAAAACCACCATTGCCTCCATTGTTTGGTAATCCATAATCAAAACCACCGCCTCCATTGTTTGGTAATCCATAATCAAAACCACCATTGCCTCCATTGTTTGGTACTCCACAACCAAAACCACCATTGCCTCCATTGTTTGGGACTCCACAACCAAAACCACCATTCCCTCCATTGTTTGGGACTCCATAATCAAAGCCACCTCCTCCATTGTTTGGTACCCCATAATCAAAGCCACTTCCTCCATTGCTTGGAACTCCATAATTACCAAAAGTACCATTGCCTCCATTGTTGAGTACTCCATAATCAAAACCATTGCCTCCATTGTTTGTGCTGTTATTAATCAGATTGAAAGGAGGCAGAGAATAATCTGATAAAACCTCATCTCTCAGCTGCAAAGGAAGAGAGTGGGATTGAGCAGGCATACCCCTCACGGCAGATTGAACTCTCAGCCTCTGCAAATCCATATCAGTAAAATTGTTGTTGTGTGACTGTGGATACAGATTATTCGAAAGCCCTCTACCGATCAAAGACGGATCGATGGGCGAGTTGTTCCAGCGAAGAGAAGATGAGTCCACAAACGAAGATCGGAGAGTAGATGGGTTGGCCGAGAGATTCAGAAGAGAGAATTCTTCCTCAAGAAACAATGGGTCCTTATAGGGCAATTCATATTCAGGAAAGCTAGGGTTTACAGAAAAACTAGGGTTTACAGGAACACTAGGGTTCGGAGACAGTGTGAGATTATTCATACTCCTATGGTGTTCAAGATTGGTACCATAGATATTGGGTTCCGGCTGAGTGGACAGAGAGGGGTAGCTTTCACGGTGCGATCTGGGTATGTTGAGATGGTTTTCCGGCGGAGAGAGGGTCACCTGGCGGTGGTTTTCAGGCGAGGGGTGGGTCACAGGAATGTGGTTTTTTTGCGAAGGGAAGGTCATCAAGTGGCGGTTTGTCGGCCCTGTGGAAAAAGGATGATAGCTTTGACAGAGCGAGCTGGGTATGTTGCGATGGTTTTCCGGAGAAGAGTGGTGGTGGTTTTCTTGCATGGGAAGGTTTGGGGTGTGGTTTTCCGGCGAGGAAGGGTGAGTAGCACTAGGGTTTTTGGGGTCGCGGCGATCAAGATTGTCGCCTTGTCTCTTCTCCATCTTGGGATCGTAACTGAAGATTTGGAGAGAGAGAGAGAGAGAAGAAACGGATTTGTGAGTGGAAGAGATTGGGGTAGGGTTTTAAAGTGGGTTTAAAGAGATTTTCTTGGCATCATAATGGTAGAGAGAGAGAGAGAGGTGGCTCGTAAGGTTGCTCTTACGGGAACAAAAGGGTTTACAAGGGTTTCGTTATATAAAGATATCACCCATCAACAGATTTTAGAGCGAGAAACTAGGAGATTCTAGAGAGAGAGGAGAGAGGAGAGAAAAAGCTGGATTGTGTGCGTGAAATAAGGGATCGATGCTTCCTTAGGATTTTCACTATGAGAGAGAGAGTACAAGCGTTTTCATCGTCTATCTTTTTCATGCATGCATGTACTATATACAAAAATATATATACACACATACAGATATACTCACCATGACACCAAGATTTGTTTACGTATGGTTCAAGGAAAAAAATATTCACTAAGTCAGAGTTGCTACTATGTACTACGGACCAATAAAAACTCACCATTTTTTTACCAAAAAATAGTAACTTATCATTGGCACGGTACTATATATATTCTCGATATGCAACTGTTTTTATTGGTCTTACCCACACAAAAACACAAAAAAAACAAAACAGTTTGTTATTGGTGTTAATACACATAATTGAATCCTGGTAAAATAGTACCAAATCAATCTGTACGAAAAAATTATTAGGGTTAATATTAATACTAACTAAAGAATGGATTTGGCCTGATTTTATAGGTAAGTTCAAAGAGGAACTTTGAATTTTTTTAATAAAATTTTTTTTTTTCTTTGAAATTTTCCCAATCCTTAGGCATGTTTCTTATTTGTTGTTTCGATGTCCAATTGTCTTTTGATGTGCACAACTACAACATTCATATCTTTAGTTTGAATCGTAATGGAATAGTTCCTATCCTATATTCAATTCAACTTCTTAATAGTTGAATCGCGGTCAAATAGGACCAAACCATCAATCAATAAAATTCTTAATATATATATATATATATATATATATATATATATATATTAATTATAACATTTTTTAATCATGTCCTTCACAGATTTTTGACCTCATCATGATAATTTAAGGGTGAATTAAGCTGACCTCTTTTGAAGTTTTTTAAATATCTATAAATCATTTGACTAAATCACTCTGATCGATCTCTCCGGTCAGACATAATCCTTTTAATTTACTTAACAAAATCAATGAAAATACGATTTTACCTTCTATACAAATCTTCTAAATTGATGATGTAGAGAATGTCGTCAATAAGGGAAGGTGTCAAGCCACAAGTGTGCAATACTTTACAAAATTAAGTGCATATTTTAGAGAACTGAAAATCAGAAAATTGTCAAATCTATATGGTTCATACTTTCGGAGATCGGATAACTATTTTCTAAAAATCTAGTTGAAAAAAATTCCAACTTGATTGGTTTGTCGCTCAAAAAACAGTTCTCAAAAATTCAGAAACATAAAAGTTGTTTTAGAGAACTGTACACTAACACTTCACAAACACTTAGTGTACACTTTAACAAAGGATTCATCTACGTATGCGGACACTTTCTGAACTCTGAGTAATTATTGAGTACTCGGGAATTTCATATTTATAGGAATTTCATCAACAATAAATGTCTATTTCACACTATTTGAGGAGATAATATAAAATAAAGAGTTACTAGTGGTGGGATTCCCTCATATCCGACACAATAGTATTCAATAATTTTCTTGAACTCCACCTAGACGACTTTTATATATGAATTAAGGCCTTGAAATGTATTTGTGTTGTGCATAAAGGAAACGTTCGGAACTCCACTTATAATTAGATATTTGTATTGAGGGGTTTCTATACATTTAACATATTTAATTGGTTTTAATGGATGGTGAAATGTTTACTATTTTCCAACCAATTCTAATTTAGTGGCAAAACAAATAGTAATAAGAAAGCAAGCTTACATGAAAAGAAAGAAACATTTTACTTTCTTTATTTTTATATTATGCTACCTTTTAATTACACTACACGTGTGTGTGTGTATATATATATATATATATATAGATATATGATTTTTTGTTCATCAGTGAGCGGAATTCTTTCACACCATGTATCGTAACTATTGGATATGATTGCAATAATTTTTGGAAGATACCTTTTTTACACTTAGATCATATCTAACAATTATTATGCTGGGTGTGTAGAAAATTTCTAATTCACCAATGAGCAAGAGATCATTACTCTCTCTCTCTCTCTCTCTCTCTCTATATATATATATATATATATATATGTATGTATGTATATGAATCATTTCTTCCTCATGGGTGAGCAACAAACTTTCCTCCTTTCCTCATGTTTGATTCTTATATTTTAATACCATAATTGTCCTTATTTGTTAAGGTTAGAATTCTTCTCTCTCTCTGTGAAAAATAAAAAATAAAATGTCTGAGTTAGAAATCTCCCTTAAAAATGTGTTTGAGTTTGAGGAAGTTATTGAAATTATTAAGACAAACAATATTATAGAAATCTCAAAAATACCCTTCTAATTCCCTGGATAATGTGAATTTAATTTATCCATCGGGATATTATGTTGAGAATAATAGATGCAATTTCTGTGTAGATCAAGGACAAGGAAGAGGCTATCATTAAATAGAAGTTGAAAATTTTAGGATTCAATATAATGACTTGAGAGAATGTATATGATTAGGATAATAAAAGTTATGTGATTAAACTAAAAGTATTTGAGTTTGATGCAAACTTTATATCAATAAATATAAAACTATCTCATTATAAGAAAAACATTTAATGAATTAAAATCAAATGAAAGCTTAATTTTACTTAAATAAAAATTATGATGAATTTAAGTAAGTCAATGAAAGTTTGTTTGATTTTAGAAGGAAACTTTTAGAAATTAAGAAATGGAAAGAGAAAAATGCGAGTCTTAAGTAGGTAAAAAAGGAATTGAAATTTTAAAAGTATAAGAGATTGTGAGACAAAACCTAAATGAATCGAAATTCTAAAAAAGGTAAAAAAATAACTAGAATTGAATCATGACTTAGAAGGACAATCATGGTATTAAAAACATAAGAATCAAATATTGTATATTGTAGGGATTTTTTTGTAACTTCATTTTAAAAAAAAAAGATGAAAGTGGAGTGAGATATTGGTGGAGTGTCAATATCAACTCCCTGTTTGAAAATGCTAAACAACAAAAACTAAGTTTTATTGTCCAAACAAAGTGGAGACAAATCTTAACCTCCCCTTGAAAGATTGAATGTTAGCTTTCCCATATATATATATATATATATATATATATATATATATATATAGATGAGCATTTAGAAATGACAGCAAGAAACACACTTCTATAGAATCTAACTTCTCGATTTTTTCATTTAGAAATTAAGTTGTATATGCAGTGATTGCAATTAGATGTTGATGATGATAATACCAAGAAGCAACTTATGTTAAATCACTACGTCTGAACTTCTTCTGTCCCATCTTTTTTTTTCCTGTTTAATTCTCTATGCTGACTTCATTTTCATTTACAGTTATAAACATACGGGAATCATGGAATGGCATGCATGCATGCACATAAATCATGGATTTTGGTGATGAGAATTTATTTCAGTTGAATCTATTTAGGCGTGGGAGAGTGCCATTTGCGCGCGCGCGCACATATATATATATAGAGAGAGAGAGAGACAGACCATGCTCCAATTAGTATAATGGTCTTGACATGATTTAGAGGGAGTTTTTGAAGTGAAATTTAATATAGAGATTAATTTTTTCAAGGTACGTTGTTAAGGTACTTGGACAACTCAACCAGAATCCAATCTGATTTTCACGAACAAAGAAAAAATCTCAATCATGACTTAGTTTGGCTTGGACTCAATTTGATGGATCACAATTCGAATCTAATTTGAATTTGGATTTTACTCCAACTTAATATATATATATATATATATATATATATATATATATATATATATTTTGTGTGATTAGATAATTCTATATAATATGAGTAATGATCTCTTGCTCACCGGTGAGCAAGAAATTCATCTAAACTAAGCACAGTAACCGTTGAATGCGATTGATAGATTTTTTTGGTAATTATCTTTTTTATATCAATGATCAAATACAACGGTTACTGTGTTTAGTGTGGATGAATTTTTTGCTCACGAGTGAGCAAGAAAATTTATATTTTATAGTGACTATTGAATTTAATCTAATGATCACATTTCAAACTCACTCATCTCCTTTTAAAAAATCACAAAACCATTTCTCCTTATTTTATATTTCCTAAATAAATGTTGTCAATTAGTTAACCATTGTAAACTAAGATAACTATATATAGTCAAACCACTAATTCGCATCTTTGCCATACTAATTTAAAATTAATATTTTCAAGCTTCCACAAAATATTATCCTCTTTAATTTGAATATAATCTTTATTTCAAACCTTTGTTTTTGACGATAATCAATAATTCAATAATTAGGAACTCTCCAAACACCATTTGACAAAAGAACAGTGAATTGGCCAATTCATAATGGGATGGGAGAGCTCTAATTTCAAGTGACTATTTTGATAGCGAATCGACAATCCATTTTTTTTATTTTATAAATATTTAATCATAATCAAATCTATACGTAGAAAAGAATTAATTTTCAGTTCAGCCACTTTACTTTCATTTGCTAATGTTATATTTCAACTATTATATCATTTTTGAAAGGAATAAAAATATGATTTGAGCAATTTACAAAGACTATTTTTTATTGGTAATTACTTTAGTTTACAATGACTAATTAATTGGTAACATTAATTTAGAAAATATAAAATAAGGAGAAGGTGGTTTTATATTTTTTGGAAACGAAATGAGTGGGTTTAGAATGTAATCGTTAGATTAAAACCAACGGTCACTATAAAAGATGTGAATAAATTTTCTTGCTCACTTGAGCAAGAGATCACTACTCGTGTAAAGCCAACTTTATATATATATATATATATATAAAGCAGCTGAGTAACATAAATGATCTCTTGCTCACCCTTTAACAAAATAAAATTTTCCATACCAAATATAATGACCATTAAATATAATATTATAATCTAACGGTCATATTACATACCCACTTATTTCATTTTCTATTTTTGTATAAAGTAGTAACATAAAGTGCTCAATATTTTGCGTCAAGAAACAGGACAGAACTCTGTGGGGGGGGACTAAAGGAGCCCCAAAATTTTGTAAAATCCCTAAAATATAGGTTTCTATAAATAGTTAATTTCAAAATATTAACAAGATTTAAAAATGTGACCCCTCCAAAATTTATAATTAAAATGCAGTCTTTTCAAGCTCGATAAAACTAAAGATCCGATCTTGTATTACATTGGACCGATCAGATCATGTATTAAATTGCAGTCTTATTAATTGACAACTATTATTTATCAACTTATTAACTTACAATGATTCAATAAAAAATAAAAAAACAACAATTTTTTATCTCAATTTTTTTTTTCCATAATTTTCAGTTGTATGTGAAACAGGAGAATTGCATGTGTCGGGTGGTGAATTATTGCACGTGTTGGATGGTAGATTATAGAGTGCTGTAAGAGGCTTGACACCATCATCATTGACAAAGAAAAAAAAAATGAGATCCATATTGAGATCTATGTTATTTGTGTCTGTATATATATTACATTATAACAAGATGGATTCATTCATTATTCATGCTATGATGTTTTTCTTTTCTTTTTTTCTGGCAAACAAAAGCAATTTATTAATTCAGAGAAATAATCAGTTAGTTGTATATCCATGTTTTGGAATTCCATGATACTTGAGTTTGGATATTTAATAAATCCAATCCTTAGACATGATACATTTATCAGACGACATAACTTTTTCAGCAACTTAATTTTACCCCAAACAAAAAAAAAATTCCTTTCTATTTATTGTCTGATTGGAATGTGTATATATTAAGATTGTTGAATCAAAGCAATACAAGCTCATAAGGTACTTTAGACCCACAAGAAGTCCAAAGATAAAGAGGTCAAAGGACTAAGTGGTAGATAAGGGTAACCACAAACTCTTATACAATAACTATTCAATTAAATGTTAGAAAAAACAAGAAATCAATCAATTACGTGTTGTAAAAGAGCAATTACGTGTTGGAAAAGACAAGAAATCAATCAATTACGTGTTCTAAAAGACAAGGAATCAATCCTAAGGTTGGACACTAATACCAAATACTCTCCTGTAAAAAGGAGGCTTGGAGTACGTCCAAATGTACGCCTGTAATGGTATGCCTAATTACAGACATAATTATTTTCTGCTTACATATTTCATCAAGCACCAACTTATCATCAAATTGATCCCAGCCAGGTCCAAATGTACGCCTGTAATATTACTTCAAATGCGAAATGCAAATTTAAAGCCCTCTTGCATCCATGGTGGCCTCAAGTTTCTTTAGCTACCCAATTCTTTATCAGTCATACCTTGTATTTCATATTTGTCTCCAGGAGGGAAGCCCACTACTACAGTTCTACCCTGAATAATGGACTATTCAAGCTTGGTTCAATTCACTTTAAGCCAGTTTCCAGCTTGGCCCAGTTTAAGCAAAATTGGGTCATTCCTTTTTGAGTTCAGGTTATCAAAACATGTTATAGCATTGGCAATGGCATGGTTTATGGCTTGAATTAGCTCAACAAAAACCTTTTTATTGAATCTACTTGGGGTCAATAATGAGGCCTAAGTAGACAATACACCACTACACCCCAATGCACATAGCTTTAGAACAAATAGTTAATCAATTTATTTTCAGCAATGTTCATTACAACATGATCAAAACAGGGGCAGAGCTTGAGCTCACTGTAGTTCCAGCTTAGCTTATTTAGAAACTGACCTGAGATCTCAGTTTCGGGCAGAGCTCGTTTCACTGATGAATAAGCAAGACAAACCAAGCTCAGGCCATTTATGAGCAGTGTGGTCACCTATTCCTCGGTTCTATGAGGGAATTTATTCTACGGAGTAGGGAGGGGAAGGTCAATTTGAAGACCGAGCTCATTTACCTCACTTTCCAAGTTGCCCTAACATCCGAAGGCTCAGCAGAGTATAGGAAGATTCTGCCTCTACATAGCAGTGGCAACAATCCTTATCGAGAATATTAGCAGCAACAACAAGAACTTGATTTGTCCTCATCTTAAGCTAAGAAGCTTGTTACTAACAGCAAAATCAGCTGTGGTTGACCGATGAGCAAAGCCTGAAACTGCAAAAAGATTCTTCACTTGTGATTTATCAAGGAGAAAACACACTTGTTTGGCATTAGAAGAAGAAGAAAAAGCATATAATTCTGGTTAATTAATTACCAAAATGAGTTAATAGTTCAGTTGAGCAATACTTGGGCCAAGTAGACAAGCCGCCCTAGCCTTGCCACGATTCCTGGAGAAAGAGTTGTGGTGCAATGCTTCGGTTGCAGACCTAGAAAGTCATACCTTAAACCAATTCACATTTTAAAGTTCACAAAGGTTAACACAAAAACAAGGCGATGACTACTAAAAATGCAACAATTAAAGTGAACCTTCTTACCAAATAAGCCAGCACAAGGGCAACAAGAAAGCCAGTCAGAAAGGCTACAGAAATCATATACTAAACACTACTCCTCCTATCAAAGCAGATCGACTGCAATATAACAACCATAACAAGAAAAAAGATGGAGAATATGATATTAAAGACTGGGAAAACCAATCAGGCTTGTAAATTCCTATTCTACAATGAATTTAACTTTCGATTGAGTAACCTTGCCAAAATGTCTGCTGAATATTCTTTTTATTAAAAAGAAAAAAGGGTAAACTGCCAAAAAAAAAAACTCAACTTTTAAGGATTTGCAAATACCCCCTGGTTATGCAAATGCCCCAAACTATCTAAAAGTTGCAACTTACCCCCAATCCATTAAAGAGCCATTAAGGGGCATTTACCATCTTACCCATGAAGAAAAAAAATTAAAGCAAACTGTAGAAATCCCCCCCAACTTTCAAGGATTTGTAGGGGGTGAGTTGCAGCATTTCTTATTACTTTAAGAGGGTTATGTGCAAAAATAAAAAATCAGGGGGTAATCTTTGAAATCATGAAAGTTGAGGGTCTTTTTTTTTTCAGTTTGCCGAAGAGGGTATTTTTGGAATTTTACAACTTAAAATCGCATGTACTATGCATGTGATACTACTCTGTCCACTCCCTAATGGTCCGCAAATGGCAGGGGGCAGGAGGTGATTTGCAGCATTTCTTAATACTTTAAAGGGTTGTGTGCAAAAATGAAAGTTGAGGGGGCAATCTACAAAATCGTGAAAGTTTAGAGTTTTTTTGCAGTTTACCCAAAAAAAAAATAGAACTTTCATTCTTTAACACTTTTCCAAAAGTCTCCTTACTTTTTAAAGGACATGAAAAAGTTGAAAAGTTCTCATTTTATAAGTGCCATATTTTCTGTAAGATGTATGATTAGTAATTACTACACTAGTGCTGGATATCTAATTTCGCCAGCTATGGTGACTCCGTTCAGATTCCTTTGAACAGTTGGAACAATAATACTAATAGTTTATTATTACCACATCAAAGGTATCTGGGATTGTTGAAAGAAGAAGGTGACAAAGAAACAATTTACACTCATTGATGCTATCAGTATTACTGTAATTATGTAAATAGCACTAAAATAATTTCACACATTGTAGTGGCTTCAAAAACCTTCATGGACAACCAGGCAAAAGACCATCAAGAGGAGAATGTAAGCAGTCATGTTGTGAGGTTTATGATTCTGTCACCAATTATCTTAAAGAAAAATATGAACACGTCATGCAGAGTGCTGTGATGTGAACAGATGCAGGATAAAATTGCAGCTAATAGCATATATGGACCATCACAATGCAAAGAGCTTATATATTTTAGAATACTTAAAAAGCTTGGAAAATCTTGCAGATTCAACAGCACCATGCAATAATGACACTAGAAGACACAGGGAAAAAACAATAAATATTCTGGTTCTCACTTAACGCATATCATCTATAGATTGCAAAATTCATGTTAATGGGACATGTGAGACCACAACCTGGAGCCCTATGCCACAGGCCCACAAGTAATATCACACTGTAATCATATACATTCAAATTCAATCTTCGAAGAAGTAGAAAATATTCAGAGTATTTCAACTGTAAAAGTGTAAAATTTTCACAAAGTATTTCAACTGTAAAAGCAAAACAACTAAGACAAAAATCAGAGGTAACACGTGAAAAGGAATAGCTTTAAAAGCAGATAAGTATACCCACCAATGGTGCCCATAGCGCATTGAAGTTCTTCTAATGTGAAATCCAAGTAACATAGGCATCTGCTGATAGAGCTTGTGAACTCTCTAAGGACTGGCTAACTTCATTTCCTTCACCAATCCATCCAATGTATGATAAATGCTCTCAACTTGAGGATGTGACACAGACCCCGCAAGGAATTCCTGCACAATACCATTGATGCTGATCCAGCTGCGCCCTGGTTGCTTCCTCACCCCTTTTTTCCGCATAAACCACCTCATCCCTGAGACATCACCCCATCGACACTCAACTGCAAATGCATTGGACAACATCACATAACCTGCAGAATTTTCCGGATCCACTTTAACAAGCTTTTTAGAAATATCCTGGGCCAACTCTAATTTATTGTGGAGCAGGCAACCCATAAGCAAAGCCCCCCACACAAAATCATTAGGCTTGAAGGGCATGGAGGAAGCAACTTCAAGTGCTTCTTCAACAGAGCCCACTCGCGCAAGGAGATCAATATAGCAAGCATAATGTTCTAATTCAGGTCGCACAGAAAAGCGTTGGCTCATATCTAGGAATATCTGACATCCTTTATCAAGCAACCCTGAGTGACTGCATGCACATAGAACACCAAGGAAGGTTCCTGCATTGGGATGCAAACCGAGCTCCGGAACATCAGAGAAAAGCCTCACTGCCTCCTCTCCTTCGCCATTTATTGCAAGACCCATGATCATGGCATTAATCGAGATAACATCTTTGGTGACCATCTGGTCAAAAACCTCCTTTGCCTTCTCCAAACTCCCACATTTTGAATACATGTATATCAATGCAGTACCTAAATTTGTGTTCAAAGCCAGAACACCTTTGCGCCCCTTAGATTTCATGTATTCATGAACCCACATTCCACAATCTAAATCACCAATTTGAGCACATGCTGAAAGCACACTAACCATCGTAACATGGTTGGGTCTGCAATTATGATTCTCCATCATCAAGCGAAAGACACTCAAAGCCTCCACATGACAAGCATTTTGAACATACATGTTTATCATAACATTCCAAGGAAGCACACTTCTTCTTCCATTATCACCAATCTCATCAAACCTTTCCATACTCTTGTCAATGTTTCCCAATTTACCATACAAATAAACTAGAATGGTGTTGACTGAATCAAGACTTAAATTTTTGGAATCAACATCGTCAATAAATTTCGATAAAATTCTTGCCCATTTCTCAATTTCTACAATCTCGAGATTGGAACATGCAGACAAGGCACTGACCATGGTATCATCTTCCGGCCTCAAACCCTCCTTAACCATCAATATAAAAACCTGTAAAACTTCCTCAGCTTGACCTGATTGGGCACAACCAGCCATCAAAGAAGTCCAACAACAAACCATACCTTTATCAGGCAATTCATCAAACAAGTTACGTGCCGACACCAAATCCTTAAGACCCTTGGCGTAAACAGCAAGTAGACCATTGCAAACAAAAGAATCATCCACAAACCCTGTTTTCAAAACATGGGTATGAATCTGTTTAACACAACGAGCATCACGGACTCGAACACAGGCCTTAAGAAGGAAAGAAAAGGTCAACCCATTAGGCCAAAGCGAGCCCAATTTTAACCTCTTGAAGACAAGGAAGGCATGAGAGCAGAGACCCTCTTCGGCTAAGACTCTGATGATGGCATTGAAAGGGAATATATTGGGTGTGAGTAGTTGATGAAATACTCGAAGAGCGAATTGAGATGGGTAGTGGCCAATGAGACGAGTGGCAATTAGATTGTCTTGGTGTGCACAGACTCGGAAGATGTGAGCATGGATTTGGAGGACATGAGAGTGTGGAAGATGGCCCTGCAAGATGTTGGATAGATCGGTGAAGTTACGAGAGGCTGAACTTGAAGAGAGAGTGTGTAAATGTATGAGGTGAAGAATAGCAAAGTGAGAAGAGAAGTGAGTTTTGGACTTTAGAATGATGGGTAGAGAATGTTGGAAGAAAGCAAGCATCGTTGGAGGAAGCTTTTTGAATGTGTTCCATATTCAATTCATTTTGAAATGCCTTGTCCGGTGAATGAGAGAGAACTCATAGCCAATACTGAAAAAGTGAAAATTGAGAGATTTTGAAATATGAACGTTAAAATAATGTTCAAAGGAAACTATAAACTATAAAGGAAATTTACTCTAATGGCAACACTTCAGAGAGTTATTGTTCCACTAAAGAAAAAGAGAGAGATGCGAGGTTGCAAAGAAGTTGAAGCAACAGGTAGCTGAAATTCGGGCAAGGCCATGAAAAGAGGGGATTATGAATGATGGTAATTAGTGTGCTTGCTCAACATCCACCTTCTCATTTTGATAAAAGAACCATGGATTGATTATTTTGATCTCTCATTAAGTGTTAATCCATTGGCCATAGTGGCTCTGTGTCTAACTCTTTTCTCATCTTTTTCTTTATCTTTAGCAGCCTACAGGGATTGAAGCAAGTGAACGCTTTTGATATTATGTGCGTGGGCTATGGATAGTTTTATGATCCCACATCGAAAACGTAGAAAGACGAGATAGGTGAGCAATGTGTACACTGTACATAAAGCATGGAAAGGCGGAAGAGAAACATACTTACCTGGACGGGGCCAATGGTTGATCAAGAAGGGCCAAGGCCCAGGTTGGTGACTTCTATTGCACTGCACTCTGGAGGGGTGATAATATGTGGTGGAGCCTACGTCATAATCTATCGGCCTGCGTTCGCGCCGTTCCTATCCAATTTTACATCCATTAGATACATGTGTTGAGTGTATGTGGTGGAGCCTATGACATGCATCTAATGGATCTAAAAGTTTCTGCCTGAGTAGCATTATCTATTATGATTTTATAGGCCTTTAAAATTAATTATAATTAATTATTTAATTGGAAATAGAGAGTTATTTTAGATGGATAGATATTTTGTATCATAAAATTGATTTTTTATTTTTTAAAGATATTCAAACACTAGTCTAGTGTATAAAATGTAATAGACTTTTTTAATTTTTTAAGGATATTCAAACACTAAATGTAAAAGTCCAGTGTATGTTTGAGTCTATAATGCACTTAGGAATATAAAATGTAATAGATTTTTTTTTATTTTTTTAAGGATATTCACACTAAATGTAATAGTCTAGTGTATAAATGTAATAAACTAGTGTACGTTTGAGTTTATAATGCACTCAAAATAGTGACTGAATAGGCAAAGTTTTTTGTGGATGAATATTCAAACACAATGCTTAAATGTAATATAGATTATTATGCAATAAAAAATTTTTATATCTGATTATTGAATTTGAATAGTTTATTTGCATGAATCTTAGAAAGCTTTCATCACGTAGTTAATTTAAATTCAGTCTGTAAATCTCTCTAAAATATCAAATATATTCATTCATAAGAATAGAAAATTTTTACTAAAACAATTTGCTTCAAATTATTTTTACTAAACTCGCATGTTGGTCTCCGATTGAACTACAAACCATTTCTCTAGATTTTCTTTATTTAAACATGGTGTTAAAATCTCTGATTTATTTTTTAGGATCCATTTAATAGAATGTCCCCAATATCCACCGATATGCTTCAAAATTTTGGACTGTAGAATTTTTCACTATATATATATTACTCCGTATATGTTTTCCCAATAACAATGGCTTGTTTATTTAGCTTGTACCTGTTTAATTGGAAGGAGAATCTCTCACGTGTGGCATTCCAATGATATATATTGAATCTGAACATTGAAATTCTATTTCCCATCTGAGAATTCTCTTTCAAATACATAGATAATGTAACCTCTCATGTGTTAATACATGATAAAGCACACCAATGTATCTTGATATGCGATTTTGGCCTAAATGATCTATACTGCAAAACTATATTGTAGTAAGATGAAAGCAAGTTGAAGCAATAATGGTGTATTGAGAAAGGATTTGGATAATCTCCAATTATTTCTCTATACAACCATCTCCAATTTTTCATTGAAAAATGAAGTTTTGGTGGGTATGTTGAATTTGGCGGTGGCTTTGGTGGAGAAGAGAAGTGGGTCGGAGGGTTTGTTGAGGGGGTCCAAAGCCTTGGAAGGTGGGTGTGTAGAAGGTGGAGGCCACAGTGCCAACAAAGAGAGGAGGTGGGGGCAGTGGAATTGGCGGGAGGAGGTGGCGATGGTGGGAAGAGATAATATGTGGTGATAGCATGTGGTGGTGGTGGTGGAAAGAGGTGGGGAAAAAAAGGCAGAAAACACATTAGAAGAGTGCATTTGTCCATAAAATAAAGTTTTTTTTTTTTTAAAATTTCATAAAATTTTAAGGGTAATATAGGAAGTACAAACACTCAAAGGTGTTGTGGCAGCGACAGACACATGTCGGATACAGACATACCGAATATATGGTTAGATTGTCCACATTTTTTAATGATTAATTTTTTGAGACAAACATGACCAGAAAACACCAAGGACACTGCAAGATCAATTTGTGAATAATTTTCTTCAAATCATGGGACTCATATCAAATTTTAAAATATAAAAGAGTACAAATGTAAAAATAAAAATAAAAATTAGGCTTAAAAGCCCAACAACAATTTAAGTGTATTTATGTACTGAAATAAAAAATAACATAAAGCATATTCATGTCTTCAGTTTATTCTTTTGTATGAAGTTTTGTTCTCATTACTTACATCAAAATGTAAGCCAAATGAATGAGAGAGAGAGAGAAGGCAAAGAGAAGAAATAGAAGAATTAAAGAAAAAGTGGAGACATCCGCTAGAATGTGTGATATTATTAAGAAATTAGATTTTTTTTATTTTTATTTTTGTATTGTTAGAGGTATAAATATTCAAGTTACGCCCATTTCTAAGAGTTTAAGCTTTTGAAGTAGATAGGTAATTAACATGACATCAGAGCCTCAAGCAGCAGAACGTGCTCAACCAAGTCATCGCACTTGACGTAAGCTTTTAAAGTAAATAGTGTTCAACATGTATAATAATATATTTTTAAATTTTTTTTTTAACATACCTATGTTGATCGTCTTCGTGTCCTATAGATTTGTCATATTGTCATGTTTGATCATGTCATAGCCATATCTCGTGTCCGGATATGTACTTCCTAAATGGTAATAAGGTTAATTCAAGGAGTTGAAGACCATTTTGGCTAATAAGTTCAATTTTTTTGACGAAGCTAACAGGTATTTGGACAGAAGGGGATCATTGTTACCTTACCCAAAGTAAAGGAGAGGAGTGCGTACCTTTTTTACATCTGTTCAAAATATTAAGAGTGCGTTCACTGACGAAAAACGTTTCTTGTTTTCTATTGTCAATTTCTAGAAAGGAAAAAAAAAAAGAGAAAACATAAAAAATGTTAATGGATTTCATGGACCTTAAAATCAAATTTTTTGGGTTCCAGTGTGCTTGAACACATGTCTATATTGGTGGATAAGGGAAGTGGGTCGGAGGGTCTGTTGATTGGTCCAAAGCCTTGGAAGGTGGGTGTGTAATGGAGGCCACAGATTGGGATGTCCGAACAAAAGAGGAGAGGTGGAGTAGTAGAAGTGGCAAGACAGACGATGTGGCAATGGTGATAGGATGTGGAGGTGGTGGAAAGAGGTGAGGAAGAAGCAGAGAACACAGTTTTTTGTAATTTCATAGAATTTTAAGGGTAATCTAGGAAGTACCAACACTCAGAGGTGTCAGACACATTTCAAATACTCAAATACTGACATGCCGAAGATACGATTGGACACGGCTAAAAGTGTTTACATTTTTTAATAATTATTTTTTAAAACGGACATGGCCTGTATACACCAAGGACAAGGCAAGTTCAATTTTAATTTTTTTTAAAATCATGGGACTCGTATCAAAATTTAAAATCTAATAGAATAAAAATGTAAAAAAAATATCCCAAGGGGTTGGCTCAAATGGATAAAGAAATTGACCCTAGTGCCTAGCAATCATTAAGTTTAAAAATCAAATCCTCTGGGGTGCAAACAATTCTTTGGAAGTGAGTGTGTCGTACCCGTATTCCATGTACATGTATGTGCTTCCTAGATGGTAACGAGGTCAATTCAATGAGTTGAAAGGCATTTTGGTCACTATGTTCAATTTTTTTGACAAAGCTAACGGGTATTTGGACGGAAGAGGATTGTTGTTACCTTGCACCAAAGCAAAGGGGAGTACTGCGTAACTTTTTTTATGTACATCCGGTCAAAATGCTAAGGGTGTGTTCACTAACGGAAAACATTTCTTGTTTTATGTTGCCAACTCCTAAAAAGACAAAACAAAACTAAAATCATGTTTAATAATGTTTTTATTTTTCTAAAATGAATTTTTTTTTTTATTTTTGTAAAAACAAAATAGAGAAAACATAAAAAAAGGTGTTTCTTTTGTTTTCGTCATTGTAGTTTAAATTTTTTTTTTCTATTATCACACTAACACTGTTCATTCTAAATAAAATTCATATTACATATTATTTGTAATATTTTATGTACATATTAAATAGTAATAAAAAATATTTTTAAATATATAATATATTATATACTACTTTAAATATTTTTTGAGACAAAAATATTTATGATTTATTATATAAATTCTTATTTATTTTATATAATATTAATAAACTAGCATATTGTCCGTGCCTACAATATTATCAAAAATATAATGTTATTTTTGGTGTGAGGGTAGGTAGATGTGTATGTGTATGTAAATTAGGAGTGAATGTAGTGGGTGAATCGTGATCGTTTAATCGTAAATAGAGAGTTATTTTAGACTGTAAATAAATATAGATATTTTGAACCATAAGATTATTTTTTAAGCATTTTTGACCATTAGATTGTAATTTTTTTTTTAAGAGAGATTCTAACACAATGCTTAAATGTAATATAGACTAGTATATGTCATGCCTACGACACTATAATGTACTCAAAATCGTGACCGTTAAATGGTTAGATAGAGTAATTTTAGACCATAGATAGGCAAATACATTTTGCACCAAGCTTAAATGTGATATAGATTTTTTTTGGAGGAAGATTCAAACACAATGCTTAAATGTAATATGGGTATGTTGAATTTGGCAGTGGCTTTGGTGGAGAAGAGAAGTGGGTCAGAGGGTTTGTTGAGGGGGTCCAAAGCCTTGGAAGGTGGGTGTGTGAAAGGTGGGTGTGTAGAAGGTGGAGGCCATAGTGCCAACAAAGAGATGAGGTGGGGGCAATGGAAGTGGCGGGAGGAGGTGGCGATGGTGGGAAGAGGTAATGCATGGTGATAGGATGTGGTGGTGGTGGAAAGAGGAGGGGGGGAAAAAAGTAGAAAACACACCTAGAGAGAGTATATTTGTACATAAAACAAGGTTTTTTTTTTTTTTGAAATTTCAAAAAATTATAAGGGTAATCTAGGAAGTATGAACACTCAAAGGTGTTGTGGTGGCGGCAAACACATGTCAAATATGGACATGCTGAAGATATGGTTAGACACAGGCTAAAAGTGTCCACATTTATTAATGATTAGTTTTTTGAGATGGACGCAACCCCAAAACACCAAGGACACGACAGGAACAATTTGTGAAATTTTTTTTAAAATCATGGGACTCTAATATCAAATTTTAAAATATAAAAGAGTAAAAATGTATAAAAAAAAAAAAAACATTAGCATATTCACGTCTTCAGTTTGTTCTTTTGTTTAAAGTTTTGTTTTCATTACTTATATCACAATGTAAGTCAAATCAATGAGAGAGAAAAAGAGGAGAAGAAATTTAATTTTTATTTTTGTATTGTTACATGTATAAATATTCAGGTTACAACCATCTCTAAGAGCTTAAGCTTTTAGAGTAGATGAGTAATTAACATGATTTCAGAGTCTCAAGCAACAAGATGTCCTAAGTTCAAACCATGAATAAATGGTGTTCAACATGTATAATAATATATTTTTAATTATTTTTTTTGAATGTACCCATGTTGATCGTCTTCGTGTCCTGTAGATTTGCCATATCGTCGTGTTCGGTCGTGTCATATCTATATCTCATGTCTGTGTATGTGCTTCCTAGAGGGTAATAAGGTTAATTCAACGAGTTGAAGAGCATTTTAGTCAAGGGGATCATTGTTACCTTGCCCAAAGTAAAGGAGAGTAACACGTACATTTTTTACATTCGTTCAGAATATTAAGGGTGCGTTCACTAACAGAAAACGTTTCTTGTTTTCTATTGCCAACTCCTAAAAAGGCAAAACAAAGAGAAAACATAAAAAATGTGTTTCTTTTGTTTTTGGCACTGTAGCTTAAAAACATTTTTGGTACTATTGTCACATGGACATTGTTCATTCCAAATAGAATTCATGTTAGGTATTATTTATAATATTTTATTTACAGATTAAATAGTAATAAAAAATATGTTTAAATATATAATATATTATATAATAGTTTAAATGATATTTAAGACAAAGATATTTATGATTTTTTTTATGTAATATCATATTAATAAATTATTATGCAATAGATTTTTATAATATTATATACCATATTTATATAATAATTGTATATAAATATTATATTATAATTTATAATATGTTATTACATATAAAGATATTGTTTAATATTTTTTATCTATTATAATACACTAAAATATTATATTATAATTCATTTATAATATATTTTATATTTTATTACATATAAGATATTATTTAATATTTTTATTTATTATATACTATATGTTAAATATATTATCCATCACATACTATTGTTATACATAATGCATATACATGTATTTATAAACAAATTTAGTGAGAGCATTTTTATCTAGTATATCTTATTTTGATTCTCTGTTATTCCAAAAAAATAATCATTCATACTTTGTTGGGACATGTCATGGTTGCTTGTTGCACAATTCATAATTTCATTTATGATAAAAGCACGTCTAAATCGTTTATTTCCGTAATATGAAAATGAGAGTGTCACACTTGAAAAAAAAAGAATCAATTAGTACCACTACACTTCATATCCTAGACTTACTCAAGATGAAATGCTGACTGATGAATGGAGTTTGAAATCCAATCACAAATGAGTTATGAAACAACTTTCATAAGGGTGATTCATAATGTTATGCGGTTGTTATGACTTTTTTATTTTTAATAATACTGTTATTACTAATATCACTATGACTTTAAATTGGATGTTGTATGTTATGTTCATGTACTCCGTATTAGGATTTGTGACAGACTTTAAATTGGATGTTGTATGTTATGTTCATGTACTCCGTATTAGGATTTGTGACTTGAAATTGGTTGTTTTATTTTATTATATGTATTGTTAGAATTTGTGACTTTAATATTATATGTTATTGTATTGGTTCTCCTCTTTCAAGTTATTTTTGTTTTTATATTATATAAAAACTAAAATTGTATAGTATAATAGCATATTAATCACCGTCTGAATTATTAGTTCAGTTGTGTTAAAGCTTGGGTTATAGATAGAGTTTTATGATCCCACATCGAAAACATACAAAGACGAAATAGCTGAGCAATGTGTATATAAAGCATGGAAAGGTGAAGGAGGAACATACTTACCTGGACAGGGTCAATGGGTGATCAAGAAGGCCCATAGTCTAGGTTGGTGACTTCCATTGCACACAGGAGGGGTGCCTGCCTAAGGTCTACCCAAGTGGTGGAGCCTATGTCATAATTTGTGATAGAGGGGCCTGCGTTCGCGCGGCCCCTGCCCAATTTATAGTATGAAGTTTTTTATTTATTTTTATTATAAGTTACACTTTGTTTTTGAGGTCCGAAACCTTATTTATGGGCCTTGTACTTTACCTAGACGGGGTGATTCTAATGGCCTAAATTGGTGATCTTCATTGCATGGGTGCTTAAGAATTTTTTTTATTATTATAGGCTATACTCTGTTTTTGAGGTCTGAAACCTTATTTATGGGCCTTGTAAAATCAAATTTTATGGGCTGCTAAGTCCCTATTTGGTATCTCTTATTAGTGAAAACTAAACTTTTTACAAGACTTTTTTTATGCAGAGATAGAATTGTGATACAGGGTTAATCTATTTTTTGGCTTTTCTTTGTTCTTTGTTAAGAGGAGTCCTTTCTTTTTCCTCTTTTCGTTCTATTTATAAATCTTTCTTCTTCTTGCCCTCATCTTTCAGGTGGGCTAGTCCCTTCTCTGTCCCTTGGATATTTCTGGAGCCTCATCCCTTGCCATCATTATGTCTTCTGGGCCTTTTTCGGGCTTTATCCGTGCGTGGATGACCTTATCCTATGAAGCAGGAGGTGGGTCGTGATAATGATGGCCCAGCAAGTGGTAGGCATGTGCCTATCAGGGTTGGCCTTATCTTGAATGATGATAGCCCACGTCATTTTGACCAATTGTGGTGGGCTAGGCTTTTGCTGGTCACTTGGGCTTTGGGGTTGGGCTTGTTTTATGCTAGTGTGACGGCCCAATCCCTGTTTACTGCTACTTTATTGGATCCCACTGAAACAATTTACGTTGGGAGTATTTTAGCGATTGTAATTTGATTTCAAGAGGCTTCGACTTCCAAACATTTAATTCCACTCTATAATAAAGAATATAAAATATTTAAAAGAAATTGCTTCAAATTAGGTTGAAATCTATAATTTATTTTTAAGGATCTATTTAACAGAGAATATCCCCAATATCATTTTTTTTGTTTTTTGAATAACAATGGCTTGTTTATTTAGCTTGTATGCTTGCTCTGATTAGACAAACTAGAAAGCGCACACACTTTTATGAATAAGTCATATCTATGTCGTGACAAATTATAAAACACATACTTTTATGAAAGAGTCATATTTGTGTCGTGTCCGTATCGGAGTCATATATGTGTCGTGTTCGTATCGGATATCAACACTCCTCAGACATGTGTATGGCACTTCATGTAAGTGTTGATAATTGAAAATTAAATTTTATCACTTTCTGGCATTTCTTACATAAGCCTTGTATAAACAAATATGTGTAAAGTAGTCATGCCCGATCTTGAAAATAATATGACCACATTCTAAAGTGTTCAACTTTTTTCTTTAAAAAAACTTAGCATTATATATATAGTCACAAGTGAAGCATAAAATAATACGTGTTTATTTAAAACAAAAACATTGTAATGACGAAGTAGTGAAATAATAATATATATGATATTAGAATCATTACATTAGGGCATAACTTCATTTTCTAAATTATGTGAGAGCAACTCTTAGTATAGAAATTAGAAATGAATTAAAATTCTATAATATTTTTACTCAATATATTTATATAAATAAAAATTCATATTTGTACATAGTCATGTTCATGTTGTACCGGGTCAGGGGGTTTGTTGAGGGGGTCCAAAGCCTTGGAAGGTTCGTATGTAGAAGGTGAAGGCCACAGTGCCAACAAAGAGAGGAAATGGGGGCGAAGTGGCGGGAGGAGGTGGCAATGGTGGGAAGAGGTAATGCGTGGTGATAGGATGTGGTGGTGGTGGAAAGAGGTGGGGAGAAAAAGCAGAAAACACACATGGAGAATACATTTGTCCGTAAAACAAAGTTTTTTTTTTTTGGTTGAAATTTCATAAAATTTTAAGGGTAATCTAGGAAGTACGAACACTTAAAGGTGTTGTGGTGGCGGTAGACACATGTTGGATACGGACACGCCAAAGATATGGTTAGACACGGCTAAAAGTGTCCACATTTTTTAATGATTAGTTTTTTGTGACGGACACAACCCGAAAACACCAAGGACACGGCAAAACATCTTTCAAGACATGGCAGGATCAATTTGTGACTAATTTTTTTAAAATCATAAGACTCATATCAAATTTTAAAATATAAAAGAGTAAAAATGTAAAAATAAAATAAAAAAATTAGGCTTAAATGCCCAACAACAATTTAACTATATTTATTTACCGAGATAAAAAAAATAACATAAGCTTATTTATGTCTTTAGTTTGTTCTTTTGTCTAAAGTTTTGTTCTCATTACTTATAACAAAATGTAAGCCAAATCAATAAAAGAGAGAGAGAGAAGAAGAAAAAGAAGAAGAAGGAAAAGAGAAGAATTAAAGAAAAAGTGGAGGCATCCACTAGAATGTGTGATATTATTAAGAAATTGAAAAAAGTTGATTTTTTATTTTTGTATTGTTAGAGGTGTAAATATTCAAGTTGCATCCCATCTCTAAGAGCTTAAGTTTTTGGAATAGATGGATAATTAATATGGTATCAGAGCCTCAGGCAGCAGCACGTCTTGGGTTCAAATTTTTTCGTCACCCTAATTAAAAATTATCACTCAGTCCCTAAGAGGGCCCATGTAAGTGCTCAACCAAGTTGTCACACTTGAGGTAAACTTTTTGAGTAAATGGTGTTCAACATATATAACAATATATTTTTAATTATTTTATTAATGTACCCATGTCGATCGTCTTCATGTCCTATAGATTTGACATATCGTCATGTTCGATCGTGTCATACTCGTATCTTGTATCCGTATATGTGCTTCCTAGACGATAATAAGGTTAATTCAATGAGTTGAAGAGCATTTTGGTAAGTAAGTTCAATTTTTTTGACAAAACTAACGTGTATTTGGACAAAAGGGGATCGCAGTTACCTTGCCCAAAGTAAAGGAGAGTAAAACATACTTTTTTTACATCCGTTCAGAATATTAAGGTGCGTTCACTAATGGAAAATGTTTGTTGTTTTCTATTACCAACTCCTAAAAAGGCAAAACAAAGAGAAAACAAAAAAAATAAAAAATGTGTTTATTTTGTTTTCGGCACTATAGCTTAAAAACATTTTTGGTACTATTGTCACACGGACATTGTTCATTCCAAATAAAATTCATGTTAGGTATTATTCATAATATTTTATGTACATATTATGTCATGTCCCGATTTTTTACTCTCGAAAATCGAGAGGTGATCGTGTTACACGTCATCACCTTGCATCAACAATCTCTCTATAGTATCCCATTTGAACATTAAGTTGTCATATCCCAATTTTTGACTCCCGGAGACCGTGGGTGAACCCGTCCATTAAACCCTAATGAACTCTTTAATCCCTTAAGTTACCGCGAAAGCTTAATCACATAGTTACACATGTATATACACAACTCACCATCATTCAACCTCAATGGGCCCCACACCTAGCCATGTAAGCACATCCAATATAATGTGGACTGTATATATTTGCACAATCGAAAGTGTCATTTCGCACGATCGAAAAACTATTCTCGCAGAATTGAAAATCAAGTTTTACATAATCGAAATGGTCGATCAATCGAAGTTCATGCGTAGTTCTATCGAAACCCTCCTGGAATTTGACCTAACTTCTACTGAAATTCTCGATACCATTTTGCACAATCAAAATTGTCTTCGGCAAAATCCTGAAAACTCACACTTCTTCCATTTTATGTCCCATTTTCATTCTAACAACTTGGGGTCATCCATATAACTTAGCAACATAATTGAAATAGTAATTCTCATACATTCCATGTAAATAAACCCTCAAATCATAAACAAAAGATTCATTCATATTTAGAACAAAATTGTGCATTTACAAATGTGGTCTCCCAAGTTCATAATCATCATATGAATTATATGTATATTGTTTAAAAATATTAATAATTCAATTATGACTACAACTATAATGAATCAATATGCCACAAGCTGGCATGGATAGCCACATATAAGATATCCAAAAATAAGTCCAAAATACCAAAAAGGAATTCCACTTGGACTTTCATACACCATCCGTCATTGGCGTCTTATCTGTAAAAAGTTTGGAGGAGAGGGGTGAGCTATGCCCAGTAAAAATGCCCTAACTCACTTAGACATCAACCCGACACCGACTTATATGATATGCAACTATGATATCGCTACACTACATGACATGTATCAATATTCTCATGTTCAACACTTCACAAATGCAATTCAACAATTATGCATTTAAACCATACCACATGCTTAATAGTTAGAACACATAAGTATCAAGATATTTATATCTTATTCGGTCATAATCCGATACATAGACATGATTAGTTAACTCCGACGATCATGTGGTGTTGAAAAACTCTGACGATACTCGTATGATTGAGCAACTCCAACGGTCATACATTCATGACATTATATAAGCCTTGCACTAGTAATTGGGCAACTCTGACGATCACTACACTTGGGGTATGATTGGACATATCCGACGATCATCCCGTTGTGAGTATCCTCATCACCTCAAACACATGGTTGGTCACGTCCGAATTCCATGTATAACATACTTAGACAACACTCTGATATACATGAATACATGCTCATAAGACACATAGTTCACATATCATATAATTCTCATGCTCTTCGATGCACATTCTTACTATAATAATTCTAGCATGCATTTCATCTACACAATTCACATATAGCCACATATATGCTTCAACTCATGCATATTGATCACATGTATGCTTGCACAATTTATACAATTCCAATTTACCAAAATCCTAAAATTGACGGCATGATATAATTTGATTCATAAACTCATGCATATATGCTTCAACTCATGTATATTTTACTTTGTCATTTCAACATACAAACTAAAATGATATAATTTGATTCATAGAAAGTTGAATTATTAATGCTCTTTAGCTCTTGATGGTAGTAAGACCAGTTAACTGGACAAATTCAAACTGTTTAGTAATTGGGCATCTCAATTTTAGAGGTTGAGTGCTTCGGACTAGTTTGTGCTGGATTTCACATGACCTGAGAAAAGGGGTCTGGCAAAACCATGTGGCTAGTTCTCTGTCTAACAAATTAAATTAGCCTAGTTGATCTGGATCTCAAGGGCCATGGTGCTAATTTCAATAAAATTAGTCTTAGTCTTACAAATCAGGAAAGTTGTGAAGTTTTGTTAATGTTAATTTGTGGGTTGCTCTTGTTTGAACAGCCTAGGTAAGCTGGTATTTCCTTGTGAGCGAGTTGATGCGAGGTGGGGCAAGTTGGAGTGTGAAGAGCGCGCATGTGATCTACAAGGAACTTCAACAAATTTTGGCAATGAAATACATTAAATGAGAAAACTCATTATTGTGATTTACAGGAGGAGATTAACAAATGATGGAGTTTCTGTTATTATGATGTTATTGTAGTACATGGGAATTTTTCTGTAATTAATTATAAAACATGTAATCATATTGGCAGTTGATGCAATTAATTATAATACATGCACTCAGAATTGGAGGAAGGGTCTTTCGCTTTGCTTCACTGGTTTAAGCAGGGGATGAAATGAAACGAAACGAAACGGATCATAAGTGGATTGATGTAAATCACAGTTTAGATCCATAAATCGGATCATGAATTTGTATGAAGGATTATTTTGATCTCTCATTAAGTGAGAATCTATATGAAGGATTTGTTAATTCATTGGCCTTGGTGGTTCTTATCTCATATTTTTCTTCATTCTTTGTTATAACATCATGGTGTTATGTTATAAACACCAGAAATAGGGGAGTAGCAAGTGAAGGCTTTCACACATATATATATATATATATATATATATATATGGTTGAATTGTTGTATTGAAGGTCGGTTGGTATTTTAATGATCCCACATCGAAAAGTTAGCAAGGCGAGATAGGTGAGCAAGGTGTATATAAAGCATGGAGTGGTGAAAGAGCAACATACTTACCTGGACGGGGTCAATGGGTGATCATGAAGGCCCATGGCCTAGGTTGGTGACCTCCATTGCACTCAGGAGGGGTGCCCGCCTAAGGTCTACCCAAGTGGTGGAGCCTACGTCATAATTTGTGATAGAGGGGGCCTGCGTTCGCGCGGCCCCTGCCCAATTCTTAGTATAAAGTCTTTTGGTGTTTTACTTGATATGGGCCTCATAATTCTTATATAACCACATTTTGGTCTTGATAGAACCACAATTTGAAGTTTTGTTTAATATTTTTCTATCTTTCACCAGAAAACCGTCTATAAAATGTGAATGTTTGTAACTACAAAATATCCACCCCTCAAAAAGGTTATAATAACTTAATTGCCTGAAGTTTGAGCCCTCAAAAAGGTTATAGAATGAATGCTCATAAACAAGAGAAACACCGAACTGACAGATCACTGCTTCCAAAAGTAAACAAACAATGAACGAGCATATTCCTTTGTTTGTTTATCAGGTGAACGAGCTTGAGAACTGTGCTTTCTTTCTCTTGGCTTTCATTGCTTGCACGCTACTTCAATTTCTATGTTGGATAGTTGTGATTGATTAAATGTGAACCTCCGCAGCTTTGATTTCTAAAAGATGGGTTCACTTTCCCACATTTGTGCAAGAATAAGAACGAAAATTTCATTTATATTGACATTTTCGATAAATATTGACAAAATATAGGTTCCAAGGCCCATCCTGACTGCAAAGTTACAAGGGCATCATTACTTCCTTCAGCCCCAACACGCAGGCTGGGCAATAATAGTAACAACATCTATGTTTATGTCAAAGAGAAAAAAGTACTGCAGTAACAAACAATATGAGATGCATCCTTTAGGGTAAGAGCAGAATTTCGGCCCATACTCCCATTACACATTGCTAGCTTACTGTCCCAAACATATTTAAACATGTAACAAATACATGTATATACAGATGGAAACAAGTAGAACCAAAGCGGCTTTCAAGCACCTTGCTCATTACCAGGGTCCACCGCAAGCCTCATTCTCTACATTGCTTGGTAAAGAGAGAAGTTCCATAAGCTCCAGCCGATACTCGAGGCCTCTGAGGTAATGTCCCAGTAGCATGCACCTTAAAGAGAGGAGGAAAAATTAGACTCCCAGAAGCTAACAGTCTCCAACGAGGATGGAATAAAATGCATACAAATGTTATATTTTGCCTAGTTCTGAAGTATAAGCTTGACGAGTATGTTCCAGCAAAGGAGCCAATTGGCCTGAATAACTTCCTACTCGTACGGTTTTCCTGACACCCCACCTACCTATGATTTGCATTTCTCTTCCTTCCCCTCACTTCTGAGTCCCATCCTTAATTCCCAAACATTTTGCTAATGCTCAAAGTTGGAACAATTGTTCTAGGACTAGGTTTTCTCTACTGAAGCAGAGAAGCATTTAAATGGGAAATGAGTTTATACTAGCTAAACAGCATAAGGGGCAATGCAAAACCCAAATTTTATGCAAGTCGACTTAAAAGTAAATCAGAGCACAGGCAGCAATAAAAAAACAACCTTCATGTTGGTCAAAAATGTTAAAAGTCATGTTTCAGTATGAACATGTACATGGTTTGGACATTGGAATGGTGTTTAAATCCAGATTGAGACTTTGACAGGTTAACCAAATTAAGTTAAAGGTGAAGACAAGTGGAAACTTGGCCTTTTGTTTTCCAGAAGGGAGGACCTGTTTCCATGACCAAGATGGCTGCTTCTATAGCCGCATTGAATGAGGGAAAGCTATGAAAACAAGCCATTTCGGCAGTGGCAATGGCCATTACCTTTCATATATTGATAGAAATTGGGGAAGATATTGGAATACTAGGGGAAGTCAGCCCATATAATTGAATAATGAGAAAAGCTAGGTTCCCAACATTCAGTGAAGAATTTGGCATTTCTGGGAAGTTCAGATTATGCCAAAATAAATAAATAAAATAACAAAGCAAAACAAAGCGTTAAAACTCAAAAAAATTATAACAGATTTATGGAAAATCCAGAAAGAGCTGGGTGGACGAGATCTAAAACAAGCAATGAAGCATAATAAGAAGAGAAAGAAAGGAACTAGTCTAACCAAAACAGTAGACGAGCCAGATAGTCACGAGTTAATGAAATGAGGGGCTGGAATTGAATTGAAGTGTTCTCAACGAGATCAATGCAATCTTCTTCAATTCCAACATTTACAATTCCAGTTGAGGAGTTCTCTGACAGAGGAGGAGCCTTGGAGTGCATCTTAGGAGAAAGGGTTGCAAGGAGACCATGGACCACAGAGTGCATCGTTTCCTTCAATTCAGGGCATGATGGTTCTGATAGCTCTGCTACCTGTTCATAGAAGTCCAATATCAATCACAAAGGAAATAAAAGAATTGTAGAAGGAACTATGTCACATGATATGATTAAACCAACACCTGAAGTCATTGCTAAAGAGAACAGATTATATAGAAAAAGAAAAAAAAGTTAACAAAAATTGAGAATAAGATCCATGCCAACTACATGATCCCCACAGCCAAAGATATCAGTGTAAGATGAAAATTTCTAAGAATAAGATTAAGTGCATCACAATCTAACAGAAGAGGAAGATGTAATATATATATACACATACACATACATATAAAATCATGTTGCTAAAAGTTATGATACACGGACTTGGGTACATGTATCGAGAGT
Source organism: Cornus controversa (assembly GCA_026545225.1). Lineage (NCBI taxonomy): Eukaryota > Viridiplantae > Streptophyta > Magnoliopsida > Cornales > Cornaceae > Cornus > Cornus controversa. The sequence continues at coordinate 39,437,466 of CM048853.1, forward strand.
AGGTGTGTATGAAGCGTCAGACCTTCCCAAATCCCTAATATAAGGATACAGGGACTTGGCTTAAATTTGTATCCAAAACTCTTTATTTATTTATACATATAAATAAATTTTGATCCAACTTTTGGATACGGGTACGTGGAGTTATGGACACGTCTTGTGCATTGCACTACATAAGATACTATATAATAGGATAATGTATGATTCTATTATTCTTTTTTCTCTTTTTGAAAGGGAATCTCATCTATCTCAGAATTAAGAAATACTTCTTTACTATAAAATTTGAACTTTTCTTCTTCTTCTATCATCACATATATAGGATTTGGGCGTCCAATTAGGGGATGTGTTGAACATATATCCCACACTCATAGCCATGTCATCTCATGTTGACATGGGAACGTTGAGGGGGATTGGTGAGTCCATGTAAGACAGGCTATAACCCAAATTTTGGGACTAAGCAATTCCAACCTTTAAACCAAACAACATGAATTAGGATTAAAATTAAGCAGCATGACCATGTAAAATATTGATATTTAAAAGGCGATGGGTAAATGAGGTAAAAAGATGGATTAATGAGCTGAAAGTATATGGACTAATTAATCATTGAGCCAAGACTTGGGAACAGAGACAACAGCGAAAATTCTTCATTTGTAAGAAAGCATAGAGGAGTAAGGATAAGTTCTACTTTTCCACCTCAAAGAGAACAAAGTCCTAGAAACTTATGTCAAGGCAATAAGTCTTTCTTTTGAAATAAAAAATAAAAAATTCCAAAGAAGTTCTATACTGCTTGGAGTTCCTTTCATGCCCTTCTTCAAAATTGATTTTTCTAAAATTCCAAATAATTTGTAAAAAATCATAAATAACCTGTGTAATTCTAAATTATTCAAATATTTGTATGATAAATTTACCTAGAAATTAGGAAATCTAAGTACGTCACCGAGTTCACTGAAAAATTACCAACATTGGAAAATAACGAATTTCCTTCACTTGTTATGTTTATGGAGTCAATCCGGTGTAATTAAAAACCTGGAGGTAAAATACAAAATCCATATACGAATGAGAGAATGCTATATAGGTATTCTGAAGTTATATGGGTAAAAATGACATAAAAATTATCTCAAGTGATTCTTGAACTTTACTTGAAATATTTATTAAATGTAGGAGTTTATTATCCTAATAAACTTGTTAGCAAATAAACTTTTGAGCTCAAAAATCCAAAAGAAGAGTTAGGCTATTGTTAATATATATTATATATACACACAGAGCCTTATCCTCAGTTTTGGTCAAGAAGACAGCAAAGAACAACAGAGAACATGGAATTTTCCATTCCTCTCTCGTCTTCTAGCCGATCAACCAGTGCATATGGGAAGTTGACAAATAAAAAGTGGAAATCACATTCTCAATCTAAAAGAATTACTATAACATAGTCACTCTGATGCAGACTTGTCTATAGGCTTTTTGAAATACAGTAAATTGCTTCATAATAAAACAAAACTCAAGGAGTTTAATGTGAAAACTGCAACATCTGATGCTAGCATATGACTACGAATAAAAGGATAGCAAAAAGAAAGTACAAGAGATTCTTCTTCTAGTACCAAAGCACTTCTGTACCAAGAGAAAACCAACTTCAGTGAGTCCTATAGTTTATTGCTAACCTTTTCTGGTTGTAGTGATCTTAAGTAATCCAGCAAATCATTCTTTTCTTCCCCAACAAACTGTTGCATTTGAAGAGCTGCAGTCTTCCGCTTGACTTCATGAAGCTCCTGGAATAGGAGAAACAGAAGACTTATTTGTATGATAAATATCCATTACCGCAAACCTATTGCAGAAAAAGAAAAAAACTTGGAAGAGGCAAGAAAATAATGCAGCGAAACCATGGTAGCTCCAAAGCTAAAGGGCATAAGATTTCCATTGTTAACCATAGGATATAAAGAGTTCCAATAAAATATGCTAACAGATTCAATCAAAAGATTATCCAGTGAGTAAATGGAAATTACTTGTAATTTAATATACAATTCTTTTTTGCTGTAGAAAAAGGGAAAAATTAGATTTTGGTGACCAAAATTGAAATTTTTTGCTTTTTAGTGACCTTAAACACAAGAAAAGATAGATAGTAACCAAACTTAGAAACTAATTGCAGATTAGTGACTATTTTAATTTAATGTCTTAAATACCCTTTCAATAAAAAAAGGACACTTTTAACTTTTTAACAGTAGGGTTACTAGTTTGTGTGTGTGTCACACACATATATGTCTGCACCATAGTCATTCAAAATAATGCCAATTCTTTATGCTCTCCCTGTTGTCCGTTGATGGCTTCATGAATTGGGAGATTTGTTGATGGAAATTGATGCCTGCAAATAGAGATACCTCCCATGCGTGCACAATGGTATCAATGGAACAGATGAAAATAGGTTTGCAGTCATTAACTTTGCAATGAGGTGATGTTGGTTGCTGCGCTGTATAACTAATAAATACAGTATATATATATATATATATATATATATATATATATATATATATATATATATATATCCGCTAATCATATCACCACCGCATTGCGTAACTAAGAAACCCTAAAACACAACGAAATCAAAAAAGGTTTGGTGTTGAGAATGGCATGGACAATCAATTCCAACAGCAGAAAAACAACAATGGCTCTGGCAAGGGCTCCATGGAGATTGACTGAACAAAGTTCAAAATTTAAAACAAACAAAAATTGTTAATGGAAGGGCATTTAGGATATTAAATTAAAATGGTCACTAATAGGCAATTATTTTTTAAGTTTGGTTACTATCTATCTTTTCTTAAGTTTAAGGTCACTCAAAAGCAATTTTTTTCAATTTTGGTCACCAAAATTTAATTTTCCCTAGAAAAAATGATGCTCTATTCAATTTTTTTCTAACCATTTTTTTTTCTATTTCTTTGCTTAGATTTAATAGACAAGTTTTTTAGACTAAACTGCAGTAGTGGCTCAAGAAAGTTCCTAACACATGGAAAATTTTCAACCAATATTCAAATGAAATATGAACTTTCCACCACTTCATTGTGGGTTATGCAACAAATTGATCAATTTATCCTTCTTGCACTACTTGGTGCTTTACATTCAATTAATTAGCAACTAATTTCAAGTATTCCTCACTTAAACCCAATAAAAATCTACCTTCTTCCATTGGTGTATTTATTTTGAAAAAAGGAAGAAACATGCAATAAAACCAAACTAATGCCTCTACTCACGAGTGCCAACAAAATGCTCTACCAGATTATATAGTGATTTTTGTATTATCAACAGATTCATACTACAGCAATCCTTGTACCACTTGAAAATAGAGAACCACATGAACCCGTTGAGTTCAAGAATCACAAAGGAAGTTGTATGAAGACATTCATATATGACCTTTTCACTTGAATTTTTCCCCTTAGAAGTTTCTTTTTAAGTGAATATATTTTTATATGTTGAGAAATAAGCCTCCAATCACGAACCACCAAATATTCCGATGTGATGATAAGTAAACAAGCACGAAGAAATTGGCAAGAACACACCAAGAATTATACGTGGTTCGGCAAAACAAGCCTACGTCCACGGAGAGCCCGATTTCATTATATAAATTGTAACAGTACAAGTAGAAAGATTGTATCAAGAGTATGCTAAACTCTCAACCCTTAAACCTTATACACCCAATCTCACTCAAAAGGAAATCACAAATTCTAAACAAGAATTCTCTCTCTAAGTGTCCTCTCAAAATCAATAAGAGTGTTGCCTCTTCTCTTCTCACTTCCCTCAACCTATAACATAGGTAACTATCTATAGAACCTAAAACTCAATTCCTTGGTGGACTAGGATTACAATTCCTTAGAGCCCAAAACTTGCCTAAAAAGTAATTTCCTTCCTTAAGACCAAAACTTGCCTACTAAGAAATTATCTAATAAGATACAACTCTATAATAGAAACCTAATCACAATAGGAATTTGAGTCAACCTAACAAATCTCCCCCTTGGCAAAAATTTTGACAAGTCTTCAATACACGAGACTCCCGTCTGCAAATCCACAAACGATTCAGCAGCCTTTCAAACTCCAGCTACATAACCAGAATCAAGTATGAAACAATACTCCCCTTGATCCACACAGCCAATGTATTCATGTAGCAGTATCAAGTCAACACTATCAAGTGACTTTAGAAGGGGGCTTCGATGCAACCCTTCTCCAAGCAGGAACCTTCATCTCACCCTCGTCTGTCCGGAAACGTGCAACCCGTGTCTTCGATAAATCAAACGAAACACGTCTCAAGATCTTGTTACCATGTGCACCCCGTTTCCTATCCACAATCGAAGTCTGAGCGCCATTGGCACTCCCCACCAGACGATACAAACCTCCACTCTGTTCTCCTCGCATTAATACCATGCAGCCCTTGGTGATCTTCATGACTCCCCCTACAATGGAGCACTTGTAGCCCATGGAGTCCAACCGGCTCAAGGAAATTAAATTACACCGCAACTTGGGTGCATAAGCAGCATCCCCCAAAGCGCGTTCCACCTCATCAAACATTTTGAACTTCACCGTTCCCACGCCTTCAACGGCACACTTGTCACCATTAGGCAATGTCAAAGAACTACCATCAAGTTCTTTAAATGAATCAAAACATTCTTTCACAAAGCAAATATGGTTTGATGAACCCGAATCTAAAAACCACTCATGTTGAGTAAGAGTGTCACCTTTGGAAATTGTGAGAACATCACCAAAGTTATTATCACAAGCATATGCGGTAGATCCATTCTCAAAGCCGCCATCATCCTTCCGCTTTACAAATGGACAGTTCTTTCTAATGTGGCCCCACTCATGACATCTGTGGCACTGCTTACCCTTTTCTCCACCCCTTGATCTAGACCTGCTGTTATCACTAGATCCCTAGTTAGTCTGCCTTCCCCTATTCTGCCAATGAGCAACCATAGCCGAACTTGAACTCTCATCAATGGGAGATTTTCTTTTGTCGTTGGACAAGAGAGTCAACTCAACTTCCTCCATCTTCAGCGTATCCTTGTCATACAAGACGGTAGTCACTATATTCTCATAGGAATCTGGAAGTGAAGTAAGAAGTAATAGGACTTTGTATTCTTCTTTAATTTTCACATCGACCTTTTCAAGTTGATCAACAATTCCATGAAATTCATTCATGTGCTCCAAGAGGTTTCCGCCTTCCTTCATCTTTAGCTTGTACAAATCCTGCTTTAGATTAAGTTTAGTTGTGAGACTTTTCGCTAAATAGAGCTTCTCTAGCTTCTCCCACAATTTCGGCGCCGAATCCTCTCCATTAACATTGTTAATGATGTTATCCCCAATACAGAGTCGAATAGTGCTAACACACCTTGACTCTATATCCTGCCAATCATCAACTGACATTTTTTCTGGCTTTCCATCCTTCTCTTTCAACTCCCGCGCTAAGCCTTGTTGAACTAGGATGTCCTTCACCCTCCCTTGCCATAGGGTGAAGCTACCCTTACCAAATCTCTCCACCTTGTATTGTGTAGCAATATTACAGGCCATGATTGTCACAAGTGCCCAAGACGAACAACACCCGTATTATGAAAAAAAAATCTAAACAAGAATTTTATCAAATACCTTGTGTGAACCTTGAAGCTCTGATACCAGTTTGTTGAGAAATAAGCCCCCAATCACGAACCACCAAATATTACGATGTGATGATAAGTAAACAAGCACGAAGAAATTGGCAAGAACACACCAAGAATTATACGTGGTTCGGCAAAACAAGCCTACGTCCACGGAGAGCCCGATTTCACTATATAAATTGTAACAGTACAAGTAGAAAGATTGTATCAAGAGTACGCTCAACTCTCAACCCTTAACCCTTATACACCCAATCTCACTCAAAAGGAAATCACAAATTCTAAACAATAATTCTCTCTCTAAGTGTCCTCTCAAAAACAGTAAGAGCCAAATTCCTTTGTGGACTAGGATTACAATTCCTTAGAGCCCAAGACTTGCCTAACAAGTAATTTCCTTCCTTAAGACCAAGACTTACCTACTAAGAAATTATCTAATAAGATACAACTCTATAATAGAAACCTAATCACAATAGGAAGTTGAGCCAACCTAACATTATATAATGTCAACACAATCACAACCCATGTGCAAGCACCCTAAGCTCCCATGCTAAAACACAAATCACCTTAACATCAACTAAATATAAGCTCCAGTTATCCAAAAAAAAACTTAATATATTATAAGTTCCAAAATAAGAACTTATATAACATATTACTGCATATAGATTCACATTAGTTTCCACCAGATAGAATGTGGAATCACACTATGTAGATAGTTTAACTGGAAACCACATACGCTGATAAGTTCTAGTGCTTCTATAATGCCTACGAGATCTATATCTTTAATTAATCTGAGTAAATCTACTGTAAAAATTAACACATTCTTTTAAGTGAACGAAGCAAATCTCTCAATTACATGAATCACTATTTCATACCTTTTTCACAGAAGATAAATGAGACTGCAAATTTAAAATATATCGTTGAGCTTCGGGAGTGATTTCTCCAAGACCTTGAATCCCAATATTCTCAGATGCGTTTACAAATTTTAGTAGCTCATTTTCTCCAGATGCTGTGGCTTTTCTTTCATTATCAGGCAGCATTCCTCGTGCTTCAAGTTTTGAATCTTCTGTTATTTGTTTTTCAGTACGTCCTTCATACATATCAAGGTTCCTTTCAAGACAAAGCCTATATTCAGCATTCCGCAATGTATACCTGCCATATAAGAAGACTACCTAGAATTAATTGACATCCATTGGTAAGGAATGAAAGAAAAAGAAGGTTGTGAGGAGAGAGAGAGAGTGTGCGCTAAAGATGTCTTAATATTATATCTAGCATTGTAACTGACTATAATTAGAGTTTTTGTCATCTAACTAATGTTCACTGATGTAACATTCTTAAACTAGAAGGGGAGATGCCAAATATAGGCTTTGTGGGATGATATAGTGGAAGAACAGAAAATTTGGACTCATGTGGCTACCCTAGGAAGCACGGACAAGCCTAAAAAGACAAAGAATCTGTGTCGGACACAGACACGCGTCGGACACACCCCGACACGTGTCGGACATGCCAAAAAACGTGTCTGAATTTTTTTTATTTTTTTAAATTTTCGGACATAGCGCGGACATGCGTCCAACACGCCATGAATTTTCGGATACGACACAAACACATGTTGGACACGCCAATTTTTTTTTCTCTTTTTCCTCTTGTTATCATGAATCTTTTCTCATCCATGGATTTACTTTATTTTTCACTAATCCCTAATTCTTTTTCTAACAAAACCCTAATTTTCTTTGTTCCTTTGCTTTTTTTCTCTTTTTTTAGCCTCTTTCTTTCTTTCTTTTTTCCCAGCAAAACAAAAGTTCTAGAGAGGTTGTTTTAACAATTCAACTACAGCACATCTCATCTCTTCACTTTCGTTCTTTTTTGCTCCTCTATCTTTTACATGTGACTTTTTGATGATGCTCTTGTATTTGGAGTAAGCTGGAATGATGTTTAAATGATAAGAGTAGCTTTTATTCTAATGTCTCATTTTTATTTGGTTTTATGACTTTATGACATCGCTCTCTTATAATTATTGTTGTTATGAAGTAGATTCAATTGTATACTTATGACTTATGATTTGTGAATTTTTTCTTTGTTAGGTTGATGAAAAATAATATTACTTTTAATTTTTTAAAGTACAACATCATATATTATATAAAAATATATATTTATTATTTGCCGTGTTCGCATCCTAATTTTTTAGGATTTGCCGTGTCACTATGTCCGTGTTGTGTCGTGTCGTATCTGTTTCCGTGCTTCTTAGTAGCTACCGTCTGTATCCAAAATAATTGCAAGATCTCCAATCTACTTTTCTTATCCTAGGAAGCACGGACACGACTAAAAAGGCAAAAAATCCGTGTTGGACACGAATACACGTCGGACACATGTCGGACACGCCAAAAAACGTGTCTGATTTTTTTGAATTTTCGGACACGGCGCGGACACGTGTCCGACACTGCTTGAATTTTCGGACATGGCGCAGACATGTGTTCGACTGCTTGAATTTTCCGGCACTGCTTTATTTTTTTGAATTTTCGGACATGGCGCGGACACGTGTCCGACACTGCTTGAATTTTCGGATACGGCGCGGACACGTGTCCGACACTGCTTGAATTTTCCGACACTGCTTGAATTTTCTGACACGGCGTGTACGACACTGCTTGATTTTTTTGAATTTTCGGACAAGGCACGGACACATGTTGGACACGCCAATTTTTTTTTTCTCTTGTTTTCATGAATCTTCTCTCTTCCATGAATTCTTTATTTTTCACTAATCCTTAATTATTTTTCTAACAAAACCACTAATTGTTTTTGTTTTTTTATCCTTTTTTAGCCTATTTCTTTCTTTTTCTTGGCAAAACACAAGTTCTAAAAAGGTTGTTTTAACAATTCAACTATAGCTCATCTCATCTCTTCATCTTTGTTCTTTTTTACTCTTCTTTCTCTTATTGTACAACTGCTATCTTTTACATGTGACTTTCTGATGATGCATTTGTATTTGGAGTAAACTAGAATGATGATGTTTAAATGATAAGACGAGTTTTTATTCTAGTTGTAGAGTAGATTCAATTGTGAAGTTGTGATTTATGATTTGTGAATTTTTTCTTTGTTAGGTTGATGAAATATAATATTACTCTTAATTATTTAAAGTACGACATCAAATATTATATAAAAATAAATAGTTATTATTTGTCGTGTCCCCGCCGTGTCCGTGTCCTAATTTTTTAGGATTTGCCGTGTCGCTGTGTCCGTGTCGTGTCGTATCCGTGTCCCGTATCCGTTTCCGTGCTTCTTAGTTCTTATCTTAAATCCTAATGGCAACCAGAAGACTAATAAAAGCATGAACAAGAGTCGTATACATAACACAGCAAACAAACATACCCAGTCATCATTGAAGAAACCAATAACTTAGAGAGGGGTTCCCATAAAGCTTCAATTAAAACTTGAAACTGGTTGGATGGAAGTAATCCCAACATGCTTGATATAGTCCTCTTCATAGCATCCACTGTAGTTGGTGGAACATCCTTTTGAATCAGGCTCACATCCAAAGGCTCTATCTCTTGTATCAAATCTGAAAGAACTGATTTCTGAAAGAAGAAATATTCTAATTTCAAATGCAACATCATTATTTTTCATTTCATAATCCCTTTTTTATACATTGTTTAGAACAACCTTTATATTTTTTATTTGTGAACCAACATGCTGCAAGAAATTAATTATAAGATAATTAATTTAAATGACTAACAATTCTAAATATTAGCTTGGTTAGGCAAGGTGTTGTCTTAGTGTCTAAGTAGTAGAAAGAAATTAAAAGAGCAGGTAGAAATCTCACAAGTAGGAGGGAAAAGAAAAACTATAGACTAGTTTTCCCTTCAACCTCACGCAGTGTTTTTCTGATGTCAGGGGATTTTAGTGAAAACATGGGTAGCCCACCAACGCAGAGGAGAAAAGGATAAGACTAGCATTGTAGATGGTGACAAGACTACAATGAGTGAGCTTTCTCCCAGATCATTTGGAATTGTTAATGAAAGGGAGGCGCTGGTGGCAGATTCTCTCTCTGATCTATTGGATTCCAAAAGCAAAGTCTTTGGAAGTCAGGTTTTGCAGGTTCATTCATAATTAAGAAAGAGAAGATTTTGGCGGTGTTTGAACTCTTGTATAGCAAGTTTGGTGTGAGAGGGGGGGCTGGGGAGACGGACAACTTTAGGTGGAGCGCATCAAAGTTGGGTTGGAGTGCAAATCATATTTTAAGTGGTTTTTTTGGGGCTCTCAGGATGCCATTTTCACATAGAGGGATTTGGAGCGCTAAATTGCCTAATAAGGTGGCTTTTATGTTTGGAGGATTACACCTGCGAAAATCCTGATTGTTGACTGGTAGTAAGGGGAAGTTATATCGACCAGCTGTTATATGTGTAAGGAGGCAATTAAGTCAAACACAACACACGGAACACGGGAATTTACGTGGTTCGGCAATGTACCTACGTCTACGACAAAGATCTGGCGAAAGATTTCACTATACGAAAATCAAGAGATTACGAGTTCCAAGCCCAAACACTAGCTCTCGCTCTCTCACTCTCTTTCTGTGTTTTCAATGTTTTCTGACTCTCACTCCAAACCCTTAGATGCCCTTATATATTGGCTACAAGAAAGCCTTAATTCGGGTCAAAACCGGGTCGCAATGAGACAAAATTCAAGCCACAACATAACAAATCTCTACCTGACACAAATTCCACCAAGCTCCGAAATCCCAGTTACTCCTTTGCATGCCCCTAAGGGCCTCGGAAACTGTAAACACCAATCAAGCCCAGACAATGTCTAAACTTGATAGTAGGAATGACTTTAGTCGTCATATCTGCCAGATTCTCCGTTGTCCCAATCTTCCTCACTGCAATAGCACCCTGTGCAATCACATCTCTGATGAAGTACAACCTCACATCAATATGCTTGGTCCTCTCATGAAACATCTGATTTTTAGTCAAATGTATAGCACTCTGGCTGTCGCAAAATACAGTCAAATCATCCTGCTGCAAGTCCAGATCACTAACCAAGCCTCTAAGCCATATAGCTTCCTTCACTGCCTTTGTGGCAGCCATATACTCAGCCTCTGTAGTAGATAATGCAATTGTAGACTGCAAAGTCGCCTTCTAACTGATCACACTCCCACAAAGAGTAAAGACATACCCTGTCAAGGACCTCCTCATATCAAGATCTCCAACAGAATCCGAATCAGCATATCCAATAACACTCCCAGACATGTTGTTGCCTCTGTCATAGATTAATCCAACATCTACAGTACCTCGCAAATACCGCAATATCCATTTCACAACCTGCCAATGAACCTTCTTAGGTTTATCCATGTATCTGCTCACTATATTAACTGCATGTGAAATGTCTGGCCTAGTGCACGCCATAGCATACATGATGCTACCAACTGCACTAGCATAAGGAACACGAGACGTGCTCCACCTCCTCCTCAATCTGTGGTGACAATTTTGCCGAAAGTCGAAAGTGGGCTGCCAATGGAGTACTCACAATCTTTGATGCTTGCATACCGAAGTGTTTCAGCACCTTCTCGATGTATTCCTTTTGTGACAAATACAATCTGCCCGCTCCTCTGTCTTTATAAATCTCCATACCCAAAATCCTCTTCGCGGCACCTAGATCCTTCATCTCAAATTCACCACTAAGCTGAGCCTTCAACATGATTTCTGACATGTTTCTGCAAGCTATCAACATGTCATCAACATAGAGCAACAAGTACAAATACGAACCATCTAAGAGCCTCCTGTGATATACATAATTGTCGAACTCACTCCTACAGTAGCCACTCCCAACCATAAAAGTGTCGAATCGCTTGTACCACTGTCTAGAAGACTGCTTCAGTCCATACAAGGACTTCTTCAATAGGTAAACATGATCTTCCTTTCCCTGAATCTCAAACCAAGTCATATAGAGCAACCATAGCAAGTAACACTCGAATTGAGCTATGTTTCACAATAGGAGAGAAAACTTCATTGAAGTCTACCCCTTCCCTCTGTGTATAGCCTTTCGCCACCAAGCGTGCCTTGAACCTCGCATCTTCCACTCTTGGAGTTCCTTCCTTCCTCTTGAAAACCCATTTACAGCCCACAATCTTCTAGCCCTTAGGCTTCTTGAGTAGCTCCCAAGTCTGGTTCTTATGAAGAGACTCAATCTCCTCACTCATGGCAACAGACCACTGTGCTGACTCTCCACCTGTGATGGCCTCGTGATAAGTACACAGTACCTGCTCATCAATACTAAGTGCATAAGCAATCGAATCAGTATGTGAAAAGCCATACTTTTGAGGTGGCTTAATCACCCTCCTCGGTCTGTCTCTAGCCACATTGTACCGCTGCAACTATGCATCTTCTTCCTCAACCTTAAACTGCAACTACTCATCATTCGACTGATCAGTATCTGATAGCTCCACCTACTCACTGACACCCGGAGCTTTAGCTGAATCAACTACCTCCTTCTGAAGAGTAAGCATCGCAAACTCATGAAAGGTCACATCTCTGATAGCAAGTAATTTCTTTCCTAAAGCTTCAGGGCACCACAATCTACCCTTGACCTCAGACTCATAACCAAGAAATATGCACTTCTTAGCCCTCGGTTCAAGCTTCCCCTCATTGACATGAGCATACGCAGGACACCCAAATATTCTCATATTATTGAAACTAGCAAGAGAACCAAACCATACCTCCTTCGGAGTCTTACAGTCGATGGAAACCGGTTCACCAAGAAATAAGCTGTGGAAACAGCTTCAGCCCAGAACACTTTGTCTAACCCAGCATTGGACAACATACACCGTGCTCTCTCCAATAGTGATCAGTTCATCCGTTTTACAACTCCATTCTGTTGTGTAGTTTTCCTCACTATCCCGCGAGTCTTGCAAAACTCATTAAATTCTCCATCACAAAACTCCAAACCGTTGTATGTCCTCAAGCGTTTAACGTATTTTCCAGTCTACTTTTCAATTAAGGTCTTCCACAGCTTGAACGTGACAAAGGCCTCATTCTTGTGTTTCAGAATCTAAACCCAAATTTTTGGAGAAAAATTATCTATCAACGTCATCATATATCTACCACCACCATGTGAATTAACTTGATAAGGACCCCAAAGATTAGAATGGATATAATCCAATATGCCCTTGGTCCTGTGAATTCCCGCACTGAACTTCACTCTATACTATTTCTCGATGACACAATGTTCACAGAAATTCAGCTTTTCGGTTTATAGCCACTAAGCAGACCCTGCTTACTCAGAACATCCATCCTCTCTCACTCATATGCCCCAGCCGCATATGCCACAACCTGATAGTATCTAAATTTGGATCCAAGGACGATACTGCAGCAGAACCTGTAACTGTGTAGAGCATACAAACCATGTTGCTTCAGTCCCTTCATCACCACAAGAACACCCTTTGAAACCCTAATGTCTCCACCTTCAGCCTCATAACTGCAGCCGATAGGATCCAGCATACCCAGGAAAATCAAATTCTTCTTCAATTCTGGAACATGCCTGACATCAGTCAGTGTTCTTACTATATTGTCAAACATCTTAATTCGAACTGTACCGATACCTACAACCTTGCATGGCACGTTATTCTCCATCAGAACTTCCCCTCCATTAATCGAACGATAAGAGGTAAACCAGTCCCTGTCAGGACAAATGTGATATGAGCAACCTGAATCAAGTATCCACTCATCGTTAGAGCCACAGGCAGAAATTGTGAGAACGCTACCACCATCTGAATCATTACCCTCTGCAACAGCCACCCCAGCGGCTATGAAGGATTTTTCCTTTCCCTTCTTAAGCTCTGAACAGTGAACAGTCTTTCCTGAGTGCCTTTCCTTATGACAAGTGAAGCATTTCAGCACCTTCGATTTGTTCTTAGACTTGGAACAACCTTTACTGCCAGACCCTCCCTTCTAACCCGTTCTCCCTCTAACAATCAAGCCCTCTACCGAACTTTCTGTATTGCCCTCAAACGTCCTTCTCTACAACTCCTTAGAATTCAAAGATACATTCACATCTTCCATGGACAAATTAGTTATGTCATACATCATTGTATCGACAAAGTTCTCGTACGAGGGTGGTAGAGAACACAACAAAATAATAGCTTAGTCTTCATCCTCTATTTTAACATCAATATTCTTTAAATCCATGATGACAGCATTAATCTTGTCAAGGTGGTCTGAAGACGAACCTTCCGACATCTGAAGAGCAAACAACCACTTCTTTAGGTACAAGCGATTTACAAGAAACTTCGTCATATAACTGGATTCCAACTTGCCACAGCTCATCTACCGTAGTTTCTAGCACAACAGAATCGCACTATGTGCTTTCTCCATAGCCTCATCTTTCTGATTATCCTTCCACTTTTCTGGCAATACATCATTTCCCTTCAGCGCCTTGGATATCTCATGTTGAACCAACAAGGCTTGCATCTTAACCCGCCACTCCATAAACTTGGTCGACATCCCAGCTTAGAACCGAAAGCTCTAATACCAATTTGTTGTGAAAATATGTCGCGAATTAAGCAAAATCACAAAATACGACACGAAACAAAACAAGCACAATACACAGAACACAGAAATTTACGTGGTTCAACGATGTGCCTACGTCCATGGCAAAGATCCGGCAACAGATTTTCACAACATTATCCAATGTGGAGTTGCTAGGAAGGTTTGGGCATTACTTCTAAAATAGTTTAGAATAGAAAGAGTGTCTTCCAAAATGCTGGTCAAGATATTCTCAAGTTGGAGAGGTGGAAGGGTGTTTTTCCAAATTAGTACATGGCCCTACATAGCTTGATGTTCTTTTAAGGTAGAGGAGGAGTAGAAGCATAAATTGCAGACTTTTTTAAGTCTCTTGTCCGTTTGATGAGATAAAGGAGTCATCTGTATTTAGAGTCCTTTTTGAATTTGTAAATAATATAGATATTGTTCCTATTTTTTATAGGATGTATAGTTTTCATTATATAAAGCCAACATGTTTTATTATATAAAACATTTGGTTATTGATAAACCATATTTAAATAAAATTTGTTAGCCATGAAGATAATAAAATATATTATGGAAATAGAAGAAAAGACCGAATGATAAATAGCTATATGATTAAGAATCTAGAAGAGGCACCAGTTGAGGACAAAATAATGAAAAGTCATCCTAGATGATTTACTCATTTGCAGTGAAGACAATGAATGCAGTCAGAAGGAGGATTAATATAAGTTATATAACTCAAGTTGGAAGTGCTTCAGGAGTGAAAGGAAAAGCCAAACAAGAATGTGGTTGGGGCAGGCAGAAATACATTATTGCTATGATATGATCTTAGAATCTGAATGGTGAGAAAGAATGCAAGTATGATCCTCCTAATAAGTGAGGTTGGTCACTGGGTCCCGAATCCTGATATTATATTGTGGGTTGATTCGGTTATTCTTTATAAATATACTAAAAGATTGCCAGCAGCAAACACCCTAGAATGAATTTTAAAGATTACTGACAGGTTAAGTACCAATTATTATTTTTATTTTGAGTTAACTAAATTCACTTGAACCTCCATTTTGATGCTCAAAGATCATTGACAACCAATAAAATTCTATCAGTTATTTTTTTGGTTGCTTTGCGGCTTATCTCACCCTGACAAAGCCAACTAGTAGTGTTAGTCATGGTTGAATGCATGCTATTGTCTTCTCAGGTCCCAAACAAAGATAAATTTAAGATTCAAAATTTTATGGCCTGTTTGGTTCAGTTATCCAAAAAAAGTTTTTAAAACTCTGAAAGCAGAATTTAATTTTCAGAAAACTACAAAAGACAGTTCTCTAAATCCAGACATTTTTTCAACTCTTGATCTCAAAGAATAGCTTTCCGAAAACTGTTAGTCAAACAAATTTTCGAATGTTTGTAGTTTCCAATTCTCAACTAAGAATACTAAATCAATTTCCTTCCTTTCCGGATCTTCCGTCCACAACAGAATGAAGCAAGAAATAATAACAATGTGAATCTGAGACACTGCCTTTATGACATTTGGAAGTGCTTATCTTGCTTTTTGGAAACAAAAGGAGAATTAATTTGCACTCTCTAAAGAAAAATAATCACTTTAGAAGATCTGAACAAACTGTGACTCGGATAGTAAGAGCAAAATTAACATGTTCTTTATCAAATATAATAAAAGTAAAGCAGATTGAGTAACTTTGCATAAAAATAGGTGATGAAAGTGAGAAAATGAAATAAAAAAGCTGACCTTTGAGCGTGAATTTTCATTGTTGGAGAAGAGCTCATCGAGAGAAGAGGACGACGAAGCCAAGACAATGGTTCTTAGGGTTCGGAACTTTCTAGGGTTTTTTGTGGGTCGAAGGGGAGATACAGCGACGAGAGTTGAGGAACGAGTACGTTGGGAAGGGAGGAGAGGAAAAGGAGAGGGCGAGAGGAAGGAGGCGAGGGTTGCCATTACCGACGACAAGCCACCTTGCTATCTCTCTTACTTTCTCTCTCTTCTCTCTCTCTCTCCCCGATGACACCCAACTGTAAGTCTATTACTTGTAGGCACAATTCAAAGCAAAACGACGTCGTGGAGACGTAGGACTCAAGTTCTTAATTGAGTCTAAGAAATGGGCTTAGTGCCTTAGTCCATGTACAAACTTCAATTTTAAGGGTTTGAAACCTTTTTAATTCAAAAATTAAAAAGTTTTAAATTTTTTTTTAGGACCAATATAAAAAAATAAATTCATTCCCCTCTGTTTGTTTCACCATAAAATATTTTTTTATTTTTCAATGTTTAGTCCTAAAATCAAGCAAAATATTTTCTTAGATAAAATATTTTTTCACGTTATACCAAAATTAACTTAGCTTTCAAAATTGTGGCAAGTTAATTTACTTTCCCACGACCCAACCCGATTGACCCATCGCGAAGCCCTCCTCTCCTCTCCCTCTTGCTCTCGCTCTCTCTTCACTATCGAAGGATAGCCCGATCACTCAACGATTATTCTCTCTACTCTCACCAAACCCCAACTCCATAGCAACAACTCACAAATTCCTAGCTCCATGGCAGAAAATCAACAGGCTTATTAAATCTTCAAACAGGTTTACACATCTGTGACTTCATAGAAGATTCATTGATCAGTTCTACTTCTCTAATTTTCTCTCTCTCTGTTTACGTATATACATAATATATATACAAAAGCGTTATATAATACTCCCTCCGTCCCATAATTTTAGTCCAATATTTTTTTTTGGGATGTCCCAAAATACATGTCCATTTCCTTAAATAGATGTACTATCTTTTATATGATTCCTAAATTACCCTTTTCAAACTCCATTATCCTAAAAATTGGCCCCACCATATAATAATAATAATAACTTTTAAACAAGGACTAATATGTAAATTCATTCATTACCACTCTAAAAAGTTGGTCTCACCAAAAAAAGTTGGATTCCTCAAATATCCCAAGAATTATGGGACGGAGTTAGTACAAATATACTCAAATGTGTATATACATGTACACATGTATTTGTATATATGTAATAACATATGTTGATGTAAGATTCACTGATGAATTCCAAATGTTTGATGAAAAACCTGTTAGAAGTTATGAGATTCATTTGAGATGGAACATTGCTTTGTTTGTTGCCTCCAGAAATACCATGCACCCTTATTCCTTTTATCTTTCCATTCTCATAAAGTGGTTACATTCATAAGCCGCAAGCACCCTTCTTCCTATTAAACTGGAATAAGTTTGTTTGTAATAGGTTCTGTTAAACTGAAGTCAAACTTTCTATGATGATGGTTGCCAGAGAGTAGGTCCCAGTGAGAGTCCAAGCTATCACAGAGGGGTCCACTGTTCTATGTGGATTCTAAGAAAAGGGGAGGAATTCGGTAGGAAAAAAAGAAGATATGGGGTGTATCGGAGATTGCTTGAGAAAAAGGTTATTTTTGTCATGTCTTTCTGTGTCAATCCCTGTTCTCTACTTTTCTCTCATTATTTATAGGCAAAAATGTCTTTTCTCACCTAGGGTCGAGGTTTTGCAGTGGTAAATATCTACTAAACAAGGGCTGAGATTATACTTGTCAAAAAAGGGGATTCACTCACCTCACATGGTTCTCTTCTTTCCTCTGTGACAGGCCAATCCAAGATGTAATGACCTCATCCTAGCTAGAAATGAGACCCGTCATGGATTTAGCGTACCTTGGACTCCAGCCTCCAAACCCAAGCCCTTGGTTCCCATAAGGTAATGATCCGAGCTCTTACCCCCCCCCCCCATAGGAGCGAGGAGTGCCACGAGGTTTATTCGTAGGGAGGAACTCCTCGTAAAAATAGAGGTTTATCCGTAGAGAAGAACTCCTCGTAAAATAGAGCTTGATCCGTAGAGAAGACCTCTGCGAGGTTTTATCCGTAGAGAGGAGTGCCTCTTCGCTTTGGAGAAATTGATCCGTAGAGAGGATTTTCCATAATGTTTATCCGTAGAGAGGAATTCATCACCATCCGAGACTTATCCAAATGAAAGGAAAAAGGCCTGTTTGAGGTTTATCCGTAGAGAGGAACTTCTCGCAAGGTTTTATCTGTAGAGAGGAATGCCTCATCGCAAAACGGAGGTTGATTCGTAGAGAGGACCTCTACGAAGTTTCATCAGTAGAGAAGGACTCGCCAAAGAAAGGCAATCACACCCCTGAGCGCGTGCCTTGCAGAATGAGGGAAGGAGCTCGGTGGTAAACTTCTATCATTGGAGGAGCTCGATTAAAATCCTCTATCCGAGGAGGGGCTCGTTGGAGACTCTCTCCCCTCGGAGGAGCTCGATTAAAATTCCCTATTTGAGAAGGAGCTCGATTGGAATACTCTATCCGAGGAGGGGCTCGATGGAGACTCTCTCCCTTTGGAGGAGCTCGATTAGAAAAGTAAGTCAAAGCAGGCTCATTGCCATGGAACTGTTGAGAAAGCTCGAAATGAAGGGAAAGTCAAATTGGGCCTTGCGACGTGGACATACGTGGCAGGCCCTAAATGGGCCATACCAACAAAGTTCTTTATTTATAATTTGAGAGATTTTATTGGAAAACAATAGAGGGAGTGTAGATACTAAAATTTCTATTCTTTTGCTGAAATCCAAGCTCTCACTCAATGAAAAATTCTCTACACAAAATTATGCTTCCTCGGAAGAATTGTATCAAAAACAGACTTATTTTATTTAGCACAAAATTGAATTACAAGTCAACAACCCAAACTCTCCTCCTTTCCTCTCTTTTGCTCTTATATAACCTTTCTCCCTCCTCACGTCTTGGTCATTTTTTTCGGCTTGTCCTTATTGTGCCTCCCAAATATTTTCATGGGCTTTGTCTTTTTCTGTGTCAAGTGGACTGGTGCAATCATTATTTTGCTTAAAATCTTGGTGGGCCTTATTTGGTTAAGCATGAGGTGGACTTTCTGCAAGATCTTTTGTTGAGTTTAATCTCATCTTAAGTTTCAAGCTGGTCTGTCATGTGTTATCTGTTAATGAATCGGCTCATTTTGATTCGATGGGTCTACAATGAGGAAAGGGGCTCTGCCACCGTGTGATTGCTACCCAGGATGGTCGTCCATCCGGAGAATCCAATTTGATTGTTTATCAATTTGGATTCCTGATTGAAAGTCTAGAATAGGAGATTTCATTTGAAAATTTAAGTGTCACAGAGATGGTACTGTCTAAATACATTGATAAAAATAAATAAATAAATAAGTGCTAGAAGAATATTTGCCAGATGAACTGAAAATGGGATTCATGTGAAGGAGAAAGATTTCATTTAGACTTTTTTATTTGTAAAAGGATTTCAAACTATGTCACACTGTTATATAAGAAAATATATTTTCTTCTGCATAATTCTTGCCTTAATTGATTGATTTGTGGGTGTGTGTTTGCCTCCCCTTGATATACATGAATTACTGTGAACTGTGGATGCCTTCTTATATTATATATGAATTAACGTCTCAGTAAAGGGCACACTGATGGACTCATTTAAGTCCAGTAATATGGACATCACAATCAGTCTTGCTTATATCTTTAATTCATAATGGTTGGAGCCATATCACTGCATGAAAGAAGACTACCACCCAACTTTTCAATTTGGCCAAGCAAATGCTTGGCTTCAAGCATCACCTACTGATAGTGACCCACCCACCTCCAATGGGCTTGTCCAGCTCATTTGTTTATTTTCATATGCCTAACCATGTTAGCCTTCTCATATCCACATTTTTTTTTCGGTGCTTCTATATATATATATATATATAGATACTAGTTCACATATGTAGTTGAAAAAACAGTAATTTTTATTTATGCATATAGTCTCATTTTAAGATAACACAAATTGTAACAAGTTAAGTTCGTTCATGTATACATTTTGATTTTATTGAGTTAATATGAATTATGATTGATATTGTAATTTATTTCTATCTTCGTACTTGAAGAATATGAATGTAAGAAATAATTTCTAAACATATAATACATAAAATAGTTTTTAATTATTTTCTGACATTTTTTTGTCAAATAATTATCAACGACTTGGGTGTTAATTTTATTTGAGATAATAGATTGGTAGTAGTTTTTTTTTTTTTTTTTTTTTAAAGGATAGTTGTTGTTAGCATTGGACGTTTGTATAGATATTGCATGATGAGATTGTTCAAATAGAAATAGTTAGTTAAGAGAGAGAGAGAGAGTAGTGATGATTATTTATGAGCTATATATTGGGTGGTTGTTCCTCCTGTTAAATGAAACATTAACTCCTTATTTATACTCATTTTAAAGTGAGTACAAACTGGAGGTTCGAAGCACATGGCCTCTAGTGCGCTCTTGATGAAATATATTATTGTTCCTTTAGTGATAGAATGAGGGACAAAAAGGACGAAACATTTAATGTGCTCTTGACCTTTTAGGAATTTTCCATTAAATGTGAGGATGGGTATATTACATTAAATGCGAGTATGGGAAAGTTTGTCTTGTCTTTAGAGATCTTTTTCTTCTCTCTCTCTCTCTCACGGTACAAGTAGGGTCTCGTTGCTTCAAATAATGGGCGAAGCCCCATTCGCCATCGTTCCTCGAACTTTAGCCACTAAATCGACACACTCTAGGCTCCCATAAGACGATGATTTAGGCTTTTGCCTTTGTGGAATACGGCAAATATATATATATATATATAGTATACAAAAAATTAATAGAATATAAATTAAGTTTTAACTAAAATTTTTATTTTTTCAACATAAAAGATCTTTTGATTTATTACAAATTATGCTCCACTTTTTAACTAAGTTTTTAATATTATAATATGATCACCATCTTTTTTATAATAAAAAAAAATTACAAGTTTGTCCAAACGTATTCGAGAAGTATCCACCATATATCCCTAAGTATGCATCACGTATCCCCAAGTATCCTAGCATATCCGAAACGTTTTCGAAAATAAAAAATTATTTTAAAAAATCGGATACTTTTCGAGAGTATCCGATACGTGTTTGGTCATATCCTGGCCTTATCCATACCGGATACATATATGATACTGTCACGGGATCTCTGAAAAAGTATCCATGCTTTATAACTAAGGAGTGATCAAGAGGAGTTATATTTCTTACCATTGTTCACAATAGGGTCTAGTTTCTTCAAATGATGGGCGAAGCCCCCTTCCTTGTCATTCTTCTAACTTTAGCCACCAAATGGACACCCTCTAAGCTTCCACCTTCATGAAATTGTAATATAGTGGTTCATACACTGCATCTCTATGGAGTGATGGAGAGGAGTTATATTTCTTATCATTATCCTCAATAAATTGGATGCATAAACTTTTCAATTCCCATCCTTGAGCTTAAATTATTTTATACTTTTCAATTCCCATCCTTGTGCTTAAATTATTTTTAAAATTGATTCTGACGTCTACATTTCAAAGTATGATTAAATTATTCCTTTCTAGCTACTCACTCTACCAAACGAGACGTTGTATATTACACGTGGATAAAGATGAATTTCTATTTTTTTGATCAGTAAGTGAAACACATGCCTACAATTGCTTCTAAAGAGGGCTTGAATACTTAATCTTTCATCAAGAAAGAGGAGGATATACCACACTTGAGTTAGGGTTCGGTGATTAGATTTTATTTTCAAATACAAAAATAATAGAGAAAAAACAAAACTATGCATTTTGAGAAGAAAAACAACTTGTAGACTTTCTAATGCTACACAATTATAAATTAGACTGTCAATTACGAAACATGTACATATAATAACTCATTTGCAGAGATATCAATGGTTGTAATTCAGTGGTATATTCTCTACTTGCATAGAACATACCACTAAAGACATAAATGATATCATTTGCAGAGATATCATGATGTCATGTTGGGGAATCTATCACTTTACTCTCGCATAAATAACTTTAAAAAACTATTAAATTCGAAATCATTATCATTACTCTTTTAAAATAAAAAGTCGAAGATTCATGTCTTGATAAGAAAAAAATAAATGTGCGAATTACTTGCCAAGATAAAAAAATAAAATAAAATAAGCCATCTGCATCTAGAGTATGGATATTCTTGAGTTAACACTCCAAAGGTATTAAAAATAATAAAAAATACTTACTAAATACCAACTTTACACACACAAGACTGATCTTATAATCTCAAACACATGGTCATTAGAAGAAAGTGTGATGAAGCTCCACAAAACTACATGTTTTTCATGTGGTTGTGTGTGTGTATATATATATCAACCATCCATATATGTCTAGAATTGGCATTTGAAAATTGCAAGTACAAAGGGAATCTGAGGAGGTGACTAGCTAGAAACTTACTAAGAACATTGTAAGATATGACACGGAACAGAAGTAAATTAATCATAATTAAACAGTGACTTTATAAAGGGAGAGAATAAACAACCACAGGAAATCAAATTTGGCATGTGCTTTCAAACTTGGCTGCCAAATGCTGGTCAGTGGCCAAAAGGAGGGGACAAAGTTATAAAATATTAGTAAATCCTATCTCTCTTTTTTTACCATGCTTCATCCAAATAACATTGATCATGTGGTCTCCCTAGCTTTTGAAGGAATTTTCCTGCATGGTCTTGCTAGTTTCCTAAATACCCACCTGTTTTTTTTTTTTTACTCTTTTGTGGTGTAGTGGTACGGATAGGGAAGTTTGAAAATATAATTGATGATCAAAATTATATAAATTGTACAAATAATATTTAAAGTTATATGTTAATGGAAAATTAAAAACTTGTTGGTGTCTCACTTAAGTGGGAGTCCACCATTTGCTTTGGAGGCAACTCGGGCTCTATAAGATACTCAACTAATCGAGTATCAGTAAATTTAAGGGTGCATAATGAACTGTTAGAATTATACGGTTTAATTATGTTTCAATTCTAAAAATAAGGAATTGTTAGTTTATGCCTTTAACGGTTCGACTGGTTTGAAATCTATTAAAATCAAATCGAATCGAGTAATATATATATATATATATATATATATATATATATATATATAAAAGACTAATTTAACGTACTTAGTTCTAGCAACTTTTGAAAGCTAGATATAAACATACTCCGAATAATGGCTACATGACCAAGTAACCCAAGTACAACCCTTAAAGAGCACTAGGTTGGGGACTCAGCACAATAATGGCTACATGACCAAGGAACCTAAGTACAACCCTTAAATAGCACTAGTTTGGGGACTCAGCTCAGTAGAAGCTAATGCAGTGCAAAGGAGGTACAACAAAGATAAAGTTGTCCCAATTAACCAAAGGAGATGATGTTATAAACATTATAAACCTCCTTTCTTGTTGAGAATTGTTGTTGATGCAGTTTAATTTCACAGGCTTTTTTAATTTTTTAAAAACTATATTGAAATCGATTCAGTTCCGATTTAACATGAAATTGTACCGAATCGAATCATGTACACCTTTAATATAAAATCTTGAAATTATTTTGAACTATATTTCATACATATAAACTTGATCAAAGATTGGCAAAATAAATTTAAAGAAATCGAATATATATGACATACATAACAACTTGCATGTTGCATGTGTGTGTGTATATATATATCTTTCCTTTATTATATATGGGATCGATTACTACATTTTAGATATATGGCTAGTGCATGTAAACAAAGATTCTATATTTTTCATTATATTCACTCAAATAACATTCATGCCACACATGTCATCCTGAGACAGTTCTTGCCTTTTCACTCAAAAAACAAAAGATGATAACAACGATTAATGGTAGTTCAAGATTAAGAAAACGCTAAAATATATACGAGTATTATATATTCATTGGACACAAGCGCTATATCATTGATCAGTTATTCATGGGGTACCAATAATATTTTTTTGTATCTGCATGCTGCATATATATATATATATATATATAAAGAAAAAAAATAAAAAATAAAATAAAATTGATAAGATCATTTTTTTCCAACAAAATGTTAAGGGGGGTCGAGTCTCTTAACTTTTTTGGTCAAGTGGTTATTCCATGTAGAAAAAATGAACTGACTTTGACCCTAAGCATGTTCTTTTTTTATTTACTGAATTAGTTAATTGAATCTGGTCATAAACTATTCCATCCCTTAAATAGAAGTGAAATACCTTGCCGACACTTCACATGAAGTTCTAACTTTCAAAAGTAGAGATTGGTGATGCCTTTTGATTTCAGAATATTTACAAAAAGTAAAAGATATACACTCATCTTTTGTTTGTTTGATTTTCATCCATGTACATGCATGTTTGACTAATTTATATGCTCCAAAGAAAACTTTCAACTATCTCATCATGTGATATATACACGCACAATAAACACTTACATATATACTTTTGATTGAGAACAACTGTCTCATAATATATATATATATATATATATATTTTTTTTTCTGAAGTTGACCCATTACTGTCTCATAATCTCACTTATAAAAAAATACAAACATTCTCATGTATTAGTTCAGATGCTATTAGCTTTCATTCGAGTTTTCTAACCTAGACTCTGTATGATAGAAGCCTCATGAATTAATAGTTTTTTTTTTTTTTTTAATCTAGTGTTAGAGCTCTGTTATATATAATAATATTGTCTTTTTTTTTTTTAATTGAGTGTTCGAGCTCTGCTATGCATAATAATATTGTCTTTTTTCTTAAACTTTTAGAAGAAAAAAAAAATGATAGAAGTTATAATCTTGTTGAAGTTTCTTGAGTGTTTGAATCGTATTATTTTCAGACTCTGCAATGAGAGAAGTCTCGCGCACTGAATCAGCCTTTTAAATCGAGTGTTTAAATTCTGTTATGTATAATATTGTGCGCGTTTGTTTGAACTTTTAAAAAATTAAATAAAAGGACAAGTTATGATCTTTCATTTCCGAGGACTCTACATACAGTGACGTCACAGAAGTTTCGTACAGTGTTAATAAACCATTTTTAAATTGAATGTTGGAGCTTTGGTATGTATAATATTGAATTGCTTGAAGTTTTAGAAGAAGAAAAAAAAAAGTCAGTTGGAAAAAAACTGAGATATTCAACAAGTCAGAAATGGTACATCCTTTTCACAGGTTGATTAATTCAATCATACAAAGCCTGTCTTTACTCCTAATTTTAAGTACAATTAAACACCTAATCACAAAGAAATAAGAAATAAAAACCGAAGAAACTTTTGATCATTGACTTGCATTGCAATGGTCGGTCCCCAACTAGTCAACGACGTCGTTCTGGTGTCCAATGAGGCAATGATGGGCTAAAATGCACCGAGACAACTCTGGAGTCAAGAAGCTCCATGATTGGTGTAAAGTTAACACACCTCGGCACCTTATACTGATTAATAGACGCCCCTCTTGAGATTGCATAATCCATAAGCTCCTCAAATGTCCCGCTTTTGACCACACGTATCTCTAGTGGGCCAATCGAGTTATCCGAAACTCGGCCTTGTCGGTACACTGAGTTGAGTGACTCTTCCATCGCTAGGCAACACTGACTCAGCACTTCCTCACTGGGCGAGTTCGCCGACTCCTTCACTAACAGCTCCCAATAAATCACGTAATGACCCGGGATTGTTTTTGTGTCAGCAAAACTCGTGTACTCAACCACACTGGTGTTTAATTCACGTAGAAGCTTTGACGCGTTCTCCACCGCTGTTTGTAACTCGGACTCGTCCGTCTTGTCCGAGTCAATGCTCAATAACACGTTCTTTCTTCTCACGAAGTGGAACTGTGGCGCTGAGTTGTGGAACCCGGTGACTCGGAGTATGTCGCCCACTCGGTACCGGCACAGTCCGGCGTAGGTGGTGATCACCAGCTCGTATTCTTTTCCCACTTCCACGTCCACGAGGTCAACGAGTTTGGGTGGTGAGTCACGAGTCGACCCGGACGAGTTGGGCTCGTGGGGTAGAAACTCGAAGTATGCCATGTTTGGCATGATGGTGTATGAAACTTCTGAAGGCTTGCACATTGGGTTGAGGTTGAGTCCGAAATAACACTCCGACGAGGCGTACATGGTGCAAGAAAGGGGCAACCCGCCACTGTAGAAGTCGAGGGTGGGTATATATTGGGCCATTGCACCGGTGACGATCACGTCGAGATACTTCGTGTTAGGCCAGATTCTGGGGATAATTCCTTCCCAATTGTCGGTCGAGCATTCTCCGGCAACAAGCTCTGCGAGTTCCGGGTCGGGTTTCATGATCCGACCCATGTGTTCCCGGATAGAAGGGTTGGTGATTTTCGGGTTCAGTGTTCCGGTTCGGATGTCTCGAATGAGTTCTGACCAGTTAAGTTGGAGGAACCGGATGGCTCGGAGAAGGCCGGAGGCGAACACTGCACCGAGCCTAAGGACTTGTTTGCGCTCCAAAAGGCCGCATAGCATCTGAGTGTACATGCTTTGGAATGAGTCGGGGCAGAGAATTGCCTCATTCGGACTTGTGTAGACCATGTACGGGTCGTAAGGTCGGGTCTTGAAGTGATCACTCTTGTAGTAGCTGGTGAGTACGGGTCGAGCCAAGAGCCCACCCGGTGTCTTTGTTTCGGCCTTCACAAACAAGAAGTATAGTCCTTTGCCTTTGTCCAAACCCGGTACATATCTGTTATAACAAGAACACATTTTATAAGAAAAAACAGAACAATAAATAGCGTAACCAAACAATAAATTGCATAAATATGTATGTGTGTGTATATATTATATACTTACAGGTTCATTACAGGCATGAGAAGGCTATATAGTAACTGACGACGATTCAACTCTTCCTTAATTGTTGGCATGAGTTTTCTCTCACCAGCTGAAGTCCCAGAACTATAAACATAAAAAATGGAACAAGTTAAAACTCCGAGTGAACTGAGTTTATATTTCTTTTGATGAGTTAACGAGTGAGTTGACTCACTAACCTGGTTAGGAATTCAGAGATGGGATGAGCTGACAAGATTGCTGAGCGATCACCATTGACGATTCGTTGAATTTCAGGTTGAAGATCTTCGTAGGTCACCATTGGGACTTTGGATTTGAAGGTGTCTCGATCGGTGGCCCCGCCTAGCCCGAATCGCTGGAGGTACTCGGTTTGGGCGTTTCGACTCAGTATCTCCGCCAATACATTCTCTTGAACTAAGTCGGCGTTTCTCGTCAGTTGTTCGATGAACTGAAGTGCCTTGGCGTCCTTCTCACATGCCGGAGGACCCAACGGCGAAGACAGAGCAGAATCCACAGCCATTGTAGAGAGAGAGAAAACTAATATTTAGAGAGAGAAAGAAGAGGGGAAGTGAGTGTTATATATATAGTAGTATATATCTACTGTATATGTTTTATAGAGAGAGAGAGAGATAGCTCGGAGAGGGAAGAAGTCGAAGCTGGAGTTGTGTTGTGTTGTGTTGTGTTGTGTGGAGTTAATGTTGGGGGATTGGGACTTTATATAGGAGATGGAATAGAGTGGGATTATGTTTGAAGCCACGTCCTTTCCCACGTCAAGGTGGGGCCCAAGGGGTGGGAGGGACAAAAAGGAGGTTGGAAAGAAGCCGACGGGAGGTACATGGGTCGTGGACAATATTGTAATATTTTCTGTCTTGGGGTGTGTTTGGCTAGAAGGGGGACAAAGTGGGGTCCACACCACGTAGCGGTTTGCCAAAAAGAGAACCGATGTGGGCCCGGAAACCGACACGTCAGCAGTTACAGGCTGGGTGGGTTTGGACTCTGGCCAAACATCGGCTCTTTTCTGGTAAAATTGTTGGTCCTGGACAACGACGCGCTGCGGTCCAACTCGACAAATTCTACTGTCGCAGACCGGGCACATTACGTGTGTGTGTCTGTATATATATGCATATATAAATATGTGTATTATATATATATATATATATAAATATATATGTGTCAATCATTGAGTTTAACGAAAGGCTGAGAAACAATATTATTATCCATCAAGAGTCACACTGTTTAATGAAGTCCTAGTAAAAACCATGGCTGTTTGTACTTTGTAGTTACTCATATACACATATATTATATATATATATATATATATAGGAGGTGCAACTCGTTAAACTTGTTTTTAGAGTCTCGTTATTTTTAGATTTGATTTAATGTGTTGACTCTTAAAAATAAATTGTTAACATCCATTAGCACAATAAATTGATTCTCAAAATAATTTGTGAATTCACGAAAATAAAATTTTGAACGCGTTTAAAACACAAAAATGTAGTACAGAGAATTCAGAGTCGTACATACATATGTGTCGAGTGATGGTAGACAATAGAAGTCTGTTGCTTGCACGAAAGAACACTTCAATTGTGATTTGATGAAAAGGTAATATTTACAAATGCAACCGACCAAATATGTATGCATATATATAATGATATACATATATTATATATACAAATGCAGCTAAATAAAAAAGAGATACTGATACTAAAAAAGCTTGAAGAAAAGAATAATAAAGAGTGATTAGTTTATTAGTTTATATGAGTGGTTGTGTTTAAGCTTATTCTAAGTGTTTCAACTTAGAAAAATAAAAAAGAGAGTGAGGTTCGACTTTCGAGGACATAATAAAGATAAAAGTGGAATATGATATATATATATATATGGATCTATGCAAATTCTAATATAAATGCATTCACGTGGTGGTTAATTGGTTATTTCCTTGGCAATTCCTCGAACCCACCTAAGTCTTCTCCTTTGAATCATAAATGTAAGATTTGCAGGAAAGTATATATATATTTTTTTATTTCATTATTTCTTAAAAGTGTAAACAATATTGGGAATTGAAACTATATATATATATATATATATATAAGAAATAAAGATTTTGATCCTCTTTATTTCGTGCAATATCATGATATATAATGCATATATATAAATATATAAATAATTTTTTGACTATTTTGTGCGATAACAAACAAGACTTTAGTATTTATTTAGCCGGTGATATAATCTCATTAATATTTCAAAAACATTAAAGTATTTTTCGTTATGTAATTAATTAAAGTTTCGGTATATTAAACATGTTCATAGGTTTAACCAAATTTTGATCAAATAAAATGTTTTTATTATTATATTTTCGGAAAAGGGTAAATAATTTAGATATATTAATAAGTACAGTGGCTACTTTTTTTAGTCTTCTCTCTCTCTATATATATATACACACACACTTTGCCATGGCAACCATGCATGGTTTTGATGTGAATTAATTACACAATAATTGAGCATTATGTGTACGATGTACCTTCCTAGAAAAGAGACAAACATGAAAACATATACGACATCTGAGCAACATCTTGACTTAAGAGGAATGAAAATCTAAGGCGCCAACAAAAATAAAGTTAATTGCTTCAACTTAATTTTATATATATATATATACATATGTTGGCATTTAATTAATTAATTAATCTTCCTAATAACAAAACTATATTAATTCAAGGAATGACAGTGCATTTTGTACCTTCATGATCAGAAACTTAACATGATTTGTGGGTCAGAACAAGTTGTATCTACTCAGTCATGTAGTTTAGGTGTGTGTATAACACTATATATATATATATATATATATATATAACAAAACTATATTTCAAAGAATGACAGTGCATTTTGTACCTTCATCATCAGAAACTTAACATGATTTGGGGGTCGGAAACAAGTTGCATCTACTCAGTTATGTAGTTATATATATATATATAATATATATATATAATTTACATTTGCGTTGAAGTCGGTTTAAATGAGTTGTTACATTAATGACTAGTGGGGCTTCCATAAAATATTAGTAACACTAGTATTAATTGTTAATTGCTTAATTAACTACTATAACTATGACCAAAATAGTTTATTAACCGCCATAATAATGTCACAACATAAAGAATTTGAAGAACGTTGTATTTTGATAATATTGGACGGTGCTATTACTATTAGCATGCACCAAAATGGCCGGCCGATGGTTTCTATGCACTTAATATATTCAAGCGTGACCATTTGACTTGGCTAACTTTTTAGGTTTAAATACCTTTTTTCTTTGATATTTTCATGAGGTCAAATACATCATTTTCATAACCCGACAATGGATATATTCTTTTTTGCATCTCATTAGTTTATATTCATTTTCTTGTTATGTTTGGATGACTTTAATCCCCTTCCACATTTGTACGGATAGAAAGTGTGGAGTCCGAATCTTTTTTGGAGGATATTTTGGTAATTTTGCATTTTGTTACGTAGTTTTAGAAAATATCTATATGATCTTTCTATAACTCTATGTCATTTTTATCATCATAGTGAAAACGTGAAACATCAAGAACGTATCTCTAGATTTTGAATAAACCTTATAAATCTGTGTGTTTTTACTTGTGTATTTGATCTTTTTTTTTTTTTTTTTGTTAATTTTTGCAATATGTAATTCTTTCGTTTTTTTTTCCTACGAGGCTTAGTGTGAAGACTACAAATAAATCGAGTTATTTAAATGAGGTTTCTTGATGAGTCGAGTTTAAGACTAAATTACGTCACCTCATTTACTTGAAGAATATATCGTGATAGCTTTCAAGAAAGCGTGAATGTATGGTAGATATTTTTTCTTTTTCTTTTCTGTAAATTTGGAAGAGACTTCAAATGCGTTCATTAATGAAGAAAATATTAGAATATAAAAAATCTATAAAATACAATAAAAAAAAAATATGTTTAGCAAGTGAAGAACCAAACCCAATGAACTCTGAAAACACTCGAGCCGAGATCGGGTTTAATTTTTTGAACTCGCCAAGATATTAAACCTAGCTAAAAAACAAAGAGTGAAACCTAAAGCCAGATTCAAAGGTATAAAGCTGGTTCCCATACTCCACAAGTAAACTACAAATGTGGTGTGCAAGTCGTATAGGATTGTAGACTAAAAAGTCAATTGTTTGATAGATTTTGATTTTACAAAATCATTCCAATTTTGAGATAGAAAAGATACGATATATGGCGTGAACCAACCTTCACGGCATAGTTTCTTGTAGGTTTCAAATACTAGTTTGTGTCAACATGCATTTGGAGGTATTCTCAATTTTCTTCATCTCAAATTCAACAATCAAATGGTAAGTGAAGAATTCGGATAGGAAGGGAAAATAATAAAATAATAAAAAATAATTTAAAAAAAGCTTATTTTTCCACCTTTTGGCATGCTTATTTGGTTAGGTTTTTAAAGAAAAAATAGCTTTGGAGACCTTGACTTCTCAACAACTACCCAAAAGCAAGAAAATAGGGACAAGTAAAAGGGCTTCTGTCTTCTTAGTTGTTGTGGCATATTTGGCATATTTGGTAAAGGAACACTAATCCAAAAGCCAAAGCCAAATAGCAAGTTGATCACATTGAGTTCAGCTCAAGTCACTATCAATGATAGCTTCTTCTGACCAATTGCTTATTTTGAATTGTTCAAACATAATACTAAACTCATCACTTCTCTTGATATGTTTCCACAAACTCGCCAGGTTCATCCTTTATTAATTGAAGTGTCTATTAATTAAGCTAAGTATATATGTTTAGTCAACTTGCTCTATGAAAGGCCACATCAAAGTTGAGTCACATTGCAATGTTAAAGAACACATTTAAGACAAGATATTTTGTGAAAATCCTACCAGAAAAAAAGATATTTTATGACAACTACAATTATGCCAAAAAAAAAAAAATCAGTCACACCTACTTTCTTGCGATATCTATATAGTGTCGGTGGATTGTAACAAATAGTATCAATGTGTGATCTCTAGCTAAGAATGAGGGAGTGTGCACAAACTCACGAGAATCAAGTCAATGAGGATGCTGGGTCCTAAGATGTGTTAATTGTGACATACCATATTGTTTGGAGAGAGAAGTTGTTGGTACTTATATACGTGAACGATTCATAACTGTGTAGACGTGTTTTGAGAACCGTAAGTACTGAGAGGAGAGTGTACAAAACGAACAATATCTACACAGTGCATGTGAGTTGGGGAGGACTAGATGTTTGCAATATGCCTTACTTTCGCATGTGTAGAAAAAAAAAAAAAAAAAGAGGTCATAAGCGACAAAAAAAAAGTCACATCCAATACACAAGGCTCTCACTTGAACGGAGTTTAAGAGAGGAGGATATCGTCAAATCTTATCTCGAACCTCAAAACTTTAGAAGAGGGCACTTGCCATTACACCAAATTGTTTCTAATTTCAAACATGGGACTTTTTAGGTCATAATAAAACAACATTATCATTGCATTAATTAATGTCTATACTCATTAGTTATGTGTATTTGAAGTTTCATGTCATTTATTTCAACATTACTCCCCGTTCCTTCTTATCAATCAATTGACTTGGAAATTAATTTGAATCTTAGGTTAGCACGAAAATATGTACATAGATCATGAGGTAGAACGGGGCGTTGGTGATAATGAGAACCGTTTGGATGGTTGGAGCATGCTGACACAATTTTCCAAACAAAACTCATATACGTGTTTTTTGAGTCAAATTCTATTGTTTAAGGTCTCGAAATAACGTCTTTTAATCTTATAAAAATGTTGAATATTTCAAATTTTTTGTTAGTGGTCAAATTGAACTAAGATTTTACAATTCATCATTGGCGAAAAACTCCGACAATTCTCTTAGTAAAAATTTAAACCATCTACTAATACGATTAGACCACAAGCCTCGATAATAATTAAATTTTTTTAACTTTGTAAATCAAAATTGTTTTAACTTCAACTTCTTTAAATCCACGTCTCTTTCTCAAAGAGATTAGACCTAAAACGAACCGAAATAAAAATTTATTCAAACCGACAATTAGGTCCCCTCCCTTAAAATTGTTCCAACTTGATCCCCAAAATCTCATGAAAGATGCATGAAACAAACAGTTGGCAACACAAGTCTATCCAACTTCGAAAGAACATGCCCTTTTTCCTACTTTTTGAACTAAAAAGAACTAACAGGTCCCTCATAATAATTATGTTCATAATAAATGTACATATACATATACATATATATATATATATACATATACATATACATATACATATACATATAGATATCATCAACGTCAACCAAGGGAGGGTAATAAACGTGGAATTAAGGAGGATAGAGGGAACTTCATTGGATGGCACACGTTTCCTCTTTGTTATAGTCAAAGTCCGATGGAGTGGAAAGTATGCACGTGAATGTTGAGGCATGCGCACCACAGGCGTCAAGGAAACGCCATATAACTCTATTCAGGTGTTCTAAATCAGCGGGCAGTTACTAACGTGCGCACATAGTTTACTGACTTTCCGGTCAAACTGTAAATTCTGAATATTGGGTCTAATAAAACGGCAGGAAACATTGGTGACTCAACTTTTGAGAGTCATTTTTTCTCCTTTTTGTTTATTGCTTCGAAGCTTCACTTCCTGAAAATTAGTAATTAATTACGCTTCCAAAGTACTAATTAAGAATGTGTAACAACTAACAACTTTCTATATTAGTTGACAAACTATTTGTACCAACAACATTGCTTCTTGGTGCAAGATAGCAAAGTTGGACCATCAAGTCTTCATACATTTAATTAAGCATGAATGTAGCTTGTTTATACAAATAATAATTTAATTTTTTAATAAATAAATATTGTTGCAGTGACAACTGTAATAGGACCACATTATTTGGCTTTATTTGAAGAATAAAGCTCAAAAGATGCTTGTAATAATTAGACGAAGATAACAATTTTAGTGTCTGTTTGAGAGAGTTTTTTGAAAATTTAAAAAATTCTTCTAAGTATCAAAAATTCTTTTAAAAAAAATGTGACGTTTGGTTACACATATGTAAAGGCTTCTTCGAAGAACCTGATCGTTAGAAAGCCCATTTTAGATAAGTATAAATCTGTTATTTTTAGAACCTCTTTTTAGGAAATCAAAATTTCTTTTGAAATAAATTTGTTATTTTACTAATTTGTCTATATGTTTCTTATATATTAACAAGATTGTACTATATTTTCTTTTGGTCCCTCATTCCTCCACCACCACCGCTACCGCTGCCTTCCACCACCACCACTACCGCCACCTCCACCACCATCACCACCACCACCTTCATTGCCACCACCATAACCATCGCCACCACTAACTCCACTGCCACCGCCATCGCCACCACCTCCTCCATCACCATCGACATCGTTGTTTTCCACCACCACCACCACTACTGCCTCCACCATCGCATCACCACTGTCACCGCTACCTCCACTTCCACCTCCACCACCACTACCTCCACCGCCACAATCATAGCTTCCTTCTATTGTTGACTTCGCGCTTTCTAAGCGTTGTAATCATTATTAAGGATAAGGGATAATATTGTCAAAAAAAAATTATTTAAAAGTTAAAGTATATTTAAAAAATGGACTAGCCAAATGATTTTTTTCTCCTAAATTCCTTCTAACAAAATTACTTTTACGAAGGCCTTATCAATGAAGTCATTTTAATAATTGAAAGCTCTCCCAAATGGGGCCTTTAGACATTACGTGATTCACGGACTCCTAAGATTACGTTTATGGAAAGAGAGAATTTTCACTATAATTGACAAGAGATCGAATATACAACATGCGTAAAACATGTTTAACACTCACTTTTTTACTTTAGCTTGACACCTATTCCTACTTGAACAAAGTTTGTCATAGTGTCCTATCCAAATTTTCAGTCTTGCTCCACAAATTTTCACTCTCAAAACAAAAAAAAAAAACTGCTTCCGCAATTGAATTTGAGCCACAAACCTAACACAAATAACATCTCATTTTATTAAAAAGTAATTGTAAATGTACTATTACACTGTATTACTAGTACATTGTAAATTTTAATATACTTATATATAATTCTAATATATATATAGTACTTATTTGCAAAAAATATATATATACTATTAAGTATGTGTGAAAACTAACGACTTTCTACATTAGTTGGCAAACTATTTGTACTAACAACATTGCTTCTTGGTGCAAGATAGCAAAGTTGGACCATCAAGTCTTCATACATTTAATTAAGCATGAATGTAGCTTCTTTATACAAATAATAATTTAATTTTTTAATAAATAAAAATTGTTGCAGTGACAACTGTAATAGGACCACATTATTTGGCTTTATTTGAAGAATAAAGCTCAAAAGCTCCTTGGAATAAATAGACGGAGATAACAATTTTAGACATTCACCCATAACATAATATTTTACATGATTGACGTACTTTTAAAACTGTTGCGTTCATGGAAAGAGAGATTTCACTATAATTAAGAAGAGATCGAATATACAACACGCGTAAAACATGTCTATCACACACTCTTTTATTTTATCTTGACATCTATTCCTGCTTGAACAAAGTTTCTCATACCTTCCTCTGTAAGTCTTCAGCCTTGCTCCACAAATTTTCAGACTCCCAAAATAGAAAAGGAAACTGCTTCCGTAAATGAATTTGAGCCACAAACCCAACACAAATAACATCTCATTTTATTAAAAAGTATGCATTTGTATGATTACTAGGGGTGCAACTTGGGTTGGGCAACTCGAACCCAACCCGATTTTTTACGAGTTTGGACAACTATTTTTACTATTAGGGTTGAGGTTGGGTTAAAAACCTCAACTCGAACTTAGTTAGGGTTGGGCTTGGATTGAGGTGCCAACAACCCGAATTCAAATTATAATATTATTTTTATGCATATTTTTTATTTTAAATATATTACATATAATATTCAAATTATGATAACCTTTTTTTATTTTCAACTTCCTTTATTTAAATTTTAATTTATTGTATGTTAACACTTTGAATAATTAATTTCTTAAAAATTTATTTGTAATTTTTTAGAAATTTGCATCAAATTCTTAATTTTGGGTGCGTTTAAGAGTAATCTAATGTGAAACTTATAAAAGATCACTTTAAATTTTCAATATGGAGATTGGTAATATAGATAACCTGAATTAATCCGACTTTCTAACACAAAATCTCAACCCGAGTTGCAAACCCGAGCTTAAAAATTTAAGGATGGGTGGGCTAGGGTTGAAAGTAGGGTTAATGTTGGATTAAGATTGAATATTCACATGTAACATTGAACCCGAGTTGTATCTCTAACCCGCCCGAGTTGCAGCCCTAACTATTACACTATATTACTAGTACATTGTAAATATTAATATACTTATATATAATTCTAATATATATATATAGAGAGAGAGAGAGCTTAGTCTTTCACATTATTATATTTA
Source organism: Cornus controversa (assembly GCA_026545225.1). Lineage (NCBI taxonomy): Eukaryota > Viridiplantae > Streptophyta > Magnoliopsida > Cornales > Cornaceae > Cornus > Cornus controversa. Next base: position 39,473,726 of record CM048853.1, read on the forward strand.
TATCAGTATTGACACTTATATGATGGTGGAGATTATTATATTTATATCAGTGTTGACACTTATATATATATATATATAGCTTAGTCTTTCACATTATTATATTTATATCAGTATTGACACTTATATATATATGTGTCATACCAATTGTTAAACTTAAGAGTAGACAATTTTGTCATTAATTTACAATATTATGAAACAACTGAATTTAAAAGAAGAATCCTTATCCTTCTAAATTTAGTGCTATAAATATATTAACGCTTAATATTTTGGATATGTAACAATTTATACCGTAATTTTCCTTGTGTGATACACGTTAGATCATGACAAGAGAAAGAAGAGGTGATTGTAGCACTATAGATATATCAACAATGATGGATTTGAAGTATATTAGTGTTAAATTGTTAATACTTAATATATATATATATATATATATATATATTAATATTTACTATTTATTAGTATAAATATTAATATGTTTTTTTTATTTATATTTATAAATCTGTGTACATATAACATACACGTAACTACATGAATAATTATTAAATGGCGGACTAGACCAGTCTGGCCCGGCCTACTACCGACCACTAGAGAAAATGTGAGTCTAGGTCTAAATTGTAGATTTTTGGATTTTACGCTTTTCTAAGAAAAAAAAATAGTAACAGTTAGAATTTAGCAAGTCGACTTATATACGATATTGTAGAGGGTGAAATTGGAATTTTAGGGTTAGCTTTTATTTTTTATTTTTGTACAGATAAGATTAACTCCCACAATGTACTTGAGGAGACTTAAACTTTTATCTTTCACTTTAAAAGAAGAGAAAATATTACTGGAAATCTGACGCAGAAACTTTGATAACTAGCTTTTATTTGTTACTTTGTGTTCTATAAACGCATCAAATGTGGTCAAAATTTGAAGCTAAAAGATTGACTTCTAGTTCTACAATCCACCCATATACCACTTAGTAGAGGATAAGAAAATGAGTCTATGTCCTTGGTCCTTGAACTAGAGGTTTTGGACCCATTTTTGAACTAAAAGTGTTTCAAAAACTATGATTGGTTGCATCAATAGATGTGTGTAGAAGTAATTTTATCATTCTGAATGCAATTAGTGTTGTGTCCATTTTGATTTTACTCTAGACACATTTGTATATGCCATTTAGAGGTTGCATTTTCAATTATTGTATTGACTCTCTTGTGGAGTGTATTAGGGTAAGTGCAAAACTATCTTAGTGTGTGTGACTTGATGATGCTATTCTCTCTCTCTTTTTTTTTTTTTTGGATGTATGAAAATTTAAGGATAGACCACAAGATAACAAATGAATCGAGTTAGTTCGATACAAGCTCGTTTGTCAAGCAAATAGGTCAAATTCGAGTCTATTTTTTAAACTCATTTGATAAATGAGTCAAAATTGAACAACTCACGAGTCGAATCATTAACTCCGGAATGTATTCATGAATTGGTGTTTATGAAAAATTTCGGTAAGACTCATATACACGACTCATTTATTAAGGATTGTTTGAATTTATAAGTAATAATCTTTCTCCTTAGCAATGTTTAAACATTTATAGGTTTTTGATGATTTTGATTAAATATGATTATAATGGTAATTTATTATCATGGGAGCATGTGAAGGTTCAAGATTTTGAGTCTCATCTGCATACTTGTACTGTGCTTTTGAATTCATTGATCAAGGTTTGAAAGAATGTCAAAAAGATTTTCCAAGTAAACATTATGGTCCTCATTTAATGGAAAATAATAATTCTATAAAGCCTTAAATTAGTGAAATAATAACAAAAATCCGCTGTAGCCAAAATTTCTAAGATGAGTATTGGATTCGTTCTCTCACGAGAACTCCGGGTTCGAGTCCCGGCAGCGGAATTAACATTTTTCCAGGCAGAAAAACTGTAAAAGTATTTGGGCCGATCTCTAGCCCAAAAGCCTTATTTATTTTCTTTCTGGGTCACGTTGAGCCCAATCCGAATTGGAAAAAAAAAAATTAAAAATAAGCTGACTTGGGTAAAAAACTTGGGTTTTACCCACCTTGATAAGGCCCACTCACCCTGCGGGTCTCGAACAGTCACGAAGCGCACAATAGTGGGAAAGTAAAGGACGGTTGCGTGATTAGGATGACCGCTCTATTCTTTATCGTCGGTGAGAGAGTTTTTCTTAGGAACACCAAAGCAGAAGCTCTGAATCCAAGCATGTGAGCTCAAGAACCTAAACATAAGGTAAGCTTTTTAATCATTTGTCTCACTTGCACATGCTTTTGTGTGTGTGTGTATATATATATATATATATGAGTTTTTAATCTTTGAATAATCTATTGTTTTAGAATCTGAAGAAACAAAAATACACACATATATGTGTCTATACACATTAGATGTTTTCGTTTTAAATTTTTTGCTTTACCCAGAAAAAGAAGGGATAATCTAAAAATTGGTTTCAAATTTGAATTAATGCTGTTGAAGAATGATATTGTTTGGACATTTGGTGCCAAGAACAGTAGTCTTTGGAAATTTTTAGTTTGTAGCATAGTAAAATTTGATTAGGGGAAGACACAGTAAGCTACATATGTGTGTGTAATTTGCTTTTTTTCTCCAAAATATTAAGAAATTTGGGATAAATGAAAGGAAGAACCAGAAAAAGCATTGTGCATATGCAAGGGTAGGATACAAATACTGGTGAGAACATTAGAGCTAAAAATATAAAAAATACATATCCGTTTGAATATCTGCAGTATTGATCATACTTTATCTAATTAGTTATCTATTTATATGAACACAACATTGGCTCTAAACTAAATCAAAAGAATAAAAAAATGGATTTTGTGGGGATTTTTTTATTTTATTTTTCTATGGAATTGCATAGTGTACAAACCACGTATGGGAGAGAAGATGTGCGGATATGTGGGCATCATTGCACATAAATGATACGAGCCAATCCTGACATTGCTTAAGCTTAGCTCGTTCAACAAATGAGCTCATAGTTTAGGTACGAGCTGTTCATTCATATAGCTCTGTTAAATTACTGAATAAAAAAAAAAACAGAACTAAACCTTTACCAATCTCAGCCCGTAACCAAGTTGTTTACTTAATGAATGAACACAAGTTCAGCTTTTTACTGAGTCTGAGCTATTCATGAACAGTTCAGTTAATTTGCAGTTCTAAATCATGACAACTTTGTTTTCTTTGCTTTCCATATTCTAATCCCTACAATTGATTCACTTTTGCACAATAAAGTCAAGGTTTAGTCTTTACCCAGATCACCTCTTCCAACGCCTTGAATTGATGAGACTAGAGCTGGTAATGGCCTTCTTTGTTTCAGGACTTCCAAAATTTTAATAAATGAATTTTCTTCATTTTTAAAAAAAATTGTTTGAGGTGGGGGGTGCCAATGCTGCATGTTCAATCATTCAATTGATTTACATCATTGGGTCTTGGCTCAGGTGGTAAAGGGATAGTGTTGGCTAAGCTATCCTGAATATGCCTGAATATAAAGAGGAGAAAACTGAGAACATCTTCTGACAGTTTTACCTTCTACAGTTCTACTGCCAACTTGTTTCTTCATTTAGTGACTCATGCATGTCTTATTACAGCTTAGAGTTGGAGTGATTATGAGATTATGGGACATGCATGCATTGTATTTTTGGGGAGAGTAATTTCTTTGAGAAAGCTGTTGGATAGAAGCTACATTTCACGCTTTATCTGCTGTAAGTTTATAATCTGTGTGTGTGTGAAATGTTTTTGTTCTATTTGTGTTTTGTATCACAATAATGTGTTCTTAGTTTCCATCCATTTTGATACTTCTGCTTTTCTAGTTTTGTTTGGTTGTGGGAAGCTGAAGAGACATCTGTGTTGCTTTCCGCAAGTTATAGTCCGGGCTTCTATTTATGGAATTGACAGTTTTAGCAAGAATGTTTTGAAGAGTCAATCCTCTTTCTTATTTCATTATCTGTTCAGCTTGTCCTGAAGGGGTCCTAATGCCAAACTATTCTTCTGTGTAAATATAGCATTTTCACTAGCAGCTAAAAAATCCTTCTGTGGTGGAATTAAAGTAGACGTTGACATAGTATCACATTCCAGACTAATTAGTCTCATTTTCTTTTAGCATTCTGTATCAAGATTACTGTAAATTTTTGTTAGACATTGACATAATATTACATTACAGACAGTAATTATTGAACCTCGTGACATTTCAATTAGACACTGATATGAAAATGCTGTTTGACCATGTTGAATATTTTAGCTTTATATCATTTTCTAAATTCTTGACTGTTCATATTTTTACTCCGTTTTTTTAGTGTGACACCTGGTTATCCATGGAAAAATGGAGTGAGCTTTCTTTCATTATGTGCTAACTTTTTATTCATTTAAATCCATTGATGGGTCTGCTTAAATTGTGCAGATACTGTATCCTTCTGACTCTCTGCTACGAATTATTTAAGCATTGTAAACCAGAGGCTTCCCGTCATTATGCATAAGTCCCAAAAATGTCCTTGGTAACCTGTAAGGCTTTCCATGACATTATTATATCAAAGGAAGAAACTGTACTTAAATTTCATGAAAAAGTGCAGAAATATTCCTATATTGTGGTCATAATCTCTTTTCTGGTATTTGCTATCTGCATATACATCGTCATTTCCTTCACCTTTTATGTTTGATTGGTGAGTCGTCCTTTTGAATAACCTCAAGAGAATTGAAAAAGTTTTGTTCACTGCATGAAAAACACGTTTTTAAAAAATATCTGATTTTCATATTTGTATAATTGTTTACATGAATGAAGTGTGGAGTGCAGGAAGCTGAAGTGAAGTTTGAGAACCTTACAAATTTGGGAAGCAGGGAAGTGGGATGTGACTAGGATGTGACAGAGAAGCAAAATGAGAACAACAGAGCAAGCCCATTGGCAGCGCTTAGGTTAATTGTCTAATTGGTAGGAACTAGAAACCTGAAATCATCAAGAACTTAAAAGAAAATTCCCAGTTTTGTTTGTCACATCAACGGATGCCTCCCCAACGTCATCTCTAGTCTCTCTCTATGAATGATTTGGGTCTAGGTACAAATACTATTTGAATATTGGTATCTCTTTACACTCGATCTGCACTATATCCCCATTTGCGTTCCTGCTTTTGCTAAAATCACTTTACATATATTTAGATTGTTCCACTTAAATGAAACTCTCTTGATTCTACTGTTTCTCTCTGAATCTCTAGTTTAGCATTTATTAATGCTTCAAAAATCTTTTAAATAAATCTTATGGGTAGAAGTTTAGGCAGGTAAAAAGGGAAAAAAATGTAAAAATCTTATAGGGAAACCTGATATTTAACTGGTTCTTGGGAAGCAAGAGTACCATCCATGATCTTTATGCTGTCTAGTAAGAGAAGTCTTAGTTTCTTTCCCACCTCACCTCATTAATTTTGACACTTATTGGGAAGTTCTGGGGTTTGCAGCCTATTATATGAAATATCTAGACATTTTTTGAAACAAAATACAGTTCCAAGTCTCATAATGCTTCTTCTATAGCCCGCTTCTCCTGCTAAATTTGCAAATTATCCATTTCCGTTTCAGAAGTATTTGGTTTTTTCAAATAATTAGTATGTCAAAATGATGATGCTTTTAAGTAAAATCTTTTACTGTACCCAAATATATTTATAAATATATATATCACAGTAATGCCTAGTAAAGTATTGAAACAAAGTATTGATAAGTGAAATGAGAACAAAAGTAGAAGGGCGTAGACTTGCAGTTATGATAAAGAACCTTCATATACTTGGTGACAACTATAGTGCACTTGATTTATTTCAGGCACCAAGACATTGAAATAACTGAATGGCACGGGTGTCTTCGGATGTTTGGTACTGCAACATGCATGAAGAGTTGGTGCTGCTTCAAGCTTTATTGGGAACAACCAGTCAACCACCATCCAGGATTTTGAGTCTTCAGAACTTTTTATTTTTTATTTCGAAAGTTCAAGCAAACGTACACACACCCACAATATTGCCCCTAGCAGGCTCGAACACTCAACCTCCCCTTTGGGGAGGAGAGATCATACCATATGGGCTAATGCCCATTGGTGACTCTTCAGAACTTTGCTTGTACCTTTTGGTTAGTTAACCTAGTTGACGGAGGAGCAAATAAGAACTGTAACCATTTGCCGGGGGTGGGGTTGGATGAAGAATTCCATGGTGGGGCAGACCGATGTACTGGTTAGAGCCGGAGATTCAAGTCAAGCTTCAGTGGGTCTAATGGCTGATCTGCTGGCTGTGGATCCAGGCGAAAGCTTCCTGGCCACATAATACCTGGTACTTCTTCCAGTGTGTGTGGCATCAAAGCAAATCGAAACCCTGTATCAGTGTCATTGAATCTTGTCATGATTGCTGCTCCATCTCTACTTGGTTTATGCACAAGTGAGTGAGGTCGGACACCAAGTGAGCGGACCATGGGATTACTGATGGGCATACTCATCGCTGTCATCATCCTCTGGGACTGATATCTTCGAGCTGCACCTCTCTCCCTCTTATGGGCATTCTGGTGGCCCCCCAGTGCTTGTGAACTGAAGAACTTCCTCATGCAGAAGTTACATGAAAAAAGCTTGGTGGAAACAGGTCTTGATTGTGAATTGGAGTCTCTGACTGTCGTGGGTAGGTTTCTTCCTAGGCTCAAGTTCAGCCACTCTCCCGGATCAAGATCTATAGTTCTTTGATCGCCACCATCATTGATATTCATTCTGTTGTTTTGTTTGTCGGCTGTTTTTTCCCTCCGGAAGATACAAACCTCTCTCCAATTCTCTCAAACTATATTAGGATTGCAGAAAAATCAATGGATAGAAAGGTTTTATGGAGTGGATGTAGCTGACTCTTAAATGGGGTCTAGATCAGAAGAGGGAATAATAAATGGAGAGAAGAGGTGTCACAAGTAGTGAGATTGGGCTTTTTAATTTTATATCAGTTCTGTTCTGTGTCCTCACCTAGTAATACTAGGCATTCAAGGAGACATGCTTTCGTCATCTTTTACTGTTGCCCATTTCAAGCTTATGATTCCCCACTCCTCATCTCTCTCCTTTTTCTCTCTCCTCAAATGGAACCAACTTTACATGGTTCTCTTTGGAGTAACATGAAAAGAGATACATGGTTGACATCTCCATCCAATGGTCAAGTCATAATCTCAAACTTATTTTTTAACTGCCTGCCATGAATGATGCTTCCTTATCCATTGAGTAAATAATCATTCAACTTTAGTTTTGTAACTTGACCATTAAGATGGTTCTGGTTCTGTGAATTAGAAAATGGTTCTCCACTTCTCCTAATGAAGTCTGTTTAACCAGACAACTGACTTTGTTGGGAAAAAGTCCTTGCATCAACCAATATATTCATCATTTCCATAGCCAAACTCGTAGATTAAGAGGGCGAGACACTTTTTGTGGTTACCCTTGTGGGCGGGTGCAAGAGACATTGAGCGAGCTATCACATTGGCAAACGACAGGGTACTCAATCTCATATCGCTTAGGTGTGAAGAAGGGAATGTGCTTATATGTAGTATGTTCTCTTCAAATGGTTTGAGACATTTTAGGGTAAACTCAAGAACAAAAACGTGCAGGGTTAGGCCCAAAGCGGACAATATCATACTATAAAATGGAGTAAGCTGTTACACTTTTACCTAATTCGTTGAGGACAAACACCCACTACAGATTCTCGAATTAAATTCATCATTTTCTCTATTGTATTCCTCCTGGTAGGTTATTCCAGTAATTCGTAAACCCTTTCATGTCAAGTAGGTAGGTATGGATTATAATCAAGATGGCACCCACCAGAGAAGATGTGTTTCGTCTATATAAAGAAGTGAGTGAATGATAAGCTTCAAAGTGGGAATGTAGATTGAAGTGAGTGATGGTAGAATTATTTTATATCATCAAGTCTGCTTTGATATAATGTTTTTTTGTGGGAAGTGGTGGGTCCAGAGCATTGCCAATAATGTTGATAAAAAGCAGGAAACAAGATTGGGTGGTATCTTACCAATTGTATTTAGTGTTTGAACAAGAGTATCTATGTGAGTGTCTTCATGTTGGGCTTTCTTTGGCATTCCATTCAGACATGGAGTGGGTTATGTATATGTACAGTAGAAGTGCATTAAGAGCCACTAGTTTTACATTTGTACCTGTTCTGAGTCTTTGTTATGGAACCAAAGGAGAAGAAAATAGGAGCTCAGAACCCCACAACTCTCTCTCTCTCTCTCTCTCTCACACACGCACAGAGAGACTTACTTGTACTTAGCCAAAAGACCAGAAAGTATCACATCCTTGTGAACACACAATGTGTACACTAGTACACTCACACAAGAGAATAAGATTACCTCACTCCCAACTAAAATTCTGCTTTTTTGAAGTCAAAAATGTTGTTAAGTGATCCTTTTGCCCCCAGTAGATGGCACATGCCATGAGATATTCCTAATTGGCTGCCTTTGAGTGATTTTTTTTCTTTGTCGATAATTTGCCTTTGAGTGACTTGATCTATTCTAATTTGATAATGCCTGAAGCAATAAGTGCAGTTTTGATTCTTATCATCGATTGAAATAGTGTTGAACTGATGGATCTCAAGAACACTCAGCTTTCCACCATCAATTCACTTCTAATTAATGGTTATGTGGCAACATTAGGAGATGCTTCCTTTGCTAGGAAGAAAGGAAGAGGGGTGGGGCAAAGATAGGAGAGAAGAAACAAATTTTTTTCGTTTGGTAAAGAGGATGTAAGGATGGAAGAGAAAAGAGTCATCCTTCTTCTTTCACAAAACTTAGAAAACAAATTTGGACGGAATTTATAAGTTTTTAAATTACAAAACTTTCTTTATTTCTCTTCCCTTCTCTCTTAACAAACAAAATAAGGTATTATCTCATTCTCTTCTTTTCCATCGAACCAAACAAAAAGAGGGAAGAACACAATCTCTTTTATAGGGATGTCTCGTCCATTTCTCCTCTCTCTTCCATCCAACTTTCTTCCTTTCTACCAAACGGAGCATAGGAGTAAATTCTTTTGATGCAAAAGAAGTAAATTCTCGTCACCAGATTAGGATTTTCTTGCACCAGTTGGAGAAATCCTTGTTAAATATCAGTAGAAATTGTTTCATTTGTAGGGAGTGATATATATACTGATTCTGATATGTATGCAATGATTTGGAGTTGGGACTCCAATGAAAAAAGATGGGAAAATAACTCAAATTTTGGAGAATGCATGCCCAAGGTGGTCTTTAAAGGTTTCAGCCTAATTGGAGGCAATAAGCTGTCCTAGTTTCTTGTTTTTGAATCTTGTTGACATAAAACACAGCTGTTGGACCATCTCTATTATTATTATTATTATTATTATTATTATTTTCTTTCTTCTCTCTACCACTCTTGAAACTTTGACCTAGGACTCGGGAGCTAAGACCCAAAGCCACTGAGATATAGATATAGAGGTAGAGCGGTATCTCTATTATGTGACATTAACATGAATTTATTGGTACCTGCAACCACCTCTATTATGGAATAATGTAACATACATAGTTGAGTATTTACCAATGATGTGGATGTAGAGATGTTTAAGGCTCCATTTGGATGGACAGAGGGATCTGAAATGAAGGGGACAAGATGGCTATTGAAGTTGATGGATGGATCCAAGTAGAGTAGACTCGGTAGAGAATTACCAAAAAGGGATGGAAAAAAAAAAACAAAAAACTAAATAGTAGAGAATTATAAAAATAGAGGAGATATATCTAATTACGCAGGCTATTGAAGTTCAAGTTTGAGCCATCAAATCTTAATTTAAATTATATTCTTCAATTATTAAAATCAAATGCATTCATTATAGATGCAGCCCATATATATTTTTTCTTTATAGAAAATGAGACGTGCAAAAGTAAAGTGGGATTCAGTTGGTAATATATATATATATAATATAGAAGTTTGGTATAATAAAGACAAAAATTATAATCCAAAGGTCAAAAGTAGTTAAATTATTATATTTAATCGTTACGATTGTACATGACAGTATCATTGGAACAGATATACACCAGTCGATTAGATTTGTCTCTCTTTGTAATGAAATGAAGTTGGAAGAATTTTATAATTTATATAATGCACACTTCACTTTTTTCTAATGTTCCGCATGACAAGTTTTTGGATTCTCACCATTTTCACCAAGCCCCATATCTGGCTGGATTTTGACATAATTCAGCCATATCTAAGTTGTTACTTTTATTAGTTGTCCCCTCTCTCTCTCTCTCTCTCTCTCTCTCTATATATATATATATATAAAGAGACAAGAACGTCTTTATGTAATGAAAATGCGAATGTTTAGGTGAATAATTAGAGTGACTAGAAGAGATAAGGTTCCTAACGAAAGTGTGAGAGAAAAAGTAGATATAACATCTATTTATGAAAAAATTAGAAAAGTAGACCCAAATAGTTCACATATATGTGAGACTTACATATGCGTTGGTGAATGACTAATTGTGATAGAGGGCAAGAGACGAATATGGCGACTAAAAATAATATAGGATGATGATGTTATTAAAAATGATTTTAAAAAGTTAAATATTGTTAGGAAAATGACATGTAATATAAAAGATTGAAGAGCAAGAATTCATGTGACCGACAATGATGATATATATATGATTTAAAACTAACATGGATTTGTATGCATATAACAAACCCTATTACATGATTATGGGAAAAAAAAAGTACTATAGTACATATGATTGTTTATCTATAGTGCGTAAGAAGGAAATGAGAGAATATGATTATTATAGTATAAAAAAATAAAGAAGAAACAAAAGAGAGAGTAGGATAAACCAACCTCTTTTTTCCTCTAATATGGAAAACAAAGAATGGGAAAGAAATCAAGAGATAGTGGGAAGATTAAAAAGAAAAGAAAAAAGTATTATTTATTTTTTGAGTGATAAAAGCAAAACAAGAATAAATTTCTTATAAAAGAAAAAAAAATGAGCAAAATGATTAATAAATATTTCATCATTTCCTTAAAAATCCAATCACTTTGCGGTGTATCAACAAACTCAATAAGTTGGATTCTCAGAAACGGTCAATCAAACAAGATTTTATATATAATTTTTTTATTTTTTATTTTTAAAAAATAGAAAACTATTCTCAAAAAATTGAACCGAAAAGACGGCAAACCCTCCCTCCCTCTTTCTCATTGCAGAGAGTGTTACATGACAAGTTCAGAACCAAATAGTGCATGCATGAAAATGATGATGCGGGACAGGTACAACGCATGAGGATGAGGATGCAAAGTAATCCTAGTGGATCAGCACAACACTTTCGAATGCACTAACTTCAACTTTTTCCCAAACTTGAGGTCAAAGTAGTTCCCCTAAAAAATCAAACTAGGAAGAACAATCTCCAAATAAACATTTTTGGTACGTTGCTTTTGGAGTGGTGATTGTGACTGAGAATATCAAAAGGAAGAAACCTTCTTTTACCCTTCACACCACATGCTTGTACATATACATACATACATATAGAGTAATGGTCTATTGCTCATTGGTGAGTAAAAAAATTTTTACACACCAAGCATCACCAAAGTAACCCTTGGATATGATCCAAGTTTAAAAAATATAACTTTCAAAAATCATTGTAATTATATTCAATAGTTATCATATATGGTGTGAAAGAATTTTTTGCTCATCGACAAGTAACAGATCATTTCTGCATACCACATATATATATATATATATATATAGAGAGAGAGAGGGGGGGGGGGCGTTTCAGAGTTGGAAAGTAGAAATATTCAGTTCTCATTTTAAACTAGGGGGAGGACCTAAAAAAAATGGTCATTTGTCCCTAAAGAAAGATTGAAGTGGATGGCACCTAGGGGGCCACTTTTGAGAAAGATGCAAAGTGTTTTTGTTTAGCTTTGTTTGGGATCAGTTCTTCATATAGTCGTCCACAATATTCACAGTAAACAACTTGCTAAGTGCCCCAAAATACTGTTATCGGTTGAAGATGTTCTCACATCACTTCTTCTGGTTCCATTTTTGTTTTATGTGATTCCTAAAACTATTCCGTCTAGGTTTGCACATGGTTCAGTTCTTTACAGTTATTAGTAGAATCAAAACTGTTCATAACAGTTCCCTAATTTTGGAATCGGAACTAGAATCGTTGAGTTCGGTTCGGTTCGATTCTGGTTCTCCAACGATTCTTTGTCAATTTTTTTTTTTAAACATTGGCAAAATACACTCATACTTGTACACCCATAGTTATAACAATAGATTATAAGCTATTAGTATTTATTTATATATCTTATATTATATAAATAAACATTAGAACTTAGAAACTATTAGTATTTATCTATATATTATATATTTTATACTTTATATATATGTATATATAGAACACTTGAACTTAGAAACTATATATATATATATATAATGGTTCCGGACCAGAACCGAAATCGTAGTAAACAGTTCGATTCTATTCAGTTACGATTCTGATTTCACCGGTTCTTTGTGCACCCTTAATCCCGGCTATGTCATCTTCAATTTCAAGCCCAAATAAAAGAGAAGGGTTGTACCGACTACACAATCAGTTCCAAGCCTGAATTAAAGAGAAGGGTTGCATTACATAACTTAAGACAACTAAAGTAAAACTTTTGTCAAAGACCATATGAACATGAAGTCTATGAACATAGCTAGGGCTTTTGTGAAAGACCAAATGAACACGAACCCTAAGCATGTAGTTAGGAACTTAGGAAAGGCTTTGGTGAGTTGAGTTAAACCATTCCTGAAACCATCTCATTCAGGTGAAAATTTCCCTTAAAGATCAATTGCTAGCTAAGACTAATGAAATTAGAAATACACAATCCTATACGTAATAACAACAATTCCTTCCTAGAGTCACTGAGTTGACGTAAAGTTTCCGGACATGACTCGGAGGTTCAGAAGTCTTGTGTTCAAATCTTGGGCAATTATGACACGTGTAAATAACAATACCAATCCAGAATGGGATAACCAAAATGTTGCACCAAAAAACAGAAAAAAAAAAAAGCAAAGTTAACAGACATAGGGATCATGTAAGATCCTGATGGGATGGCATTATATTTTGCGTAGGACGAGCAAAATGGTCAAAGGTTTTTGGTAAGGTTAAGCACAAATGATTTGATAAATGAGAGGAAACCACCTTTTAAGGGTCGAATATAATTGTATCCATTCATCGTGGCTCAAGCAGCCTAAACCTTCGACCTTTTACTTTGGAAGGTGAGGAAATAGGTTTCCTCGACTATGGGCTCCGAACACACTATTTGGCAATTAGTATCATCTAAAAAGTGTGCTTCCCCTCCCAGGAGAATGTAGTCAGCAATTTGCACAGCCAAAGGTCAAAGCTTCGTTTGGTTGTGAAAATGTGGCAAAAGAAAATGAAAACATGCTAATATAAACACGTTGCAACCAGAAACCATGGCACTACAAGAAGCACACTTGTTTTCCTCAGCCACATAGATAAATCAGAAAGAAACTGCATTTAATGCTGCACACATCAATGGGACTTGATATGAAATTCAACAAAGAGGTATGATGCCAGAACAGACCAGGTTCAACGACTAAAAGCAGGACATTACAGATTGCAGAACTGTATATCAAGTATGAATAACTATTATAATGAAAGAACCTACAAAGATATCTCAAGCTTCATCTTTCAAATTGCCCAGAAAGACAGTAAATTCCAAGTTTCTTTTTGCCAGAAGCAAAAAAGATGACATACTATTATTAGTTGTTCCTATTCCAAAGACTAACTTCCCACAGGATATACCTACTAATTACGACTGCCCCAAATTTTGGTATCACCCGCTACAGCATGTTCAAGTACCTGCAATGACACAAGAAGTGCAAAAATTTAGTTCATAAAAAATTATTCCAAATGATGTTGAGAACTTTTTTTATTTTTTTTTGGGGGGGGGGAAGTGTTGGACAAAGTCAAATTGTCAGAAGATATGCAAGGAGATCATTAAAACTGTAAACGCTTATGCAAAGTATAGAGATGTCAATATATTGGCGCTTAACATCAACAATATACAAGTTTACTGCACCCTAAATTGTGTGGGAGAAATAGTGCATACTAGAGATGTAATTAAATAAAGAACGTGGACACCAAGTGTTTAGAAAGAGAAGCCGAATCTTATATAACATTCGAGACAACCTTGCAAGATTCCAGAATTGATCAACAGAATCCCTGAATGGTAGAGAGAAGTATAAACCAACAGAGTGCATATAGAAAGCAATCTTCCATATTCTGGAAGTCTATGTATATGGAGCCTGTCAAAAGATCCTGTCATTTCTTACCGTTTCCCCCTTGTATGGAATTTAGTTAGAGAAGATTAAGCCTAGAAAGTGAGTCAAAAGTACAAAATGTAAGGGTAATTGATAATTAACATGAGTCGGAATTTGCCTCCCATTCTCCCACAAAGAAAGTTAGCACCCAATGCTCAAACTGTTTAAACAAGAGTAGTTAACATGGCAGTCAAGTCCAACAGCTCAATCTATTTTCTTCCAACCATAATCCTCATATTTCATCAATGGAAACATTCTTTCTGAAAAAATGAGTTCTTTTATAATGTGCCGCCAACAAAAGGGAGCTTCTGTTCACCTCAAGTACCATACTAATTTCCAATCAGAATCATGAAACTGTGAAGGGCACTCCTTAAACACAGAACTACTTTTCCTTTCACGGGAAAAGCAGAGTGACACTCTTAAGATATGAAAAAGACATATATGCATCCACTCAAGACTTTCCCCAACTCTTCCTTCCAGAAAAGTAAAAATAAAAAAATCAAACACAGAGAGACAACACATGGACAAATACAGTTGGATTTTTTTTTCAGTAGGCTGTTCTTTTATGTCTAAAAACACTCATCTGGTTCTAACTAGTATGGTTGGTACATCTAACAAATCCAATTGTGTAATGCAAAAAAGGGCAAACCTAGTGCACGAGGCTCCCGCCATTGCAGGGTTTGGGTAGGGTCAGATGTTTCCGTGCTTTGAACCCGTGACCTCCAGGTTACAATGGAGCAACCTTATTGTTGCACTGAGGTTCATCCTCTATGAAAAGCAAAGGTACCTAAAATTACATGCAATTTGCCAGCCCCTTCTAATAGGTGCAACTTGGAACAGGTTAACACCAGAAACAAATCAATTCGACCTTGACAATTTGGTATAATTTTAAACTGATGCACTCAATCAACAGCTTCAATTTATGAGACGCCAATGTCAACCCATTAAATGCAGGAAGCAGAGAGGCCTGCCCACGCCTAATAACTTCTCAATGAACTTGATGAGTCTCCTTACCCACTGTTTTGAGTACCCATAGTAAAGGTGAGATCAAATGTCACAAATTGCAATATAGTGTGGCTATAAAATTCCTCTAAAAATCTCCACAACCATTTCCCAGGTATCTAAAGGTTTTTATGAGCTACATTACTGAGGATCTGAGATCCTATCAGCCTACAATTTTAGGGCTTTTGAGCACAAATTCTCAATCCACCAAATGATCTTTCTTCTCCGCCTAATTGGCAACCACTATAGAACTCCCTATATTTTCTATTTTACATTGGTGAACTTTGGAATGATAAAGATCTATAAAGCATGGATGCTCCTTCGGGGGTGGCGGTGTTGTGTTTGTCATGTGTTCGACGTGGATACACATCAGACACGGCTGGAATATTTCAAATATGGATGGAAGGTGTCCTTTCTTTCTTTCTTTTCTTTTTGAAGTCAGACACAACTACAAGGGAGTTGCCAATCACCACCAGGTATGTAGATTCTCTAGGTAAAGGTTTCTACTTTCTAACTATCTGCACTACTCTCTCTTCCAGGTTCCCTTCTATCTCTCACTTCTCCCTCTTGAAAACCCCCACATAGTTCTTCAAACCACCAGCATTTTTGCACATCACCCCCACCCTACTCATGCCACTGCACAGCGCAATTTCTTCCTTTTTCTTTTTCCCTTTTTTTGAACTTTTTCAATCATGAAAAACCTCTAATATCTATTGACCACCATCATCAGTACCTTAACTCCACAACCACGCAGTGCACAACACCTCCTCTTTCCCTCTTTTTCGAACTATATCTTCCATGAAGAATCCCCAAAAGCCACACACATCACCTCTGGTATTTTTTTTAAATCTCTCTCTCTCTCTCTTTTCTTTTTAATTTTTGATTTTTTTTTTGGGAAGTGAGGCTTGTTAGGCAGTAGGCTTTATATGTAATCATTGATGAAGGATGAATATGATGGAGGTTCCTTTAAACTATTTGTCTATTTTAGTTTGTAAGTTGTTCCCGTGCTTCATTGCTTAAGTGATGGTCATGTAAATGCATTCTTTACTTGTGAATAAACTAGTGATGACATTCATGTTTTTGTGGATAAAATAATCAAACACCACATTTTTTGTAATATAATAATGTAATATATTATTATCTTTTTGTTGTATTCCTATCATGTCCGTGTCCTATCTTTTTAAGATTTGTCTTATCGCCTTGTCCATATCATGTCGTACTCAGGCCCTGCATCTGTATCAATGTTTCATAATAAGATGGATAAGCAATAGAAATGAAAAGTTGCAGGTGTGACCTTAATCAATAAACATGGATAAGAAATAGAATTGAAAAGTTGCAGTAATGACCTCAACCAAAATGATTCTACCTCAAACAAGTAAGGATCTTTCCTCCAAAATACATCCATGAAGGCATGAATGGACTTGCCACTGCATATCCATGAACAAAAGCCAAAACCGACAAAGATAGGATTCCAAGCAAAGGAAATCCAAATAACTAAATAATGCACACTTTATATTCCAAAACCTTTATGAACCCCTCAAGTTGAAGAATTTGCAAAAATAAAATCCCAAAATAGTTTATTTACCCCAATAACTACAACTATCTTCTTTTTTTGATTAGTCAAGATTTCTCAGAAAGGCGTTCAAAAGGAGAGCACATCCCATACAACTACACAAAGAACAAAAGATCCACTATAACCTCCAGCTATCCAAAAAATACATGAGATCCTCCACAGATTTGAAATACCAATCATGTATCCAAAAAAATAAGGAACTAAGTATATAGAATTTGAAAGCCAAATAGGAGTCCCCTCCCCTTCAAAGGATCTCCTATTATGACATACACTTATCCAATTTCTCCCAGTTGAGACTTGAACCATCCACCTCTTCTTTAGAGGGTAAGTAGATACCATTCAAGCTACCTCTTGGCAATATATCCATAATAATATTCTTGGTAAAATGTATTTTAAATCATAAGAATGTCCCAAAACAATGAAAAACCCTCAGTTTCTTGGGAAAATGTTAGAAATTTTGAAATTAAGAACTACATAAATTATAAGGCGGGAAACTAGAACTCTCACTATTCCCACAATAATGCTTTCGACAAAACCTGAACATTGTGCCTATAATTTGATTATATCGCATTCATCCAGCCATCAAAGAAATAAACAGAACTTGAAAGAGAGAATTTCCTAACTTAATGCCTCTAAAAGTTAAACTTCAACACTTATGAGCTTCAGCAATTACAATCTCATTGACAAGAGAGATGCAACAGAAAATCCACTATCTCCCATTTAAAACAAATCCTTTCTAAATAATAACAATACTTCGAATATCCCAATTCATCTCATTATAGATTTCTACTTATTCCGATCCAATCACTACCACCTTAACACTACTCTTTCTATCTCTCAAATACCAACTAGCCGACAACATTACATTAGAGATTTGCTTGCATTCAATGCACCTTTAGACACAAAAATAGTATGTGGTAGAACAACTTTCATTTTATATTCAACTTGTCATGCTGAACCGTGCACAATCTAAATGGTTTGAGTCTTCCCTAGCCTAAAATCCAATAATCCACCAACTCCGAAGTGGCTATAAAGAAATGAACCAAAACCATTTAGATCTCAGGATATTCATAAAAGGAAGCAAAAATAAAAAGAACCAATGAGAACTCCTTTAGTGAAACTAATAAATTAGAGGCCAACTAAAGTCAGAGCGAGATAGTTATGATCGAAGGGCTAGCAATTATGTGAATAATAGAGTATGAGTTAGATACTTAGATGACAGCTAAGAAGCGCTGAACAGATAGAGGACACATATACGACATTATACGTACATGGAAAAACTAAAAAATATAAAATAATATACCAGGATGGTAGGACATACTAATAAAATACAAAAATAATATTATATATGAGTCATATGACATGTGAACACTTGATAACTGTAATATGAAAATGTAACTGATACATCATATAAATTCATATAATTATGATTACCACTGTCACATAGAGGACATAATAAAGACAAGACATGTACCCATGTGCATGTCTTTCTGTTTGTATATAGATTATGTACATGTACATGCACACACAAGTTGATGATTTTCTCCTACTCCCATGCCCTCCTTTGAGAAAACCTTCCTACTGTTTTCTAAATAGTCAAAGTTCATATAAATATTATATAAACCTCTAATCTGATTTTTCATACAATTACGCTTTTTTTCATGCTAAAACAAAGTTAACCGAAACATTAAAATATATCAGTGACATATTAACACGTGTCCAATAAAGTGCCGACCATGTTCTTTATTTTTTAACTATGAGGTATGAACACATCAAATATGCGTCAAGAAGTGTCCATGTCCAATGAGTGATCGACAAAAAAATAGCTCCTTAGAAGTGTCTGTACTACTTAGGATGAGTGCAATACAACTTTGCCCGAGTGTCCAATCCACTAGAGTAAAGTCTAGATCTACCTACAACAGACCATACATTTACAGTTCAAAGCATATATAGGAGCTTAAGTTTGTTATCAATAAAATATGAATGATTCCTAGATCATTTAAGTAAATCTCGTGGAGTATCAGAATGAATCATATACAACTCCCAAGATCAACATTTTTTTAGGATAATTAACATCAAGTTGGATTTTGCATTTATTTTTTTCCTTCTATATAGTGCTCAACTTATTAATAAAAGTTAATTTAACAACATGGCATTAGAATAGGAAGTACATACCTAAAAACCAACAAAAGAGAGCATTAGTACACAATACCATCTAATCCCCTTGGCATAACACAAAAGTGATTCAAGTATGTCAAAGCACCACAAGAATGACAATGTGGTACTTAGAGGAAATCAAAATAATGAATTTATTTCCCTTTTTTTACTAAAAGTCATGATGATGATGATGCCTACAACAATTTCTTTGGAAATGAGTACCCCTCCACCCCCCAATTCTTCCATTGAAAAGCAGGGTCCCTTTCTTCTCTTTTTTTTTTTTCAATAAAAGAAGAAAAGAAAAGGAAGGATCGTAGTTAGTGATACTAGCTTAGATGTCGACAATGACATGAAATCATATTTGAATTGATTAACTTGTATAGTTATGTACTCATGTCATGCACCTCAAGTTACCAGTAGAACGAAAGGGGACATTAAAAACTCACTTTGTTTAAGAAGGTCATGGTACTAAGCCAAAACATCATTGTCTTCTTCTTTTTTTGTTTTATTATTTTATTCTTTCTTGTGGGAATTCCCATTCACCATTTCTACTCAGATAGCGTGCATACAATGATTCACACAAGTGTCAAAATATCAACATAATGGTGTATGAACCCTTGTAAAAAAAATTCCGTGCACACACTTCTAAATCAAGTCTATCTCAAACTTCCAAACAAAATGCCTAGTAATTGAAACATAAATATGGTCAAAATTTTCAGTCATAGCCGCCTGCAAAGTCTTGACTGTACACATGCATCCTCACATCACGAAATCAAAACATGTAAATTATAAATGGATAGGGGGCAAAAAGAATCAAAGCATATATCCCAAGACCTCAAAAATAGTAAGCATGATAGAAATTTGACTCGTATAAACTTACACAAGACATCAATGCAATAAATTAAACCATCAATGCTAATAGTTTAAATTGAGAGTCCTTGTCTATTTTCTTTCCTTGATAGATATATAGAGCTCGTTATAAGCCACTAATCAACTTTCACTCATCAAAAGCATACAACAAAGAAAATAGAAGCACCCATAACAAAAAGAACCAGTTTTTTATAATTTAAAATAAAAAACAAAACAAGGACATAAATTGGTAAAGTATAGAGAGTGTAGTCAATCTAACCGACGGCTTTTTCTTTTTCAATTCTCATATCCATTTTAAATTAGGTCTTCCTATCTATTAATGCAGCATCAATAATTTTAAACAAATTTACATTAGGAAGGAGAAAAGAACAAAGTAGGAACATACAATGCGGCATCATTGTCCTGCCTCCCGATGATTGACAGCGCCGCAAATCACCCATCTTTTCCATTCCACCCTATCAATCCCAATCCCAATTCCTTCTTATCAACGAAAATTCATAAACTAGCAAATACACAACTAGTTGACCCCTCATTTCATCAATCAAATCACACAATTAATGAATATTCAGCCATCAGAAATACAGGTCATCTAGGCATTGGTGTGTGAATAAGAAGAACAATACTCTTTTTATTTTTCATGTGTCCTAGAAACAGTAAGACTCACAAAGAAACTACTAGCGATCTTGACAAGTTCGGCAGAAGGTACCGTGAGACAGCTCGCAACACGCCCGAACGTTGACTGCAAGGTGAGATGTGAGGCGAACCACACCGTGCAGCGGCAAAAGCGACTCAGTGCATCCTAATTCCCCCAGATTCCTATATATGAAACAAAGCATTGAACAACGCTAACAGGAATATCAAAAAATTGAACGCCAAAAACCCTAGCTAGTCCGCTTGGTTGCTGAGAAAATGTACTTTTGAATCTTAGAAAATGCTGCAATATTCGACCGAGCCTCACAAACTATATAGAAAATGCTGCTATATGTATATTACCTGGGATTGGCGAAGAAACGGCGAGGTTGGAGGCGAGGAGCGGCGAACGTTGACGGACGGAGGCGGGGGAGTGGCGGCGAAGAGCGGATGGTTGAAGCCCTAGCGGTGGAGATGAGCGATCTGGAGACCGAACCACGCCAAGCCATTGTAAGCTCTCTCTGTAGGTGGTGAAGATAGAGAATGAAGAAGCATGAACAAAATGACGAGGATTTTGTGTAGGGTTTTAGGGGATGGGGGTGTGTGTGGTCAGTTGACGAAAGTTAGTCGTAACACAACATCACTTATTAGTTATTAGTTATTACTCAAAGTGAAAACTTAAAAAAATAAATAAATAAATAAAAATCTCAATTAACAATTATCACTTTAATGCTTAAAATTCAATTTTTAAAATTTTCAATACTTAATTTTTAATTTAGCAAATATAGGGGTGTTCGAAAATTTGTGAATCCGAATTGAATGAATTTGATACGTGCGAATTAGTTCAATTTTTCTAATTACGGTTCGGTTATGGATTTATAAAGTATAAATTTGTTAGTAACAATTCGATTAACGGATTGGTATTTGAGAAATCTAATATGAATCGCTAAACTGAACCGTGGGTTATAAAATATTTACAAAAATATTATATATTATATATATTAATTTGCAAATATAATATAATTACTTTTTTATTCTTTCTTTTAATAAAACTTTTTTTATTCTTTTATATGGAATTGTGGTTAAAATGTCAAAATTATTGAAAAAAGTCCAATATATGGAGTTTTTTTTCTTTTCAAAATAGGAATTTAAATAGATTTGCATATGTGGGGACTCATTTTGAAATTTTGGGTCATCGAGACCCTGGACAAGGGTCAGGTGGGCCCAAAAATTCAAGGTCATAGACCAATTAGAATATTAGGAGAGACATAGAATTGATTTCAAGGTCATAACTGCTTTCGGATTTGAAAACTAAGGTCGAAAAGGTACGTTAAGTGAACTAGTGTTTTGGTCATTTTACACCCTAGAGCTTATAAATATTTGGAAGACAGATATTGACAGCTTATTTCTCTCTCTAAACAGCCGGCAAAACCTCTCCCTTCTCTCCTCTTTGTGTTATTCTTCTTCTCTTTTAATTTATAAGACTTTAGGGCTTGATTCGAAAGGTGCCGGTGAAGGGAAGTTCATTTTACGTGGCGAGAGCGTCATTTTGAATCGAACAAAGTGAAGTTTGGATAACTTTAGTGTTGGTAAAAGTGAGAAAAATCTTGAGATTATATCTCTTGAGGTAGGGGGTGTGTGTTGTGTCTTCTATTTCAAATTAAATTTCATGTTATGAGCATAAAAGTAAATGTATTTCATGTTATATATGGTTATATGAGATTTATGATGAATTCATTACTTTAGATTAATATATGTATGTTTCGTTGGATTGGAAATGATTGGTATATTATGTAAAATACATGAATTTCTTGTATGTGCAAAATGGGACATGTATTGCATATATGGGATTTTGGAGAAATGTTGAAAACTTAGTTTTGGGGGTTGAATGTATACATGTGTCCTTATGAATTATTGCATGAAATGCTAGATATGAACATAGGGCAAGAAATGGTTGCAATGTATCGAAGCTTGTGAATGCATATGCAAAACGTGACATGTTTTGTGTGCGTGGGGTGTATCTCGGAAGTGGCTCATGAAAAAGTAAACATGGAACATATCCTTGGGGGTTGAAATACCTCAAATTTGTGCAAGAAAATTGGTTACCGATGGGTTAGTAGCCCGAAAATAACTAAAATATGAGGTATGAGGCTTTGGCATATATCTGGATTGTGTGCATGAGTGTGATTCCAATTCCAAGAGTGTTTTGAGTTCTAAGTGTAATAATGTGACTTGGATGAATTTTGTTTACGATTTCGATTATGTCACATGTTATAGATATGATAAAGTGTGTGTGAAAGTATGTTGTAAACATTGTGGTTGCCAAACGATTTTGATATGTATGTCATGTGAAAGAATATCGTAGCTTTTGACTAGAATGCTAAGAAGCATGACACGTAGCTAGGCTATGCATGTTATTTGTGTTTATGCAATGGTATGAAATGTGAATTTGAATGAAATGCGCAACATGTTATCATTGAGCCGTTGAAATTGCTCATCTCCCTACATTAACACTTTGAGGATATGGCAAGGAAGTGGTTGATGATGAGCAACCATAAGCTGGGCTTAAAGTTAGGAGAACTCTATTTTGAGATATGTATATAGATGTTCATGCTAGTTTGTGACATGTCGACTATTCTAGGAATGTTGTCCTTACATTTAGATGTTCGATATGCATTAGAGCTTCAATGCATTTGCCATGTATGGCAAGTTTGTAACTCTCGAATGATGTATGGCATGTATGTTTTTGGAATATATTGATGAAATGCATAGATTTAGCATCATGAAATGTAAATGTATGGATTTTGTGGGATTTTTATCATGTTTAGAGTTGTTGATGCATGTATGGGACTAGGGAGAACTCTTGGACATGAGAAATATAGGTTTTGGACATTTTTAAAACTATCGGTCGCCTTATCTCTGCAGCAGCTGACCGAAAGTGTGAGATCCCGAACATTTGCATTTTGGCTACCTATTTCAGACAATTGAAGAAGGGATTCAACCGACCGAAAGCTCCATTTTGGCCGACCGAAGCTACTCTCCAATCAATTAACAGATTGGATAAACTGGGGTTAGCTGAACCTAGGTTTCAACCGATCAGAGGGTAGTACCAGCCTACCGAAACTGGGCTAGAATGGAATTTCATGAACTTTGAAAAGGAAATGAACATGTATGGATGTATAGACCAGTGTGGGGCCCATTGGGATGACTGATGATGGGCATACACTCATTTAGTTGCGTATATATAGTTTGCTTCCACAAAAGTATGATTTTGAAATGATTATTGTGATTGATAAGAGGTGTTGACATTCCACATTCTCACCCTTGAGTTCTTGTATCGTTATGGGTAAGGGAATTTTGGGCGTGACACAATCCATCAATCCGATTCGAATCAGTCCATTTTTTAACGGTTCAGTTCGTTTTGGATTAATGTTGGTCACGGCTCGATTGAATCAGATTAAAATTTAACCAATCCGTAGACCACGAATCAAATTAGATTTAGTGCCTAATAAGATACAATCTGAACTTTGATCACCCCTAATTATATAGTAGCTTAATGTTTTCTCTCACATAAAGAGGGTGACTTATAAGAGTGTGTAGTCAATACTACCCAATAACTTAGGTTTATAGGTTGAATGACAAGTATCGAACTTGCTACAAGTGGTATTAAACCCCACCTAGTCCTTTATTTGATGTTCTGCCAACCACCCACCCAAAAGTGTCCATATCTCGGTCATTGGCCTAATTGCCAATTGCAATGAAGGAGAATGTCACGTAGGTCTTGTTCCACATCAATTGAGAATGGGAAAGGGTCTTGAGCTTACAAAAACGAGTAAGTAGCACCACCCAACAACTTAGGTTTCGAAAGCCCTTTAAACTTAAGGTAACAAATTTTGACTTATGATGAAGATTATATGAATAGAGGTGGGACTTGAGCAAGTTGGGTGGGCCATGGGGCTAGCCCATCCCATACCCAATGTACTAACATCTCAACCCACACAATATCAAAGTTTTAAAGAATCTATTACATCTCAACCCATATCATACCTTTTGAGGAGTTCAAAATTTTAATAACCTACTAAGTCAAACTTGTGGATTTCTATAATATTGTTTGTATTAAAACTTGAAAAGTACTTTAAACTTCCGAAGTAATTGTGTCACAAATTAGATTAAAAACTAACAATAATATTATACCATCAAAGAATAAATCTTTTAACCTTAACCTTATTTTTTATAAATAATATGTACTCGTAATAATATAAAAATTATAGACTTTCCTTATAGTTCGAGTTATTCGGGTTGGTTGGTTTAGTTAAATCTTTGCCCAAATTTTGTTCAAAGTATATTTGGACTCTAAGATTTAAACTAGGGGTGTTCAAAAAATATGTGAATCCGCGAATCCGAACTGATCCGATCCGATCCATACAGATCGATTAAGTATGAATCTGTTGATAATGGTTCGGTTAACAGATTGATGTCTGAAAATTTTGATTCGAACCGTTAGACCGATCCAATCCAAACCATGAGTTACATAACATTTACAAATATATTTTATATTATATACATACACAATTTTAAATATATATTATTTGCAAATACAATATAATTACTTTTTTTTATTCTTTCTTTTAATAAAACTTTTTATGTAATATCTACTTAGGAAAAATTATGGAATT
Source organism: Cornus controversa (assembly GCA_026545225.1). NCBI lineage: Eukaryota > Viridiplantae > Streptophyta > Magnoliopsida > Cornales > Cornaceae > Cornus > Cornus controversa. The sequence continues at coordinate 39,498,939 of CM048853.1, forward strand.
ATGGTTAAATTGTTAAAATTATTGAACAAAGTGCAATCTATCAATCCAATCCGAACCAATCTATTTTTTAATGGTTCAATTCGGTTCAGATTAATGTTGGCCACGGTTCAGATCATATTAAAATTTAATCAATTCGTAGACCTCAGATTAAATTTAGTGCCTAATCTGATCCGAACCGTAGTCACCCCTAATTCAAACTCGATTCTAGTATCATTGTGTAATTCGTTGCCCTGACGGTGTTTTGTAATCAAATATTGGGCTGGGCTTTGGGCTGAGCTATGGCTCTCTAAAATTCTTCCCAATATTTATGTTTGGCTTCTGGGCCTTTTAAATGGTTCGGGCCTATCCCAAGCCCTCTCAATTAGTGGACTTTGTAATTACTTTACACATTTGATTTATCTTAAAAAAAACAAAAATTTGGCCTGAATAAGTGAAAAGTTATTCTAAAATATGACCAAATCTACATGTTTGTTTAAACTTCTAGTCTTATATATGGGTAAAGTGTGAAAATTCCCCCTATGATATACCAAATGTGCAAGATGCACCCCTACTTTTTAAAAAGAGTTGTGTCAGCCCCTATTTTTGCCAAAATGTACACATAACCCCCTCTCACCACTTTTTCACATAAAATTATACTTTTATTCCCATTTTGCCATTTTCTACATCCCAGAATACCTCTCTTCCAAAGCTTTAATAAATACCCTTTTTGTAAACTTTCTCTCACCCTCACCCTTCTTTATACGTCTCTCTCTCTCTCTTCCTCTCCCTCCCTCTTAGAAGTTTTGTTGCCACAATTTTTATTTCCCCTATTTTTTCTTTTTTCTTTTCTTATCTTTTTTCCTTATTTGTGTGTGCATAGATTCTTCCTTATTTGTCAAATTTGGCAAAAAGATATTGCTCCTTAGAGGCCCTATTGGTTGAATGACTTAAAAATGATGCCCCAACATTTCCAGCTTCACTAACTTTCAATTTTGATTGGTACTCCTCTAACAAATCATATCACGCCCCAAAATTCGGACCGCCAGGACTCCCCAGATCGACCCGAATTCCGAGTGTGAACTCGTTCGCTCAACGTGTCCCAAAGGTCAACAACACAAATCATATAAAATCAGCGAAAACATTTCTTACACATCAAAACCATTAATTTCAATGGTCATTCTCAATATGGAATCCCACGTGCACGACACACTCACCCCGTTCACTCATTCCAAGTCAACTCAATTCACTTCCAAGACTCAACATTTCATGTGTTCAGAATCTAAATTTGAAATCTACACCATTGGATAGAGAATCCAAAAATACTCAATTTAAAAAAAACTACGTTCAATTTCGATTTAAAACGAAGAAGTTATGCCCGATTAAAGTTTAGGGTAATTTTTGGGGTGTGCTATAAAAAAGTGACTTCGATGCATCGAAACTCCAATGCATCGAACAAGTATCATTCAAAAATAGCTCTCGGGACTTTTACATTCAAAAATCTCTGCAGGTTTTTCGATGCATTGAACTGGCAACTTCGATGCATCGAACTAGATGCTTCGATGTATCGAACTGAGTCGAAGCTGAAATTTTGCAAATAGTCCTTTTTGACCTTCTAGGCCATTTCTACCAATATAATCCATTCCAACAACCTCCAAATCATATAAGAAAGGAGTTTACATCATTCACAAGTCCTAAATCATGCTCATAATCAAATCATATACCAATATGAGTCATTCCCCCTTAAAACATACATTATTTATATTGAAAAACATACATCATTCATATTGAAAGACATCCATCAGCTTCATTAATAAGCATTACATGAACAAATTCATTATTTTATCATATTTAACAAGCTCATAGTCCAAGCATACACACAAAAGGGAAAGATTTCATGCCACTAGCCGGCATAGATAGCCACAAAATATACAATATCCAAAATGTATCAAAATGTCATAAGAGTTCCACTTGGACACTCAAGTCCCATCTGTCATCGGTGCCTTATATGTAAAAGAGTTTAGAATAAAGGGGTGAGCACCACTGCGGCTCAGTAGGAATGTCTAAAATACCTCACTACACATTAATCTATGAGGGTACCTTGACCGGAATATCTCACAAGAGTTAGCTTTACCGGAATACCTCGTCGTTTTACCGAATGGATTTCGTCGTTCACATTTAGCTCACCTCTCTCACCATGTCAATGAAGATGAACCCCACAATCTTATCAAATGTGCATGCATAATTTACAAACAATGAGGCATTTGACAATCACATTTGTACAAGTTCTCATTTAAACATTATATGTATTTACAATGAACATGTTTCACACCTCCACATCTCACATAACCACGTATCCTTCACCTTTTCACCAAATTCATAAATTTGACAATTAAATCATGCTTTTCAAAAAGAACACATCTCTAAAGGAATTTGTCAAACACATAAGAGTCACTTTCACAATTACATATGAACCCACTAAATAAATTCACAAATCAATTCCAACATGCTTATGAATTCCTCTATGACATTTATAAACATACGATTACATCCACCAATAGCAAAATCACATTTAATGATATAAAAAGCATACTTGAACATTGAAAAATATGTAATTACTCCACATAACCAATTAGTTGTCATAGACAACCAATATATTTGCAAAAACCCCAGATTTTATGAGTTAGACATCCCTACCTTGAAAATGAAGGTCTTTCAAGCACTTCTAAAAATCTCAGCAATGTCAACCTTGTCGAACCACAACTTTGATTAGTTCAAAGGGAAGCCCTAGTCGTCCCCTACATATCTCCCTTCTTCGACGAAGCTTGAATCACGCCCAGAGGCTTTCGAAATCTAGAGAGAAGGAAGAGAGGAGAAGAGGGAAAGGTTTTGAGAGAGATAGATCCATGAGAAATGGTCGAGACTCTCTCAGCAATATGTTTTAAAAGCATCTAGGGCGCAAAAAGACTAAAATGCCCCTAAGCCACTTAATGTACCTTCCCGGACTCTGTTTTTGATTTCGAAAACTCCTACAGCCTCGAAATCACTTTCTTTACTCTTTAAACATTCTATCTAATTCATTTTCAAAAATAAATATTTTTAAGAATTTTTTGAATTTTCGAGCCCACTTAAGTCACATCTCGGGCCCCGATTTAACCAAAAAGTCAAACTTCTCCAAATCTTTCGAAAACTTGCCAAAACCTTAAATACGTTATCTAAACATGCATTATATGTTTAAAATACACATAAAATTATTTAAAGTCCTAATATGACAATTAAATAAAAATTCAAGAAAATCGGTCAAAAATGATCACGGTCCTTACAATCATAACAATTTTGCTGAACTTTCTCAATTTCATTTCCTTTTCTATCTTAGATCCAAAACAACCACAACCCCCATAGCAATATGACATAAATCCCAATACTATTTAAACTTACCCATCATTTTTTTATGCCATCTAACTGATAAGTGCATTTGGGCTTTCAAGCCACAGGGTCAAAGCCAACCTAACCTCACAAACTTTTGAAAAATAACAATTTGAAGTGGGAGATTGAGTACTAGAAAATAGCTCTATTACTGTGAAAAACAGTTTCAACTTATCATAAATTTCTTGGGCTAAATTCCAATCCTCCTCTGTTGGCAATCTAGTGTAATACCTCTCACGTTGTTTTACTCTTAGAAAAACATCTTTATAAATTATGGCACTTTGAAGCATTAAATATGTTAAATTTTAGCGGGTCTTGCAGTCCAAACTCCTTTTTTTTAGAGCATGGAATGCGTAATTTATGGGCTACTTTCTCAAACTTTTCTATTCTTCCTAGTGTAGCTGTCCAATACAAGACACTATCATGTATCCTCTCAATCCTTTCTCCAATCACTTCCAAACCATCCTTCACAATCAAGTTCAAAATATGAGCACAACAACACATATAAAACACTCTCCCACTAAGTAAAAGAGAGTTAGTATCAAGTTTTTCTAAAAGAATGTCAATCATCGTATCATTTGTGGTACAATTATCCACAATAATTGTGGATAATTTCCTATCAATGTTCCAATCCAACAAAATTCCAACAAGCACTTCAGAAAGGAACAGCAACATATACAAACTTAAAATAAATCAATATAAAAAACATCAACTATAATAAATAATTTTTTAAACCAAACATGTTAAAGAATCATTGTAGTAATTAAAAGAAAGAAGAGCAAACAGTAACTTAAAACTAATACATAAAATAAAAACACAATTATATAAAAGTACAAGCAATACCAAACAAAGTATTCATAAAAAATTATACCTCAGAATTTGACTTTGCAAAATTCATGTATTATCAATGAATTCTTTTTTGGTTTGATTAGAACTCCACATATCTGTGGTGATAGCAACTCTGTTCTCATGTTTTTCCAAGAGCTTGTATGTTTTCATTTTCTCACAATCATAAATTTTGAGAATGTCACTTCTAACTGTGTTTCCAGAAACAACCTTAAACATAGGCTGAAGACTATTAACAAACCTCTTAAAGCCAATATGATTCACAATGTTGAGAGGATACTCATGCAATACGATCATACTAGCAAGCTCCTTTGTGCAATTTCTTGATCAAATACAAATTTTATATATTCAACTTTCCCATTAGTCATTCTTTCATTGGCTTTTATGATTTGTTGCTTTATGTCCATATTTTTTTGTTTCACACACCTCTCCAAGTGAACATGCAAATGCTTAGTTCCATATTTTCCAGGTGCGTTAAAACACTGATTACAACTGTTACATATGGATATGTCATTCTCATCTATTTGCACCTTCTTAAAACTGCTCCAGACAGATGGTGTCAACCTTCTTTTTCAATCATCGGGTAAGTTTTGAGCTGGAGGTGAATTAGGAGGAGTTTGATCGATTGCTGCTATTATTGCAGGTCTATTATTTTCTCCTTGTCCAGTCATTTTTCAAACTACAAAAAAGAAAAAAAAAATTGTTACATGATGAAAGGGGTGTGAAAAATAAACAAATTAAGTGTGTACAGAAAGTAGAACAATGACAAATGGAAATATACAAAATACCCTAAACTTGGATATTAAAAACAAGAAATCAAATTTATATATTATATTTAGCCTATAACAAACATACTGATTTGTACTTCGATTTTTCAATAATGGGTTTTGAAAAGGAACAAACTCATTTAAGAGTAATTAAAGACCTTTTAATTCATTCATGTTGGATAGCAAAAAAACTGAGTTATGAGATTGAGAAAATGTAATATTATAATCCAATATTGTGTTCTATCAAATCAGTTTCAATGGTGGGCAGTGAGTGTAGAGAGAGAGAGAGTGTGTGTGTGTGGTTTATGAAAAAATTACCATGAAAAAGCTACCTTAGTTCTCTTTCGTCCCTAAATGCTTTGAAGAACTCACAAAATTTCTAGAGCACAGTTAACAAAGTGAGAAAGGAAGAGAAAAGGCCAGATGATGAATAAATTTTAACCTGGAGAGTATAATAGTAATATACATATTCATATATAGGGGAATTTAGGGATGTTTGGGAAATGATAAAAGCATTGGGATGCATAGAGAATCAAAAAGTCTAGAGTATTAAGACACACAATAATTTGTATTTACAAATATGTTCTGGCACATGCATGTGGGGAAGAGTAAAAGCCAGTAAAATGTATACGTCAATGTACTATACAGAGATGTGGGGAAGAGTAAAAGCTTAACAGTAGACTTGTGCAGAGATGTGGGGAAGAGTAAAGACTAACAGTAAACAAAGGTAATAAATGTATATTAGTATATAGTGTGTGTGTGTGTGTGTATATACATATTCGGGGTGGGGCGGGGTTTTTTAATACTAAACCCGACCCCAACCCTAACCCACTCCGGGTTCACTTTTTCACACCCAAACCTGCCCCTAAACTTTTTTTAACAACTCATACCCGTCCCATTAGGGGCGGGGTGGGGCGGGTAGATTTGACATTCTTATGTAGGTTGTACTTGTTCATTCCTGTAAGTTATTAAGTTATGACCAGTTACATTGCATTTTTCACAAACAATGTTAGTCTTTTATCTAAGTATATTTCTAAAATTTGATGTTGCTTCATTAGGAGCTCTCCTCCTTACTTTTTTGGCCATCCTAAGGGTTTTTTAGTTGTAGGATGAATCAAAGTAACTACACCAATTACTTATTTCATGTTCCTCAAATGGCGTGAGTTATACAAATAAATTAAGACTTGTTCAATTTGACATATGTGTGTTTATATTGAAATGTGAAGCATCACGTATGATTTATAAAACGTGATTTTTTATGGGTAAAAAGTATGGATAATTGTCATATAGACATATAGTGATTTTATATGCATTCATACATGACTGCCTGAATTAGAGTAGAGTTGGGTGGATTGTTCCTACTAAGCCGCCGTGATACTCACCCCCTATTTTCAAACTCTTTTCAGATAAGGCACCGATGGAGGATGAAGTATGATTAGGGCAATGGACCTTATTGAGTTTCTTTTGGACTTTTTGACTCTTTTGATGTGTAGATAGATGTCCATGTCGGCTTGTGACATGTGGACTAAGTGAAAGTATTGTAATTACATTTGATGTATGTTGATGCACAATAGTTCCAAATGTAATGACTTTCTATGAACTATGTATAACTTTTGGATTGAATGAAAAAATGTTGGTTTTGTTTCCACTATGTATAGTCCTTGGATATGGATGCTTGGGGTGTGATTGATCATGAGTATGATTTAATGTTTGTGAATGATGTAGGTTCCTTTTTTGCATGATTTTAGAGTTGTATGAAAAGATTATGATGATAGGAAGGACTTAGAATGCCAAGAATGGCCAAATGCATAGCTGCAGGATTTCCTATAGGTACATCAGTCCGGGCACTTCGATGCATCATTCCATTGATGCATTGAATTGCTAGAAACGATATATCGAAAAACCTGCAGAATTTTAAAAAACCAAAAGTCCCGATAGTGGTTTTTGGACGATATTTATACGATGCATCGAACCTACGATGCATCAAAATCATCATTTTGATGCATCAAAATACATGCCAGGAAGAAATGTTAAAATGCCTTGGGATAGACATGGGGCATTGTGTATCAACCCCAATAGGACTTATTGAGTCTGCAACGCACGATCGCATGTACGTGCATAAGAATTAAGCTTTTGCAATGAGATTAATGATTAGATAGGTGATTGGTGGTTTGGACGATGTGACAACCTAATTATCCTTGCTTTCCAGAGAATGAAAATGTGGGTATAACAACTTGGTATCAGAGCATGGTACCATAGTGAGATAGGTGAGATGATAATCTCATCACCTTTGATTTTTGGAGAAAAGAAATCGGGGCGTGACAGGTGCATATGACTTCAAGAATGTTTCTCTATGGAGGTAAATGTCAACATACTCTTTAAAAATTCATCTTCTCTCTATTATAGTTGTGTCACTTGCCACTCTCTGCAACTACAAGTTCTCTCTGCCAAATCATCAGTCCCATTTATGCACTCATCTTCTACCTCAAAGAAAGACTTTCCATAAAGGTGAGCCTGACATCTTCTTGAATACTTCTTTTTAATTTTCAGCTAAGATGTTGCATTTGGACACAACAATCCCTCTTGCCCCTCCATGTACTCCCTCTTTGCTTGAAACCTCCTCAGTAATGATTTTCGAATCATTTCAAACATGGTTATGATGGGCTTGTCTCTTGCCTTTAATATATGTGAATTTCATGATTCACACATATTATTACTGTTTAGGTCACATTTAGAAAACTCTGTGTACTTACACTTAGCCCCCCATAAGTGGCATGGGATCTTAACTAACCAATCATATGCCTCAGTGTTAATTTTCTTGATTATATTCATATGGATCTCAAAATTTGTAGTTGTAAATAAATTTGCAGCACTCCACGGCCCTTGCTTCAACTTAAGTGAGTCAACCAAACCCTACAAACCAACAAATTTAAATATTATTATATGTATCATCTTAACATAATATACAAATAAAATGTGGCATTATAAAATAAAATAGTTTAAAAAATTACCTTTTGTCTGTTCGAAATAAATGTTACTGCTTTGTGGGGCATAATAAGTTCCATCAGATTATCTATGAACCATTCTTAACTATCCTTTGTCTCTGCCTTCATAACACCAAGTGCAATGGGAAAGAAATTGTTGTCTCCATCTCTACCAACAATACTTAGTAAATGATGATTGTAAGGAGTTTTCAAGAAACACCCATCTAGACTAATAAGAGACTTATAACCCTCTTTAAACCATCTCCACATTGCATCTAGTGAGAAAAATATACTTTCAAATCTTGTAGACCTCTCATCAAGCTCCAAACATGCCTGTACTCTTGCCACACTGCCAGGGTTCGTCTGCAATACCAACTGACAATATTCTCTGATTTTTGAAGACTAGTCCTTATGGGTTACCTTCAATCATCTCCAAGGCCTTCCTCTTTGCTCAATAAATTTTGTATCTAGTCACATCAAGCTCTAATTCATTAAAAATAGGGCAAATATCACTGACACCCCCCTGTGATTTGGACTTATTTCACACGAAGAGAAATTTTGATAAAAGTGACTGCATAAACCCAAATGTTTTGCACCGTCTATCAGAGAGACCCTAAACCGTGTATTGGCATGTCTGACCACATCTGACACCATGCAAAAAGATGCTGATACCCTTTGACCTTTTACATAAAGTAATAAATTACTTAAGTACCCATTTGCTTACCCTTTTGTATTATTATATATGTATATAATATATATATATATATATACTATTCATCATCTATTGGTTATCTTATTCGGCGAAGCTCACAACCGGAGCAACCTAATTCCGGCCACCACCAAGTAACATCATAACACTTCCATCAACCACCATGCATTACCATCATCACCGCTGCAGTCGAAACCACCGCAAGCCACAGCCGAAACCACCGCAAGTTTCAATCAAAACCACCGCAAACCGCCACAAGCCCAAATCAAAACCACCACAAGTCACCACAAACCCAAATCAAAACCATCACAAGCCTCAATCGAAACCACCATAAGACACAATCGAAACCATGGCAAGCCACCACAAGCCTCAATCGAAACTATCGCAAGCCACTTCCATATACCATCACAAGCCACCTCAAGTCCCAATCGAAACCATCACAAGCTCCACAAGCTATAATCGAAACCATCACAACCCCAAACGAAGCCACCTTAAGCCACCATAAGCCCCAATTGGAACCACCTCAAGCCACCACAAACCCCAATCCAGTTCGACACAGTTTAAGACCCATATGCACCACAATCCCACGCAACCAAGAGTCTCGCCGTCGTCGAAATTTCCTTCAACCGCCGACTCTTAGGGCTTCTTTTTGAACGACTCTCTCTCTCTTTGTATTTCCCCCTATAAATAAATATATATATATATATATATATATATATATTTCTATATTCAATTTTTTTTAACAAATTTTTATAGTTAATTAAATTATACTTCTTTGATAAATTTTTATAATCAATACAATTGGGCTTCTGTATTGAACAAATAATAATACATACCAAATATATATATTCATATATAAAAGTAAGGGTTAATTAATTTACTTAAATTTAATACCTAATTTAATATATTTGTATTGCATGAATAGTAATACATACCAAAAATATATATATATACATATATATATATATAAGTAAGGGTAAAATAGTCTTTTCGAATAACTGATCTTTTGGAATAAAAAGTAATAAAATATTAGGGGTATATTAGACCTTTCATGCGTGAGGTAATGGGGTTAGAGACGGAAACATGACTTGGGGTCTCTATGATATGTATAAGAAAAGTTTCTCTCCGTGTGAAATAAGTCCAAATCACAGGGGGTATTCGTGATATTTACCCTTAAAAATATGACCCCTAAAACCAGAAATTTTCCATTTAGGGACCCTCCTAAATTTATGCACATATTTTTTTGCAAGAAATGAGGAAGTTTCCTGCCTGTTTGTCTCAACTTCAGAGCAGTTCTGTTCAAAATGAAATTTTCCTCTCTTAAAGGCTCTAGTTATTTTTTTCTTGGAGGCATGTATCCTCCACCCACACACATATACACGTCACCCTCTTAAATTCATTTTTAACAAGCTTGAAGTCATATTTGTTATTGACGGATTGTTCTCTCAACACATACCTAAATTCTACAGCCTTAACAAACTTTATGCCTATTGTCAATGTCTTTTCTTTCCCCATATCCCTTCCAGAAATGAATTTTGGTTGTCAGCCTAATATGATCTTATCATCTGATTCACTATGAACACTCTATAACTCAACACTTGGTTCATAAACTGAGACATCATCCAACTCCTCACTATCCCCCTCCCCCCCCCCCCCCCTCTAAAAAAAAAAAAAAAACAATTTCATATCCATAACCTTCAATGTCAAATTTATGCACATTCTGTTCACCACTAGCAGGCTTCACTTCTTTACTATTTTACACATTCTGTTCACTTGCAGGCTATAGTAATTCATTTAATCCATTATGAAATTTTAACCACACTTGATTTTCAACTGGTACAGTAGCTTCATTATCCTTATTGTCAACTTTAACACCATAGATTTTAATGACAACAGAGTTTTTGTAGGCCTCAAACATGTCCAACACACATTCATCTTTAATTATCTGTAACCAGCAATTATGGATAGGATCTCTGTAGAAAATCTTATTGTTCATACACAAATGAAGTCTCTCTATCATGTCTTCCAATTCAAAGAAAGATATTATACCAGGTCCACACTATCAACTAGTTTTAAGTCACCACCAACGTATTTGTTACGATGATTAAAATTACTTGAATGATGCACTTGAAGTATATGCCTTTTCTCCATTTACTAAACACTCATAATAAAATAACAAATCACGAACCATTATTTATCATAAACTTGCCATGTATATCAGAGTGGGATCTATGGATCCATCATGCAATATACATGGCATGCACACTAAAAAAACTTGTTAGCTATGTTATAAAATAAAATAAAAATAAAAAATCAGGGACCAATATCACATATACAAATATTCCATCAAAAACATGAAAAAAACAAAAAAGTATAATACACAAACTTTTGGGACCACCATTATCCAAACAAGAATCACACAAACAGATAAGAATGTTTAATTTCAATCACAAATAATGAATAAATTACAATACCCTAGCCATAAATGAGGTCAAACAACAGAGTAAAAAGCATTAAAAATTTTAGAATGTATCAAACATAATACAACAAAGTAAAAAACTCTAACTTTATCGGCATGTAATCGGGTCCACTATGCTCCCCCATATTGATCTCAAAACCTAATTTAATTGAGACTACATAATCAAAATTGGGTCACACAAATCACATATATACTAAATCTTTTGTAAAATTAAAGAAAGAGAAACTGACAAAAAGTAAGGCTAAGATAAAAATACAGAAACCCAAATTTAATGGACATCACAGTCAAATATGTGCCACACAAACATATATATACTAAATCTACTACAGAATCAAAGATATATATATATATATATATATATATATAGAGAGAGAGAGAGAGTATGGTGAGATAACATACTACAAACACAATCGAGGAGATGTGTTTAGAGTGGGCAATTCAGGTAGAGTAAAGTATGATATGCGATTCACGATCTAGGAGAGTCTTCGAACACTTAGAAAACTTTAGGGTTTCGATTTAGGTACAATAATTCAATGTGATTGACAATATAGGTTTCAAACAAGGCTCCATCGTACACTTAAAATGTTTTAGGGTTTTTTTAGAATAAGAGATAAGGCTGTGATTTACAGTATTTGTTGAGTTCTATTTTATTTACTCCAAAATGACACGAGTTGGGATATGTCCCAAACACTCATGTCACTTCTATTGAATTTTTTAATATAACTTTTTTGTACAATTATAAGATCATTTTTGTCTTTTGGAATGAACGGGTCCTTATTCGTATAATTATATAACCTGAGGGGTGTTTTATTATACACAGTAGATTATATGCACATATCGTATATCATAAGAGGGGTTTTCGCACTTTATCCCTTATATATTTATAAAACTTCTAGATTTATAAATTTAACTAAAAAGTTATTCTAAAATATGAACAAATCTATATGTTTATTTAGACTTCTAGTCTTATATATTTATAAAAGTTCTGGCTTTATAGATTCAATTTTGTAATATCCCTCGAAATTATTAACTTGTTCTAAAATTATATAATTAATAAAACACGTGTCTAATTGGATTGGAGACCTGAAATTGGAATCTCATTCCAATTTGTGGTGGATTGTTAGTTTGTTTATGAAACTTTCGCAACCCTCCAATTATCTAAAGGCACATCCAATTTTTATACTTTTGAAACTCCTGCCTCCATTTTACGAGGCTGACCACTCACAAACATGTAAGTCCCACCACCTAGTGCATTCACACAAGCTCATGTCATTGTTCGGCTTGAAGTGGCCCAAATAGATTTAGGTGTTGTTTGATAAAATTAAAAATTAAGTATTGAAAATTTTAAGAGCTAAATTTTAAGTGTTGAACTTCTTAAGTGGTAATTAAAAAAGAAATATTTTTTGTATATTTTTTAATTTTCAATATTTAGCATTCAGTGATAAGTGATGTCCTTGTCACTTAAAATGTTACTCCATATTTACCGTTTTTAGTGATATTCAAATTACGTTATCAAACACACTTAATCTATTCAGAATTAAGCACTAAATTGAATTATCAAACAACACCTTATTCATATACACACATATGCAGACTGAGAAAGAGGGTAGTGTCTCATTATTATTAATGGACCTCTCTAATCATTATTATTAATTGACCATATTTACATAAATGACTAATTTCACAAGGGTAAAATGCAAAAAAAAGAAGAAAAAAAACCCACTATATATAAAATGTGCAAAAAACATCCCTGCTATTTTGGTATGTACATATAAATTCCTATAATTTCAAAATTTGGAGCAAATTGTCCCTTATTGCACATGATGATGTCAGATTTTTTTAAAAAACTGAAAAGTATCATTTTTGTTATTTCACTTTTGAACTTTTTTTAAATAAAAAAATTCATAAAGTAAGGGTGCTTTAATCACTTTAATTATTCAATTTCTCTCAAATTGAAGATTTGTCTTTATTTGCACAAATTGAAAAATGTTAGAGATTTTGTGCACAACAGGACAATATTTGCACACTTTTCATATAGCGGGGGATTTTTTTGCACATTACTTTTTTCACAAATACAAATCTGTCTTTTTCAAAAAAATATTATTTACTCCAGAAATTTCGTGTATGGTGCAACAATAATATAACTTTATTTTCTATTATTATAGAAAATAATGTGAAATAAATAATTTTTACTCATGAAATGACGTGTATGGAGGAATCTCTAGGGTAACCAATAACTATTCCGTGTTTTCACATTTGACAATCCAACCTACCAAACAATCAAAATAATTCCAGCAAGTCTTGTGCCTTGTTTGGTCTCTCGGAATCGGAGAGTGCCTCACCATTCAAATAAAAAATCAGGATGGGCTCAAGCTGTGGATCCTGCACAATGAGTCTACTGCTAAGTCATTCATGTGGGCTTATATTAGATGTTGTTGTCATTCTGGAATTGGGCTAAGAGGCCCATTTCCAATTCCGAATCCATATCTTGGAGAGCCCAACATTCCTGCAACAACAGCAATTGAGAAGAGAAGCCATTGGCGTGTCCATACCCTCCTCAATTCCAGTGAAGAGCGACAAAGCTTGATCGCAGTGAGTTGGGTTCAAGTTGAATCAGCTGTGTGTTTAAGAGAGAGATCGTCGATGCTTGGAAGAGAAATGCAGAGAGCGTTAAGGGCCTACGGGGCAGTGCTGAGGCTAGTGAGGCGTCTGCCGAAGGACACAAGGCCTTACTACGCCAAATACGCCAGAGAGAACTTCGTTAACTACAGAGAGGTCGACGCCAACGACTCCAAAGCCCTCCAAGAGCTCTTCGACAGGACTTACACTCATTCCCTCTGGATCCTCAACAAGGTTAATTCCTCTCTCTCTCTCTATATATATATGGAATTAAGCTGTTCATTTACATATGGGTTTGATTTTATTTTTTCTTCTATTGTGCTGGTTGCAGTATTCGGTGAATCAAGCGGCGGCAGAAAAGCTGAGGGAGATATGCTGCAGTTGATGATTACGAGTGCCTGCCAAGTGTTTGCTGTTATTCCCAAAAGAGGGCAGTGCTCTTATGGAGCTACGGTTCTCTGTTTCTTATTTCCATAATTGTGAGTTTCAGTGAATTGGCGTATATATGCGGTGATTACTTCTTGCATGGTGTTTGGTGATTATGCGGCTGTGTGTTTAAATTAGCCAGAAATGGTTGAGAATCCGTTAACAAAGTGGGTGATTTTTATTGAGATAATTGTAATTCTGCTTGGTCTTTTTGATGCTGCAATTTGGGTGGACTGATTTATATTTATTTGCAGACTTATTTCTGCTTTGTTTTAGAACTCAGTATAGAGTTAGCTATGAGCTTTCAATGGAAGTTGATTTGTGTTGTTACATGCAGACTAAAGGATTGATGAGATGTTTATTCTAATAATCTATTTGTGTTCCTCAAACTCTGTTGCAATTGCAACCAACCTTTTTCAAACTAACATTTCAAATGATAGAATTTTGTACAGTTCTATTATATACCTATTTATTGTTATTTTAAAATTTTGATCAATCAAACATAAATGTTTTGAGACTTTTAATATCAATGATTTGTGGACTGGTGCTACCATAAGAAAATACAGGTTGAGTTGCTTTCCTTATTGAAAGGTGCAAAATCCAATGAAATTTTCCATTTCGTTCCTGGAATTCTAATGCATTTGCCGTATGCACAACAATCACATTTGCAATTTGTTCCTGGACTTTTAGTGGTCGGTTGGTAGAATAGTTTTTCTAGATGATGCTTGTTAGTGGAATAGATGCATTGGCACTGACATTGCGTGCAAAATGTAATGTTTACTTTTTCATTTTGAGGCACTGGCAGACAAGGTCTTCCTTGATGTCTCTGATCTGGCCAATATTTGCTAGATTGACATTGTTAGTGTGTTCAGAATGTGTCAGCATCTAAAACTATGCAGTTGGTTCAAATGTGTGAGGATTTTATTTCTACATGAAGTTGCTTGTGTATATCATAGACGTGAGTGACTGAATATGTATCTTTTATTCTTTTTTTATGTTTCTCATTTTGTACTGGCTTTGCTACATCATTTTGTTCTGCAGTTTTTTTTAAAATTCTTTCTCACCTAAAACTATGCTCCATAAAACATTTTTATGAATAACATTTTCCATGTAAAACATTTTTTTTTCCTATTTTCCATGTGGATTCGTAAATGGATTATAACTGACACCTAGGATTGTATTACCTTTCTTTATGAACTTGATCCACTTGGACTACGTCTTGTTGGGGTTTTCCATGTAAATGGTGTCTTTATGTGTGGTGCTTCTTTATTTAGTTTTGCTCTCTGTAATTAAATAATTTATATTACTGCATTTAAAATATAATTGCTAGGTTTTTTTAAATTCAGTTATTGTTAGTTAAAGTTTAAATAAGATCTTTTCACCCCGTCTGGACTGTGGTACCAACTACCACGAAACTTATAGGTGAGAGGGTATTATATAATGATCTACCAAGGGGCTAGGTGAAAGTAGGTTGGCTACATGAATTTTATTTTTCCATTCCGCTCTCTTTTAGTCTTCCCTTTCCACTAACTGTTGCCGATATGTCACACTCTTCCTAACTGGGTGTACTTAGTGTATGTGGATTACCTTGCCAGTCCAAATTACAAACACGAGAGGATCTTTCGTAACTTGTGGATGATGAACCTTGTTGTTTCAACTAATTCTGTCATCAGAGGAAACCCCCACAAGTGCTGCAACATTCAGGAATTTCTTAGTATAGGAAGCTATCTATTTCCCAAAATATATTTAAAGCAATAAGGAACTCAAAAGGAATCAGTGTTGGAAAGTTGATTAATGGTAAAGTTCTGCTAGAAGTGTTGGTGGGCAAGGCCTAGAAGATAATTAAGTAAATTTTTGGTCACTTGAAATGATGGGGAGGGTGTCCATGATGTTGGCAGTTGAATTGACCTTTTGAGTGGGGTGGTCTGTGGGTGCAGAAGTGGACTTAGGGGAATATGACTGGAAATCAATTACTATTCTTGGTTCAAGCTCCAGGAGGCTAGTATCACAAAATTGACTCTCTCTATCCCCCAAAACGATAGAGGCACTGAACCATTCTCTACCTTGAAACTTGGATGCTAGACAAGTTTCGTGGTTGATCTTAATTTGCTATTGGTTATGGTGTCCAGTTCTGATAGTGAACTTCCTTTTCACTGTTAATATCAGAGTCATGTTTGTCATTAATTTTTAGCTGGATTATGCAGTCTCTCTTTTTTAAGGTTTTGATATGATTACCCAATAAGATAATTGCTTGCCCATCTGGAGAGTTGTATGGCAGAGCAAGTTGCGATTTTAATGTGGTGAAAACATGGGATAATCTTGGGTTTTCTATATTACTGTTGCACATACTTGGGCTATTACATTGTTATTGTGTTCTAAACTTGGTTTAAATGTTAGTTCAGAACTCTGCAAACTTTTCGGAAAATTACATTAATGTACTTGGACAGGAGTTTTAGTAGGCTTGGCTTAATTTTTTTTTTATTTTTTTTCTGATTTGATTGATTCACATGGCAAATTGATTGAGTTAAGCAGAATTCGCAATTTACTTGAATCTCTAACTTTAGGGCTTTAAACAATGATACTGAGTCGGCACACTTCTAATTCTAAGCACTCGTTTTGTACATGAGAAGGTATAAAGCAATGAGTATTCCTCTATTACAGGCTTAATATTTCACTGGTAACACAGTCTTCGTCTGGATGAGTACTGATTTCGTGGCCTTTTATGGTTGATTATAGCTAATCATTCTTCATGCTCTTTTTCATCTCTCTTTCATGTTTTCAAAAGATGCAGAAGCTAAAAGCGAAACCTCCCCATCCTCAAAGAGGATGGAAGGGGTTCGAGCACACCGGAGGGAAGGGGTTCAAGCCCGGTGTGGACGAAAAGTGTGCGAGTCCCGCAACTAGGAAAAAAAAGGGCGAACAGTGACTTGGTTATAAGAAATTTAGTTGCATTCACTATGCAGATTGATTGATGCTTTGTTGATGATAATTTTTTTTGAGGACAGGTTAATTCTGACTTTATTAAATGTATTGTGATCTACTTTGTTCATAAATGTATTGTGAGGTTTTATTTAGTTTCTTGGTAAGAGGCATTGTGGACAGATGCTGAACTCAGTTTGAGTAGGTAATTAGTAATTGAGTGATGTTAGACAGGCTGAATCAGTAATATTGTAGTCAGTCCCACTATTTCGAGCAATGGGTTCCATCGCTCTTTGTGAGTAGTCGATCTTGACCGAATCACCTAATAATATTTTTGGCAGGTGAACACGTATCGATACCATTCTAACAAACTCATGTTATGGTCTCTGAATATTTTATTATGTATTTATTTAAGAATAATGCTAGATATCATGGAATTTTTTATTTTTTTTCATGATACATATATAGTTGAAACTTCAAAGAAGGTTAATTTTGTGAAGGGGAGGTTATTCATCAAATGGATTCCAATTCTATGCATCTTAATTTTATTATCTAAATTTAAATGTGTAGATCAAGTAGTTGAACGATGTGAAATCATATGAAAATTAGTGAAA
Organism: Cornus controversa; assembly: GCA_026545225.1. Lineage (NCBI taxonomy): Eukaryota > Viridiplantae > Streptophyta > Magnoliopsida > Cornales > Cornaceae > Cornus > Cornus controversa. The sequence continues at coordinate 39,516,704 of CM048853.1, forward strand.
TTTCAATCCAACAAGTCTTCATTTAATCAACTTATTTCCTTCATTTTTTATTTTTTTTTGTGGTATGCATTGTGAAGTTTCCAAAATTAGTAAATAATTTTATATATATTTTGATTACTTTTAAAATGTATATGAGTATTTAATCAATATGAATTTCTCTCTTTTGTAAAAATAATTCTAATAATTATGAAATAAGTTCATTTCATTCACTACTCAGATTTTTCTTTTCAATTTAATTTTTAGACAATACTAAGTTATGGAGAAATTTTTGAGATTGAACACCTTGGAAATTATAGAAGGTCTAAACAAATTTATTTTATGGTGTCATTTCAATTTAATTTTTATACAATACTAAGTTATGGAAAATTTTTTTGAGATTGAACACCTTCGAAATTCTAGAAGGTATAAACAAATTTATTTTATAGTGTCGTGACAGTTATTGGATATGCGAACACACGCTAATTCAACACTTCTAAAAGTATCATTGAATTTAAATATTATTCCACAACTCAAACACGACATAAATATGACAAAAACACGGAATGAATATAGCTAGACACGATTGAAACACTTTTAAAATTTTGAACTCAAACTTGAGTTATTTAATGAGTTGAAGCTTGAGTTTCCAATATGACAAAAAATATATATTTATATATATTGATGTTAATGAACATAGTTACGAATTCAACTCTTACTAATTTATTATTGACCCTCATATTCATTCAGGTATGGAGTTCAAACTTATTGATATTTCTACCCTTTTATTTTTCTTGAGAAACAAACACTATTATAGGTTTATTGAATGAATCGCCTTGAATAGTTTATGAACAGTTCACGTTTTCCGCCAAAGGATGGAGAAGAGTGTTGTGTTACTGGGAAGACTCGAAAGCATGTGATGGGAGCAGGAGAAATGTTGGGCCTTTTATTGACTGCAGTGTCTGTTTTCCTTTCCCAACAACCTTAAGATTTTCCCCACGTGGCAAACGTGTGTCCACTCTCTTCTTCCGACACGTGGCAAACATGTGTCCACTCTTTCTTCTCATTGCCAGCTAACATCTTACACTAACTTTTTCATATATCATACTATTGAGGAGTATATCTACCCTATTGAATCTCCACCGTTGCCTGTTTCCACCTTGTTTTCCTTAAAAAAAATAAATGCAAAGGTTTGGGGTCAGCATTCATTTCAATTTTTTATATATAAGAGAAAAGAAAAAAAAAAGAAAAGAAAAGAATGATGTTAACATTGGACAAAAAAAAGTCCAAAACTACGGGTGAGATTTAAAAAGGTGCGAAAAAATTCTCTTATATTTTATTTTGAATTATATTATACCGTCATTTTTGTAAAAGTGAGTAAATTATTTCATTTTGCTCATATTTTTATTTTTTATGACTATTTTATCATTTTCATTATTATAAAAAAAAAATAGAGAAAAGAAGGTTTTTATTATATTAAGTTTTTTTTTACCCTAATAAAAAAAGAGGAAATTTTCTTTTGAAAAAAAACTAAAACTACACAATTACATAATAAAATTTTTTGAATTTTTTTTTTGTTTTCTGAAAAAAGATTTCATTAGAAAGAGGGGTTTTTTATATCAAGTTTTTTTTTTTTTACTTTAATAAAAAAAGATGAGTTTTTTTCAGGAAAAAAATTCTGGAAATAATTTTCGAGAAAATAAATTAAATATGCACAATTACTTAATAATTTTTTTTTCAAAATTTTTTTTGGAACTTTTTCCATTAGAAAGAGAGAGAATTTATGAAAATAAAACAATTTTTGAAATAAAAAACTAGAAATTATTATTATTGTGCATATTTAGTTTATTTTTTCTCGGAAACAATTTTTGGAATTTTTTTCAGGAAAAAAACTTCTCTTTTTTTTTTATTAAGGTAAAGAAAAACTTAATATAAAAAAATCCTCTCTTTCAAATGGAAAAATTTCTGGAAAAAAAAAATCCAAAATTTTTTATTATTTAATTATGCATTTTTATTTTATTTTTTCAAATTTTGATATAAACTTAATATCAAAAAACCTCTCTTCTCTCTATTGTTCTTTATTTTTTATAATAATAAAAATGATAAAATAGTCATAAAAGAGGAGAATATGTGCAAGATAGGGTACTTTGTTCATTTTTGCAAATGTGAGGGTGTGATATGGTCCAAAATATAGCATAGGGGGGTTTCTTGCACCTTTTAAAACCACGGGGGGGGGGGGTGTTTTTTGTCATTTTGCCTTCATGGTTTGATTAATGCAAAAAAGGATAAATACCACTTACACCCCCTCAATAAGCAATATCCCGACTAGACTCTCTCTAGTTTCAATAATTTCGATTACACCCCCTGTAACTAACATCCATCAGTTAAACTAATTAATAAAAATTGGTAATGCTAAAAAGACCGAATTGCCACCTCTCTTTCGTCTCCATTTCTCTTCCTTTCTCTCTCTCCATTGCCAAAGCACACCACCAAGCTCAACCGGCCACCATCACATGCTGGAGCAACATCGCCGAAAAAATGAAACCCACCACTGAAATGGGTCTTCTCATTTTCTTTTTTTTATTTTTTAGAATTCTTCTCTCTCCTCTCTTGGCTAGTCACTCTCTTCTTCCTTCTTTATTGGCTGCCACTATAGGTGGTGGTGATGATAGTTGTATGGTGGTGCACAAATACTATAAGATAAAGACATAGGTCTTCAATGGTGGTAGGTGGAGCATGCGGCAATGATGTTAATACCATCACCACCGTCTCCGGTGAGACACCACTGCCAAAGATCCACCATTGAAGCACAACCAAAGTGTCACCAACCATCCGGGACCTTCGTCTCCATCAAGCCACTTCTCGAAGCTCCAAAGCAACAACCACCACAGCCCCATGATTATTCCTTCTCTGATACACAACCTCCATCGAGCTCCACTGCCATGCAACACCACTGCTCTCCAAAGAAGACCCATCAACCGAAAACCCACATCTCCACAGCCACTACCGAACTGAAGTCTCCTCAATCATGAAGAGTCTCACTAAGTCACTGCCAGACCCATTCCAATGTCGAGCATTCTATCGTCATCTCATCAACCCATGCATGAAGCCATTATCGAAGCCAAATCTATGATGTGGCAATGGAGACCCAACTTACATGGTGGCGTTGAGCCTCGGATGGTGGGTCTTCGATTGAAATGGTGGTTGCAACAATGGTTGGAGCTCGGTTTGGAGAAGATGGTTCCATGGAATGCATAGGTTGAGCTTAAAGATGGTCAGAAATGAGTTTCGCCGGAGATGGTGGAGCATGATAGTGGTTGTTGGTGCTCGGTGAGGTGTTTTCCAGTGGTGATGGGTTCAGTGAGGAAGAAGTTGAGACTTGGGCCATGGTGACCAACTTGAAACTTTGGTTATGGTGGACATAGGTGTGCTCGATGATGATGGAGGTTGAACAGTTAAGTTATAAGTATATATGTGTGTGTGTGTGTATATATATATATATATAATATAAGAATATATAACATGTAGTATAAATATATAATGAAAGTGATTGGGGCATTTATGTACATTTATTTTATAAGTTAAGGGTACTTTCGTAAATGAGCATTGCTTAATGAGGTTAAAGATGTCATTTTATACATGAGACAGGCAACATAGACCATTTGTACACTTTTCTGGTGCTAATTCCGTTTGTTGTTGACGTCACACTAACAGATGGGGCAAATAGATACGTGAATCCAAATTTGAGGGGGTGTAGTCAGGATTATTGAAACTAGAGAAAGTCTAGTCGGAATATTGCCTAAACTGATGAGGTATAAGTGGTATTTACCCAAAAAAAAGGAAATAATAGTCTTAGCACATAAATATATCCACAAAAAGACTAGAAAAGAAATTTTTTTTAATGAATTTACTACCATATTATTTTATATTGACAAGACAAATAAATATATAAGGAGTGATAAGACAAATATAAAGATTAGGTTAAACATCACTCAAAGTCAAAGTGACAATGTGAACACAAAGAAAATGTTATATAGAATAAAAACAAGACAAATAAATATATAAGGAGTAATCAGACAAATATAAAGATTAGGTTAAACATCACTCAAAGTCAAAGTGACAATGTGAACACAAAGAAAATGTTATATAGAATAAAAACATGTCCTAAGACTCACATATCTTATTTTGATTTTGTCTTTCATAAAAGGGTTAAATTCACAAAATTCCCTCTACTTTAATTTTTTGACATTTTACCCCTTATACTATCAAAAAGGTTTATATAAGGATAAATCGTTACAAAACTGTTAGTTGATAGATGAAACTACCAAAATGGCCTTCATTTATTTAAATAATTTTAAAGGTTAAATTCACAAAACCCTCTATATACTTTCATTTTTTGTGAATTTGACCTTTAAATAAATTTAACGTAAAAGGGTATTTTAGTGATTCAAAACTCTAATGCAATGCACATGTTATATTATCATTAATTTTAACTGAGAACTAGTAGAATGAGGTGATTTAATCACTTTTATTAGTTTATAGTGCATGGGTAAATTAAATTTTGATAGTATAGGAAGTTTTGTAAATTTAACTCTTTATAAAAAGGGAGATGATATTGGCGTTCCACCAATATCCTTAGGCGTTCCACTTCCATCTTTTCTTAAAATAATATTACAAAAGAATTCCTAAACTATACCAAGTTTGATTCTTATATTTTTAACATCATAATTGCCCTTATCAATTAATGTTAAGATTCTTCGTGCCAAAATGCAACTTCTCTCTCACATTCCCTCCCCCTTCTTGGAGCCAAAATATAACTTCTCTCTCACATCCCTTCACCCCTTGTAATGCCCATGGAAATGTGATTTTTTTTTTCTTTTATTCTACTTTCTTCTTCACAATATATTTTTTGGGTTGATTTTGAAAATATTATTTCTTTTTGTTGAATCAATCAATCAATATTTATTTTAGAATTGAATTTTATCCATTGATACTATATTAAGAATAATAGAAGCAGGCATCTAGATCAAATAGAACGAAGCAGTTATCATTAAATAGAAATGAAAGGGTTTAGGATTCAATATAATGACTTTGAGATAGTATTAATCAAATGTATGTGATTAGAATAATAAAAGTTATGTGATTAGACTAAGAACTATCTGAATTGGACGCAAACTTTATATCAATGAATAAAACCTATCTCATTATGAAAAAAATGTTTAATTGAATTAAAAATCAAAGGAAATCTTAGTTTTACTTAAATAGAAATTATGATGTATAATTCTTTAATTTGGAATCCTTTTTCTAAATTGTCATATTGTAAAAATAAATAAATAAATTTGTCATAATTTAGCTAAGGAGCCTTTGTAACAAAATTTCACCAAAAAAAAATTTGATTGGATGTTACTCTTTGCTTTTTTTTTTTCCCTTCCTTTCTCTTTTGTTTGTTGACATGTGAAAGGATATCCATTGATCATATGTATTTAGGGATGACAATTTTGCCTGTCCCATCGGGTTCTTATCCCATCCCACCCCTAATGAGACGGGTATGAGAGCCATTATGGATACGGGGTGAGTTCAAGATTTGTTAAAAATTGGCCCTGCCACGCCTAACCTAATTGTTATATATATGAACATATTCATATATATAATATCCCTACCTTATATATATATAATGTTACATTTTTAATATAACCTAATATATTTCTTATTCTCTAAGAGATATATATATATATATATATATATATAATTTCATTACCTTAAATATATATACTGTTTACATTTTTAAAACTAACATATCTCTTATTCTCTAAAATATCGATGTCGAAGTCATTACAATGAAACTGATTGTTCCATAAATTCGTTCGCCACGTCTCCCAACGAGATGGGAATGAAATTTGAGTTTTTTTCTTGTCCCATACCCGTGACGGGTATGGAAAGACAATTAAAGGCAACGGGACGGGAATGGGTCTAGGCAAACCTGTGCCGTACTTACCAGTTGTCATTCCTATGTGTATCTATCTAAACTTTAATTTTAATTTGTCTTGTTTTAGAGATAAGAGTTGAGAGAGAGAGACAAAACGTGAATCAATTACAATTTTTAAAAAGTTAAAAAGGTATGAGACCAAATATTAGAATTCTAACAAAGGTAAAAAAGAAATTGAAATTGAAATTGATTCTTAACTGAGAAGAACACTTATGATATAAAAAATTATAAGAATTAAACATTGTATAGTGTATCTTATTATTTTATTTTAAAAAAAGAAAATGTGAGTTGAGGGCCTTTAGCATATTGGTGGATCGCCAAGTGGCAGTATGCAACTGCAAATGTGCTGTATCGATCGTGACCGTTCTTAGGCACATCGCATATATATATATATATATATATATATATATATATATATATATTATTCGGAATTTATGACACATGGCATATTGCAATCTCATCTATTTTGATTTTGATCTTGTTGGCGACTACTCATGGTCCCACATGCCATGCATGCACGAGAAACGCTAATCCCACGCTCTGTTTATCTGTGGAATTTACACGTATGCACCCTGCCATTAACTATCCCAACTTTCTCTAAGGGGACACTTTGGACATTCCAACACACGAAATAAATCCAAAATTTGATGGGTTTGAGCAGTTTCTTATATTGAAAAACCCGGATCCAAATTTAATTGAAGTTGAGTTTGAATTAATATATAGGTAATTTTCACTCGATCTGAATCCAACGTTAATCGGATAGTCTGAGAGTAATTAACTCGCACGACTTTTTTATATTTAATGACAATTTTTTGTCATTTTAATTCATATGTTTAGAAAGTTTACTCTAATCAAATTCGAGTTCAACTTAATGTCAACTCAATGAGTTGAACTTTAATATAATTAGACTATAAAGAAGTTCTTCTCATTACAAAAGTTATAAACTCACTTTTTTACAGTTGGGCGGAGAGATTTATTAAAAATATTATTTAATTTTTTATAAATTTCAAAAATTGTCTCAATCTCATAATTAATAAATGATAGCCTTGTCCGAAATTGGATTAGACTGAACATGAATTAAAAACCTTTCATATTTTGGATTAAGATGGATGAACTAATTAACTCCTCATTCCTCCACTCGTCCTACTTGACTTGTGATTAGTTGGGTCCACGAAGATGTGGTCCTCAACTTGGACATGTATTATTACTCTCTCCGTACTATAAAAAAAAAAAAAAACAAATGTATTGTACTTTTCATGTGATGTTTCAAAATAAGCTTTTATTTTCCTTTTTAAATTGTTCAAATTTCACTTTTTCGAATTATCATTAAGTTTGAAAACTTTTTTAAATAGATAAAGTAAATATTTAAATTTTATAATTTTTAAAGAAGATAATGCAATAAATGCATATCATCCTAAATCCTAAAAGCGAGAGTTTCAAATTGTGACACTTATTATGAAATAAAAGAATCAAAAATTTTCATTTTGCAATGATCCAAACTCAATGCAAATCATCGAGACAACTCAGTTATAAATCGATAATTGCTTAGATTTGTTTATGTACAGGATTAGGAGGTGTAACTCAAATTTATTCGAGGCACGATGGAACGGGTATATTAAGTAACCTACCTGGCCCGATTATATAATGAATTACATATATATTCTTAGGACAATACTTACCTACTCACCGGTGTGTAGGTGAACCCTCCTGACCGCCGATGTGTCCCAATAAAAAATCAACACATCAACTTTAATTACAAAATTAAATTTAAAATGTAATAAATAAGTATAATAAATGAAGTTTAAAATATAATAAATAAGTATAATAAATGAGGTTGACCTCATTTATTATACTTATTTATTACACTTTAAAACTGACGTGTTCAATTTTTATTGGGACATGTCAGCGGTCAGGAGGGCTCACCTACACACCGGTGAGTAGGTAAGTATTGTCCATATTCTTATTTTTACTTAGTATTCCTTAAATATCCTTATACACACACCCATCTTATTTTTTAGGATTCTTCCTCTCTTAGCTTTCACTGGCAAATCGGTGACCCTCTTCTCTCGATCAACACCAATATGTTCGATCAAATCGTGATTTTGAAGCGTTGAAATTGCTCTCTCTATATATGTTATATATTTATATCGATGGATCATAAAGAACTCTGTGATTGTTCTTTCTTTCTGTCTTTTTCTTTATCTCCTCTCATTACCTCTTTATATTCAAACAATCAAACCCTTCAGAAATCTGTTCTCACTTCCCACGAATGTTTATTCTGCTTCTTCTTTGGTTCTTTTACTTTGATGTGTTCTATAAGGTAAGTAGTATTTATCTCATCTTCTATCTATCTAGAATTTTTATTTTTGGTTATTTGATGATATATTATAGCTTGTTTTTTTGGGTAAAAAATATATTATAGTTTGTTGACATGCTTTTGGATTTGAATTTTTTTATGTTCCAATCAATATATACTTTAACACATCTTCATCTCACATGATGTCTGAGGCTAAATGGGGCAGGATTGGGACTAAGGTCTCCCTTGAGAAATGGGGATGGGGATGGGAATCAAAACCCATCCCAAGTTCGAGACGGGGACCAGTTGCGGTAAACGGGGCCGGGTAGTGTTTAGGGAATTCCGCCCATACTCACTCTATTGTCATCTCTAAGTTTATGTGTTGAGAAAATATTGTGTATTCAAAGTATTGACAATGTAGTACTCTTAGTCAAAGATGAATAATTATTTTTTATTATCAAGAGAAATAATGAAAATTTATTAGATGGGATACTGTATATTCATTACCCCGTGGTTAAAGGTTTACACGGTTTGATTTGGTCTGATTCTAGGATAAATAAAATCAAACTAATTCTAATAGTTTCAAAAATTGGAAATGAACAATTGGAAGTAACATAATCTAATTGAATCGAACTATAACGATCAATTTGGTTCGGTTCTACGGCTTTGAACTTTCCTATATATATATGCATATATGTATGGACAATACTTAGTACTTACCGATGAGTACCTACCATGTTCTGACTATCAATCATAATTGAACATATTACTTTTAAATTATAAAGAGAGAAAAGACAAATTGGTCTTTTAAAAAGTATTCATAATAATAAATATGAAATTTGTAAAGAAAGAAAAGACATATAAATAGTCATGGCAGGTATCCACTGGTGAGTATCTAAATATTGTTCTATGATATATATATATATATATCAATAAAATAAAAAATCAAAATATCAATAAAATGAAAAACCATTTGATCTCATGCGGTAATCAATGAAATTTTAATTTAAAGAATCATAACCAAACTGTTCTATTATAAAATCGGGCTCCATCGTATGGTCCAATTTAATCCGATCTAATTTATCGATTCTATCGATTTTTTTGTGCATCCCTTCCCATGCTACCCAATATTTTTCCTGCGGGTCAAGTACAGAACCGGATTTTGTTTTGCTTTGGAGGGCTAAACCACGGTTTTTCTCGGGCAAGGTGGGTTTGACTACGACGACAAAACCAAAACCAAAGCCCTTGAAATGCAAGTAACGGTCGTAACGCCGAAGCGAGATATAGAGAGAGAAAGTAGAGAGAGAATCACAACACAACACGAAAGTACAGATAGCTCTGTCATATCCCTCTTAACTCCAAAAGAACCTTCCGTTGTTTACTCCTATAACCCCACTTCCAATCTCTCTCTCTCTCTCCACAACTTTTTCTCTCTCTAAAATCTGTTGTTGGGTCTGATATATCAATGGCGGACAATGAAGGTTTCGACGGAGACCCACTCATCGGAGGGAGCTACTCTCAGCTACTCTTCTCCGATGACGACATTGTGGGTCTCGAAACAGAGGATTGCTTCAACTATGCCTCTGTTTTCTCTACTGATAATCCTCCAAAAATGCTCTGTTTTGGAGGAAATTACCCGAATGAATTGACGATTGTTGAAACCACAAGAACAAATCAGAAATCTGGAGTCACATGCAGTGATTCGTCCTCGGCTTCATCCACTAATAATAGCAACAGTGTCGATGCTTTATCCAAATCCAAAGTTGGTAACATTTCTATCAAGAAAAACAAAATGTTGGGTCAATGAAACAAATTTAACACTGATAGATGTTGTATTTGTTCTGTTTTTGTGTTTTGAGCAGAAAAAACGAATTGGGTCTGGCAATGAATCGGTTCAGAGTTTGAACGCCGGTACCGGAGCTCCGGCGAGGAGCCAGAGAAACTATAAGAAGAACAAGTCTGAGAACCCAACATTGACCGGCCATGCAAAGGTCAGAACCAGATAAATCTGACTGTAGAGAAATTGCATGTCAATATATTTTTATTTACACACACACACACATATATATTAAATGGTTGAATTGATAAGTTTAATTTGGTTGATATAGGTAAAGAAAGAGAAGCTTGGGGAACGAATTGCAGCATTGCAACAACTTGTGTCACCATTTGGCAAGGTTAATTTTTGATTAATTAATTGAAATTAATTTTCATAAGTATTAAACTTTGTTGTATAATTGTATTATAATTAATTTATTTTTTATAAATTTCCATTTTCTTTCATTAGTATATGCCTGTAGGTTTGCGAATGAATTACTCCCATACTATTTGTCCATTTTTTGGGCATCCCACATTGAATAATCAAAAAAGAAAAATTAATTATAATGTTGTAAATATATTAATTATCTTTTTTAATCGACTTTTAAAATATTTGCTAGTGTGAAAACTTATTAATCTTCTTGTATGAATGCATTGAATGTATGTTAGAATTCTAAAAGTGAATAGATGATATGGTGCAGAGGCAGTAATTATATTATAATGATAAAAAATTCCGGTTTTCCCACCCTTGTTATGGACTCCTTCGGAAGGGCAAACACTTACAAATAATTTAAAAGTCTAACATATTAGATAGTGTTGTCTACTCACCCGTACATGCCCATTCTTTTTTCTATCAGACTTTGATGTAAAATGAGTCCCTCTAACACTTAGTCATTAGTGGCATATAATCCTTCATATCACTACATCATTATTTAATCGGTCGAACATTTTATCAATCAGTGATACCATGTCATCAACCAGAAGTACTAAAGTATTAATCTACATAGAATATATAAAGAGACCTCATAAATAGTGTAGCTGAGACATTAGGTCTGAATAACATTGTTCTTCTAAGTGTGTGTACGAGATAGAAAAATGTGGAATAGTGGTTTCTGTATGTGTTTATAGATACATAGATTTGTATATGGAGTGCATATATATATATATATATATACTAATTGTTTGAAATGGAGTGCTGGTGTAAATATATGCAGACAGATACAGCATCGGTGCTTCATGAAGCGATGGGATATATCAGGTTTCTTCATGAACAAGTTGAGGTCTTGTGCTCTCCATATTTGTTCCCTCTGCCTTCCTCAGCCCACCTGCTTGTAAGGACTTGTCAGATCAATTTTCAACTTCGGTGAAAAATCTTCTGAATTACCATTGTCGTATTTGCACTATTACCATGCATGTCTCTAGCTTTTTTCTCTCTGTATTGTTGATTTTTTACAGCTTGTACAAAGATTTCAATAAGGTACACTTTGATTTCACCTCACATATGGTCACTTAATAGGTCTTGTCAATTTAAGACAGGTGGCAGTGATATACAATCTATTATAGGGGATAAGTTTATACTGTAGTTCTGTCTAATGGCATATATGTGCATATATATATATATATATATATATATATATATACATCACATAATTTGATGCATTACATCTCAAGGATCGTTATAATTAATGGTCTCTGAAAGCATAAAGGCCATTATCGATGTTGTTTCCTCCATGTACCAAAGGTATGAAGAGATATATAAATATAATCTTTTGCATAGTTTAGAGGGATATTAATTAATCATTCAATGATGAATGATGCATATATATAGATATATATACACGCACACATATACACAGGCATATATGCACTATATTAAATATAGTATGGTGAAGTGAATTGTTTTACTGTCTGGACATGCAGGGGGGAGGAGAAAATGGAGAAGGCGAATCATGCAAGGACTTGAGGAGCAGAGGGTTGTGTCTGGTCCCAGTGGAATGGACTGAACACTTGGCAAACAACAATGGGGCTGATTTCTGGTCTCCTGCGCGCCATGGTTAATCCTACATCGAAGCACTGAATCATTTCCATATATCGTTTTGTACATGCATGCATGAATGGTCACTGTATGTATAAACATATATATGCATCAGCAGCATGTGTATGGCTCAAAAGAGAAATCAAGGATAAAAAGGGAAAACAAGTGGGTCAAACATCAAAAGTATCATACAGGCTTGGGTATTTTTGCCTCTTTTTATTTTTTATTTTTTATCTTTTGGGTAAAGTAAATAGGAAGAAGAAGGGTAAAAAGTGTCTTGTAACTTTTTCCATTTTGGAAGAATGTGATACATTTGCTGCTTTTTGGGGTTGTTTGAATTAATTGGTATGGTTTGTTGCATCTGTATATATATGTTTTTATGTGTTTCCAAATAACACCACCTAATGTTGGGGGGGGGGGGGGACTTGAACAATTATTTTTATAATTAGAGTTGAATTTGGGTTAAAAAATTTCAACCTAAACTTAATTAGGGTTGAGCTTGGATTGAAATGTCATCAACTTAAACCCAATTCGAACCCGAATTGTAATATTATTTTTATACATATTTTTTTTATTTTAAATATATTATATATAATATTAAAATTACGATAACCTTTTTCTTTTCAACTTTTTTATTTAAATTTTAATTTATTGTATGTTAATACTTTGGATAATTAATTTTTTAAAAATTTTATTATAATTTTTTAAAAATTTGCATTAAGTTTTTAATTTTTTTTGTGTTTAGAAATAATCTAATGTGAAACTTATTAAAAGTTACTTGAATTTTTTAACATGAAGATTGATAATATAAATAACTTGAATTAATCTGACTTTTTAATCTGAGTTGTAAATTGGGATTTAAAAATTTAATGATGGATTAAGTTAGGATTTGAAAGTAAAGTTATAATTGAATATTATGTAAGATTGAGTTTGAATTTATAGCTTTAATCTTTTCAATCTGTCTCAGTCCAACCCAATGCAATCTCTCTCTCGAAGAGCGCATGTAATCCTCTGCAATTTCCTTATAGTTAGTTGTGTGTGGTGCCGGCAAAGGCTGCAATTGCATTAGGTTTTGGAAGCTTTTTATTTCTTTATTATTTGTTCTTGACGTAGGTCAATGTGATCTTCTTTTCTTGGTGCATATATGAATGTGACAAATGTCTAGTGAATTATACTAACAGCCTTTTTGGCATTATTATATCTTCCAAAGCACTTGCTTATTTTATATTTGAAAAATGATTTTTCGCGAAAATTAAATCGTCAAACAAAGCACAGGCTTTTGAGCTCCTTCGCGTGTCAATGAAATGGTGAGACTCATAGGTTATTTGACACGGTGGAACTCACTATTTATTTGGTGATTGAATTTTCACATTTTTTTATCGTTGCTCTTCATATTTTTTTTTTTCTGTAAAATTGTTAAAAATCAAAGTACTTAAAATTGGATCAAAATTGTCTTTAGTATTACCTTTCTCGTGGTATTTTACTATGTAAAATTTTATCATGTAAATTTTGATATTTCATTACTGTTACTTTGAATTTTACAACCATAAAAGTGGTTTGGTGATGTAGATAGAGTTTCACTGTTTCAGTGGCGAAATTTCAAATTTAAAATGACGTCGTTCTGAGAAGTGGTTATGTGCATTTTGCGCTGTCCAATCTGCACGCAATGTTCACAAGAAGTGTACTGGAGACGTGGTTATGTGCATTTTGCACTGTCCAATCTGCACGCAATGTTCACAAGAAGTGTACTGGAGACGATTTTGATCTTTAAAGTTATGTGCCGTCAACGCCTTTATTACATGGAGACGACAAGTTTGAATAAACCAACACTAAGAAAATTTCTTTTCGGTTATGCTTAATTTTTTTTTTCTCTACTCATGAGAAATAATTAAAATAATAATAACACGAGTGTAGCAGAGATTAGAAAACAGAGATTGTCATATGGGTTTAACGGAGATTACGAGAAAACAGATTAGAAAGGAACAATTAAGTTCATTAGTTGATACAACAATGGCGGGTTCACAACAATTAGCTACGTTAGTTGCATAATGTAATTAGCTTTTTAATTTTTAATAGCAAAGTTAATGTATTAATTTGCAAAGTGAATTTATAATTAGCCCGAGTTAATTTGTAAAATTTGGTTTCGTTAGTTTGTAAAATTAGTTGTTTTGGGGGTAAATTAGTAATTTAAAGAGTAAAAAGTGTCATTTCACAAGTCAAAGAGCATATAAATTATTTTAATGTCGGCTCTGTGAATATTATGTGCCAAAATTTGGGCAAATGTCAGAGTGTCAATGTAATATACTCTAATAAATATTTATCCCTTCCAAAAATACATAATTTTATACCTTTTATCTTCTACAATTTATTCCTTATATATAATTAGAATTTGGGAAGTGTCAAATTTGAGCTTTGATTATTGAAATCTTGGCTGTTAAAAAAAAAAAATTCTTCCGTGGCATAATAACTATGTAGCATGGATACGGCAACACGTCAAATCTTAAAAAGAAAAAATAAGACACTAAATAAATCTAAATGATCATTTATAATTTTAATAGAAAAGATAGTTGAAACATGTTACATACTTTAGAGAAGAGAACTATGTGAATATGTTTTGTCATTATAACCATAGTTTTATGATATTGAGAAATGTCATTACATGTTATGACATGTATATACGGTCAATTTGATACTTTGAACTATATTTGTATCATTTTGAATATTGTTATATGTTTGTATTTTATAAGATTTGTATTTGAGAGTGTAGGAAAAAAATTTGGTTGCTCCCGTTGCACTGTGCACCGGAATAATTATAGCCCTAGGTGTAGTACATGCACGAGAGTCACCACTACACCTACGATTGTGATTCTCTCGGTACACTGGGAACAACCAAGTTTTTTTTTTGAGAGTGTAGGATATGTAGACTTGTATTTGAGAATATAGGATGTGTTAGTCAAGTGTCTGGGATGTGTCAGTCAAGTGTCTGGGATGTGTCTAAATTATGGACATGTTCACAAAGTGTCTATGGAGTGTTAGTGTCCAATACAGTTTATAGAGACACAATCCCTTCATAGAAGTGTCTGTACTATTTAGATGGCATTAAACACAAAAAGCAAGTTCAAATTTAAAAGCGCGTTTTAAAACTTTGAGATGCAAAGTGACAAAGTATTACCATGTCATCAATATTCATGGACATTAAAGTATTTTTCAAAATAAAAGGTCGAGGTTCAAGTTCTCGCAAACGAAAATAAACGTGTGAATTTCTTATCTGATAAAAAGAAAATATATAATATATTTATATACCAATGGGTAGAAGCCAGGCCTATACGAATTAAGCCCAAGCAAAAGATTAAAAAAGAATCAAACAATTAACTAGCTAGAGCCCAAGCCCCTTCAATCCTCCTATACTGGAATGCTGTAATCTACAACCCTCAGCTTAAATTAGAAGAAAGAGACACGTACTCCCAAGTACTTAATCTATAGTTTTTAAACTAAAAATTATGTAAAGTTATATATATTATGAACCTATAAATGAATTTAAAGAAAAAGAAAAATCATCTTCATTAATTGTAGCTAGTCATGTGAACCCGTGATGAAAATACAAATGACTGTAATAGTCTAGTCTGCTCTGAAATTTCTTACACCAAAGATGGTTTTATACGGAACCCGCTTAGACAATATTGATCACAAAGTTTTCCACCATCACACTCCCTGAACCTTCCTTGGCCGGTTTGACTGAATGGCCAATTTGGAGTCTCTCACCAGTGGCTGCACTGAATTTTCATAAGACCTCCTCTCAAGCAGCCACTTGGCAATCAATGGTGGCAGGTACCTTGCTCTATACTCAACAAATGTTATTTCTAGGAAATTGAGGTTGTGACCATCGCATGAAAATTTTGTGAGATCATCTGTGATCTTATCATCGCTAGCTCATATGAGAACAGGTCAAAATGTTGAAAAATCTTTGTTGCTTGACTCCGCCACCTAGTCAGTTTCAAAGTAATTTACTCGCTTGCCAAAGATTTGGCGTTGTGTGTGTGTTTGTGTTTGTGTGTGTGTCTATCTATCTATCTATCTATATATATATAGATATGATGTAGTCACAGCTCACAACTCACTTGTCCAATAACCCCAAAGGAAAAACAGTAAAGCAGCAAGCAATATACCAGGCCAGAGTAGTTACGTACATACCATGGCTCACCTATATCACCTCCTCTGTTCTCTGCTAACCCTAGCAGCAGCTCTGCAAGGCGTTTATGCCGTGGAATACGAGGTGGCCAACGTGGTGCCAACCAGCCCCGGCGGTGTCAAGTTCACGAACGACATTGGGATCGAATACACTCGGCAGATACTACCATCGGCGACAACGTTCATATGGAACCTCTTCCAGCAAACCACGGAGGCTGACAAGAAGAGCGTGGCGCGCGTGGGGGTGTTCATCGTGGACTTGAGCAACCACCCCGGCGCTGCAGCCATCGCTAGCAACAACAATATCAATGTCAGTGCTGACTACATCCAAGGATTCAATGGTGACGTAAAGAGAGAGTTCACTGGGATAATTTATCATGAGATGACTCATGTGTGGCAGTGGAATGGGAATGGGAATCCGGATGCGGGTGGTTTGATTGAAGGGATTGCGGATTTTGTGAGGTTGAAGGCGGATTTAGCTCCGGCGAACTGGCCGCAGCCCGGGGAGGGTGACCGTTGGGACGAGGGTTACGCCGTGACGGCTCGGTTTTTGGATTACTGTGAGGGGCTTAGAGGTGGGTTTGTGGCTGAGCTTAACAAGAAGATGAGGAACAGCTATGATGTTGGCTTCTTTGTTGAGCTGTTGGGGAAGACAGTTGATCAACTGTGGAGTGACTACAAGGCTATGTATGTGAATAATTAATTAGGGTTAACTTCATATATATATATATATATATATATATATATATATATAGTATAAATGAATAAACTTACTTGTGTATGAATAATGCTATTAATTTAAAACTGAAGCACAAGTCAGACCAAATAAATAAACTTATTTTTCTTGTTCAGTTGTATTATGGTTTCTTTATGGCTCCATTGAAGCGAAAAAGCAGACAATAAGGGGTGAGGAAGGAGCGCGAATCTTTCCATTCTTAGTTTATGTCTAAGATAAACATGAATCAATCTATCGACCCAACAACGTTAGTTTTTTTTTTTTTTGCAGGGCTAAAACAATACGTATCATTAAAAGTAAAAAATGAACAAGGAAAAGGCCTTCGGCCCAAAAAAGCAGGTCAACAGGCCCACGAGACAAAAGAGCTCAAAGGCTAGCACAACTCGAAACAAAGCAACGAAAAGCAGGACAACAATTGTAGTTCATATATATTCATGGACAATGCTTGGGTTCTGCCCAGCGGGACCAAATTTGTTCTTATTCTCTCTCACGTTTCCTCTCTCCTCAATGTTTGAGTTAGAGAAAGTTATTGAAATTATTAAGACAAGTAATATTGATTTTAAAAATATTACTTATTCTTGTTGAATCAATTTATCAACATTTATTTTAGAAGTAGAAAAGTTTAGAATTTAATATAATGATTTACAGAGTATGGATCAATATGCATGTGATTAGGATAATAAAAGTTACATGATTAGATAAGTTGGAAATAAGTTATTAATAATAGATTACCAGAGAAATATTAAAAAAGTATTTGAGTTAGAAACAAACATTATATCAATGAATAACACCTATTTGAAAAAAATTTAATTGTATTTAAAATCAAAAGAAAGTTTAATTTTAGTTAAATAAAAATTATGAGATATATTTCTTTAAAGAAACTAAGAAAATCTTTTTTATTTTACTAGGGAACTTTTAGAAATTAAAAGATGAAAAGAGAAAAAACATGATTCTATGAAATCCTTTTCCGATTGTAGTTGTCTTAATTTAGCTAAGGAGCCTTTGCATCAAAATTTCAAAAAATAAAAACAAAAAAATTAATATGCTGTTTTTTTTCCTTTGCTTTTTATTTTTATTTTTCATTTTTGTTTTATTTTGTTTGTTCACAAATTGATGGTATGTTTCTAATTTTTAATTTATGTTATTTTATAAATAAGACACATGAAAAATAAATTACATGCTCGGTGAGTAAAAAGACAATATTCAAATTTTGGATTCTTTTAGTTATATAGGATAGGGATATGAACAAACAAGTAAAAAGACAATATTTCAAAATTTGAATTCTTTTAGTTATATAAGATAGGAACACGAACAACAAGTTTCAATTGAAAAATGTCTAAACTATAGTATCTGAGTAGTAATAAATGGATTGTTCTATTGTAATCTTCAGTAAGATAAAATATAATTAGAATTGAGTCCTGATTTAGAAGGGTAATTAAGGTACTAAAAATATAAGAATCAAAGATGGTATAACATAAGACTACTTTTGTACTTTTACTTTAAAAAAGAATGAGAGTGGAGTACCAGAGGATATTGGTGGAGTGCCAATATCATCTCTCTAAATTAATAGTTTGTGAATTAATTATAATGAATGCTTGTTTGATTCTGTAACCTCGTTGTAAGCACAATACAACCAGAAATATTTAAACAAAATTATACCCAAAAAAATAATAATATATCAACAAAATCTTGATTATATAATTTAATTTGACCTTTCAATTCCTCAATTAATTACTTGAACTGTTGAACAGATGGACATCTTATCCTTACGGTCCTAAAAGTCCAAAGTGAATGAGATAAAACCAAGTTATACAGCAATTTCGATAGTTTCAAGCACACTTAAGATTGGCCCTGAAAAATACAATGTATTGTGAATGAGATAAAAATAAGTTGCAGTAAAAAAATTCAATTTTCAATTACTTTATGTTCCAACTAATTAAAAACAGAATAAAATTAATTACCATAAAACATACAACTAGTACTAGAGATTTCCATGAAAAAAAAAAAACTCGTTACAAAAAAAAACATAATAAAGATTTTTGGAAAAAAAAAAAAACAGAATAGAAAAGTTTGAACAAATTGAGAAACTTACCTGAGGCTTAAGCATGAGGGTGAGGCCCTCCAATTTGTGAGAAGAACAAAAGAAAATAAAAAGATTAGAAGAAGAAAAAAGAGAAGAACTAGTGTAGTGAACCACAAGATGCCGTAACATGCCTTTGCACCCAAACCCTAAGCCTACTTAGTTTGGTGGGTAGAAAAATGGACTGGGCCTTTGTGTTTTTTTTTTTTTTTTTTTTTTTACCTAGACTGGACCCTAGTTTAGTTATTATTTGTTTTTGAAAAAAATGAGGCCAATATAGTAGAAATATTGAGTTTTAATAGTTTTTTTTTTTTGAAAAAATGAGGCCCCCCAAAATTGGGGGCCTAGGCGACTGCCTGATCCACCTAGGCCCAGAGCCAGCCTTGCTACCCACCCAACCTCCGCCACTTCTGATGCCCACCACCACCTCCATTCCCAAATCTCATCTTTCTAACCATATCAAATCCCCTTTTAAAAGGTTAACTACTTAACTGTGAATCGTATATATATATATATATATATATGTATATATATGTATATATATATAGCAAGAGATTTACATACATATAAGATATATATAGAGAGAGAATCCCACTCTGTTTCTATATATAAAAGATATATCAGAATTTTGTAGACCTCTTTGTAGGTGATTTTGTTGTTTCTCCATTTGTTGATTTGTGTCTTGAAGTCCAACTTGCAATTGCAAATGAAAAATCACAATTTGTCGTGAGATGGTAGGCTGCCATGTCACCTGAAATCGATAAGCTTGTTATTGATTTGAGGTTTGTAGAAATTGTTTGTAGATTAAAAATAAGATTTTCTTATAATTTGAGACGGGTTAACCCATATAAACTGAGTTTAATTAATTTTTTAGTATTTTTTAATATTTTATCATTTTGGACACATGTTAATATTTTTTTGGGCCACCTCACCTAGCAAAACAAACTTTGTCCTGCCCCAACAGGACCTAACCAAGCATTGTCCTGTATTTATCGCCATTAGACACAAATATAGATAGCAGTGGATACATGAGTAAATAGGTACATAGCTCGGATATGTGCGATCAATGCAAAGCAGTGGAAACATGATTAAATACGTACATAGTTCAGATATGTGCAATCAATGCATCAAATAAATGAGTAGCTCCGATATGTGCAATCACCCACAAATCATTCCTATCATTTAAATTAAAGTGTTTTTGGGTCATATGAGAATCGAATTTAGAATGTTCGAGTTTCCAGTTCGCTGCAGGGTTATCCACTGGGACACGTGTACGGGTTAGTAGTTGTCCATGTTTAAGAATAATCAAAATCATGGTGTAGAAGTAGAACTGATTGCCAATGCCTCTATGGTCCGATTGGACTGTGAGAAGGCCAAAGGGCATGTTGACACATTTTTTGAATTGTTCTGACGAAGTAGTTTTGATCCAAAAAGACCTATAGCTGATCGAAAATAGGCCAATGATTAGTACTCATCGTTTTGTCATGACTACATTATTTACGGCCAAATTCCATCATCTAGTGCCTTAAAACTACATTATTTGTCTTATAGGAGGCTTGTTAATTGTTTTGGAATTTGTACTTTGCCTAAACGAGCTCGAATTCTTCTAAAATTTGAAATTTTGTAGTTTTTAGTGATTAGGTTTCTTATTGTATTTTTTTAGAATTTTTGGAGAAACTACAATTTTGGACTTATTTTTAGTGTTAGTTTCTTTTTGTTATTAGATTTCCTCTTGTTGTTAGCTAGGTTTTCTTTATTATAAATGCATATATGTATTGGAGAGGGTAGATCATTCATTCAATTATCAATAAAATATTAGATTTTTCTGCAATTTTCTCTTAACTTTATGAATTAAAAATTGTTCCTTGTTCAAACATAAATATTCATAACTTCGTTCCATCTAATAATCTTTTTAACAAATGGTAAAGTACAAAAAATACCTTTGTTATATACAAATTGTGCAAAACAATCACCGGTGTTCTTTCAAAATTGCTCAAATAAAGACAATATACAAGTCAATTCATTGATGTTCATTCTTCGTAAAGATGTTGAATTATCCACATGGGAACTAGACCTCTTTTTCCCTGGCAAGCAATTGACAAAACATGTTGTTGACCAATGATTTATGATCAAACACAAAATAATCAATCTCTATTTTATGATTGGGGAATGCAAAATTTCATGAAATTATGTTATAATTTTGTATCATGAATAATATGGCAGGTGATAATATCATTGAAATTTTGTGTATGAAAGGAATCTCACAAATACTAACTCGTTATTTAATTTTATCTCCTAAAATAATGAAAATAATGATAAAAAGTAGAGATCTATTGTTGGTGAAATACCTATAAAAATATAATTGTTACCTGCCACATCATTCATGATACAAAATAATGAAATAATTTCATACATGCAACATTACTCTATGTGATTTTAGAAAGTTTACGTGCAAAAGCGTATTACTAGCAACGACTAACTTCAATTAGTTGCTGTTATTCACTATATTTTTCTTTTGTCATTATTTGCGAAATAGTCTAATTAATATGCTACTGTAAAAATTTTCCTTCATCATTCACGAAATTTTCAAACTACAACAATTGGTTATAGAAGAATGAACCATATATGGTAGTGAAAAAAGTAATTAAGCATAGGAAATTACGTGGGATTCTCTACGAATAATTTTTCGACAAATTTTTAATGAGTAATGCTAAACGTCGTGAAATTATTTTATGAATTTGTATAATGAATGATGTGGCAGGTAATATGGAGAGTTAGTATTGGAGGAATTTCCCTCATACATAGAGTCCCATGATATTATCACTGAATTTTATCAATACTAACTCTCCACGTTACCTGCCACATCATTCATGATATAAATTCATGAAATAATTTCATGACGTTTAACATTTCTCATTTTTAATTGCCCACATTGTTTATATTTAGGGGTGGATTTGTGTGGAAACCAAGGAACCATGGCCCCTCCAAAATTTTACTAAATGAGCTCCCAATAAATATTAAGTTTCTATAAATTTAATATTTGATCTCTTTAAATTTCTTAAACAAGATTTTCTAGATCTGTCACTGTTCATACCAACAGTTTTTAATATATTTTTCGACGCGGGTGATGCTAATAAATCTTGCAGTGGCTATGTTGTTATCGAGCAAATATTATGAGGCTTAAAATATTTCCACCACAATTTTTAGAATCAACATTTTCTCCGTACCAAAAAGCCTAAACCCTTTCCAATGTACTGTATTTATTCTTTGCTTAGTTTTGTTTTATTACTCGATCGATTATTGATTGAATCCTAAATTTTGTCACCATGCGAAGAATTTAAAAATGATTGTCCATTGTGACTTTCAACAAGGAAATTAATCGCAATCGACACCCAAAATACACCACTAAAACTGCAACGATGTTGTATAATAGTAGTAATATATGATACTATAATATTATAATGTTTGGTGTCTATATATGTTGATATAATAGAAAGAGAAAGAGAAGATGAAGAGAGAAGCTGATCTTTTATTCTCAAAAAGGATCGATCAAAACATATATTTGATGTATAATTTTACGGATTGGATTTTCGTCAATTCAAAATCTATCTATTATTACGTGCTAGACGGTCAAGGTCAATGAACACACACACGAAAGGTTCATTTAATATAAGACGACACTTTCAAAAATCAAAATAGAAAACTAGGGATATCAAAAAGCTGCCAATGCCTGTCATCTTTTATAAAGGTCAACTAAACTATTCTCATATATAATGTTTATACATTAAAGATGAATCTTTTACCAATAAGGTTTATAAAACTTAAATAATCTTGCTTCCTTAATTTATATTTTATAAATAAAATATTACAATTAATGTATTCAAAAATGAGCAAAAAGTTTAAATTTGTGCTCATGGTGATTTTTTTTTCCGGGTTCAAAAATGAAAGTTCGAAATTTTGGATGCACACGACTCCTAGCAAAATTACCAATATAGAAGATGGGTTGGTTGGATATCATCATCGTGTGCTTTCGAAAGGGTCGATTTTGAAAACAACATGTATATATTCGAAAGGGTCTATTTTGTTGTATTCAAAATCGATATATTCAGAAGGGTCTATTTTGTTGTATTCAAAATCGATCCTTTTGAATATATACACGTTGTTTTCAAAATCGACCCTTACAAGTTGATGATATCCAACCAACACATCCAACCCACCCATCTTCACAATTTCGACTCCTCACGCACACACACATACATACATATGTATCGGTAGTGGGTGGACAAAACTATTTAGAATCCTGACTTACATGGTGATGGTACGGATTGCAAGTCGTTCCATGACCAGACGGTCAGTCCAGTCACGATCAACAACTTCATAGACGCTCTTTTTCCATCGCAACTGACACATGTCTATCCCCTTGTTTTCTCTCTCTAGCTAACACTTGCTTTCTCTCCCCTCCCAAAATCATGAGCCGTAGGAGATTCCATGTGTGCGATTCGAACTGGAATTGAAAACCTCCTCTCTGCTTCTTCTTCCTATATATATCCTACATTGTTCACTTCTTTTTCTCATACCACACTCTTTTTAGTTTATACAACTACTCCTACTCTCCTTCTCATACAAAAACCACTCTCTCTCTCTCTCTCTATATATATATATATATATATAAGTAACAAATATGGAGTACACAACCATGTTCTGCATATTTGCTTTCCTTTTCACTCTCTTTCTCCTCAATTCACTCCTCAAGTTCCTCACCTCCGGCCGCCGGAAGCTTCCTCTCCCGCCTGGCTCTTTGGGTTGGCCATACGTCGGCGAAACCTTTCAACTATACTCTCAAAACCCAAATGTTTTCTTTGCCTCTAAAGTGAAGAAGTTAGTACTAATTCATCATTATCTCTCTCTCTATACATATCTTCTTCAGTTAGTACTAGTGTGATGCTTACAAGAAATAGGTGTTGTTTGCGTTTTGGCAGGTATGGTTCTATATTGAAGACCCACATACTGGGATGTCCTTGTGTGATGATTTCGAGCCCCGAGGCTGCGAAGCTCGTGCTCGTGACCAGAGCTCATCTCTTCAAACCCACATTCCCGGCAGGCAAAGAGAGGATGTTGGGCAAACAAGCCATTTTCTTTCACCAAGGACAGTACCTTTCCTTATTGAGGAAGCTTGTCCTCCGAGCATTCATGCCAGAAGCAATCAAAAACATTGTTTCTGACATCGAATCTATCGCTGTAGACACTCTCAAATCATTGGATGGCCCATTGATCAACACATTCCAGGAAATGAAGACGGTGAGAGCTCCTCCCACCTCTCTCTCTCTCTCACTAAGAAAACAGAGCAAAACAGGGCTCCCCTGTTTCTCTCTCTGTACTGCTTAAATTATCAACTGGGTAGTTGTATTTTATTTTATTTTTCGTGTCAATTTCACATTGATTGATATGTTGGGTACTGATTAAAGTTTATCAACTTGAATTCTTGCAGTACACATTCAATGTTGCATTACTATCTATAGTTGGGAAGGATGAAGTTCTCTACATAGAAGATCTGAAAAGGTGTTACAACATTCTTGAAAAAGGATACAATTCAATGCCCATTAACCTTCCGGGGACACCCTTCAACAAATCTATGAAAGCAAGGAAGGAACTAGCTCAGATCTTGGCTAAAGTCTTCTCTCTCAGGAGGCAAAAGAAGCACAATCACAATGATTTGCTTGGATCTTTCATGGGCGACAAAGAAGACCTCACCGATGAACAGATAGCTGATAACGTCATCGGTGTCATCTTCGCAGCCCGGGATACCACAGCCAGTGTCCTAACGTGGATCGTCAAGTACCTCGCTGAGAACCCAAGTGTCCTACAAGATGTCACTGTAAGACATCAATTCCCATCTCATCAATATATATATATATATATATATATATATATATAATGACAATTAAATTGTATAGGAAACATTTAGTTATGTTTTTTTGTTTATAGATTATGATGATGAAAATGATAGTTGCAGCAATGAGTAGTTAGTTAAAACTGTATGCTGTTGACAGGAAGAGCAAGAGGCCATAATAAGGAGTAAAAAGGAGTGTGGTGAGAGGAAGGTTCTGACTTGGGCAGATGTCAAGAAGATGACAATAACTTCAAGGGTGATTCAAGAGACACTTCGAGTTGCCCCAATTTTATCTTTTACTTTCAGAGAAGCTGTTGAAGATGTTGAATTTGAAGGTGAGATAGATACCCAATATATATATATATATATATATATATATATATATATATATATATTTGACAAAGTTTATAGAATATACCCATTTCTCTATTCTTTCTTAGCTTTTATTTTTGTACTAAAACCTTTTATTTTCAGGCTATCTTATACCAAAAGGGTGGAAAGTTTTACCACTTTTTAGGAACATTCACCATAGCCCAGACAATTTCCCAGATCCTGAAAAGTTTGATCCTTCAAGATTTGAGGTATAGATACTGGAGTAGTAAGATGATGTAAAGAAAATTTATTTCTTTTTATATTGTTGTTATTAAGTATTAAGTATTTCTTTTACCACCAATCATCTAAAATTCAATTATATTTACTATATTATTTGTATAATTAACAGGTTGCTCCGAAACCCAATACGTTTATGCCATTTGGAAATGGGACCCATTCATGTCCTGGAAATGAGTTAGCGAAACTGGAGATTTTGGTCCTTCTACATCATCTGACCACAAAGTACAGGTATGTATGTTTAGCGGACCTCTCACTGCCAATATCAGACTCTTTATTAGCTAGCTTTTCAGTTGTGGTTAAAGTTGGAGTTCCTAAAAATAGAATGCTTAATGATCAATCCTCAATCCGAATGTTGTTGATAAGGTTTTGGTGGTTTTTATTTGAAGCAATGCTACACATCATGAAATTATTTCATGAATTTGTATCATGAATGATGTGGCAGGTAACGTGAAGAGTTAGTATTGGTGGGATTCCTCTATACACAAAATCTCATGATATTATCACCGAATCCTACCAATACTAACTCTCCACGTTATCTGCCACATCATTCATGATAAAATTCATGAAATAATTTCATGACGTTTAACATTTCTCTTTTACTTGTGCAGGCGATCTATGGTGGACCCACAGAACGGAATTCAGTATGGTCCCTTTGCTCTTCCCCAAAATGGGTTGCCCATCAAACTCTCTCGCTATGAATCACGAATTCGGAAGTCTCGAAAGTCCCATAACCGTTTAAGATACGTATTTGATACAAATAGGGCCAATATACGGCGTCCGGGATGTATCCAATTTTTTTAAATAATTATTTTTTATTTTTTAATACATTTTGAATACATCAAGTTACATAGTGAATAATTGAAAATACATGTTGATACTTCTCCAATACGTTTTGACAAATTTGTAATTTTTTTTTTCAGCTTTGTTTCTACTAAGGTAGGAATAATAATGCGGGATTCATGTATATGATGTTGAAAGCACCATATCTATATTGATTACCCTAGTTACTACTCCGTACTATTTTTAGTGATATGTTTTTTTTGGGTAAAATACATTGACTTCCTCTGAGGTTTGGCCTAATTACACGTGACATCAAATTATTTGATTTTGTTACAATGACCTCTTCTGAGATTTGTTCCGTTAGACAAAGACCCCCTCCATTTAAAATTCTGTTAGTTTTGTCAAAAAACTTAAGGTAATTTACACTGACCTCTCCTGAGGTTTGGGGTAAATTACACTGACCTCCCCTGAGGTTTGACCTAATTAATATTTAATATAATATTTTAATTTTTATAATATAAATATATAAATATTTTAATAATATTATATATAATATTAAGATGTAATTATTAATATTATATAATATTATATAATGTTAATATAAAAAAAAATAGAGGTAAAGGCATTTTTGAATCAGATTTTTCTTGACAATTTATATTTTCAAAATATCCATTTTGTCCTTGAAGCATATGTAAAGACATTGTTATCCTCTTGAAAATTCTTCTGAAATTATCTAAATACTCTCATTCTAACAAAAATGCAATGAGCAAAAATATTCTCATTAACAATTTAAAAAGTCTCTCTCTTCATCTTCATCTTGTTGGCCTTTACAGATTTCGATCATGGAGGATTTGAGTTGGTAAAAGAATATTAGAGAGAGGAGAAGAGAGTTTTAGAGAGATATTGGCATGAAAAAGAAAACAAGGAATAAAAGATAGGGCATAATGGTCTTTCTATTTTATACGATTTGTTTTTTTAAAAAATCATTAAAAAACATTAAAATAATAGAAAAATAGAAATATATAAATATATATATATATATATTCTTTAAAAAGAGTCCAACCTTGTGAACATATATTATTTAAACCTAAGATATATATATATATATATATATATATATATATATTCTTTAAAAAGAGTCCAACCTTGTGAACATATATTAATCTTATCAGTGGAAGGAGACAGCTTATTGACTTGGGGTTTTTTCAATTTTTACGATCGATTTTTAAGTGTGTGACCATTTGATTTACACACTTGAATCTCAATGGTAACATTGTATGATTAAAATTCAAGTCCATTAATGAAATCAAATGAAACTAGTGGAACTCTAATTTTGTGAAGAGGACACTGAGATTCCAAAAAAGCCTCTAATATCATCTGTCTTTATGATATATTTTTTCAATCCACAAAAATTATATAGTTTTATAAGAACAAATGAGCCCACGATGAGTTTTTGCATTACTATCTTATAAATGCATATGCAATTAAGGTTCGACTTGAAACAATCTTACCACTTGACCTTTTGAGAATGTCAAGAGTTTAAGCTCCTAATAGGTAAAATATATGTATATATATATATATACACACCACAATAGTGTTCAATTACTCTCTGGTGAGTAAATAATAATCTACACACTTTTAATTATAGTCTTAGTATTTAATTCTAAGACTTTTAATTAAAATAAGGTTCTTCACTCTTATATTAGAAAACTTACTAAATTTTTTTTTCCATTAAACACTAATAATGTAAAATAACAATAATAGACATTACTCAAAAAAAAAAAAAAAAAACTGTTATGAAAACAAAGTCTTGTGGTTATCTCTATGATATATGGTACATATAGTTTAATTTTCATAAAATTTAGATGCAAGGCGTGGAGCGTTCAGTCAGTGGCTTGAATAGTTGACTTTGAATATTATTTTCAAAAGTGGAGGCTAGCATTAAAGAGTTGCACTTGCTTGCCAATAAGAGCAACAACATTCAGTTTGGCTTGTAATTGCACATGTGCTGTGAGATGACCTAAAATCATTCTCTAACAGCGGTTGACTCGTGCATGTAATTATAAACTTTCTAAATCAACAAAAAGGAATAGAAATTAAATCAAACTGAAATTTTAATTTAAAAACAACTAGAAATTTAAAGGAACTTCAAAAATTAAATCCCTCAAATTTATTTATGTATTTATTTATTTTGAAAGTTAAAGCAAATATATATTGATGTGTTTGTAATTTACAAGAGTTCATATAATGGGAAACATAAGTCTAAGACTTTTAAACAGGAATTGATCACAAATAAAAATACCGAAACAAACAGAAATGGTTATACCCAATACCAAAGCATCCGGTTGTCACTTGAGACATCAATCCTCCATAATCTTGAGGGTTGATGAATCTTCAATCATTTGGGCAGACGAGGAGGACGAAGAAAAGACTCAGGGATTGCTAATAAAATTGTGATTTCATACTTATCTTTTAATTTTGTTTTTTTGGTCAGGTATGCAACGTTGATCGTTCTGTTTTGGAGAATTTGATCATGCACCTTCTCTTTACCCAATGTTCTTATATATAAGATACCTTTTATTTATAATTAATTAATTACTCTGATATCTCCTAAAGTTTTACTTAATTATTCTTGGATTTTACAATTATAAAGAAAGAGAACGTACATACCAATATTGAACGTACATACCATACTCTTTGTCTTATATAAAACAAACACATCATCACACATCAAAAACAACATTATGATTCTATGAACATGCATGAAAGTGTCCAGCCTCTTTTTCTTTAAAAAATTAACATTAAACATATGTCACAATATGTAACGAACTAAAACATAACTATAATGACAAGATAGGAAAATAATATCACATATATATAATATATTCTTTTTGATATCCGAATAGCTTAATCTTCAAACTTATTTAACTTTAAGTATTGAAATTATAAATTAATTAAAGTTCTATAATTGGCTAACTCAATAGATATATAAATAAAAATTTATATTTATATTAGTCATGTCCACCACCGTGTTTGTCTTTTTTTTATTATTTAAATTTAACGTATCAACATACATATCCGTGTACGTGTTGGAGGATTATTCCTTCCTAAAATGACAGAAGAGCAAATCTGAGCTTCGAAATGATTATTTTTTTTTCCACGGAGATTCAAGCAAATTATATAAATTAGCAGATTCGCAGTCTGTTGTAATTCAAGATCAAGTTGTTAATATTTTATCTAGGATGTGACTTCAGAGCTATATATATATATATCCTGATCAGCTTGCAATGAGTCATAGAGCTGATTGATACATAGGCACATGATCATCATAATCCACCATAAACCAAAAATAACTACCTAATTTTGTTCCTAAAATCTCACTCAATTATGTCCACAATAGAGACATTAAAATTATCAGCCTCAATTAAAATGGCTATCAACTCCATCCACATGTATATATGTACCAAACAAGGTTTTTCTAAAAACCATATATTCATGCAATTACGTATAAATTCAACATCATCATCATCATCTTCTTCTTCTTCTTCTTCTTCTTCCTTGTTTGGATGAGTAGTACCATGCATATACACCTATGTTATGAATTCACGCACTATCATTTTCCTACAAAAACAAACACACCCTAAGCAAAATACACACATAAACACAGCCATGTCTCACCTACACATTTTGCTAACTTCATTGCTAACCCTAAAAGCCCTGCAAACAACTCATGCAGTCCAATTTCAAGTCACCAACAATGCTGGATCGGGTGGCCTCCGGTTTATGAACGAGATTGGGATCGAAGGAGCTCAACAAATAATGTCAACCACCACCAACTTCATATGGAAAATGCTTCATCAAAACACAGAAGCTGATCGAAAACAAGACATCGAAAAGGTGGCCATGTTCATCAACACTCGAGGGTGCAGAAGCCATCACTTATGCCAACACAATCAATGTCAGTGCGGTGTATTTACAATGTTACAGAGGTGATCATGACCTAAAATGGGAATTCACTTCTTTGATTTATCATGAGATGACTCATGTTTGGCAGTGGAATGGGGCTGGCCAGGCCCCGGTTGGACTCATTGAAGGTATCGCGGATTATACTATCCTCAAGGCGAATTATTACCCTAAGGGATATGCAAAACCTGGGCAGGGTGAGAAATGGGACCCAAGGGTATGATTTTACAGCTAGGTTTTTGGAGTATTGTGAGGGTATAAAAGGAGGGTTTGTCTCTGAACTTAACAAGAAGATGAAGGATTGTTTTAGTTTGGATTTCTTTGTTGAGCTGTTAGGGAAGCCAGTGGATCAGCTATGGAAAGAATACAAGGCTAAGTATCAGGGACAGACCGACCCTAAGCCGAGTGGGGGTGTCCGACAAAATAATTGCTAAATCCATTTTCATAGCCTCTCACTTTCACTATGTGGCTTTCTTTTTGGTTCAACACGTGCTTCAATTTTAGTTAGAGTGACGGTGAGATTTGAACTTAGGATTTTATTTGCAACAGAAACCTACTCCGATACCATAAAATTAAAAGTAAATAAGTAAGAACACAAGATGATTTATGTGCTTCGACATGTAATCTACCTGCACAGAGAAGAGAGGGAAGGTTGTTCTTATTAAGGATGTCTATGTCTTGATGGAGATCACAGCAACACAATAAAGATATACAATCTTGCCTCAATTAGGAAAAAATCAATGGCACCATTTAAGGAAAATTAACCTATAAATACTACGCCTCTGAATCCTCATCGACTCTCTCTTGTGAAGAACGTAATTAGTGTTTAAAATTCTTTTGTTTATTATGGTAGCTGAATTCTTTTTATCTTATCATTAATGTTCAAGCCCGTCCCCACTCAAATAATTTTCTGACTCCATCGCTGATTAGAGTTAGAACATGTCAGCTTAATGTTTTTAAATATATAGTAAATGAGTTGTCTTAGCAAAGTGTTTTACCTATATACCATCATATAAGTACACATGAATTGTCTTCATTTTTCCTGACATGATATATATTGTCTTTATTTAGTTAATGAGAAATATATGTACAAGATTTGCCTTATCTCTCTCTCAATCATAAAACTGAAAATGTGTTGAAGTTTAAAGTGCTGTATTTATAAATCTGAAAACATGTTTGATGATATCTGAAATTTAAGAATTAAAAATATAAAAGACTATTTAGTAAGCATTGTGCTATGAAACTCAAAATCACAGTTTACAATTTTACCCTCAATACCCTATAATACATTTAAAGAATCCTAGTTTTGAAACCCTAATTTTGAGGTATTTGAGCAATTATCCCATACCACCAGACAAACAGGTGGTGGCCTGAATCACATTAAAAATGGACAACCTACATATTAGTATACATTTATTCCACCAATCTGCAGTTGCCCTTGATTGCAGTCAAATACTAAGATGACCATTTGTGAACCAAGAAAACACAAAAGAGAGAAATATCTCCATATGTTGGTCATTATACCTAATCTCAGCTCTGTGTGTGTGTGTGTGTATATATATATGATAGTGCAACAATACATATATTTATAAAACCTGCCTACAAGAAGAAGAATACAATGCAGCAGAATAGAATCATGGCTCCAAATAATGATTTTTGGCCTCTATTCTCTACTAATCCTAGCAGCCTGCTAGGAATCCATGCATCGAATCTAGCATTATGAACAAGTACAGAATAACCCCTTACCGGATCCAATTCAAGGATGAGATCGGCTCTTAGTGCAGCAAACAATCCGCCACAAGTTCAATACAGTGGTGCTTCCAGCAAAACATCAGAGAGAATGCAACTGGTGAGTTTGCTCATTGGAACCATGGTGGGGTTGCAGACTCTTATCAACAACTGATTCACAACAGCGCCAACTATATTCAGAGTTATTCGGGCAATGTTCAGAGGGAAAGAGAGGGTTATCCCAAGATGACATACAAGTTGTCTAAATTAATGGATGATTCTAATAGCTATCTATGACAATTGCTCGCTAAGAATAGTATTAAAAACAAAAATTCAACATTTCAGGTTGATTAGTGCAACTTGCATAACTGTTGGTAAACAATCAAATTATATCCGCACCTCATAATTTAGATAACAGTAAAAAGAGCAAATCTCAATATCATGAATGGGGTTTCTGAATGGCTGAAACTACTTCATTGATGGTCTGAAATTCTCGCCTTTTCTTCAGCAGCACTTTGGCAAAGTTTAGAGCCCGCCGTTCACAATCTGCCCGTATACCAGCATCAGCAATTGATTCAAAATCCTCGACATGAGCTACCCCAACAATTCTCCTGCAAATCAACAAATAAAACAGAGTATTGCTCGAGGATTTTATCAATCAACTCCAGAATCAAGATATACTAATGTATTCTATAGAATAAGAGTTGGTAGGATCATCCAACATAAACAGTGCAGAAAATCAAATGTGATAGAATTGGCTTTCTGCTGGTCAGCTCTCAATCAACGTGGAAACTAAATTCGAATTTTACATTCAATTATCACACAATACATTAAGTTAATATGGCGCATGTATTAAAACTGATCCATCTTATTCTTTGTTTGCCACCCTAAGGCACATACACATATTTCAAGTTTAAAATGATGTCTGGTAAGAGTGAGTTTGTGATGTGCATAGCTACTAGCCAAAATTCTTGTTACACATTTGAAACTTGATCTAAACAAACTATTACAAGGAAAGCATATCCTTTATATTGTGAAGGAGATAATGCTTAAGAATGGCAGAATGATGGAGCTTGGTACCTGATACAGATCAGTTGAAATAACACAGTAATGATGATGATTATTACGTACCAAAAAAAAAAAAAAAAAAGATGATCATCTATAATTTTCATGGCATAACTTGAATTTCAGGAAAAATACACAGAACTGGTTTACTAAGCAAAAGTGTCATTTGAATTACTAAATGTTTTAGCCAACCAAAACTCTGGGCTAAAACATTTAGCAATTCAATCAAAACATTAAAATAGTGTTTAGTTGAAAGGTTTTCATCAAAATACAGAATAGAATTACTCTAGACACTTAAGTATAAAACTGAAAATTAGGCACGAAAATTTTTAAGAGCTGCATCTTAAGTTTGAAAATTGAAGTGATAATTATAAATAGAGAATTTATTAGATACTTTTTTGAATTGTAAGTGTTCACATTCAGCAATGAGTGAAGTCTTGTTGACTTAAAATTTTGTCCAATGTCAGTTATTCTTTTAAGTGGTATCCATATTGCGTTATCAAAAGCACTTAATCGAGTAATTATTTAATTTCTTCTAAATTAAATACTGAATTGAGTTACCAAACAACACCCAAGTAAATTTCGTATAACAGATTAGTTGAAAGTTTTTCTTCAAAATTCTTTTTCCAGACAATTGCAATAAATGCATTTTGATTCATAATGCACATCGCACGTTAAAACATCCATAATGTCTAAATGCCACTTCTCTGAGAGAGTAATTTAGCCAAATATGCACCCTAAAAGTTGTTGGACCCATTGAAACTTTATATACCAACTGATCCATTAGTCCTATTAGCAGTCTATAAAAATAATACTACAGCACTTTTTCTTTTCTAAAAGAGCTTCTTCTTCTTTAGGGACAAATGAGTCCTATATAGGAGTTTATAAGAATAATATTACAGTCATCAATTCTAAATCCACTTTTTCTGAGAGAGAATCAATTTAAAAACTACTTTTTTAGAGGGTAATCAACCAAATTTGACGCACCCTAAGAGTTACAAGACCCATAAGAAGCTTATATAGGGCCCGTTTGGCATGCATTTTGTTTTTGTTGTTTTGTTTCTGCTTAAAACAGAACAAGTGTTTTGTTACGAGTGTGTTTTAAATAGAATCAAAAACACGTCTGGTAAGGAAAATATGTTTTTAAGTGTTTTTTGTTTTTTATTCCTACTACAGTTGCTGAAACACAATAAAAACACCAAAATGGTGTTTCCAATTTCGGCCAAAAATTTTGAAACGTTTTGACACTATTCAAACACAACAGGTAGTACCAAACATGCTTTGTTTTTACAATGCCGAAACAAAACAGAAAAACAAAAACAAAACGCATGCCAAACAGGTCCATATTAATTAATATTAGTACAATCCAATCAAAATTACAAGAATGAATTTTTTTTAAAAAAAGTTTTTATTCTTCTGAATCATTTTAGGAATCTGTAAAAATAATATTGCAGTACTTGATTTTTTCGATCAAGTATAATAAATTATAAATTGAATATCAATAATTTGATAACACAATTAAAATATACAATTATATGTATTAATTAGTAATTATTAATTTAGTATATGTCGTATTACGTATCTACGAAACTAGTAACCTATACATCTAATAAACTAGTAGTCTAATGGTTTAAATGCTTTACAATTTATATTTTTATTATATTAAATTATTAATTGGTATACAGGACTTAATAACTATTTTCTACTGTTAATGTGCATTCTTTTTGGGTTTAGAAGCTTAAATTTTGTGTGTTAACTTCACTCACCAAAACTATCATTACAACACCATAATGGCACATAGGAGTTTGCAGGCATGTAATGGTCCATAATGGGCTTTACTTGTCTGTAATGGCCTTTAAGACTGATTTAATTAGGAACAATATATTGACCTACAACAGTATCGTCACTTGGCAATACTGTTGTGTAATGGTAACGTCTTATTCGAAATGATGGAGCAAGACCAAGGCAACTAAAAAAACAGGAATAGAACCCAACATATATGCATACATCTATATATGCACCGGAACTCACAAAGTTGAGAGGACCGGGGGTCCGGGCTTAAGCATGAGTTTCTCGGGAGCTTGAGGTCGGGCTTGAATGGATTTGGACAGAACATGCTAAAGCTCATGCCAAACCTGAGACCTACCATACCCCACCCAAATTGCAGCCCTAGCTAAAGTGGATAATTGAACACCAATCACAACTAAAAACAAATAAAAAACTTTGACAACTGTTGATTAAAGTTGCTTTTGAAATACTTTTTACAGGTTAACCAAGCCAAGCCTAGTCGGCTACAGAGCCCACCCACTGAGCTGCTAATAAGCTGAGCTTGAACTGTTGTCCTTAAGATCAACTCAATCTTGATGTAGGCATGAATACCTTTAATTTAAACTGAATGGTGCTCAACGAACAAATCCTTGGTGCAGCGTGGTTCATTTGCATCCCAAGGTAAAAATTAATGGGAAAAAAGCCAAAAAAGTAGAGGGAAAAGGAAGTTTCTTTAACAATTGAAAGAAAGATATGGAGAAGTGTAAAGGGCAAGGATGCAGAAATC
The DNA here is from genome assembly GCA_026545225.1 of Cornus controversa. NCBI lineage: Eukaryota > Viridiplantae > Streptophyta > Magnoliopsida > Cornales > Cornaceae > Cornus > Cornus controversa. Next base: position 39,552,408 of record CM048853.1, read on the forward strand.
TAATTAACAAGGCATGAATCCACTATCTCACCTTATCATTTTGGCAGCACCAAATCCAAGACTATCATGGAGCAAATCTTTCATGAATTTCTGCTTTACAAGCAGTTGAAGCTCAGGGCTATTATAAATCGCAGGAAGATAAGCCTCACCAGGGCCATCTTTGTTTTCAACCCAAAGAGCCGTAAATTTGTTGTTAAATAGATTCCAAGTGTCTTCTATTGTCCTCAAAATCCACTCTTTATATGCCTGCAACAAAACATGTTCTTTAATCATAATTTGAGCATAAAAAAAAATCATATTCGAGCTGGTAATGCCAAAGGGTATTAACATCTACTATGAGTTTGATTTCTCACACCAAAAGCACTCAAATGGTTCTCAACAAACTATATCCAGAAAATATATGAATAAACAATTTTTTTTTTTAAAAGAAAGATGAAAAATGCAAGAAACTAAGAAAGGCCATAAATTATTACTTTGCATTCCATCTACTCAAATGACTAGCATCTTGATTTCTTGAAGAAAAAGTGACCGAAAATAAAGCAACTGCCAGAAAAAAATAGAATGCCAGAGAATAACGTGATATTAACCATGCTTTGTTTTTTCTGAACTACAAATCACAAAAGTGATTAAAGCATGGTTAGCAAGTTCTGCAGCCTATATGAGATTATACTCCACAAGAACATTCAGCTGAAATCTTTCATTTCCATATGCAGTAAACATATTCATATTTCTTTCATTCCATCTTCAATACTTTCACTCAACTCTATATTATCACCTTATTCTTCCACTTAAAACCTACAACTGGTTTTAATAAAGCTACCATAACAAATCCAAAGTGAATTCAAATCACTGAAACATTTCTAGTTGTTAATGATAGATTCAGGTAACACATGATGGTTTATAACTTCTGGACCATTTATACACAAGGATGATAGATCAAATGCAAGACACTTAGAGAGTTATATGCGGACAAAGAGAAACCATGAAATTACTGTAAGTTAAATGAGTTAGGTGGCTAACAAAGATTTCCACAGACAACATTGTAACAGATTTATTTTATCGAGACAACAGAACAAGGAATAACATTCCATTTAGAAAATATCATATGTGCTTAAAGCACAGTGTGAATGTTAATCTTTTTTCCTTTAGACCAAGAACATGGTTTCTATTTGAAGTATAAACCAGTAGGAGTCTATAGCAATGTGAATTAATAAACCAATAGGAACATAATTCCACAAATCCCAAAATTATTTTATCAGATCCTAGGATGTTTCCAACAAGTGAACCATTGGAACTTATAGGAATCAGAAATTGTCAAAAGACAACAAGAGTCATATAACCCCAGATAGTTGGACATCATAATCGAAAGACTATTGGTCTCCAAGAGAGGCAATTCAAAATCATCAGATACCTTGATATTAAAGGGCTGGATAACTTACATAATTTTCAACAAAGAGAATAAGGAAAGTAAAAGAAGAAAACCAAACAACACAGTCAAATAAGCATGACAAGGAAAAATAGGCAAAAGAACTGCAAAGGATGATGTCAAAGCTCAGGTCATGAAGAATTAGAATACGGGAAACACCAGAACCAAATTAAATATTCCTTTTTTTTTCCACAAGTAAGAACTAAAATACATAATTAATATGCAAAATGAAAAACCAGGACATACTTTTCGGTCATTGCCCTGATTTGCATGTCCATCTTGTGCAAAGAAAGCCAGAATCAAATTTCCAAGAAAAGCTCCAATATCAAACCCCATTGGTCCATAGAAAGAAAATTCGGGATCTATGATTTGGGTTGAATCATGAGTAACCATGACAGAACCAGTATGGAGATCACCATGTATAAGGGCTTGCGCTCTCTCACAGAACCTACGCAATGTAACCAACTAGTATCAGAAATACCTCCACATCTGATATATCATGAAACAAACTGAATAGTGAAATGTTATAATAATCATGAAAGATGTGCTACTAAGATGGCCACATTACATGGATTTCAACTCAGCAACTTCAAGTTTGAGAGTATTATCCTCCCGAACAGCCTCAGCATCATGATCAAGACTTGGAGAAGTCCAGCGGTTATATTCAGACACTTTGTAAGGGTCAGAAAATACGACCTGCTCAGTGAGCCTACATAACTCCAGGTTTCCACAAAATTCAGCAACTGCATAAAGCATTAAAAGTTACATGAATTCAAGTGTGTCAATGCAGTTAAGAATCTACATGAATTCAAGTGTGTCAATGCAGTAAAGAATCTACATGAATTCAAGTCTGTCAATGCAGTTAAGAATCTACAATAAGGAGGAAATTTTTAACCCATTCTTCCATGAATTACTCATGGAAACAAATAGTTGATCCTCTGAAAAAAAAAAAGAAAAAGAAAGAAGCAGCCACCAGGAGAAAGTATATAACTAGAACAGAATATACAAGCGAGAAATTGACATAGCAATGATAGAAGACAACGTGAGAAAAGTTTGATCTAACAATTTTGAGATGCAACATTACAATAAAGACCAATGAGTGCGATAAACGATATAAATGGGACACAAGAATAATTAGGAGGCACAACATTACGACAAAGATCAATGAGTGCGATGAAACAATATAATTTGGACATAAGAATATACTAGAGCAATAGAATCAAAAGAAAGAACATCATTTGACTCCAGGAAAAAGACATGGCAGCCTATGTCTCAGAAAGAAGTTGTAAGCTAATATAGAGTTAAAACGAAAATATATGCATATATATAATTTTACCCAATAAGTTGGAATAAGGTTCTAATTAACATGTATTGGCAAAACAATCATCTTCAAATCCACAATACTTTGGACTAAAGAGTCATGAAGGAAATATGTTCGTTATCTAAAATTCTTATACCAAGTGAAGAGTGTACATGCGGAAGCTAATAGAAGATAACCTAGAGGAGGTGAATAGGTTCTAATCAAATTCTTATCAATTTTTTCCAAATTTTGATTTGAATCATTTCCAATTCATCAATTGATCAATTATTCTCCAATTTCCAATTAATTAATCTTATAAACCATGAAACTTTTTCGTATGTTCTTCTCCATTGTCTTACTAATTAAGCTCTCTTTCATATGTTCTCATGTGCTCTCTCATATACTCTTTAAGTGTTAAGAATACCTTTGGAATCCTATTTATAGTCCTAGAATGATCCTAAATTAACTTAGAAACTTTTTAACAAGTAATGAAAGAATTAGAAACCACTTTTACTAAAAATCATGTCTTTTTTACTCTAAGGAAATTGTGTATCAGTACAAGGCCTTTGTGATATACATAACATTATGGAGGGACATGCATTGGTAGATAACTCCCAGGTTTGCCTCGGCATGATTCTAAGTCACTACTCATACGTTCATATAAATGGTCTAACATTAGGCTTTAGTTGAGGGTCAAACAAACTCAAAATTAAGAAAATAATATATCGCAGGAAGCTTATTGAGCTTAATGTCTTGAAATATTAAAGCTCATCACCAAATTTCAAGTTAGATAATACTTTATGAGTCCAAAAATGCAAATAGATCAAAGTTTCAATTTCAATTACCATTTACCAATGTCAGTATTGATTCTAAACCCACAGAAAACTTATTCTAAGGTATTGTAGTCTGAATAACACATTTTTACATTTGGAAACAGTTTAGAACTCGTGTTAAAAGTGATCCAAGTCAACCTACAAATCAAACAAAAATGAGTTCGAATTAGTTCCAAATTTCCTAACTAATTCCAAACCAATTTACCAATTTCAAAAGATCAATTAAAATATCTAAATCGTCCAAGCTATTAGTTACTCAATCTAAACCTACAATATTCTAGGTTACTTACCATTCCTAGGTTGTGTGAATGTTGGTACGTGAAGAATCATGTTGAGTTGCGTATCTTCATAATTCCCACCCCAATACAAGTGTACTGCAGAGTTTTGGTGAATTTAAAAACTAATGCTTACTTAACGCATCAGCACCACAAGCTAAGTAATCAACCAACCAGGCATGGACCATAAGTGGTTAATTTTTCATAATCTAGAAACAGACAGTGACATGCTAAGGAAAAGCGAGAATAAATATAAATTATGCATTTGGAGTCCACTGTTTAATTTCAATGAAAATGAGTAAGTCTTACAACATTAACTTATATGAAATATCAGAAACAATTAAAACATAAATGATAACAACTGTTCACCTGCTCGTTTGTGTTCTGTGGTAGTATGATAAAGAAGGGAGGTGAAGAAAAGAGTCCTTGCCATATATTCTGAAATGTGTTCCGCAAGCAACGGGTACTCAATTCCAGCAATCAACCCTTTCCTCAAGATTATATGTGGAGGCTCCAAGTACCGCATACCAATCAAACACATAGCCCGGTCAAAATGATAAACTTCTGGAACATGACCAGGGCATAAGCGACCATGCTCTTTTAGTGTTGTAGACTCAAAGTAAGCACGTTCCTTCGTCATCGGCCATGATTCCCCTATGCAGCGTATGTATGGAAGAGCCTGCAAAGGCCCACAACCAGAGTTGACAATAAAAACAACAATGTACTCCGTTAGAACACTTAGATGTCACTGAAAATGCAAACTGGCCAAAGATTCAATTGATCTAAGTGCATGAAACTTCTGAATATAAACTGATTGGGATATAGTAAGAGCTTAGATATTATTTCATTTTTTCAAATACCTTTCTTTGTGATCAAAGATATGTGTTTTAAAATTTAAAAAGTTTTAAATACATCATGATTAAGAACATGTGAATGTAATACATCCATTCTTCTCAGCTAGGTCAGATTACAAATAGAAATCGCTCATCCATTCTTCTCAGTTATGTCAGATTACAAATAGAAATCATGCTTGTTTTTTACACCCTTTTCAGGGTTCAGTCCATGGTTTAAAAAAATAGCAGCTTTATCTCACAATACTTCGCTTGATAACAGGAAACAGTGGCAAATAAATCAGATATTCTGGCAGTAATGCAGTATTCATGGTCATAATATTAATGGATACCACCCAAATAAATAAAATTTAAAATTCCTAAAATGGAATTAAAGAAAAAAATTTGGCTTACACTGCGTGCACATGAGAAGCTAATATAACATCATGGAAATAAACCCATCTAAAACCATAATAAGCAAAAATAGAATATTTATAGCTGTTTGTAAAATTAAAAACGAACTCTTTGGCCACCAAAGATCACACATACTAGCAATCCACAATCCAAAGTCCACATCCAATTTAAAGGTAAAGATCAACAATATTTATACAGCAAATCCCATTTATTACAGAATCTAAACGTGCAAATCATTTAAAAAAAATTGGGGTACCTGTTTGATAAAATTTAAAATTCCTAAAATGGAATTAAAGAAAAACATAACTCTTAGGTCACCCAATAAGACATATACTAGCTATTCACATTCCACAACCAATTCAAAGGTAAAGATCAACAATCTTTATACAGCAAATTCCCTTTACTACATCTAAACGTTCAAATCAGTCTAAAAAAGAAATGGGTACCTGTTTGATAACGAAAGAACCAGAGGGTCCAACAACGATGTAAACGAAGTTGAGATTTCCGTCGCCGACTTCTTTGATTTGCAAATCGTCGAAGTGGTTGCCGAGCTGGGAAGATAAAGAAGGCGTGGTCTTTATGTACTCAATTAGGGACTTCTCGTCCAGTGGCCGGAAACTGTCGTCGGACGCCATTAGCGGTGGAGATTAGTGGCGCTGTTGAAGCAGAGGAAAGGAAGGAGAGAGGAATCTGTATTAGACTGTTAAGAAGGTGGCGCTGAGAAGGTAAGACGCATGAGAAGTGTGTGTGTGTGTGTGTGAGTGAGAGTGAGATAGAGAGAGAGAGAGTACTTAACTAACCAAAAAAAAAAAAGAAGGCATGAGAAGAGAAGTGACATTTGAAAGAAAGAATCAAATTCTAAACAAGGGATAAGATTGAACCTGGACCTTTTCTTAGGTAGTGGGAGCTCTCAAATTTTGAGTTGAAAATAAATAATACTCCTTATTACATGGGGGATTGATTTTGGTGGACAAGTCTTATTCACCAATGTGACCCAATAACAAAATGACACGTGTAAATTAAAAAATAAATAAATAAATAAAATTGTAGGAGAAGAAATATTAAAACTTTTATACATAAACCCTGATGTCAAAAATGCTGATAATTTTTATATTTTTTAATTTCAAAATATACACATCCAAGCCAGGATCAAACATGTCTCATCTCACCCCAATTATATAGTGAAATTACATTAATACCCTTATACTACTCTCTCATGGTTATTAATCTTTTTTGAATAAATGATAGACATATAGAAAGTTATTACTGAATTAAAAAAGTAAATCATTCTCTTCGTTAGATAGTGCAAGTGAAATCTATACTTTCACAATCCAATGCTACAAATCATTATCCATCTTTTTTTTTATATATAAATGCGAATGAGATGAGAATAGAGCTTTTAGAACATTCGGTCCCAAACCAACTCTCATTACCATTACGTTGCAAAACGAGTTGAGCCTATCTGGGATTTAGGGAGGTAGTCTAGCCTATCCAGGCCCAAGCTCATCAAGCTTGGGCTAGTCAACACTCAACATAATGGAAAGCTAGAAAGCACGGACACTTCGTATAGGGGTGTCATGCCCGTGTCGGACACTTCTTAGAAGTGTCCTGAAATTTTTTTTTTTAGGACACGGCGGAGACACGGCAAGGACACGCGGGGGACACGGCAAGGACACGTGGGGGACACGGCGGGGTACATTTTGTAATTTTAAAAAGTGCAAAAAAACCCCTGAACTTTTCTAAAGCTACAAAAAAATCCCTTTGAACTATTTTTTTGAACATTTCAGCCCCTCATCTTCTAAAAGTTGACATCTTGACCCCTTGAAATAACTATAATGACATATATACCATTTAATATGACTATTATGCCCTTTTCTATATAAATATAGTATTTTCTAAAATAAAAAATTTTAAAATAAAAAATTGTAAGATAAAATTCCTAAATAATAAATTTAGAAACAAAAAAATAAAAAATCCAATAGAACTTTATTTAACACAAAATCATGTTAGTTTATTTGGTATTTTGTATTTAAATTTATTTGTTTGTTATTAGAAAAATGAGTAATATGCAAGATTCTAGTAGTGGGTTTGAATATAATGAACATCCTTTTTGAAAATACATTAATTGCTTGATCATAAATTGAAGTATTTGTGTGATTTATTATTTTTTTATTGTTAGATTTATGATATTATGGATATTTGTTAACTTGTTGAATATATATTAATATATTATTTCATAGCCGTATCTCCACCGTGTTGTGTCCTGTTTTTTTGAAATTTGTCGTGTCGTGTCGTATCCGTGTCCGTGTCCATACTTCTTAGATGAAAAGAGACAAATCGGGCAAAAAACTACGAAACCCAAGTGCAACCCACAATAGCAAAGGATCCAAAAAATTATGTAAGTGGGGACAAAGTTGAGTATATTAATAATTGTGGGGTTAGTTTAAATAAATATATATATATATATACATATATATGCGAGGGCAAAGTTGTATACAGTGAAACTTTTTCATAATTTAAGTGGGATAAAGTGTAATTTTAATGAGTATTTTTATAATTTTCATATAATCATAAGCCGTCACGTGTCTCAACTATGATTGGTTGCAGCAGCTTTTATGTCGGACAGCTTGGGCAATCTCTCTCTGTAGCTACATTATCAGTGAGACTGAATGAGTTGTGGCGCTTCTATATCTCAAAAGCTGACACGTGTCTCAACTATGACTGGTGGAAAATGAACTTACTGAAAATTCCTCACAAGGACGAAGTCTGTCTGCAAGGCACTACTAGTATTGTAAAAATGACAAAATCATAAACACGTAGACAAGACGGGATATATATAATACTAGTGAGTGTGTCTATATATTAATATATATATATATATATATATATTGAGAGAGAGAGAGAGAGCAGACATGTGATGGGCCTCAGTGGAGGCTAGCTAGGGGTGAAAAAAGTCCGATGGAACCGTTTGGTAGTATATTGATCAACCATCAACCAATGTCTAATCCCTCTATTAAACATTATAGGGCACCAAATAATTAAATCTATACACAAAAAATACAAATCAGTTCCTCAAATATGGCATGATTATTGATTGGGCGGGCTACAAATAGAAAAAGCTAAACAACATATTTTCTAAATTAGTAGGACAATTACCGGGAAAAAAATGAAAATGAAAATAAAAATTATCATGAGGACATCACTTCATAGTGAGAATGTTCTCATAATAGATTTACTTATATAAAAAATAATAATAATAATAATTGTACTGCTTACATTAGGTATATACTATTTATATTTATATTTTATGTTCAGTAATATAAGTATATGATATAGAGTAAAAAAAAAAAAGATATAGAGTAATAGTTAGTATACTTAGTAATTTAAGTATATAATATAAGAAGTATGTATATAATAATACGCTAATTATAATAATAAATAAATAAAAATGGAATAGAAGGCAAGCGGGAAAACTGGGCCTTAGATTATGGCCAGCCCTGCCCACTCCCTTAGAATTCTGGGCCGGGCCAAAGCCCAATGGACTCGAGCAGGGTAATTTCTTAATTTTTTAAGGAAGTAATTTCTTAATATAGATACGAGTAAAATGATACGACAAATTTTTTAAAAAATAGAATATGAGTACGATTAGATACGATAAAATAAAAATAATAAATTATATGGACACAATACGAGTACGTCACTCTTGTAGAAGTATATTGGTTAAAAGAGTTTTTATTCATTTGATGAAGTAGATGCGATCACACAACGCAGCTTGGGAAATCGGTTAGAATATAATTATTAGTTGCTATACAATTTAAACCGAAAAAAAATGTTGGAGCTTTGATACAAGATTAATTGGCATCAAACTCATCCTGCCTGTTAGGTCAGACCTCAATGTGAATAGTTTAAAATATAAGTATGTTAAGTTTAATTTTGTGTTCTTGTGTAACTAAAAAAACATAAAACAGTTTCTGAAAACAGTGTTATAAAACTAGAATAAAAAATATTCAAATAAGATTCCTCTTTTTACTATTTTTTTTAAGACTATTTTCTATATTTAGGTTCTCGAAAATTATTTTTCACACAACTAAATCAAACTAGTCCTAGGTACTCAATGATATGACTTTGAAGTACTTCTATTGATCGGCTCAGAAAATATGTGAAAATATAAATTCTTCAATTGAGTTATTGTAAAACAGAAAGTAATATTTTCATAATTGCAATACACATTTCTTTAAAAACTAGGCAATTTTTAATAGATAAAATAATAGTTTGCAAAAAAAATTGACAACTAAACAAAATTTTGAACTTTTGTTTTGTGATTAAACAAAGAGCAACTTTGAATCCACGAAATTAAGAGAAAAAACAATTCTGAAATATTATTATTTAATGTTGAATGAATTATTGTAATATATGCATTACATGTATTTATAATAAATACAATCCTAAAACAGAAGAAATCTAAACAAGGAATCTTAAAAATAGTAGAAATTGAAACTGTCTCTAAAAATTATTGAAAAAAAAATACAGATAAGTTCTTAATACCAAATTTCACAACAATCGAATGCATTTCTTAGTTGTCTGCGTCAATCTCAAGCAATATTATCATAAGATGAGCTCTATCGACATCTAATATATATATATATATATATATCCGTGGTCACCAAGTGCCTTTCTTCATTTCCACATTTTTTGTGCGAAACCCTTCAATCATCATTATCAAAACTTCCATTCTTTAGCACCACCAAGTCACCAGCCAATGCAAATTATACCCAAAAAAAATGTTTTGGGTATATTGTTTCAAATTCTTAGGTGTTTCTACAATTTTCATTATTTTAATTTTTTCAATTTTACTTCTATTTTCAAAGGAAAATGTCTTTGAAATTAATTATTTAAAGTTAGAAATTATGTTTTGAATCTTAAGATTTAATTTTATGGACATCAGATTGTTAAATCTAGTTTAGTTGAATTGTGGAGATAGTACTGTCACTTCATTTTTTGATTGTATTCAAGAGAGACTTTAACTATCTATAAGAAGTGATTACGTGACTCTAAATTTTGATTTAAAATTATGTTTACAATTTAAATTAATTATATTTTTAAAAAAATATTATTTATTTAATTATAACATAAAGTAGGACAAATTATATATTGGAAGAAAGAAAAGTCTTTTTTTTTTTAGAATGTTATATTGGTTTTCAAGACAAGTCTCTTCCTCTCTTTTCTTTTTTATTTTTTGAGAAAATTGAAATTTTCCCTTTATGAGAAAACTACAGTTTTGGCAATTTCTCATTCACATGGCCAAAAATAAAATCACGTGACCAACATTTTATGTTTGGTTTGCTCTTTGCATGCTTTTTTACCACTTACTCTAGAAAGACAAGGTTGTACTTTCTCTTTTTAATTTTGAACCAGTTCCACTCATCTGCCAAAAATAAATAAATGGTATAAAGATACTCAAAAGTCCTACTAGTATATTTTGTACCTCAATGTGGTCGCTGGCACCTAAAAATGAGTAATGTGAAACCAGCCCATCAGCTGATAGCCAATTCTCTAAAAACTAGAGAGTACACCAGATGGCATTCAGAGCCAAATATATATATATATATATATATATATTAACCCTCAACCAGACGATTACGCCGTTGCAAAAATCAGTCGGAACGAAGCTTCCATTCACCTCCATGCGTTGCCGGAAACTTTGGGTCATTTTTTCGGCATCACATGCACTGCCACGCACCCTCACACACTGCCACACATTACCACGCCCCTCACGTACTGCCACGCATTCCAGTTCAGTGTTGACTCAACATTTAGTGTCACGTCAGCATTCACGTCATCTGTTACGTCAACATCGATTGTCCATATTATCTACTATGTCGTCCGACATCACATTTTCTGCCACATTAGTTTCCACGTCGATTACCACATCAACACTGTTCCTGCCACGTCAGCAACAATACCTAATTTTTTTCCCCTGGCCTACCCCCTTGAAATTTCGCACTTATTCCAATTTTTTAGTTTGTTTTGTCATTTGGAATTCCTAAATGACTCAAAATGAGATTTATCACCCTATTTCCGTTACACTTGATAGGAACAACTATATTTTTTGGAGTCAATCTATGCGCAACTTTCTTAAAGGACACAATTTATGGTCCTACATCATAGGGGATTGAAAATCACCTGTTAAAGATACCAATGAGAAAGATGAAGACTTTTCTTCTCATGTTAAGAAAATCACCTGTTATCACATGGCTCTGCAATACAACCAATTTTTTCATTAATATGGAATTTGGGAGTTATGAAACTGCCAAAGAGATTTGGGACATGCTTGTTTTTCAATATTCTGGCTCTAATGGTGCTCGTCAGTATCAGTTACTGGTCCAGCTTTGTCATCTCAAACAACAGTCAGGTTAGAGGATTAATGAGCTTTTTTCTCGTATAAAGTGTATTTGGGATCAATAAGCTTTGTTATAACCATTGTGGGCAGTTACTTTAGAGAGCAAGAAATTTTATGAGTATCGTGATCAGATGCGCCTTTATCAATTTTTGATGAATCTTCATGATGATTATGAGTCTGTCTGTGGTTAACTTCTTCATCACTCACATCTCTCATCATTGGATCAAGCTCTTAATGAGCATGTTCCAAACGAGAAATGTCTACAAATCCTTTATTCTATGATTCAGACTCATATTCCTATCTTGGCTACATCACCTGATCCTTCTCAATATGAGCACCCACGATCTTCGCAATCATAGTCTTTTCAGTCTGGACCTTCACCCAACAGATATTCTTCTTCTTTTCGTCATAATGGTGGTAACAAATAACGAGCACATTCATCTCAACCAAAAACTAGTGATCGTTCCTGCAGATACTGTCGTAAATCAGGACATACGATTGAGGATTACTTTAAACTTACTAGACCTCGCAATGCTACTGGTATAGCTATTACGGAGACAGTGTTATCTCATTATTCTCTTTCTGCACCAATTACTACTCCTTCTGAGGATGCCCTATTTACATTTTCTGCTAGTGATTTGGAAGCAATTCTCAACCAGTTTCTATCCAAGCAACCAAGTTTAAGCTCATCTAACTCTACTTTCTCAATCATACCAAGTACACTTAATTCTTGATTTTTTGACTCTACTTGCTGCAATCATATGATACCTGACCATACTTTGCTCACTACTCAGACTCTCACATCTCATGCACCTGTTATTCACACTGTTAATGGCTCCACTATGACCATTAGTCACATAAGTACTGTCTTTCAGTCAAATTTGTCTGTTTTTAATATTTATCTTATTCACAATCTTTCTCTTAATCTTTTGTCTGTTGGTCAATTGATTGAGTTAGGTTTGAATATAACATTTTTCTCTAATGCTGTGTTGTATAGGATCCTTAGACAGGTCAATTCATTGGGACACAACTGCATTTACACGAAGTATTATACCTACTCTTGAGTTATGACATTCTCGTTTGGGTCATTCATCGGTATCTCGAGTCAAAATTCTAGTATCTAAGGCTTTGTTAAGATCAGTTAAAAAGGAGTCTTTTGATTGTATTTTTTGTTAATTAGGCAAACATCTCGCTTTACCATTTAATAAAAGTGAGTCATTTATTTCTTCTCCTTTTGATCTTGTTTATTTTGAGATTTAGGAACCTTATCTTATAGCCACCATAGGTGGGGCACGATATTTTTTATAGTTCTAGATGATTTTCACGTTTCATTTGGATATTTTTAATGAAAAATCGTTCTGAATTACTCAACATTTTTCGTGATTTCACCAAAATGGTTTCAACTCAATTTTTCACAAATATCAAAACTTTTTGTTCTAATAATACTACGAAATACAGGCAAAATAATTTTTAAAATATCCTTAAACATTATGACACTATTTATCACTCTTCTTGCCATATTACATTACAACAAAATGGTCGAGCTGAACGAAAACTTTGACATATTTTAGATTTAGCTTGATTACTTGTCATTTATTCTTCTATACCATCATCTTTTTGGGGTGAAGCATCTCTCATTGTTATCTATACCATGAATCGTGTACCCACACCACTTTTAAAAAATCAAACACCCTATGAGCGTCTCTACTAACAGATTCCTGACTATAGTCATATTAGAGTTTTTGGGTGTGCTTGTTTTGTTCTTCTTCCTCCTCGTGAGCAAACAAAATTACAAGCTTATACTCAACTCTGTTATTTTCTTGGGTATAAACTTGGACAAAATGGATATAGGTATTATGATCCAGTTGCGAGATGCCTTAGAGTTTCTTGTCATGTTATTTTTTGGAAACATAAAATGTTTTATACCTTATCCAAATTCACTGGTTTTTTTTTATCACCAATTTCCTATCCCTCTTTTAGATACATTTGTAGATCCTTTTCCAAAATTTCCTCCTACTAGCTCGTTAGATACAGTTGACCCTCTTGACTCATCACATATGGTTGACCCTCTTATAGTCGAGTCCTAATCATCTGTCCCGTTTGAGGCTCTTAATGTTGCCACTGTTTTGGATCCTCATCGATCCATTTGGATAAGAACCTCCCTTACACATCTTTATAACTATCATTATTATCATTCTTTTGCAACCCTTCATGAACCTCACACTTTTCACGAGGCCTTCTCTAACCTTTTATGGTAGAAAGAAATGAAATAAGAATTAGATGCACTTACTAAGACTCAAATATGGGATCTAGTTGAATTCCCTCTAGGAAAATCTGTCATTGGATGCAAATGGGTATACAAAATCAACACTCATTCAGATGGGTCTATTGACCGCTATAAAGCCTGACTTGTGGCAAGGGGGTTCACACAAGAGTATGTGAGATATATATTTGTAATTGGCATATTTCGGTGATCAAAACTTGAATGATCGATTTGTAATTTTTGTATTATTTTATGTAATCGATCATCGACAACTTCAAGCTGACACTTAAGTGCATGGAAGCCGATAAATCAGTTAGAACACCATATAATACAGGTAAGTATGGTGATGACACTCTGCACTTTTTATTTTCGAGCCTATTTTGAAAAACTAGGGTTTAAATAAAAATTTTAAGGTTTTTCAAAGTACGACCGATCCCTAATATTTAGGACCGGTCTAACTTGTCTCGGTAGTTTGGTTTCTGCAGGTTTTACAAAAGTCCCACCGGTCTTATTATTTTGGCACTGATCCCACTTAGCCTGTTCCAAATAGGAAATAAATTTTGATGAAAATTCTGATTCCTATTGGGTTTGAAACTTCTAGGAGAGTTCTATTTTGGTATTCAACTTTTTTTCCAAATAGAATTAGAACTTCCTTTGCCTATATATATGTATCCATATTTTCTCTACAAAGAGGCCTGAAAAATTAATATTTTTAAAGAGAGAAAGTATATACAGTATAATTAGGGCTATCTATTTTTAAACACACATTCATTCTACACGAGTAATTTTTAGGATGGTGTTCTACTTCTAATTAGCTACTTAGAGACTATATCAAATCTATTTACTGATCAGAACATTGGATTGATGGTTCTTCGCTTGCTTACTTGCTGACGAAGAAAGGTGACCAGATCGCATTACGAAGGGAACACAATACTTGCTTAGTATTTTGGTTCTTCCAGCAATCTTTCTGTAAGGATCGTGATGTTAGCCGAAAGTCTGCAACAATTAGACGTGTTGTTGTAATCATAAACCTGAGGTGTTTCGTATCAGATTCTTGACAGAGTGAAGAGGGGTGTGAGACTAAGACAGAGTTTGTTATACTTTGCGTCATCATAGTGGATTGGTTTCCTGAGGCTTTCTGCCTCCCTCCGTGATTTTTTTGGCCTTGAGTTTCCACGTATATCTGGTGCATTCTTTTCTTTACTTGCAATTTAAGTCATTTACTTGCTTTGATTGTTTGGTTAATTGGACTTAAAATTGAATTAATTAAAAGTTAAGTAAACGAGCAAGTGATCATATTCACCACTCCTCTAGTATCTAAAATACTTTTCGCAACCGATTTTGCACCGCGCAACTCACAATTGGTATCAGAGCAATGTTCTCTAATTTGTGAGTAGTTCCTTGCAAAGTATTTTTAAAATCAAAAGTTATTTTTTTTGTTTTCAAAAATCATCATGGAAACTCAAAAGAGAGAGGGTGAATTGGTTCAACAACTTTATGTATGTGATGGAGATGATGTAAATCTCTTTGCTAGAAAATATGCAAGATTCTTTAAGAATAAAAAGAATGAAAATTTTAGAAAAGAAAATTCTTCTACATGCAAAGGTAAAATAATAAGAAAGATATATTTGTTACTCTTACTGCTCATGTGTTTGATGATATTGCTAATGATTCTTTTTCTGATGCAGGTAATCTGAAAGATGTGCCTCATTAAGTAAATTTGGTTATGATGATTCGAATGATGAGAAAGCTGATAGAGAATCATATGAAAGCAAGTAGCAAGAAGTCTTTGATGACTTATTAAAGGCTTACAAGAAGCAGATCAAAAAGTTAAAATTGGTAGAAAAAGAGAAAGAAACATTGAATAAAGAGAATAAGCAGAAGCAACAATTGATTGATGATGCAAAAGCTATCAATCAAAACCTCCAGAATAAAGTGAAATCTGAGAAAGAAACTTTGAAGAAAAAGAATGAAGATCAATTGAAGTTGATTGAAGAGAATAAAGCTGACATTCAAAATCTTCAAAGTAAAGTAAAGTTTCTTGAAAAAGAGGTAAGTCAAGCTATTTCTGCCAAAGATTCTCTTATTGCTATAATTAATTTTCTTGAGCTTGAGTTGAGAAAATCACAAGAGAAATTAATTTCTTTTACTTCTGGGCAGATTAAGTTTGATAGCATGATTAGTGTTGGTAAGCCTATAGGAGATAAAATTGGATTAGGTTTTGTTGGGTCATCATCTAAGGAAAAAACTGTTTTTGTTAAACCTATGCCTCAAGTTAAGTCTTTACATGCTAATGTTGTGTCCAATGTGCTTTATTGTTCTTTTTGTGGTAAGAATGGACATAGTCAACACTATTGTTATAAAAAGAAAAGACATTCTAATTCTGATTTTCATGTGCATAATTCTTTTGCTAAGAATAGGGTTTATGCTAAAAAGTCACATTATTGGAACAAACCCAAAAATTCTCAAGCTAAAAGGAATTCAAATAAGAAAAATAATATTTTTGTTTTTCCACAATTCTTTTCTGATAAATTGTATGTTAAAACTATCTGGATGAAAAAGGAAGATTTGGAGAAGTTTGTGTCTGTTGATACTATGAAATTTATTCCTAATAGGTCTTTGGGTGCAAAACCCCCTAACTAAGTCATTAGGACTTTTATGGTCATGAACTGAGCTTATGTTCATTATTTGTTTTCCATTGGACCATATCTTTTTGTATAAGTTAGGTTTTGTTTTTTTTTTTGTAATAATCATATGAGATTATGATAATCATGTTTTTTTGAGAAATAAAGTGAATTCTTTATATTTCTTTAAATTTTACTTTGATTTGTGAATACTTAATTGGGACACTTAGTTTGTCAATGAATGAAGTACTTGATTTTATGATCTAAACATTGATAATTAATGTGCTGTATTTATTTCTTTTTAGAGGTAAATCTTTTGAGTCCATACAATTTGTGCACTAGTCCAACTCTGAGAGAATTGATTGAAAACTAATGTGAAGTTGACCAAAGTATATTGTATGAATAACATTGAAAACTTAAATGATCAATGGAAAAAAAAATGAAAAAAATTATGTTTTTATTCAGCATGAAAAAAAATATGAAAATTTGATGAATATCTAAGACAAAAGGAAAATACTACATTCGGGATGTATTCGTAGCTTCTACTACAATGTAAATCTCTAATGAGATATCTTTAAAAAAATTAAAGAGTTGTTTTGAGAAAAATAGCTGGCTACCCGTAAGCGTGAAAGCCACCGTCTTAGAAATAAAAAAAAAATTAAGGAAATTCAATGGAAAAAAAATGTTTGATCATGTGTACTTATATTTGTTTATTATCCAATATGTTTTAGAAGATGAATCAAAGGGATTTGATTAATTTTTGATGAAGTTGGATTGCACACACACACATGGATTTATTAGATGAATTTTTAAATTTTTATAAATATTTGTGTGTTGGAAGTTGTGTCATGATCATAAAATTGAGGATGAATTTTATGGATAAATTATGGGTTTTAAAATTCTGC
This sequence comes from Cornus controversa, assembly GCA_026545225.1. Taxonomy (NCBI): domain Eukaryota; kingdom Viridiplantae; phylum Streptophyta; class Magnoliopsida; order Cornales; family Cornaceae; genus Cornus; species Cornus controversa. The sequence goes on from CM048853.1 coordinate 39,569,678, forward strand.
ATTTATAAATGTTTGAAATTTTTCAAAAATTTTAAGACTCATATTATTCTTTGAAAAATATGTTTTGATTATTCTCATGAGATTATTCATGTTTTATTTTTTTTTCTTTCTTAGAAATTTTTTTAAAAATCTAAAAATGTGTTTTATTTTGATTTTGTGTTTATTTTTCATACTTTGTGTGCTTAATTGTTAAATTAAGTTGAGATAAAGTATATTTGGTGAATTAGAAGTACAAAGTGTAATTTTTCATAATTCTCAAAGTTGGACCGGTCCCAATTATTGAGCACTGGACGCAATTCTGCAAGTTCTGAGGAACCGAGAGAAGTTGGACCGGTCCCCAAATATTAGGACTGGTCGCACTTAGCGAATGCCCAATTTTATGGAATCCGCGTGCAGTGATGTTTTAAGTTGCATTCCTTACCCATTCGCACCTTACACTCTCATATCATATCTCAAGTGTTCCAAGCTTTAAGATACTTTTAAAGAACTTTCATAACACACTCAAAACTCACAAACTCTCATATTTTGCTTCCTCTCTAATTGTCTTGTGATTATTTGTTATATTGGAGGTTGGGATTAATTTTTTGGAGTTTGGTTCGGGTATTGTTGAGATTTGGTGGATATTGTGCAAACAAAACTTGTTGAAACTTGAGGATTATAGCATTGCACATTAGGTGTTCGATAAAAAGCCCCAATGGAACTTTTGACTCTATTTTTTTTCAACTTGCATCAATCTTCAACTTATCTTGTGCTACATAATCTACATCATTTTGGTTGATATTTGTGATTGATTTTGGATTGAAAATGGTGGAAGGGATTATCTTTGGAGGATTTGAGTTGATTTTGAAGTAATTGATCAAACAAGTTGTGCTCAATTTTTTTTAAAAATCTTTCTCTCCAAGTGTTTGATAGAGTTCTTCAATGGAGTTTGTGACCTTATTTATACTTCCATTCGGTGTAACTCTAATGGATAGATTAAAGAGTTAGGTTAGTATTTTTATAAGTGGACAAGAATGCTGATTTGAAAGACTTTGGTTGAAAGTCTTTACATATTTCTATTTGAATGTTTTTCTTTTACAATCAAAGTGTTTGTCATTATTATTATGTGAATACAATTGTTATGACTCAATTGTTGATATTCTTGATCTTAACAGGTGATATTATTTTGTAATATTTGAGGATAAATCTTGATAAAATCATCTATAGAGGATAATGATTCGAGCCTTATGAGTACCCAATGTATCTTTGCTAATGGACATCATTTATTCTCCTACATAACTGATGATAACTAGTTTTTAGGCTTTGATGCTTTGATGATTCGAACTAGTTCATTTATCTGCTAGGTTTATGATTTAGACTTGGTTATTTTTGTTAGTCATGGTGTCTTTGATTAGGTTCCATGTTGATCTTATGGATACCATATTTATGTTTGGATCATACTTTTGTGGACTTTGATGCAAATTTCAATGGATGGAGTTACATGTTCAAGGATATCTTTTTGATAGATGTTGATATCTAGTTTTCGGAGCTCATGATGATGATGAGGATTAGGTCTTGATGATAGACTTAGTTATGTTTTGCCAGACTTTGAGTAGTTAACTATATTTTGTCTAGGTTTGATGTTTGATCTTGTTATATTCTATTTATTCTATCAACTGATATATTTTGGATATTTATTTGATCAGTGATGATGGTTATTTTTATTTCATTATTGTCTTAATTTCTCTATGTGCTTCATGATTTATCTGTTTATAAAAATCTCTTTGATGGTTCTTTGTCAATTTGTTTCAAAAAAGGGGAGATATTGTTATGTGATATAACGTTCTTTGACAAAGGGGGAGATATATTTATAAGATAGTTTTGCTTAGGAGATTAAGGAGGAGATATTGATATTCATGATTATATTTCTTTATTAAGCTTTTAGCTTTTCACAGGTTGTTTTGTTTAAGTAATGTGCAGGTATAACAGGTTTTTATTCTAACCGTCTTGAACACACATGTGAAGCTTCTGATGATCAGTTCTTTATTTCTATATATTTTTGGGCAACATTGTAATCTAATTTTTTCAATGGGTTAGGTTATAATTGTCTAGGTGGTTTTGTCACGAAATTGTCAAAGGGGGAGATTGTGAGATATATATTTGTAATTGACATATTTTGATGATCAAAACTTGAATGATCGAGTTGTAATTTTCGTATTATTTTATGTAATCGATCATCGACAACTTCGAGCTGACACTTAAGTGCATAGAAGCCGATAAATCAGTTAGAACACCATATAATACAGGTAAGTATGGTGATGACACTCTACACTTTTTATTTCCGACCTTATTTTGGAAAACTAGGGTTTAAATAAAATTTTTAAGGTTTTTCAAAGTAGGACCGGTCCCTAATATTTAGGACCGGTCCAACTTGTCTCTGCAGTTTGGTTTTTGCAGGTTTTACAAAAGTCCCACCAGTTCTATTATTTTGGCACCGGTCCCACTCAGCCTGTTCCAAATAGGAAATAATTTTGACAAAAATTTTGATTCCTATTGGGTTTGAAACTTCTAGGAGAGTTTTATTTTGGTATTTAACTTCTTTTCCAAATAGAATTAAAACTTCCTTTGCCTATATATATATATTCATATTTTCTCTACAAAGAGGCCTGAAAAATTAATATTTTTAAAGAGATAAAGTATATACAGTATAATTAGGGCTATCTATTTTTAAACACACATCCATACTACACGAGTGATTTTTAAGATGGTGTTCTACTTCTGATTAGTTGCTCAAAGACTGCATCAAATCTATTTGCTGATCAGAACATTGGATTGATGGTTCTTCGCTTGCTTACTTGCTGACGAAGAAAGGTGACCAGATCGCACTACGAAGGAAACGAAATACTTGCTGAGTATTTTGGTTCTTCCAACAACCTTTCTACAAGGATCGTGACATTAGCTAGAAGTCTGCAACAATTAGACGTGTTGTTGTAATCATAAACCTGAAGTGTTTCGTATCAGATTCTTAACAGAGTGAAGAGGGGTGTGAGACTAAGACAGAGTCTGTTATACTTTGCGTCATCATAGTGGATTGGTTTCCTGAGGCTTTCCGCCTCCCTCCGTGATTTTTTTCGCCTTGAGTTTTCACGTATATCTGGTGCATTCTTTTCTTTACTTGCACTTTAACTCATTAACTTGCTTTGATTGTTTGGTTAATTGGACTTAAATTTGAATTAATTAAAAGTTAAGCAAACGAGCAAGTGATCCTATTTACCTCTCCTCTAGGTTCTAAAATATTTTTCGTAACTGCTTTCGCACCGTGCAACTCACAGAGTATGGCATCGATTATGAGGAGTTTTTTGCTCATGTTGTTTGTCTTTCTTTTGTTCGTACTCTTATTGTTGTGGCTTCTTCCCGTCATTGGAAAAAATTTTAGATGAATGTCAAAAATGCCTTCCTTAATGGTGATTTGCTTGAGGAAGTTTATATGAAACATCCTCTAGATTTTGATCATCCATCGTGCTCTGTATGGTTTTAAACATATACCTCGAGCTTGGTTTACTAAGTTCAATTATACAATTTTTTGCTTTAGCTATTCTACCAATGCATATAATTTATCTTTATTTATCCGACGTATTTCTAATGGTGTTATTTTTCTCTTGTTTTATGTTCATGATATGATCATCATCGGGATGATACTCTAGGTATTCAAGAACTTAAGTAGTTTCTCAATCATCAGTTTGAAATGAAAGATCTTGGACCTCTCAGTTATTTTCTTGGCCTGAAAATTACTAGAGCTATTGATGGCTACTACCTTAAGCAAAGTATTATTTTAATCTTCTTTCTAAAGCTAGCATCACAGATAACAAGATTGTCGATACTTCACTTGAGCCTAATGTGAGACTCACTCAACTTGATGGTGAACTTTTTCGTGATGGTACTCTGTATTGTCAATTGGTTGACAGTCTGGTATAACTTACTGTCTCTCGTTCAGATATTTCTCATGTTGTTCATATCGTCAGTTAGTTCATGGCTTCACCAAGATCAGTTCACTTTGCTATTGTTCTTCGTATCCTCCGTTATATCAAGGGTACTGTATTTTGTGGGCTTTTTTTCTCTCATCATTCTTCACTGGTGTTTCGTGCTTATTCTAATGCTAATCGAGCTGAGACCCAATAGATCGCCATTCCACTACAGGATATTGCTTCTTTTTTGATGACTCACTGATCTCTTGGTGTAGTAAGAAGTAGTCAGTTATTGCTCGATCTATCACTGAGGCCCAGTATAAGGCACTTGCAGATACAACTTCTAAGCTTTAATTTTTTTGGTTATGATGGCTTCTTCAGAATATAGGTTTTCTTCGTCCACTGCTACTCCCATCTATTGTGATAAAAAGAGTGTTATTCAGAATGCATACAATGATATTTTTCATGAGTGGACCAAACATATTGAGATAGAGTGTCATTTTGTTCGTCATCATCTACTTTAGAATATCTTGTAATTACGGTTAGTTACTTCACATGATCAGATAACGTATACCTTCACCAAATCTCTTCCACCAGGGCACTTTCGAGAGTTTGTTTCAAAACTCCAGATGGCATCGTTAAGGATGACAAAAATCCCCAACCCGGCGGGGACCTGCCCCACCCTGCCCCGTTTAAAGTGGATTTGGAGAACCGTTTATTTAAATGAGATGGGGATGAATTTTTTTATTAAAAAACCCGGTCAGTTTTGGGGTGGGGGTAGGGTAAGGTCGCCCCACCTCATTTATAACCCTCCACGATTATACTATTCTTAAATGTTACAATTTATTATATTACCTATGTGTATATATATATTGAAATAAAAACGCTAATCTGACTTCCTCTCTCCTAGTTTGCTATTGCACTGTCTCAGATTCTCACTCCCCATCCAGACTCCAGAGATCTCATTTACCAAAGATTCCGTTCTTTGTTATCTTAAGGTATGTGTCTTCTATAATTTTGTTTTATCCTTCTCCCTCTCATCCACCTTTGTAATATTAAATAACTAATTGATTCAATTTTCTACTTTCTTTGTTTATGTGTACGCACTCATATGAATAAATTATTTAAGAGCCCTAAAACGTTTTTGACATCTTGGTAATGGACAACCATATAGCAAGTAGCCATGCTTGACTTCTTAGTTACATTCTTATCATTTTTTATATTAAACTGAAATGGGGAAGGAGAGACTTCATATAAGTGTTAATCAAAATTTGAAGACTAGAAGTCTATTATTTATATATATATTTTATTTTCTTCGCATGTATTACCATGCATCTACGTGGCCATATAGATGTGCAAAAGCTTTATTTCTCTTTGTCATTTTATGACTCTCTCCCTTAATTATATTTGCCTGAGTCTCTTGCTTAATAATTATTGTGTCATGAATCAAATGAGAGATAATTAGTCATAGGGCGAGGCAGTTTGGGGCGAGGCGAGTGTAGCGCGGTTATGGGGTGAAGGAAAAAATTTATAACCGGTTATGGGATTCCCAAAATTAAGCGGTTATGGGGATGGGGATGGGGACGAGGATCCCCGCCCCAAACCACCCCGTTGCCATCCATAGGCATCGTATAACCTACCTTGAGTTTGAGAAGGGGAGAGGGGGGAGGGTTGTTAGAATATATTAGTACATATTTTATATTTTATCTTTTTCATATCAAATTAGGATTTTTATGATTGAGGCTTACCATATATAGGATAACTTGCTCCCCACTCACCTACCCATTTTCCTTCTCCTATATATATGATATCATTGTATATTCAGATATTCATTCTCTTATATATATATATATATATATATATATTGTAGTTAATATAAAATATGGACACGATACGAGTATATCACTCTTGTAGAAGTATATTGGTTAAAATAATTTTTATCCATTTGATGAAGTAGATGTTATCACACAACGCGACTTGAAAAATGGATTAGAATATAATTATCAGCTGCTATACAATAAACCAAAACAAAAAAAAAGTGTTGGAGCTTTGGTACAAGATTAATTGGCTTCAAACGCATCCTCCTGTTAAGTCAAACCTCAATGTGAAGAGTTTAAAATATAAGTATGTTAAGTTTAATTTTGTGTTCTTATGTAACTAAAAAACAAAAATCAGTTTAACAGCTTCTAAACAGTGTTATAAAACTAGAATAAAAAATATTCAAATAAGACTCCTTTTTTTTAAGACTATTTTCTATATTTAGGTTCTTGAATTTTTTTTTTTCACACAACTAAATCAAACTAGTCCTAAGTACTCAACTATATGACTCTGAAGTACTTCTATTGATCAGCTCAGAAAATATGTGCAAATATAAACATCTTCGATTGAGTTATTGTAAAATAGAAAGTAGTATTTCGAGAATTGCAATACACATTTCTTTAAAATCTAGGCAATTTTTAATAGATAAAATAACGGTTTCCAAAAAAATTGACAACTAAACAAAATTTTGAACTTTTGTTTTGTGATTGAACAAAGAGCAACTTTGAATCCACCAAATTAAGAGCAAAAAAATCTGAAATATTATTATTTAATGTCGAATGAATTATTCGGATCTATACATTAAATTTATTTATAATAAAAAAATCCTAAAACACAAGAAATCTAAAGAAGGAATAAAATTATGAAAAAAAATAGGGTAAATTACTCTGACCTCCCCTGAGGTTTGATCTAATTACACCCAGTATCAAACTATTGAATTTTATTACAATGACCTCCCCTGAGGTTTGCTCCGTTATAACACAGACCCCCTCCGTCCAAAATTCCGTTAATTTGGTCAAAAATTTTAGTTGAAAAGACCAAAATGTCCATCAACTTATATATATATATATATGTTTCAGATTATAATATATATACATATATATGCACTATTCTGGTCATCTTCTCCGGCGATGTGCACTATTCCGGTCATCTTCTCCGACGAATTTCCGGCGACTTTCACGGGTTTCGGTCATCTTCTCCGGCGAATTCCGGCAAGATGCACTGTTCCGGTCATCTTCCCCAGCGAATTCCCGGCGACCTGCCCTGTTACGGTCATCTTCTCCGGTGAATTTTCGGCGACCTGTATTTTTCCGGCGAACTATCTAGGAAGTCAATTTTGGCTATTTTTTACCAACTCAAACTGGTTCCTAGCTAAATGGACCATTCCGGACGCAACTGTGAAATCTGTTTTTTTAAAATTCAGCTTCGATTTGTCAGATTTAGTATCCAAGTGTTGTGATATTAATAAAATATATCAATATAATATTAATAAGGGTATAATAGACATTTCACCCAAAAATTAACCTCTGTTAGTCCATTTCTGTTAGAGGGGAGGTCATTGTAACAAAATTTTTTAGTTTAATGCTGGGTGTAATTAGGGTAAACCTCAGGGGAGGTCAGTGTAATTTACCCAAAAAAATACAAATAAGTTCTTGTAAGTGCAAAAAAGTTGATACCACATTTAGAAAAGAATTTTTCTCCCCTTTTTCTTATTTTCGAGCCTTTCTTATATAGTTTTGTGAATACATTAATAGTGCCTGTAATTACTCCACCCTTTTTGGGAATTTGATTGTACTTATAAATTTTGCCTTGGTTTTCTGCAAGAAATCAGTGTCCGGAGGATTTGGATCTTTCATTGCGTATTTGTCATTTAACGATTGATGATCTGGAAGGTGATCCATCCTTGGTGACGTGACTACCATGTGTATTCCGAGCTGTTATTTTCACGTGTCACTTCTTGCCGGGTATTTTTCCTCGGTCACAGTTCTTAAAACCAAATTTCACAACAATCGAATTGTGACACTTAAGGCAATGCATTTCGTAGTTGTCTGCGTCAATCTCAAGCAATATTATCATAAGATGAGCTTTATCGACCGCTCATATATATATATATATATATGGTCACCAAGTGCCTTTCATCATTTCCACATTTTTTGTGCAAAACCCTTCAATCATCATTATCAAAACTTCCATTCTTTAGCACCACTAACCAATGCAAATTATTCCCAAAAAATGTTTTGGGTATATTGTTTCATATTCTTAGGTGTTTCTCCAACTTTCCTTATTTTAATTTTTTCAATTTTACTTCTATTTTCAAAGGAAAATTTCTTTGAAATTGATTATTTCAAGTTGGAAATTATGTTTTGAATCTTAAAATTTAATTTTATGGACATACAGATTGTTAAATCTAGCTTAGTTGAATTATGAAGATAGTGTTGTTACTTAATTTTTCAATTGTATTTAGGAGATATTTTAACTATCTATAAGAAGTGATTTTGTGACTCTAAGTTTTGATTTAAAACTATGTTTTTTACAATTTGATTTAATTATATTTTTAGAAAAATATTATTTATTTAGTTATAACATAAAGTAGGACAAATTATATATTAGAAGAAAGAAAAGTCTTTTTTTTTTTTTTTAGAATGTTATATTGGTTTTCAAGACAAGTCTCTTCCTCTCTTTTCTTTTTTATTTTTGCCTTTATGAGAAAACTACAGTTTTGGCAATTTATCATTGCTGTAGAAAGACTAGAAAGACAAGGTTGTACTCTCTCTTTTTAATTTTGAACCAGTTCCACTCATCTGTCAAAAATAAATAAATGGAATAAAAATACTCAAAAGTCCTACTAGTATATTTTGTACCTTCATGTGGTCGCTGGCAACTAAAAATGAGTCATGTGACACCAAACCCATTAGCTGATGGTCAATTGTCCAAAGACCAGAGAGTATACCAGATGCCATTGAGAACCAAATATATATATATATATATATATATATAGAGTTGATATTTGCATTGCATAAATATATTGAGGCACTCCACCCTATATTTTTTTTTTAAAATCAAATTACAAAAGAGTCCTTACATCATAGAAATCTTAGTTTTTATATTTTTAATGACATAATTACATTTTTCTTTAACATTAGTAGTTAGATAATATAGAAAGTTTATTTTTAAGGATAAAAAAGTATGTGATTGGAATAAAAAGTATTTGAGTTGAAAGCAAATTTTATATCAATGTATTTGAGGTAAAACATTAAGTTGAAAGTAAACATATCTCTACGATAAACAGTAATATTTAATTGAAATATTTTTTTTGAAAGATTTTGTTTAATTGAATTGAAAATCAAAGAAAATTCTAATTTTACTTATATAGAAATTTTGTAGTATATTCAATAAGCAAGCCAATGAAAGTTTGTTGGATTTAAAAAGGGATTTTTAGAAGTTATATTATTATGTGATTTAATTAACTACTTTTAAGTAGTATATAATATAGTTTACATATATTTATAGTGTGTATATATATTATATAAATTTGTGAAGGTTAAGACTCAAAACAAAACAAAAAGTCCTATTCCAAAAAAATTTCTTCATTAAATATTCATTAAGATGTTTGATTTCTAATATTTCTCTTTTCTTGTCGTAAAAAAAAATATATAATTTAAACTAAAAATGATGTATTAAAACTAAAGAAACGAATTGGAGAAATTCAAGAATCCTGACTTTAATATAAAAGAATGATTATGGTATTAAAAATGTAAGAATCAAGTAGTATGTGATTTAGGAACACTTTTGTAATTTTATTTTAAACAAAAAAGATAATAGAGTAACAGAAAAGACTACTGAAGCGTAAATATATATTAACCCAAAAAACTTTTAAAGATTTTATTAATTATGGACTCACACAAACACAATGGAATGTCATTTTGGGACCACCCAAATCCTAGGTATAAATACTTAAAATATCTCCTTCCAATCACGGACTTGTATGAGAGGTCCACTGCACCACTAACGGAGGTGATTGTTACCGTCAAGTGGAATCATCATCACCGTTGGTTGGTAGATATCAATTGCAGGTTACTTACATGGTCAATATTCAATTAATTAAAATGACCGGGTCATTCTCAAAGTTACATGAAGCCAGAGCGGGACACAAAAATAACAAATTTTATGTAATATATAGAGTCACAAACGAAAATTATATGCAAAATACGAAAACGACTCTTATTTAAAAGAATGATATGACACAGGTCATTTTTTGTCTAACATAATATGCCTCGTATATGATCCGTTGTAACTTTAGTCTTTGTTCCGTACCGCTTTAAATAGTGGTTTGTCTAAAATATTAAAATGGATTAGACATATTTAGTTGAATTCTTAAACCTACTTACAATTAATGCTTTATGCATAAGAACTGTTGGATTCAGTTTATTTAAAATATTTTTTTTCACTCCTAAAACTAAAAAAAAAACATAAAATAATTTAAAATTTTGTTTGAATATATATATATATATTTGTAACCCAATTTAAAAGGCCTAATTTTAGATAACTAATTTTTGTAGTTCACTCAAAAATATTTGTTGCTTTTATAACTTTTGAAAAATTATTTAAAAAAAAAATTGAACCAAACTAGTCAATATTTACCACATGAGTTATGAATTTTCTTGTACATTGTTAAATGCAATTGTACATATATAATATATGATATGTATGATTTTAAAAAGAGGTTCCTATATAAGAGTGACAATTTTTCTAAGTTGTACTTTTAGTTATTTTATGTAAGTCCTTTTTTAACCTTTGCATAGAAATAATGACAACATGAGAGAGAGAGAGAGAGAGAGAGAGAGAGTTATAACTAATAGGAGAACAAAATTAGATTAAGAATTACAAACATTGTACAAAATTAATCAAACCAAAACCATCACAGCACAGCGTCCAAAGGACACACTTATGTAGTAAACCCATAAAAAAGAAAAAGAGTAGGCAAATAAATGCCCCCTTAAAGGGCATTCCCGTTATTTCACATCAATAAGGATAAAGGATACTGCACACGTGTCAAGCTGATGATTCAATAGTCAACGGTTTGCCTGCAGATTGGACTGGTGATTCAATAGTTAACGCATTGCCATTAGCTTCGATGGTGGTTGACTTCAATGTGATACCCAAACTTTTCCTCCTAACCTCGTCCACAAAGGCTTGCATATTCCGGTCGGAGGAGCCACCCTCCGCCACCGCCTCCTCCGCCGCCTTCTTCCACTTCAAGGCGTTCTTCTTCATCTCCTCCGCCTTGGGGCCGCTTGTTGCCTCCTTCAAACACTTGATTATCTCATCCCTCGGAATAATCCTGTCCTCGGCCTCACCCCTGCACATTCTGATCCCAACCTTGAACACATCCACCAAGTACACGGCGTCGGTGACTTGGTCACCCCACTGCGGGAACGCCACCACCGGCATGCCGATTGTCAGAGCCTCCATCGACGAGTTCCAACCGCAGTGTGTCACGAAGCAGGCCGTTGAAGGGTGAGCCAAAACCGCCTCTTGTGGACTCCATTGCACCACCCTCCCTCTATCCCCACACTTCTCCAAGAAACCATCAGGCAAAACAAGCAATTCCAATCCAGCATCCTTGTGTGGTGGTTTCATGACCCACAAAAACGACACGTCGGAGTTCAAAAGCCCATAAGCAATCTCATCAACTTGCTCTTGCTTCAAGTAGACAACACTACCAAAAGAAATATACACCACGGAGGAGGCCGGCCTCGAGTCAAGCCACTCGACACAGTCGTCGGCCTTCATGAAGTCACCGCGGACGGCGGAGTTTGGCGCTTTAGGGTTCTTGAAAAGAGGCCCAACTGGCTTGATAGGGCAAATCTTGGACATGAATTCAATGACCTCAGGCTCTAGCTCTTGAAAAGTGTCCATCAATATACAAAAAGGTTTTGACAAGTTTTTGTACTGTCCCAAAATGGCTCTTCTCAAGAAAGGGTAAGGAGTGGTAGGGTACAAAAAGCTAGCCACTTCATCATGCTTCAAAAGAGGCATGCATGGCAATTGAACATCAATGAAAGGCTCACTTTCACTAGGAAATGGAACCAACCCATGATAGTAATGGTAATATGTTGAGAAGCAAGCACAAGATTGCACCCAAAGCATGGCACTAGGGATGCCGAGGCTCTCAGCGACATCGGAAACCCATGGGATGAAAGGGTTGTTGATGAGGCAGGAGACAGGGCGATCCTCCTCGGCGTGTCGCTTGAGCATCTTGGGTAGTAATTCTTTGCCAACCAGCTCGAGTTGAGGCAAGTACTGGTCAAGGTCTTGGCGTCTTGGCTCGTCCTCGTCCCATCCATCTTCAAAGAACTCGAACCTGATCCATCCGTCCCCAACCGGAGTGGGCTCGCCGGTGCAGTTGCTCGCCTTTCGCATCGCCTTGCCGATGCTTTCGGGTGTGGAGAAGGTGACATAGAGACCCTTTGAAGCAAGACGCTTGCCGAGCCTTAGTAGAGGGTTGACATGTCCTTGGCCTGGGAAGGACACAAGGAAGACATGAACAACAGATTCAGAACCCATTGTTAATTAATTGGAGAGAGGGAGAAGTTTGTGAGAGAGAGAGAGTGTATATGGGTGTTTGTGTGTGTGTTTTGTGGTGTGAGAGTAGGTGTGGGATTGGTATGGATGGAATGGGGAAGAGACTCTGAATATATACCATCAGAGGAATGGTTCTAATATTCAAAATTTCAAAGTGGAATGACTGTTGGTAATTCGGTAGCTAACTTTTGTGGGCTTGACAGTTTGGTTAGCGAGACCAAAGCAAATTTGATATGTATTAACCAAGTAGAGTCTAAAATTCCAGAGTCACTCGTATTATCATCTATATAGATTAGTCCGAGTCAGCAATGAATAAGAGGTATAAGAATTTAACACGTAAAGTCTTCGATCACTCCAACCGAGTGATCATTACCACGAAATATATATATATATATATATAGACACTTGATTTTAATGTTTAGCTACCATGCCTTTCTAGTACTTAATGTGGAGTGATCATTACCACGAAATATATATATATATATATATAGACACTTGATTTTAATGTTTAGCTACCATGCCTTTCTAGTACTTAATGTGCACATCAAATGAAGCAATATAATGATACAACTTTGGAAAGAAGCTATTGTGAAACTGTGTGTATAGAATAAATACAATAAGCTTTACTCCTAACATTTCATTACTAAAATTAATCTATATTTATCACCAGATTTTTAGTTCAAAATGACTCTCTTCGGGAGGAACCAGCTCACCTCCCGTGTCATTTTCGTCTTGTGTATAACAATGCAACTTAAAATTTAAAATTAACAATACAAGTACTACTTAACTGTGTTAAGTTCTCGACTTAATCATCGCTTTAGTATTATAATACAATGTAATATGTTGTATAAGTATTGTATGTATGTAAATATGTCTCATAATATTTTATTAAATTATTATACGTGTGTTACATATTATGATGCAGCAGTGTTGCTTTGTGACATGATTGTGTTAATAAAGTAATAATTAAAGACCGGAAAGTTTTCACTTCTGCCAAGTCACAATTACTAAGTTAAAAAATGCTTTATTTTTGTGTTCTACCATGACTTTCCAGTACTTGATGTGTACATCAAATGGCTCACTCAAACCAGTATTGCTGCATGTTGATTTATGCAAAGTAATGATAGAACTTACTTTGGGCACTGTTGCTGATTGTTTCAGCAAGGACAAAAGTTCTAGTACAACTACGCGTGATAAGATTTATTTCTAATAACTCAACACTAAAGTTAATTAATCTATATTTGTTAGCATATTTTTAGTTCAAAATGATCCAACTTCTCCTCATGTGAGAGTAGTACTAGTCATTTCCTGGAGATACAGTGATTTAATATAACAATAAAATTAAAAAGTGTATATATATAATATAAAATATATTTATATATTATACGGTTCGAATCAGTTCAATTTAACAACTTGTATTTAATTTCTTAAATATTAATTTGTTAACTGAACCATTACTAATGAATTTATACTTTATAAATTCATAATTGAATTGTGAATTAAAAAAATTGAACCAATTTGTATAGATCAAATTGGATCGGTTCAATTGGGATTGACAAATTTTTTCAACACTCCCACTCTCTCAACATTAAAATCATTTAACATTAGTTTTTAAAATTTTCTAGACAATTCTGTGTGTGTTTTTAGACAAATAACAATCTCATGGTTTCTGACATCTTTTTCACTCATTTTCTAGAAATTTCCTCCTCACTATTGATCTCTCTCTCTAATCTCATCACGTGTTTTGTTGCTCTAACCTTTGAAAAATTTCATCTCTCTCTCTCTCTCTCTCACTATTGATCCTTCTCTCTCACTCTCTCTCTTCGACATGAACACAGTAAATCTCTGATCACATATCCAAAAGAGCCCTAGCTCAAAGTACAATTTCGGTAAGCATTCTCTGGTATTGAATATTGATATGTTTATAGTTACTATATACAGTATGTTGCTCCATCATCACACACACACACACACACTCATATATATCCAACAACAAAGAGGTTATATGTATGTATATATATATATATAACCTCTTTATTGTTGGTCTTTCATTCAATTTCTATGTGCTTATATAAATGTGTGACAAGGGCTGACTAATGAAGCCGGTGTGTGTCCTCCAATGAAAGTACAAAATTAAGATTGAATAGGTCACAGATGCAACAATTAATTTCCTTGAAAACAAAAAATGAACCCATAAGTTTGGCATTTAACCAACCCCACCTACCAGTTCAGACCCACCCTAGCTAAGCTAGCTAATTTCCTACTTAGCAGTCAATTATTATATCCAAAAGTAACGGACCGTTAAACATTCAATTTGACAATCATTTATTAGTTGACTGACTGACACCTAAGAAAACAGGAGGATTAACTCGGGAGGATATTTTTTACGCTTGCATATCACCTCTACCTCTAATCTCATCTTCAAATGCTATTGGCATTCAATTAGAATATATCTAGCTCAGAGGTATATATGTCATGATATATAATGTTTTGAAAAATGCATAGAAATGGTTTACATTTATTTAGTGGCTTTTTATAAAGTTATAACTTCCTCTCATAAATACTATATATATATATATATATATATATATATATATATATATATATAATATTGCTTATAATCCAACGGTACGAAGGCCGAATATGCTGGAAAATAATGTTGAGTTGATGTTGTTTAATAACTGTTCGCACACTTCGAGATCAGAGTTGTGGATCTGAAATCAGAATGTAATTATAAATATATTTTCTTATTATACAACACCCGACAGAGTGTAACATGAAGACCCATATTGTAAAAAGTATGAATAAAAATTGTAATTTATGCAAACATAAGTTTCAGTCCAATCTATTTCTTTATCACTTGAATAATCAACATTGGAATAAATATTTTATTAATTAATACATTGTAATTGAATTACAAGGGTGTTACAACTACATTATAGTAGGTGCAAGATGAGTAAAATCTAAGAGTAAATGAAAGCATGTAAAGGCAAAGAGCACTAGTGTATGTCTTGAAAATAGAAAGAAAAAATTACCTATTTAGTCTTATTTTGCACTTTAAAGATAACTAAGTCCTATCAAATTTTAATTAGGACAAAGAAGTCCTATTTTAAGATTTATTTCAACAAAGTTCTATAAAATTTATAATACCTCTTTTACCATTTTCATACAATACTAGGTGGATTGTTTGTTCGTTTTTAAAATCAAGGTTTTTTCTTTGGCACTTTGTTAAAAGATAGAAAGCAAGGACAGATTTAATGATACACACTATATAGATTAATTATTTCATCTTTATGGAAAAATTTAGTTAAATTATAGTTTACTAATTACATATATATGTTTATTTGTAATTAATGTTTATATTTCTCTTTCGATACCCGTGAGTTTAAACATTAATTAAATTTCCTATGCTAGTTAATTGTGTTTCATTTGTTTCGTGATACATTTAAGAAACATAAATTAATTAGGAGATTATCCCGTTCTTTTTGGATCAATCTATTTATTAAATTGTTGATACTTTGTTTATCCATGGTTAACTCTAATTATCATTAGATTAAAATAGGAGAAATTGGTATCTCCATCGATATATCTAGTGGTATAAGCAAAATACATTGTAATGATAATTTTTCTCTTTTTAGCTCTTATGTCTTTGGTTTCGGGAAAATTTCTCTTTTTTTTTCCTTCGTAACAATTAATGAGATCTAAATCGAGAATGAGACAAAGGGTCAGAGAACTCAACACCAACTCTTTTTCTTTTCGATAGATAAGGAATTCTCACTAGCTGATTGCACAATAGGAATGGTGGGAGAAATTTATTTTGAAGAAGAAGAGAGAGAGAGAGAGCCTTAATGAACTACTGTAGCTGGGCTGAGAGAATAGGTCAGATGGATTAGGCGAGGCAATAGGGGTTGAAAAATAAATAAATGAGTTTCATACTTGCTACTTTAGTAATAAGGGTAATAGTGAAAAAAAAAGTTTAAATTTGAACTCAATTGAAAATAGTTCTTAAAGGTAGGACTAATAATTTTTTTTTATAGAATTTAGTTGTCTCAAATAAAAATAATGCTCGGCTTGCTGATCGAGGGATCCCTTGCACTAAAGGAGAAAATCTTGCTTTTATAGAACTATCTTTGGTTGATGAGATTATGTGTAGCTTAATTAGAACCTTTGTCTTTGCTATGATCAATTTTATATGATTAACACTATTGGTGAGAGTTCGAGATTCAGAGTTACCATTTCGTGAAATATCATAAGTTAGAGATTCATATGACTGAAATGTCCTCAAAACTTTTTCTATATAAAATTCATTTTTTCTTAATATTTGGATTAGTTTTGCCACACCACATATTAATTAAGGTTAAAATTGTAACTTCATGCATTTAAAGGGTAATTTTGGCATTATAAAAAATTATTCCAACAGAATTAATGATCAACTAACGTACTTACTTGTTATTGTTTTATTGAAACTTCAATAAAATGTTAAAAGTGATTTTAGGTCGTAATAAGGTCTTGTTTGGATTGACTTTTGAAAAATGGCTTTTGGCTTTTTAAGTTCAAAAATCGTTTTAGACAGTGTTTGGATTAGTAAGGCTAAAGAGTTTTGAAATTCAAAAAAAGTGTTTAAAGAAAGTTGATGGATACCAACTTTTTAATTTAATTTCTGCTTCTCTTTTCTTTCAGTAAAAGTTAAAATAAAAATTCTATCAAATTGACCTTAATTTTACAGTAAAATTTGCTAACCTAATAAGTCGGATGGTAATTCACCCGTGAAAGGAAGTACAAGTTGCATTACTGTGACAATTACATTGCCTGTGTTTGGACTGACTCTATCATCTTGATGAGCAGGAGTCGTACCTAGCCAATTTGATTGAATAGGCTTGATGGCAAAAGTAGAGAGAATAGTCATTAAAGATAGTGTTTGTTATATATTTCTTGAGTGGTTGTGATATTGGTATGTACTAGAAAATATCTAGATATGAGAAGGCATCTCAAGTTGATCCTTAACTTGCAGGAGAAAAAAAGACTCAAAAGCAGTCATGTTCCATGCTTAAAAATAAAAAATTAAAGTCATATCCCAGGCCGGTACAACCATTAGTCAAGAATGAATCCCAGCTGACTCGCAATTGACATGTACAGTCACTATATATATATGTATGTATATATATATATATGTATGTATATATAGCTAGGAAGGTTCAGTAACTCATGCTATTTAATTTTCTACAAGTTGATATGTGGGATTTCCCATCTTTCCTAAAATCAAGGAAACAAAATACATTGGAATGTATTGAAAAGGTTTAATAACATATATTCAATTTCTCTTTTGACTTGCTTCCAAACTGTCTCATAAGGTGATCCACCCTTATCTAATTAATCAGTACATTGAAGTTCTGGTCACCACTCTGGTTAGGTTGAGAAAGTTGTTACAAATATTTCCAATTCTTCCATAGTTATAGCTCTTCTATAGTTATAGCAAAAAGGACAAAAACTTTCATTCTTATAATTTTGCCCATCTACTTTCTCTGTTGGAATTCACCTGAATACAAAAACAATTTTTCTTGATAAATTAATTGGACTTTTGCCTAATTATTTTTTATTTAAAAGTTTTTAAAATATGATGATCAACCTCCCTTGAGATTTGATTGACTTTACTCTGAATATCATTTCCTTTAATTGAAAATCAAATTTGTTAAAGTCAATTAACATAAAAAAAATTAAAATGCAAAACAACATTCAAAGACAGTAGTGCTGGTGTGGCATTGATGGATAATATATATATATACATAACATGTTAATCTCAATCAAATGATTAGAAATTAAGGTTATTTTTGCACAAAAGTATTATAACTTGAGGGTACTTTTGTAATTGTATATTAGATACGATTTTGTTTAATGGATTAGTCTGGCAAGCGTGTCAGAGTAATTTTGTAAAAACTTTAATTTGAGAATAATTAAGTCAAATATCAAGGAAGGTCAGAATAATTTACTCTTTTTTTTATGAGGCAAATACTCACACATTCTTTGTTCACTCATCATGGGGAGAGTTGAACCATGGACCTTTCAAATATGTTAAAATTGTTGATCTAATAAATAAAAATAATTAAGCAACCAAGAATATTAAAAATGTTTTGTAACTATTTTAAGCTAACTAAGAATATGACTAGTGACTACAATCAAATATGTCAACTTTATTTAATTTTTTTAGTTATGTGACAACTTCTTATTAGCCAAAATTATATAGTCTTGGACCATATAATATAGGGGTGCACACAATACGATTTTTTACGATTCTTGGTGGAACCGGAATTGGAACTATTCCCAACGATTCCTTAATTTTGGAATCAGAACCGGAATCGTTGAGTTCGGTTTGATTCCGATTCTTTGCGGTTCCGGTTCCGGTTCCCTAACGGTTTCTTGTCATTTTTTTTTACATTGGCAAGATACACACTCATACTTGTTCACCCTTAGTTATAACAATAAATTAGAAGTTATTAATTATTTATATATCTTATATTATATAAATATATAGAACATTAGAACTTAGAAGCTAAATGTATTTATCTATATATTTTATACTTTATATATAAATAGAACATTAAAATTTAGAAGGTATTGGTATTTATTTATATATTATATATTTTATACTTTATATAAGTTCTAGTGTTTTATATATATATATATATATATATATATATATATATATATTTTCTAACAGTTTCGGTTCTGGTTCTGGTTCCTTGACTTGGAACCGGAATCGTAGTAAACTGTTTCTAAAATTTGGAACGGTTATCGGAATTCAGTTCCGTTCAGCTACGATTACTTATTTATTTATTTATTACAAATTTTGTGCGGTAGCTCAGCTGGTGAGACATTGGGTTTGCTCATTAATGGTTACCAATTTGAGTTTTCTCAGGGTCACTGAAAACTTACTTGATCATTAACTTCAAGACCTTATAAAATTAGTCAAAAAAATAAAAATAAATAAAAACATTTTTACAAATCAGTGTAAGTTTTTAAACGGCAGGACATGTCCATGTAATTTTAATTATCAAACCTTTAAAGAAGTCGAATAATTTACTCAAATTATAATTATTACACGTATTAGAATGAAAATTTGGCTATATATGAGGACCCTTTAAACATACCTTTCTGTTATGCTGTTTTGACATCACATATTTTGAGATATAAATAATCAATTTGAATCCGGAAGAGTTACAAAGAGTGAAAGCGTTAATTTCTTCCTCCGTATTATATTGCCATTATTTGAGTATTGTCATCAGTTTTTTTTAGAAACATAGAATTCTACTTTTACCAAACATCGTTATCCTAACTATTCGCCATTCAACCGACATCAAATATAGGCGAGATTGGTGCAATATATATATATATATATATATATATATATATACACATATACATACACTAGTGTATGTATGTGATTACGACACTATCATGAAAAGTCACTCTTTCAAAACTTTTTTATTGATTAAATAGTTAAAGCTCACCAAATTTACATAAAAACATAAAATTATATATATATATATATATATATATATATATATATATATATTTGCATATGTTATTACGTTAAACAAACATTGTCATTAAATAGTTATCCAAATATTTGATTGCATGCTTAATTTCTGAAATGATAAGTAAGGTCTATTTTGATTAGATGGAATTAGCGAGAAAGGGAAAAAATTATTTTTTTTTAAACACTTTATTAGTTTGGAAAGGGAGAATAATTTTTCAAAACTATCTGGAGTATGATTGGTTTAGTTTTCAAAACTATCTAGAACATGAAAAGTCCTCACATTGGTGAATTCTCTGAAGCATACCTAACTTGTGGGTCTCTTTGAGGACACTAACTTGTGTGCATTCATGCCAAGAGTCACTATCATGTCTTAGTGAACATGCTTAAACAATAATAAAGAGGTTTTCATACTTGCACTCTTCTCCATGATCATTAGTGAGTCAAACCCATACTGCATCACACCACCACCACTTCTTGACAGACCTGTTGTGGTCGTTGTTGTTGAAACTTTGGATAATTGAGAGTGGCGTTGCAAAGGAGGATACAAGAAAAAAAAATAGATTTGAAAATTTCTAAATAGAAGAAAGGGTATTTTAGACATTAAATTTGAATGATTACTTATCTGCCATTAGCAAATATTTTTCAATATTGGTCACCAAATTCTAATTTTCCCTTATCTTTTTTACTTTAGTGAACCTAAACCAGCCAATATCAAATCTACATGTTGAAGAAATGCCGTAAGGAAAAAATCTGAAAAAACAGATGACCACACATTTTACCCTAGATGCCATTCTAAATTGTATGTGCCTTCCTGTGTAATACAAATTTAAAAGAACATTCTTTGTAAAAAAAAATCAAAAGAACAACTGAACTGTTCACTACGGTTCCATATCCCAACGACTTCGGTTTCAATTCCAAAATCAAGGAATTGTTGGGATTAGTTCCGGTTCTACCAAGAACCGAACTGTGCACCCCTAGATACAATACTATGAGCAGTGCGGTGTGAAAGTAATTGCGAAAGCTTTATTAAAACCTAGAGAGGGTAATTACGTTTACTTGCTAGTTTGCTTATTTTTCAGATTGATTCGATTTTAAGTTCAATTAAAATTAATCAAACACATAAAGCAAATAAATAAAGTAAAGTGTGATGAAAGTAACGAATGCACTAGATATACGTGAAAAAATTCGAGACGAAAAAAAATCACTGGTGAGGCTGTAGACTCGGAGAACCAAATCAAGTATCTCGAATCAAAATACAACAGACTTAGTCCTAGACTCATACCCACCCCACTCTACCAAGAACTTGTTGCGGAACGCCTTAAGCTTACTTTTGCAACTCCTTATCCAATTGCTACAGACTTTTAGTTAACGTCACAATCCTTGTAGAATGGTAACTGGAAGAATACGAATACTCCGTGAATATTTTATTCCTTTCATAGTGCCATTGTCTTCTCCATCCTCACCAATGAACAGTTGTGAGTTGATCGACAAATAAATTATGAAGTCATCTTCGAACAATTGATCAAGATAAAACATCATCCTAGATCATTCAGTGAATATATGCGTGCTCTCAAAGAAAAATAAACAGAAAATCTATGAAAAATTTTAGGCCCTAATAGTTTTCAAAAGTGTGCTCTCGCTTTAATAAATAATATTTTCTGAAAGCATAATTGTATAAAAAATATAGAGTAGTATTTATAAATGAGAGAATTATAATTTTACTTGAAAAATAAGTTAGAAACCCTTTTAGGACATCTCATGAAGTTTGGGTTGATTGGAAAACCAAAATCGGATCAAAAAGGAAATATTCGCACTAATTAGCAAAGTGCGACCAATTGCACTTCCACGTAATGAAGTGTGACCTGTTGCAAAAAAGTGCAATCGATTGTACTCTGCAGGTTTTCAAATCTGTAAAGATATCGAGAAAATTGGACTGGTTGGACTTTGTAAAAATTATGTTTTTCATTGAAAACTTATTTTCTAAGTTCTAAAACCTTCCAAACTTCAAACATAAAGTGCAAAGTGTCTTCACATACTTACCTTGACTATGATACTCTCAGTTGATCAACGGTATCCATGCACTTGATCTTCAACTTCATGATGGATTACAAAGACTTAAACCAAAAATTACAACTCGATCATTCTAGTTTTGATACCGAAATTTACTAATTACAATAAAATACGTTACAATTTCCTCCTTCGACAATTTCGTGACAAAACCAACATATACAATCATAACCTAATCCACTAAAAATATATAAAAATATAATCGAAGAAACCAAAGCAATTCAAAAAATCAAGCTTCACATGCAGTGACTTTCCGAAGAAGAAATCTAAAATCTGCATACCATTCAAACAACACTATTTGTTAACTATCCAATACTACCATGTCTAAGTCATAAACTTAGTAAAAAGATGAACTAGTCCAAATTATCAAAGCTCCAAAAAAACTAGATATCAAACTACAAAAACCTAAAAACTAAAAAAATCTTTTTATTGGAGATTTTGTTGTAGTGGTAGTTTCGGACAAATTTTAAAGGTAACCTTTTCTTTTTTGTCTTAGATTTTTAGCAGTTCTTTTTCTTGTTTTCATTCTTTTCTTTCTCTGTTTATGTTTCTTCTGAAATAAACAAACATAGAATCTTTTCTTTTTATATTCAATCATGTACATGTTCAATTTGCTACTCATATAATGTAATCTACTCAACTTCACATTAGTTTTTAATCAATTATCTCAAAGTTGGACTAATGCACAAATTGTATGAATTTGAAAGATTCACCATTAAATATAAATAAATAGAGCAAATTAGTTATCAATGCTTAGAATATAAAAGAATTTTATCCATTGATAAACTAAGTGTCTCAATTATGCATTCACAAATCATAGTAAATTTAAAAAAAATATAAAGAACTCAAATTATATCATAGAAAAATACGATTTTCACATTCTCATTAATATCATCAAAGACAAACCAAACATACACTACAATGTATTGTTCAATGGAAACAAGATAAAGATCAGAAGCCCAATCCATGACCATAATGATTCTAATCATCTCAGTTAGGGGGTTTTGCATCCAACGACCTATTAGGAATAAATCTCATAGTATTAATTGGCACAAAAAATTTCAAATCTTCTTTTTCATCCAAATGATTTTAACATGGAAACTATCAGGAAGGTATTGTGGAGAAACATAAACATTCTTCTTTTTATTTGAATTTTTTTTAGCTTGAGAATTTTTGAATTTATTCTGATTACATAGCTTTCTAACATGAACCATATTCTTAGCAAACAAATTATGCACATGAAAATTAGAAAATTAATCTTTTCTTTTCCTATAGAAATAATTTTGACTATGTCCAGTTTTGCCACAAAAGTACAATAAAGTACATTGGATACATCATTAGCATGCATAGACTTAACTTGAAACTTAGGTTTGGGTGTACATATCTTTAAGTTCTTGGGTATAACAAAGATAGTTTGACCTTTAGATGAAGACTCATTATAACTTAATCCAATCTTATCTCCTACATGTTTATCGACACTAATCATGTTATCAAGTTTAAGCTACCTAGAAGTAAATGCAATCAATTTTTCTTGTGTCTTTTTTAATTCAAGCTCAAGAAAATTAATTCTAGCAACAAGAATATCGCTAGCAGAAACAACTTTACTTACCTCGCTTTCGAGGAATTTTACCTTACTCCGGAGATCTAGAATTTCTAAGGTATCATCATTGAGCATCTTTTTCAACTTCTCACTTTATTTTATCAAGGATTCTTTTTCAATTTTCACACTCTCTAACTGTTTAGATTGTTTCTTGTAGGATCTTTTAACTTTGACAGTCTCAGTAAACAACTTCTCAAAAGCTTTGGACTATTCTTCCTTAATTGATTCTTCTTTCTTTATCTTCAGAATCATGAGACCCAACTTGACTCATAATTGTATACTTATCTGCTTCACCTACTTCAAAAGAAGAACCTTTAGCAGTATCGTCATTCAATAAAGCAACAAAAATAAGAGAATTATTTTTAATTGAAGAATCACTTTCAGACTCAAAATTTTCAAACTCGAAAATAATAGCTTTCATGATTTTTTTTTTTTATCTTTCGAGAAGTTATTTTTCTTACGACTTGGACATTAAGTAGATGTGTGACCTTTACCAATTACCACCACATGTCCAATAAGTAATTTCACTATCCTTAGAGTCTTCTACTTTTTTTTCTTTCCTATCCTTACCTCTAGATGATCGTTGATTACGAAACATAGAAGAATTTTCTTTCCTAAGATTTCTATTCTTTTTCATATTTAAGGATCTTCATAAATTTCCTAACCAAGAGTGTAACATCATTATCAGAATCATATTCAAAACTTTCAACCTTTTCAACTTTAGTTTTTGAAGAATTTGAAACATTTGACAAATTTGAAGATTTAGAAGTCTTTGAAGATTTTAAAGTCAAATCTTTTGATTTACGATTTGAATAAATCCTATTAATTTTGGCACATCCATTAAGTCAATATCTCTACTTTTATCTAATGCTTCCAACTTAGCTTGAAACCTATTAAGAAGTGACTTCATGATTTTTTTGACAACCTGAAAAGATGGAATTTTTTCACCACGGTAGCACAACTTTGAACAATATCATTAGCTTAGCATAAAAAATTAGAAAACATCTCATTTTCATTCATTCTAATTGTTTCAAACCTGGTTACGAGCATTTGTAACTTTGACTTCCTTATACCTTGACAGTACCTTCACGAGTTACCTAAAGAAGATCCCATGTTTTTTTCAAAATGGAACAAACAGAGATTCTTGCAAATTCAGATGCAATAAGAGAATTAAATATAACGTATAAACCATTACTATTATTGTTAGCATCATCATGCTCAGTAGTAGACCAAGTTGCCTTAGTCTTTTTAGAAGTTATTTTTTTAGTCCCCTCACCAGTAGTAGTAGTTGGAACAGTATAACAATTCTCTACAATCATCCAAACTCCTTCTCCTTAGGACTTAAGAAAAGCTTTCATACGAGACTTCCAAAAATTATAATTTGAACCATCACACAAAAAAGTTCGCTGAACCGAACCACCCTATTTCATACTAGATTCCATGGTAATTTTTGAAAACAAAAACACGTTTTGATTTTAAAAATAACTTTCATAAGGAATAACTTACAAATTAGAGAACTTGTCTGATACCAAGTGTGAGTAGCGCTGTGCAGAAGTGGTTGCAAAAGCTTGATTTAAACCAAGAGGGGGGTGATTAGGTTTACTTGCTCGTTTGCTTAATTTTTTAGATTGATTCAATTTTAAGTTCAACTAAAATTAATCAAACATATAAAGCAAATAAATAACATAAAGTGTGATAAAAGTAGTGAATGCACTAAATATACATGGAAAAACCCAAGACGGGAAAAAAAATCACGGCTGAGTTTGTAGCCTCGGAGAACCAAATCCACTATCTTGAAGCAAAGTACAACAGACTCTGCCCTAGACTTACACCCACTCTACTCTACCAAGAACTTGATGTGGAACACTTCAAGCTTACTATTGTGACTCCTAGTCCCAATTACTGTAGACTTCTGGCTAATGTCATAATCATTGCAGAAGGGTAATTGGAAGAACACGAACACTCTACGAATATTCTGTCCCCTTCGTAATGCGATTATCTTCTCCTTCTTCACTATCAAATAATTGAGAAAGAAATCAAATAAACCAGTGACTTTATCAACAAATAAATTATGAAGTCATCTTCAAACAATTGATGACGTAGAGAGCATTATCTTAAATCATTCAGTGAATATATGTGTGTTCTCAAAGAAAAATAAACAAAAAATATATGAGCAATTTTCTACCCTAATACTTCTCAAAATCACTCCCTCTCTTAAAAAAAAATATTATCTGAAAGTATAATTGTAAAGAAAACATAGAGTAGTATTTATAGATGAGAGAGTCCTAATTTTACTTAAAAAATAAGTTAGAAACCCTTTTAGGATGTCTCATGAAGTTTGGGTTGATTTGGGAATCAAAATCGGATCAAAAAGAAAATTTCAGCACTAATCAGCAAAGCGTGACCGGCTGCAAATAAGTGCGACCGATTGCACTTCCATGTAATATAGTAATATACATATTTATATTTAAAGGGACAACTTGGTAATTTTATACAAGAAAAATGTATTAATTACATGTCCATTCAAAGTTATAATACCAATATAGAAAGAACAGATATTTCTACAAGAGTAATGTACTCGTATCGAATACTTATCTGATTCCGATACTCATTGGATACGTGTCTGATACTTACGAAACGTATCCATAATTTTAAAATATATTTTTTATTTCTAACATGTATCCGATACTTTTCAGATACTTCGACTTTGTATCCGATACTTCTCAAATAGTTTAGAACACATTTCTAACAAGTTTTGAACATTAAAATGTAGTTTTTTCAACAATAATATCATAGTATAATTGTTAAGAAAAAAAAGTTATTTAAAATGGAAGTGTTGAGATATATATCATAATTTAGTACAAAATTCATCCATGCAAATTATACAATTTGATTCTTTGCTCTTATTTTGTTTGTTAATCATAAGTTTTTATAAAGAAATGTTAATAACTCCATTTTTTGTATATATAAAAATGTAATTTGTTATTTTTATATTGTCGTATTCTGCCGTACCTGTATCTTATTTTTTTGAGATTTGTCGTATCGCCGCATTCGTATCATATCATACCCATATTCTATATCTATATTCATGTTTCCTGATGCCAATAGTGGACATTTAATGTTGTAGTGTGTTTTAATATCAATTTAAAGTGTATTGATCCGAATCCAAATAACATTGGATCCTAAATTACTAAATTATACAGGAGAGTATGCAGGCCTTGTTTTACTTTGGTATGCCTTTCATAAAAGACTGCCATTTGACAATAATCCAAAAGCATGAGTTGCTTCTAGTGTTTGTATGTATGTAAGTGTGTATGTATATATATATATAGGGCAAAATACACTCACACCCCTTGAGGTTTACTCTAACTACACATATATTTATAATTTGACAAATTCTATACTCACACCCCCTGAGGTTTGGCACATGATTACACTCAATTCTAACATTATATGTAATGTCTATTTTACCCCCCTCCCAATTAACATAAAGGACACTCTTGACCTCATTTTTCTTTTTCAATTAGACAAAACTACCCTTACTTTCCTTTTAACATTAACATACACACACACATATATTGTTGCAGTACTAAAAATATATTGCAAATTTTATGAAATATATGTTATATTACATATTTTACTAAAAAATAAATTTAAATAAATAAATTCACTAAAATTACATATATTACAAATTGAAAAAGGATTTTTAATTTAAAATTTTTAATATATGTTATATTAAAAAATAAATAAAATTTTACATTAAAATTTTAATGTAGTAATATACGTAATATAACATATCTTAAATTTATTAAATTGAAAATTTTCTTTTTTAATTTGTAATATACGTAATTTTAGTAAATTTATTTATTTAAATTTAAACTTACTTTTTTTTTTTAGTAAAATAGGTAATATAAAATATATTTAATAAAATTTAATGTCCTTGGAGTCAATAGAGGGATAAAAGAAGCAATACTGGGAGTGGTAAAGTTAAAAGAGAAGGGTAAATTTGTCTAATTGAAAAAGAGAATGATGTCAAGAATGTTATTTGAGTCAATAAAAGGATAAAACAAATAATACATATAGTGTTAGAATTGAGTGTAATTATGTACCAAATTTAAAAAAATGGGAGAGTAAATTTTGTCAAATTATAAATATACGTGTGGTTAAAGCAAATGACTGTATATTTTGCCCATATATATACACACGCGCGGGTTTAAACACCTTTTATATTTGTCGATTGTCAGGATTTGTACGTTGGTACAGAAATAGAAAGTTGGAGATCGAAAAGTGATCATATGGAGATTCTGAGCAACACCAGCAGAAGATCCCACATGTGTGTGTGTGTGTGTGAGCGGTCACTTTAGGAAGTTGCATGTGATTCCCTCGCACCTTCTTGTCTGATTGTAGCCATATGAATTACTGTATGATTGTGTGGCCCATGAGCTCTACCATATTGCCTTCATTTTTTTAATTTTAGTAGGAATGTCCGTTGCACCATTAAATTTAAAGGAACTTACCTAATGGTAGAATTGAAAGTGAGCTATAACAGTTTGGATGAGTTGATTTCAAGCTTCACAGCTGGTTTTGATACATGCAAGATTATTAGGTTTCATATATATATATATATGTGTGTTGTTTGATACAAGGACATGATTATACTTTTCATGTATCTTTGGAATGTTTACCGATTTGTTAGTAATTAATAATTTTCTTAAATGTACACCATATTGACATTTTTTTTCTTTGAGATGTGTACTCTATTTTTAAAATGAGATGACATCACCGGCGGAACTACAGCTGGGTTAACCTGGGCTATAGCCCAGGTCCAATTTTTTTTTTTTACTACTACTGTATTTAAGTTAACTCAGTAGTTCAGCCCAGCCCAGCACAGTCCAGCCCTCCCCATTTTGCAATCCTGGCTCCGCCCCTGGATGACATTAGTGTCCCTAATTCATAAATAAAAAAAATCAAATAATAGAGTATATTTGTTATTTACGTTACGAAAAAGAATATTAAAAATTTAAAACAAACGCATTTAATAAAAAAAAATGGAACAAATATTTCCTCTCGTTTTAAATGTTTGACAATACCTCAATGCATAAAGAAATAATAACGAATGATAAAATATAAAAAATAAATAAATAATAAAATGAAAGTATTATGTTTGATTAATAGATGAATCGAATGATTTATGAAATACTGATGGCTATATATATAAATATGTTAGTTATACAATCTTCCATTATTCATTTTCTTTTTTGTTTCTTTTTCTTTTTTTTTTTTTTTTTTTGTTTTTGTATTAATATATATTTAGCAAATAAATAAATAAAAAGTAAACTCTTTCCATGCAGCTCACTTTAACATTCTTCGGCAAAAGGCTTTGGCTAAATTCTTCGGTACCTTTAACGTTGTCCATATATATGTGTGTGTGTGTGTGTGTGTGGGGTTTGATATGTACAAGACAGAAACGACAGTACCTCGATGGTCATGTGTGACTGCGTTAATTTAAGAGTTCACTAGCAAGCCAACAAATAACAATCGCTTTATTTGTTGGTTTGGACAAAATTTATTTAAGTTTGCTGAGGACATCACTTTGTGTTGGCTTCAAAACCAACACTCACTTGTCCACCACAAGAAAGTAACAATAGATGATATATATATATATATATATATATATATATATATTAAACATGGTTCTGCTTTACCGCCATCTCGCATATATATGCCCTTATGGCTAGTTGGGTCGATGGAATGAAATGAAGTGAGAATGGAATGAAGTCAGAAATGAAATGAGAATGAGAATAGAATGAAATGACCATTCTCATTCTAATGTTTGGCTATAGATAAAAAGAAATGTAAGAATGAAATGGTATTAATGAAAAAAGAGATGATGATTTATATATATTTTAGAGTGAGTTATAAAAGAGAGATGCATTAATGAAGAGAGGGGAGATGATTTTAATAATAAGTGGAAATGGGATGGTCATTCCATGATTCAAGAAGTGAAATAGATTTGTTGGAACGAACATTCTAAGGAATGACTTGAAATGACCATTTCATTTCTAATGTAGCACAACAAATGAGAGAAAGAGAATCAAAGGTGGAATGACCATTCCATTTCACATCCATTCCTGCATACCAAACTAGTCCATTCCACCCCCATTCCTACGTACCAAACTAACCCTAAGAGTTCACCAACAAGCCAACAAATAACAATCGCTTTATTTGTTGGTTTGGACAAAATTTATTTAAGTTGGCTGAGGACATCACTTTGTGTTGGCTTCAAAACCAACACTCACTTGTCCATCACAAGAAAGTAACAATAGATGATATATATATATATATATTGGAATAAAATAGTTCATGCAATTGCGGTGTGTGTAGTTATTGCCGGAAGATGCAAAGATGTACATGTGTGTACTTATCTGCGGGTCAATGAAGGGAAGTTGTCTAGAGAGTTTGGTGGGGACTCGAGAGGAGGAGTTACATAACCCGAACAAAATCATTTCAACCACACACACACACACATAGAAGGATAAGTGAGAGTCACGTCCCACATCCACACTCACACCGCATAGTGTACATTAATAGTTTAATTTAATACGTACATTTCTTACTCTTCATGCACTAATGAGAAGAAATGATTATATGTTTTGTTCTTATTATCGAAACCAGTTAAATCAATGTTTTGCCCCCTTCTATTTTTCACTTGGAATTTGGAAACAACCTTCTCTCTCTTCCATATAATATGAATATTGTGCATATAACTCTTTATTAATAGGACGAAAAACCCTGCAATCTTTAAAATGTGTCCACAACAAGTGAATGTAAATAAATATAAATTTTTACTATTTCAAAAGGTTAAAAGCATAATATCCCTGTATTACATTACATAGTTCTAACGAATTTGAGTCAATATCGGTGTAATATAACAGAATTGATTATTAAAGTTGTGATTTCTTCTTATTTTTTTAACTTCTCACATAGTGATCAAAATATATCAATACATGATTTATATATATATATATATATAATTACTTAGTTGATATAATTAATACTCTATGTTTGTTAGTGTTTCAAAAATAAAAACAAAAAGTTCTATTTGGATTAAATTAAAATTTATTATTAGGTAGAATAAAGGTGCAATGTGAAAAAGTTGTAAATCCCTTAACTACTGGTTTAATTCTTATGGTTTAGAAATATCTAAAATAATAATATAAATAAAAACACTGGAGTATATTAACCAACTTGTATTCGGTGGGGATGTGACCTGGATCGACTCCTCATCTGATCCACACCCGCACTTATTCCAATTCCAATAGCTCGAAGAATCGATATTGAGAATCTCTAATTTTTTGCACAAAAGTAAGCATGTTACAATTATTTTGAATAAAATGAAGGTGTTGTTTGCATTAAAAAAAAAAATACATAGTAATTACAGTATATATTATTTCCGAAAAAAATGTTTCTATATTATATTAGAAATTTGTGCACTTTATCCGTTGTGGCTGAGATTCGGTTTAATACAATAGAAATAAGGATTGTTAATTTGCATAGCATCTTAAAGAAACAAAAAAAAAAAAAAGTGTTTGCAAATTAAATTTTCATTTTAACTACAAAAAAATCTTTTTTCATTAAAAAAAAAAGGAACCAAACCTACTCCTAAACACTAAGTACGTCCAATACATTCAGTGTAAATACATCTTGTGAATCTGAACAGTGTGTGTACATCACACAGAGTGAGTTCTATCGCGCGTGCACAACATACAAAATCTAAATTCACCTGATATTACACTAGATGTATTATAGATTTTCTCCCTAACACAACTTTGGCTGAAAGATGGATCAAATTTTACCTCAAAATGGGCCTCATTCCATACTAAGAACTCGTTTTATTTTGAGCAGGTATTGAGTACCCCGGGTACCTACCTAGAATATAGGAAAAATAGAGGTTTTCATTTGCTAAGTACTATTAAGGAGGTAGAGCATTAAAAAAATTAGAATTTTTTTTTAAAATACTAATTTCAATTTCAAAGCACCATTCCAAATAACAAACATAGCCTTTTAGATGATGGTTCTACCAATTCTATTGAAATGGGTTTGCAGATGATGCCCGATACTGGTTTCTTAATTCACTTGGACTGTTCTTGCATACATCAAACCGAAAGATTGCAGAAATAAAAATAAAAAAAGACACTGCCATTGGGCCTACTTATAACCCAATCACTGCCATTGGGCCAACTCATAACCCAGATTCAAAATCCCAAAACTCCATTTGAGCACATGCCCAATTCTGTCACAAAGAATTGGGCTTAAACAAAACAAATGACCCGAGCATTAGATTTATACCAGATGAATCTAGATTTTACGTTACGTGTTGTACACACACAGTGAATCTCACTTTGCGTGTTGTACACGCACGTTAGATTTATACCGGCTAAATCTAGATCTAGATCTTGCGTGTTATACACAAACTCACTCTGTGTGTTGTACAGGAACATTAGATTTACACTGGCTGAATTTAAATCTTGCGTGTTGTACACGTGCAGTGAAATTTACTTTGAGTGTTGTGCACGCATATCAGATTTACACATCTTGCGTGTTGTATGCGCGTAGTGAAACTCACTCTGCATGTTGTGCACGTACGATTCAGGATCATTCGATATATTTATACTGGGTGTACTGTAGATCTTATCTCAAAGTGTAGTCAAATTTTTTTTTTTTTTTTTTAATGACTCCAAAAATACCATACTGAAGAGTTAATCAATTAGTCCAAAATGGCAAGCCCTGGAAACGCTGGAATCTCTCTCCATTTTGTGAGATTGGATACAATATTCATGCATTTAAATTATTGTAGATAGACACAGGAAAAAGATGCGGGAAGAGGAATCGAGTGAAGTTCATGGAGGTTTCACACATATATATACTAGTAAACAGCACGTGTGTTGTATGTGAGTAAAATTTAATTTTAAAAAAATCTATATAAATTAACATTTGAATGTCAAAGTTCAATTTTTTTTAAAAAATAATTTACTTAAATATATATTTTAATTTAGTACATAAATAATAGCTAAATTATAAAATTAGTGAGTTCGTTAAATATTATTTAGTTTACTTTTTTCAATTCCCTTCTTTGGAAGTTTTTCATTAGTAGTGTTTTTTTTAATTAATATTATATTTTATTAGTTTATGTTAGGAATGAAGTTAGAGAGAGAAGAAATAAAATTAGAAAAAGGAATGCTTATTTAAATAATATTATAGTTTTGGAGTTTGTGTTAAGAATGAAGTTAGAGAGAGAAAAATTAAATTAGAAAAAGAATACTTTTTTAAGAGTTAAGGAAATGCTATGTTTCTATTTATTTATTAGAATAAATAATATTATAAAATTTTAAATATGCATTATAAAAATAAAAATGGTGTTTTATCATTAGTACATTAGAAAGGTTATGTTTCTATATATTTATTGAAATAAATAATATTATATTTTAGGAATTTGTGTTAGGGATGAAGTTAGAGAGTGAAGAAATAGAATTAGAAAAAAAAAATACTTATTTAAATAATATTATATTTTAGGAGTATGTGTTAGAAGTGAAGTTAGTGAGATAATAAATAGAATTAAAAAAAATATCTATATATAAGAATTATAATATATATTTTTTTATTTTTTTGAATTTTAAAAATAGAAAGATGGTGTGTTAGGGATGAAGTGTGAGAGAAAGAATAAATATAATTAGAAAAGTTATAAAAATAAAAACAAGAATTATAATTTTATTTTTATTTTTTCTGAAATAGGAAGAATTTGTGTTAGGGATGAAGCATAAACTAAATTGGAATTCTAACAAGTAATAGAAGGAAAATGAAAAAAAAATGGAATGTTTGACTAATAGAAGGAAAAAAAAGAGAGAAAGAATTCAAATTATACTAAATAAACTGATTTGAAACTCTAAATTGAGTGACACTAAATTGAAATTCTAACACCGTTCGACTAATAGAAGGAAAAAGAACAAAAATTCTAATTAAGCCACTCTAAATGAATTTGAAACTCTTTAGATATTTAAGGGAAAAAAATTCTAATTAAGTTAAATGATTTGAAATTGCGTAAATTATTTTTTCTAATCAAATTATTTGAATTTTAAAAATAGGAAGATTTTGTGTTAGGAATGAAGTGTAAGAGAAAGAATAAATAGAATTAGAAAATTTATAAAAGTAATAATTATAATATTATTTTTATTTTTTCTATAATAGGAAGAGTTTTTGTTAGGGATAATCTGTGAGGCAAATAATAAATAAAATTAGAAAAGAATACTTGGTATTTAAGATTTATGGAAAGATCAAGGTAAATAATATTTTTAATTTTTGTGATGCACGTGAGAACCTCTAAAATATAAAAAATATATATTATTCTTTGCAACTTATTACTTTATTATAAGATATGATTTTAGGACTATTGATATTATTTGTATGTGTGTTAAATAGAATTTGTGTAAAATTAAAAATGAAGAAATATTGAAAAAATTATTCAATGATAATAAAATAAAATTACTATTGTAACAGAAATAATATTGTTTAAACAAATTTAAAATCAAATTGTTTTTCCTATTGTTTATGTTCTAAAATATAAAAAAATTATTATTCTTTGCAACTAAGTATAAATCTAGCGTGAAGACATTAGATTATTTGATAATGAAATCTTCAATATGCAAGATATTACACGTTGATACTGATAAGAATACATTTGTGCATACTTCATTATTCTTAAGGGTCGCCTGTTGATGAGAGTTGAGGGAAGAGTCGCCCGTTGATGAGAGTCGTGTTTGTATTTTTGTTCGTGATTTTAAGGGTTTTAGGGTTTTGTTTAGGTTATAACTCTATTTTTCTATTTAAAAATAAATAAATAATGTAGTGAAATTAAAAAAGGGTTTTGTTTAGATTATAATTATATATTTTTAATTTAAAAATAAAAAAATTGTGTACTGAAATTAAAAAATTCCTTTGTACTTTTAATAATAATATAGATATAGATAGATATACATATATGAGTCGATATATATGATTTAACCAGTCCTCAGCCAAATTACCATTAAAAAACACCACAACGTTTACTAAAATTAGAAACTAAAATAAGATAAAACATTAATTTCACTTTGTTTTTATTTATTTGTGTATTTGGTATTAGAATTTCCGAACAGATTGCACACTGTTAGGCCATGAGAAGAACAATCATTACACAAGTCGGATCAATTTGAGGTTTAGGACAACCTAAGGCTCCTTTTAGTTAGACACAAGAAGTTTTTTTTGTGAAAAAGTAACTTTCTATAATCATCTAACTTTTATGATTTTTTTCTACAAAAAAATACAAGAAAATTTTATTTTCTTGAGAAAGATTTATAAACTTTTTGTTCGAAAAACAAGTCTATTTTGCAGAAGCTTTAAATCCATTTCTCATTAGTTGCAATTAATCAATTAAAGAGGGGGACTAATGAACTTCACCTGTGAGCAATTGGTAGAATTGCCAACAATGATACGTCTTCACTTATTTTATTTAAGCTTTGCCTTCCTTGAGCTTTTACTACAAATTTTTTGTGTTGAAATCGCAATAGTATCAAAGAAGTTATGGCCAAAACACTGATTAATTGCTACTCTTGCAGATCCGAACAAAAAATTATGCACTTTGACTTTTCTTTTGATGAATAAGTGTGACTAAAAATTGCCCACAAATCTTCTCCTCTATGATATATACATATTATGGAAGAGTGGGCTCCAAAAGAGTGAATGAAACCCTAGATACAAAAAAAGTATGAGACTAGTTGTGTCTTGTATATCTTGTCAATCACAATGCACACATAACACTCATATTCATACAAAAAGAAATAAGCACAAACAAGCATATAATCTAAGATAAAATAAAAAAAGGAAATAAATAGTAGAAAGATAACTAATAAATAATAAATTTTCAATCTTCATAAATCCTCACTCATTAGCACTTGAAAATCCTGTAAAACAAGGGCTCCTAAATCTAAAATCATAATAAGTAAATTTAAAATTAGTAACAATCTAATCAATGCAAAACAGATAAAACTCTACACTAAGAAGTTGAAAAGAATGGATGATCATGAGCAACAATGCTAAACCAAATCCTAAACCCTGTGGCTGGAATTTGTTGAACCAAGGTTTTTAACCAAGATTATCTCAGTTATTTTGATGATAACAAAATATTGTAAGTATTAGGATTTTATGTCTACTTGAGTTTTTTGTACTTAAACAAGTTGAATTCTGACAATACTCAAAGTAAGACAAGAAGATCAATGGCACCTTGCAAAGGTATCCAAAGCTCACATTGATCAGGTCCATCTATGTCCAAAAGCTCATATCAAGGACATTACAAAAGGATGAGGGCAATAGAATCAAAAATGGTCCCCTAAACCTAAGTGTTAGTGAAACCATTATTACCTCGACTTCAATTCCTAGGCAACAGACCCTATCCGCGTTCATCTCACCAAGTGGCCAATGGGAATTTCCAACAAACCTGAAGACACTTTTCCCAGATCTTTGTATCGCTCCAGCTCCTTCTCCGTATCAAATGGACTCAATAGTTTGGTCTGCTTCCCCAGATGGTGATTTATCCACGAAACACACTTCAAGAGCCTTGTTCGACTCATCTAGCACAGTGGATTGGCACCACCTCGTCTGGAGCAAGGCATCAATTCCCAGATGCAAAATCATCTTATGGCTTGCTGTTCAGATGAGGCTTGCAACAATGGATCACTCGTCGATGACTACTAGATTCCCATCAAACACTTGTGCTCTGTGCTCTTCCGGCCCTGAATCGATATCGCACATCTTCTTCACATGTACATTTTCCAACCCAATTTGGCAGCGCATACGACAGAAATGCAAATTCTATATTGGGGATTGTTCTTGGCCAGAGATAATTAGCTGGGCATCCCATCAGTGGAGGGCGAACACAATCAAAAACTCCATCAACAAACTTGCTCTATCTACATCCATCCACACCATCTGGTTAGAACGCAACTCTCGATTATACGGCAACAAAAGATGCTCCCAAGTCCTCATCCTCAACAAAATCATGTCTTTGATTCGAAATCGACTCAAATGTTTAAAACTCAAGGAATCAATTCAGACAAGGTTAGCCCTAGATGAATGGGAGCTCCCTGATCCATTGATTCGTCCGCCGGCTCGACCACTAGATCTATGAATGGGATTTGCTTCAATCACTTCAAGAATTGATTGAATTAAATCCATAATTCCCAAATTCCGGATGATAAATGTCGTGATCAATACGTCCATTTGGTTTGCTTACAGAATTCTGGTGTATCTCAAACACAAGCTTGGGCTGGATTGGATACTAATGTTTATCTCTTATGTTTTTTTATGAGGAATTGGGCTTGGGTGTCAAGCATGTTTGATGGCCCATGGCCTTTAGCCTCTAACTCTGTAAATCTTTTAGCTATACATGAAACTTGAACTTCCAAATAAAAAATAAAAAAATAAAAAATAAAGAAGACTTCACCCAATGCATATGAAGACATTAAAGATTGGGTAGTTTATTCTTGGTGAGTGTATAGGTAATATTTGTAAAGTTACTTTGATATACTCACATGAAAGTTCTAGGACAATGCACATCATTCAAATCATTCATAGGTCCTTAGATGATAAGTAATAGGCCATGAATTTCATTTATAATCTCATGAGACATTTGCTAAGGTTGAGTTAGTTCAAGATTTTATAAGCTTTGGAAGAACTTAACTATTAAGCCATAACTAGAATCATGTCTTTCAATCATATCATTTGGAATGGTGTCTAGGAATTATAAAAATAAGGCTTTGAACTTATATGTTTAAATCATGAAAAGCCTTAGGTAATATTGAGATGATCTCCAATTGGCAATATTTTTAATTCTTAATATTCATATTTAGTGAAGTTGTGAAGTCAAAGACTTTGGATCAAATTGATTTATTTCATAAGGTTATCGTTGATTTTGAGGAGGTTCAATATTCAAAGAACCCAACTCATAATCTAAATTTGATTCTAAGACCACATGCATCTCATTTTAGTATCTATGATTGGTTCTTAGCATTTTAGAATAGGACTTGATCTTAATGAAGTTTCTTTTCATCAGTCCTTGAGGTTTTTGGCTCATTCATGTTTTAACAGAGTTGCATTTCAAATGAATATTAAAACAGTCGACTTATTTAAATTGAATAGTCGACTTTTTCAAGCAATATGTTTTTGGTATTTCTAGAGCATTAAAGTAGAAGATTATTCCATTTGATATAGTCGACTATCTTTCTATTTTTGTTGATGAAATTTTGTGAAATAGTCGACTTATTGTTTTGAGAAAGTTGACTCTTTGTGGCAGTACAAAATTGACATTTTTAGAGTATTAAAATAAAATACTGTCTCAATTCATATAGTTGACTTTCTTTCTATTTTATTTAATGAAATTTTATGAAATTGGCATTTGTAGAATACTAAGATAGAAGACTCCCATTTCATATAGTGAATTTTCTTTCTATTTTAGTTTATGAAATAGTCGACTCTTCTGATAACATGAATCTGACTCTTTGAGGACCAAAATATAGTCGACTGCTTTAGGTAGAAAGTCGACTGCTTTTCCCCAAATTCAATATAACGACTAATTTGACTGTCCGAAACATAACCCAAAGTTCTCCAAACAGCTATATTTTGGATTGGGTCTATAAATACACCTTGTACGTGTATTTTTCATGTGTGAAAGACTAATACACCCATAGTTAATCATCCATTGTTAGTTGAATCTATCCTTAAACTTAGAATTCATATTCTATAAAGATAGTCACCACACTTGACCATATTCTTCCAAAGATCAATTCATTTGTGGTATTTCATTCATCATTCTAGAATTGAGCTTTCTTATTGATTCATCAATTGTAACTCTAGATTTGAGAGAGTTTTGAATTTGTATATTTTGTCTATTTGAGAGACACTCTATTGTACCTAAACTCTTATTCATCTTATTTGAGAGGAAGACCTAGTGGTGCACTTAGCAAAGAAGCCTAAGCCATGAACTTAGCAAAGAAGTCTTGGTGAGGTTTTCATTGAGCAAGGAAGTCCAAGTCATGAGCTTGGAAAGAGAGTCTCGGTAAGGTGTTCACGAGGTAAAGAAGTCTAAGTGTTGCACTTGACAATTGTATATGTTTTCTTTCTACCCTTAAGGGAGGCTTGGTAGTGGAAACCTCAAAAGGTGCTCTTGAAGCATGAACGTAGGCAAGAAGGGCCATACCATGTAAAAGTCATGGTGTCACTTGGTTTGTATTTCTCTATCCTTAAACTCCTTTATTTGATAACATTTCATTTGTTTAAATTGTTTATGCTTTATATATGAATATTTTAAGTTTATATGTTTTAATTCATATGAGGAGGATGAGATGAATGCTTGGAGTATTTTGGTTGAGTTGTGAAATTGATTAAATTGTTAATTGATTGAGTATTTATTTGATTATCTTTTTACCAATTAATTTGCATATTATGTGTTTGTTAAAATGCGCAAGCAACATTTTCATACACTACAGTATGCTATGTTGCACTTACATGAACACTTACATTTGTTGTATCCACTAGATCACTTAAGTGCATAATATATAGAGCATTCTCATTCCCATTTGTTGAATACATAAGTTCACTAAGTGTTTGACAAAAGTCCATTCAAGCTATTTTTTTGTCAAAACAAGTTAAACAGAAAAAATTTCATCATTTGCCTATTGTCCCTATTCACCCCCCTCTAGGGACAATTATTGGGTAATAGAATTGTTTGGGACCTGAAATATCAACAAAAAATGGGTTAATCCCATTAACAATTCCTCTCTACTACATCTTAACAGAGAACTAATAAACTCATCATCTCTAACCTAAGTAAAAGAGATAGAGAAACATCTAACTCTAAACCGATAAACATACAATTATATATTATAAATATAAAAATAATAGGCAACTCAACCATGCCTAAAGTCAACCATGCCAGTAGGTACTCATGAGATTACGTTAATAATCAATCCACAATAGTTACAAATTCTATTCCACATCTACAAGATAATAATTTATCATTTCTAGTGCACATAATATGAACATCAAATTTTCTATTCACGTTCATAAATCCTAGCAATATGCAACCTCTTACGCAAACTATTCTAATGTCAAGCTTGGGGTCTAAAGGTCTGGGCTAGTGCCCCATAGCAAAAAATACTCTAAAATTGCTATGTCAAAATTGTCATGTTTCAGGAAGATTCATAAAACATTGCACTAAACAGTGTTGATCCTTTTCGTATTGGTTTTTACACGAGAAAATAGATACATACTTAAGCATTTAGCAATACTTTCATATACACATCAGAATCAACACGAGCATGTGAGCAATTTTACAAGTTACATATCAAATTAAAACGAGCATGTGAAGAATATATATGTTACATATTATACCAAAACATATATCAGACACAACATAAGAAATACAGCAGTATATACTACGACATATTTATTACACTAAAAACACATAGATATATGCATAACCAAAAACCTGAAACTCTAAGTGATACGTATCACATGTGATATGTTTACGGGGTCAAAGGGGGAAGAGAAGAGGAATAACTTGCCTTAGGAACTTCAAGGCACCTAGGGTTAGGGTTGTTCGTGCCTCTGTTATCTCTCTCTCTCTACTAATTTCTGAAACATAATAAAACAGCCCAACATATGTGGCCCATATAAATAAATAATATAAGCCCAAACTAATAAAACAGTCCGAATCATATTTATATATATAGACCATATTATAAGCCTAATTTAAATAATATTGTATTATAGAGGTGGCCGCTCCTCATGCTCTCTCTTTCTCCATTTTCCTTCTAACTTTATTACTTCCTTACCAAGGTGGGCTAGAATTGAGATCTAGTA
This sequence comes from Cornus controversa, assembly GCA_026545225.1. Classification (NCBI taxonomy): domain Eukaryota; kingdom Viridiplantae; phylum Streptophyta; class Magnoliopsida; order Cornales; family Cornaceae; genus Cornus; species Cornus controversa. The sequence continues at coordinate 39,610,173 of CM048853.1, forward strand.
TGACCTATTCAGAACTTGATTTTAATGGTCTCTTAAAGTACAAGGTAAACTCATGACTAAATTAATTAGCCGATTAATTCTTTTTAATTTCACTAAATAAAAATAGCTCACTACTCCTAGTATAATGAATAAGCATAAAAGCCGCATAGTGTTAAATTACAAGTTTACCCCTCTGTGTTAAATTAGGATATTGGATACGTAAAGCCATCAATCAAACACTAATTTATCATTTATTATAACTGATTAATTAAATTTATTTGATCATATAATTTTTTTTCATAATATATTTAACAAATAAATATATAATAAAACATTTCATAAAGAAACTACATGCCATATTTTTGTGATCAAACTTAATAATGTTAATAATAAATGAATCCATATAGATGCTATATCGAGAGTACATGTTCCGGTGCCTGTAATTAATGATTATTCAAAATACTCATATTTTAGATCCTTGGGCCTATTGAAATAAATCAAAGCAATCACTAATTAAGACAAAAGTCCATTACTCTCTCAAACTTTTGAGTAATTTGTAATAATATTTAATAAGGAGAAATTACTATAATGACGATCATAGTTTCTACAACTTATTCTCGATCATATCCAACATGTCGTACACATCAACATGTACAGTTCCTCTATTTATAATGACCGAGATAAGTCATTCCACAAATAAAAAGTTTCTCTATTTGTAATGACTGAGATAAGTCATTTTACAAATAGAAACTTATATGTTACATCCCTAAAGACAGAATAATCAGTTTCATCATGAATGCGAACCAATTTATGAAGATATAATATCCATAATTTATATCTCCTATGCATATCATCTATTGCAACATGCACATAAATCATGCAACATAATAATCAATGGTTTCTTGACTTAGCTCCGGAGTCAATCAATACAAGGCAATCACTATGTAAAGCATGTTTAGTAAATAATCATTAATGATAAAATGTCAAATAAAATGATAGATTGGTTTGAAAAGCACAATCGATCCTAACACTTTTAAGTTACAATTATGCCCCTTTCTTCTATATCTCTAAAATAAAATGTGTTTATGCACAATTTTGATTAGAAAAGTATAATAGTCTAAATCTCTCCCTGATACCCTACAAAATTATTTATTTAAATTCTCATGTTGCTTTTATTTTTAAAAAAACAAAAACAAAAATGTTTATCCAATATAAATTTATTTATACTTTTTATTCACTCAACATTTCGTGAATAAAAGCTCCAAGAGTTGACTGGATGTATGGCTTGGAGCTTACCCGGCCCCATGCGATATTTGGGGGTCAACTCTTACTGGAGCTCATCAAGAGAGCCAAACAATCTTGGAGGAAGTACATGTTGGACATGCAATATTAATACAATCATTTAACTTTTTGTTTTTTTTTGTTTTTTTTAAAAAAAGAACAGAATTCTAGTGAACATGGGAAGTTATTATGAATTATATTTTTTACTAAATATAATTTTATTGTTGACCAGATTTCATATATACATATATTCTATTGGGGAGGTTTTTGATTCTTCAAATGCACCTAGATTGTCTCCACATTCATTATCTTGTCACAACAATTCATCTATGGTAAGCAGTACTGTAAAACTATTCCTTACACGTTATTAATTAATAATTTTTTTATATTTTATTATTATGTGCATTTAATGAATTTAATTAAAATTGTAGAGTAATTCAAATCAAACGAGCAAGAGCCAAACTTGAAGATGCACTTATCATGTTACTCGGATTTTCTTGATGGCTTCCATGTTAGTTCCTTAATCTTGTGAAAACTTTTCTTTTGACACTTTATTATGTAAACTTTTTTTGTTAAATTCTCGAGACAAAAAAAAAAAAAAAGGTCTCTTTAGCCCACCCCGCCACCCCCAAAAATAAAATAAATAAATGGGTTTAAAACTGCCTCTAATAGTATACACAAAGGACATTACCAATGCTATACGAGATTGTGATACAAAGTCTGAATTTAAAAAATTTCGAATAAAATTTTGTAAGTGAAGGATCATCAACGTCACTATGTTGATGACATCATGATGACGTCTCATATAATTTCATTTCGAAACTTTTAAATTCGAATAATATATTATTCTTCTTTTACCAATGGTTAAAGGCGTTGTTAAATCTTTTAATACCATCGGCACTTAAACCACCGATAATTATTTCCTTTAAAGACATTTGGTGATGATATTTTTGAGTCTATTTTAGTATTTATGTACCACTATAATATACTTTTATGGGCGGTCTCTAGAAGACCGCTGGTATTAATTTATGTATTTCAGGATAATTCAAGAAGAGCGTCAGTAATATTCTAAAGAGTCTATGAACAATAGCGGTTTTTAATGAACACTAGCAATGATAAATCACACGTAAATGCGTGTTTTACCAACGATTTTTCAATTTACACCGGCGGTTTTACATGTCGCTAAAAATCACAATTGTAGGCATGTAAAAAGAATATATATATTTTTTTGTTTTGAATTCGTATCTTTCAAATCAGAGTAGAGGAATCTTACCGTTAAAACTAAGGCGTACCCTCAACACTTGTGTATTCCAAAATTTGTGTGTGTTTTAATTTTTTGTCGGTCTTCTTTTAATATATATTCACATCATGAACATTAAAAGTTCGTTAGGTGTTGCCATGCTGATGCATGTTATTCCTGTTTCAATCAATTTCATCTTTGATTGACCTTTCTGCTACTTGATATATAAAGCCAAAAATTGACCCATATATAGTATAAAATATTAAAAATAAAAGCCAAACAGCACTTAACAGATTATATACTAGTTTTTTTTTTTCCCTTCTTTTAATCGTGTAATTTAAAACCCTGTTGCATGCGACTTTTTTCCCTCATTATATAAAATTTTCTGGCAGCTTTCAAGTGAGTTTGGGTTACGTATAGGCATCAGTGCCACCTATACTCAAACCTGTTAGAAACTTTCACGCCAGGTAGCTTGAAAAATTCATCCCATATATTCACTCTCAATCACAAGTCATTTTCCGACCTACCAAACAAAATGAAGTCAACTTCCAAATTCAAGTCTTTCACTTCACCTTTAATTAATTTTTAGGCTTAACTGCAACAACAACAAAAAAAAAAACTCCCTCAAGTTTGCAATTTTGCAAGTCTCGCTCATGTTTCAACTAAATCCCTCAACTATTTAAAAGTTACAAGTTATCTCCCAATTCGTTAGTGTAGTTTGTCATTTTAACCCTCAAGAAATGAAAAATAAAAATTAAAAAGTAGTCGTAAAATGACAAAAGGACCCTTAATGACAAAAAATTAGGGCAATATAAATATATGTATATATATGTGTGTGTGAAATATGAATAACATATTCACATTATCAGTAGATTCTTGCATCTAAAAAAGGTCCAAGATCATTTTGATTAATTAAAAAGGGTATTATAGTGATTTTAGATCCAAAAATGTCAAATTTTCATCACTATTATAACGGTGTGCAAACGATAAGGGGGTGACAACCTAAAAAATTATGTGAGTGAGGGCAAAGTTGAGCACATTTACAATTGTAAGGTTAGTTTAGATAATATATATATGTGGGGGGGGGGGGGGGACAAAGTTGCATATAGTTACCAAAGACCAATTGGTCCAGCGGATTTCCAAATGGGTCCAGGGTTCAAGCCTCAATGGAGGCAGTGTGTGTGAGTATTGCTTTAACTTCCAAAAAAAAAAAAAAAAAGTTGCATATAGTGAAATTTTTTTAAAATTTCAGTGGGGCAAAGTATAATTTTAATGAAATATTTTCATAATTTTCACGAAAACGGCATCTGCCCCGCTGACTTACAAGTAGGTCGATGCCTGGGTATGTGCATGTTTTTGGAATAGCATAAAGAGGATTTGTGCAAAAATGAAAGTTAAGGGGAGAGTTTTCTACAATCTTGAAAATTAAAGAGAGATGTTTTGCATTTTACCTAATTTTTATTTTATTTTAATTAGGAAAGTACCACGTTGTTTCCGTCATCACAGGACCCAGTGGAGGTGGCCGGCACAAAATTTCACATGGTTTTGAACACTCTCCTAAATTCCTTAGCCAAATATGTCCCCATCATCACCACCTTCCCCTCCACCAATATAAATATGCATGCATGTGTTAGATATGAATATATATAGAACAACATTAGTATTCCAAGTATAAATACACAATTCTCCTAAGCAACAACACAACATATATATATATATATACACACACACACACACACTTAATCTCAATATGGGTAGAAGACTACAAGCTCTTATATTCTTTTATCTATATCTCTCTCTTCTATTGAGCTCTCTTCTTCATGTCACAGAAGGTCGGCCATGGAAGGGTTCTATTGGCGAAGAGAGAAAAAAATTTCTTGACAAGGTCTCTCTCGGCGCGGCAAAGAAGTCTGGACCAAGCCCAGGTGTTGGACACAGGTTTAAAGAGCTTTACACTCTTGATGCCGTTAAGAAGTCTGGTCCTAGTCCTGGTGAAGGACATAAAATTTCTACAGGCGATCACCAATAATTTCAGTGTCTTTTTTTCTTTTAGATTTAGTGGTGCATTGTGCGCTATGTAACCACACTTTTTCTTTTCTTTCTGAGATTGTGAAAGGTTCTTATGTGATTGGATCATTCATAAAGAAGTCCAAAGATTGAGACATGTACATGAATATATTTATATATGTTTGTGTATATATATGTATATAAATTGAGTAACAGTATATTCTAGATGAAAATTTTCCTCTCAAATATTGTGCATTTAAGATTCAGATTCATTCCGATATGTTTATACCGAGTGTATTATAAATGTATTCCTATTATTGGTGCATGAATATCAAAATGGATTTAAAGTTTGAACGACAGTTTAATTTAGGTGGTGCTTACAAAATCTTGATTTACATGCACATTGCAAACAAACCTATTTAGTGTTGAATAGATTGTAATATAATAAGCTGAATTTGGAAAGTAAGCTTGTGTTGCGTGAAAAGGTTTAAAGAAATTTCTTGATGCTAATAAAAAAATGTCAACACTTTCCAATGTAGATTTAGGAAGTAGAATGGGAGAAAAGATTAACGTACGCATGCGCGCGTGATGTGCATAAAATGACGAAAGGAATCAGCATTGAGCCCACCCTAATATATATATATTACTGTAGCTAATTTTAATCCAGTACAAAAATATATATTACTAGTATTAGTTCATGAAAGAAAATTTTTATTGGGTCTCGTCAAGACTAATGATTTTTTAAATTTAAATGTCAGATTCTCACAACCAATTTTAATATATTAATTACTTAACAAACTTGAACTATATATATATATATATAAATTATTATTATTATTATTATTATTATTATTACACCAAGACAACTTTTATGTGCCCATTTTGAGTATCCCATACGCTACATTGTTTGAAATTTTGAGTTGGAGTGACGAATTCGAGTCCTCGTCGAGCACAACTTGTATAAATAAATATATTGTAATCTTTGAATTCAAATAATTATCTAAATTATGTTATAAATTTTGTTTTTTTCGCTTAAGAAATTTTGTTATTAAATTTATGTTTAATATCAGCCTAACACATTGACAATTCCTAGGATCCGCCTTGGAAATCAGCTGCATCATTTGATAAAAAAAAAAAACTCACCTGGATCACCTCCTGTGTTTGCATCTTATACTGCTAGAGATGCCAATTTAACTCGCGTCATTCCTAATGAGACGGGTATGAGATTATACTAATCGGGTTATGAACGAATTTGAGATGTGAGAATTTAAAACCCGCCAAGTTCCAAACCCATCCCAATTAATAAGAAATATGTAAATAAATATTCTTTTATTAGGCATAATTTTTATTTTTTCTTCATTTTTTATGTTAATTTTAAATTTTAACAACATTTTTGTTATGTTCTTTTTTAAGTATTTGTCTATACTTAAATTTTTTTTTTACAAAATTTATCATAAATTAGTTCAAGTTTGCATTGTATTTTTAAAAAAATATGTATATCGAGGCACCTCGAATCTGATACGGGACGCCCCGAAGCTGGTTTGAAAAAAAAAAGAATTATTCGTGAGATGGGTTTGGGATTGGGTGCCCGGTCCTGAACCTACCCCGTTGTCATCTCTATATACCGCTACGCAACACAATATATCGTTTATGTAATACAATACATCGTTTACGAATTAGCGATGTAAAGTTGTTGAATAAGCAATCTAGGATAGTTGTTGCACAAGTAATGTAAAATTATTATGTGAAAGATATAAAATTATTGCGTTGAGACATAACATTACGTGATACAGTAAAAAAATCCAGATTCACGACAAAACATGATTCCAAAAATAAATGATACATACCAAACAAGAAATAAAAAAATAATAATAATACCAAGGATGAAGCTGAAATTTGAGACCACAACTATATTACTGCTGATTTGCCGACACATAATGGATTGGCTTAAATAAATGAATTTGTCTGATTGACAAAATGTTTTGGTCGAATGAGAGCGTGCCAGGAATCTCCTGATTTTAATTTGAGACTAACAATAACTAGGATACTTAACATATATATACTGAAAATACAACTAAGATAAGCTAACCAGACTAGGGCTATATGAAGTGAAATGAACTAGGTAGGCTAATAATTGCTGAAACTGAAAGGATCATACCGAAATTGTAGTGTTACATCAGCAATAAATTGCAGTGTCTATCCAATGTAAAAGTATAAGATAGTTGTGATTTGACGCTGCGTGAGAGGGATTCAATCTACATCTTTCTTTATTTATAGTTGGCTAGACTTGCCACTTACTCTTTCAACTCATTCTCACGATTCCATGTATTAGTGAACAACTCTCAAAATGCATGGTTAGTTGACCCCACTTAACTAGAATTCTTAGCCTTTGATCTTTAACTAGATTCCATCTTCCTAAAACTCCTTCACGTCTCTTGTCTTTATAAATTCGCGAAATCTTTCTTTTGAATTTCGCTAAATTTTAATTATGTCATACAAATTTAGTCACGTTGCAGTTTTGTATAATTTTAATATTTATCGATTCAATTTTAATAAAAAATTTGAATTTAATTATATAATTAATGTCGTAAAGTTCAGAAGAAAAGTTTGATTGGATGTAAACAATTCTTATCTAAATAAATTTTGGTATACTCTTTGTTGCCACTTGTGATGCTCTTCGTTGGTGCATTTTCGCTTGTGGGGTAGGGTGTAAAGAGAATTAATAGCATGTTTGTAGCTAAAAACAAAAAAACAAATTAGATTAGGCGAAAAGGAAATTTGCCAAACTAACAAGAATGTCAAAATGAATCTTTTGCCAATATATATGACGGTGGACCATTTCTGACTAGCTTTTATAAATGATGAGACCCCACAATTGCATGTCTGCTTTTCTCACGTTCATTCCTCCTGGGAATATCTTTTTAACAGTCAAACAGGAAAATCCTAACCTCCCTGAACGGCCACGCAAATTCAGACATTGATATATATATATATATATATATATATATATATATATATATATATATATATACAGTCACAGACATATATATCAATCCAATTGCAGAAAAGATGGACTTTAAAGAACTAAAGTCCATCTTTTCTGCATTTGGATCGGTGATTTGTGATATATGTCTGTGTCTATATATATATATATCATGTCAAGTAAATTTTAGTACGTATACAATTATTCAAATTCAATTATGTTAACATTATTTGTAAATTAACATTTTTATTATAACTCTTTATATGGTGACAATTAGCTTTCAATAAAGATAAAAGCTTATTTTTGAGCCAAAAAAAAATAATAGGCCAACTAGTTTTCAAATAAATGCTTAAAAGAGTACTATACATTCCATCTCAGTTTGCTTAGTGATTTGGGATTTTTCTTACATCAACACATTCCAATACTTATTTGATGTGAAATTGGTGTTTAATCCATTTTTTAGTATTTAGTCGGGGGCATGTATGATAATACGATACGATGACAATCCTGCAATTGTCATGCATCAAGAAAGAAATTCAAAATCAACACAGAGTTTTCGGAGCCGAAAATTGTGACAGTTAAATTTTATTAAAATAATTTTTCATGATGATATATAGCAAAATATTTTCTAAGGTACATTGCTAAGGGGACAAGTTAGCTCATTTTTTTCCAAAGTATAACTTGAATTAATTAGTTAATTACTGAACATCTGTCATTCAAGATTTTTGCTCACCGTTAGAACTCCTTCACGTAAACTCACTCCTTTTCATATATGTATATTTGTATCTATTTAAGCTTTGGAATCAGGATTCTCTCTTTTGTCATTTTCGGTCATGTGTGTAATGCAACAATTTTAAATATATATTATATTGTATTCTAGCTGTATTTTAGTTGTATTTATTGCACATCTGACCGTGTTTAAATACGTATCTAATACTGTCACGACAACTCTAAAAAAATATTCATGCTTCCTAAGTAGGTATTAAAATAAAAGATTATAATTTTAATATTGAAAAAAACTTAGATGAGCAAAAGAAAGATAAATTAATGGATGGTTTCCATCAAAATCAAACTTGTAGTTTTCAATGGCAAATATGAGGAATGAGTTAATATTTCGTTGCGTGGAAATCAAGCTAAAAAGGTAGTGGAAGTCGATCAAACACATGCACAATATGATTACTTTCTTTTTCGAACCGAACACTTTGAAACCTTTACATAAGATCCAAGTCAACTAACATTCCACTGCATTTTCTTACCAAAAATAAAATAAAATCACACTATTGACAAATTCAAGTATTCAAAAGATTATGGTGATGGAAACTTAAAGGTAATTTACGTGGCATGATGATGATGGAAAGCTTAACTCATTGACTTAGGTCTAGTTAAATAAATTGCATCATTTAGGCATCACTAGAATTCTTGAATTTAATTGAATCATGTTATAAGGATATAATAGTCATTGAAATAGATTGGATTGCTTTTTTTGCTAAGTAATTTATTTCAAGGGCTTTACAGACGTCTATAATATAAGGTAAGCAAGTGTTGAAAAGGTAAAATGGTCTATATATAGACGTCTATGACTCATTGTTTTTTTATGAAAAGTAAGCCGAACACGCCTTAAAGTGCTCTAACGGACACATTTACGAATAGAAGATCTCTTGCTCATTTTAGTAACTCTTGCATCGTGTTTTCAAATCTTTTGAAAAATTCATCTTTCTTTACTTTCGGTTTGTTCAACTGTTCATAACTCATTCACTTGCTTAGCTTTTTTATTGTAAACAAGTTAATCAAAAGATTTTAATAATTTGTCAAAGACTCAATTCACCCTCCCCTCTTGGATCATTGTTTGAACAATAATTTATAATGTTGAAATTAAAAAAATAATAATAATAATGAAATTCACCATTGTTTCTTCCATGTGGTGAAACTACACCCCATGGAAGAGGGAAAAAAAAAACGATGAGAATTCTGGTCCCATTTTTAGGGCTATATAGCCATAAAAAAAGTATACATTATTGAGTTTAAAAATCAATCATCTCACCGAGGCATTTCCCAAATCTGTGGTAGAAATACATGTTGAACCTAGAAAAAGTAATTTTTTTGCGTAACCCCTAAGAAAATGTTGGCTCAAAGGTCACATCTCGAAGCAAGAACATTGTAGCTCGAGTAACATTGGGTGTTAATCCTTGTTTTATGGAAGGTCAACAGCCTTGATAATCCCAACGGCATAGAATTTAGTGTGACTGTGGTCCCAACTAGACACCACCACATCTGCCATTTTCAAGGGAAAAAATTAATTATGCAAGTTGATGACTATTAAATCCACTACATTCAATGCGTTTTCTCCTTAAATTATGACCTACTTGACTTCCACAGAAAGAATAAAAAAATAACTGGCAATTTGTTAAAACCCTAATATATTTTTTTTCCGAAGCAAAAAAAAAACAACACTATATGAGCTAACACTGTTAAAAACAACACTATATAAGGAAGCTTGCTTAGCCACTTAGGTATACTTCACCTTCAAGCTTAATTCCTGCACACACACATATAAACTTGTACCATTTCTTTGCACATTAATTGTTACCATGAACATGTCTTTAGGACTCAAGCTTCATTATTTCTTAGCTCTTTTGCTTATATTAAGCTTTATTTTCATAGCCATGGAAGGCCGGATTTTGGAAGGTCTGAATCTGGATGCCTCTGATGGAGGAGGAGGGATGGAAGGTTTCTTCATCAACAGATTGTCTTTTGAGGCGGTTAAGCATTCCGGCCCGAGCCCCGGAGGTAGAGGTCACAAGCAGCCTGCCGGGGGCATGCACTAGTGTTCCCAAATGTATATATATACACGATTAAGTTCCTTGATACTGCGCATTTTTCATAAATATTCAAGTGATGTTACATACCCTTTTCTATTTTCATGTTTTATTTTATTTTATTTTAATAATGTTTCCTAAATAATTGGGATGAGTAGCTATTTCTTGAACTGAAATAATGTTATGAGCCTTTAAAACTCGGAGGTGACATTCATGCATTGATGAATTATTCACTATAAACTTGAAAATACCAGTGCCAATCATACATTTGATGTATGGATATTTGATGTATTAGGGCCCGTACAACAAAAAGGGCCAAGGACAGAGACCAAGATCAAGATATACATCTATTAGAAAGCCCCAAAGGCCCCTACCCAAAAAGCAAAGCTGGCCCATTTAAGGGCCACCAATTTGAAAATAAAAGACATTGTAATGCTCTGCTTTGTCTAGCATGGCTGTTTTTTCTTGGCTAGGCCTCTCTTCTTGTTGGGCTTTGGTATTTGCTTGGGCTTAGCCCTTGTTTTTTGTACATCTTTCTTTCTTTTTCTATACACTTACTCTTTTTACCCAAAAATAAATAAATAAAAATAAAAATCTAGAATTATTTTGGCGCAAATGGGTCCTGTTTGGGAGAGCTTCCTAATATCAAAAGGACTTCATTGATAAAGCCATCGTAAAATGAATTTTGTGAGAATGAATTTTGGAAAAAAAAAGACGTTTGACTAGTGCCTTTTTTAAATATACTTTAATTTTTAAATTATTTTTTTTTGACAATATTATCCCTTATACTTAATAACGATTACAACCCTTAGAAAGTGCAAAGTTGACAATGGAGGTGGAGATCGTGGTATTGGAAGGAAGCGGTGGTGGCGGCGGTACTGGTAGAGGTAGTGGTGGTGGAGGTTGCAGTGACGATGGTGGTAATGGTGGTGGTGGTGGCAGTGGTGATAGTGGAAGGAGGTGATAACGATGGCAGTGGTAGTGGTAGTGGTGGTGGTGGTAGTGGTAGCTGTGACAGTGATGGCGGTAGTGGAAAGCAGCGATGGTGATGGTGATGAGGGAGGTAGTGGTGGCGGTGGCAGTAGAGGTGGAGGTGGAGGTTGTGGTGGTGGTGGAGGTCATGGTTGTGGTGGAAGGTAGCGGCAGTGGTGGTGGTAGAGGAACGAGGGATTAAAAGAAAATATAGCACAATCTTATTAATATATAAAAAGTACATGGACAAATTAATAAAATAACAAATTTACTTCAAAAGAAAATTTGGCTTCCTAAAAGGTTCTAAAACTAACATTTTTTTATTTTTCTGGAATAAGCTTCTTGACCACTGGTTTCTTCGAAAAAGCCTTTACATATATATGTAACCAAATGTCACATTTTTTTTAACAGGACTTTTGGTGCATGGGAGGACTTTTTAAAGCCTCAGGAAGCTCCCCCAAACAGGCACTCACTATCTCCATAGAAAAGTGTTTTCAAAATAAATTCATATAACTATATATAAATATATAATTTTGTAATTCACAACCAAAAGCTTTGGTTCAGAGAAAGCATCATTAGATTTTATAACAGAAATTGACCTTAGTAAGGAGGTATCATTGAAATCATACCAATTAATTCCTTAGTCTCATTAGTAGGTATCTTTTGAAAAAGATAATAAATAAATAAATTTTAAAAAAACAACCCTTATTCTTAGTAGGGCTTCAAATGAATCGAGTAGAGCTTGAGTTTGTTTGACCTCTACTCATTCATTTGTGGGCTCAGCTCGAGATCATGACAAGTTCGGGCTCGACTCATCAATATTTTGAAATGTTGAGGCTCAACTTGTTTAACAAGAAAATTCATTCCAACTCAATTTGAGCTTATGTTCAAGATCATTTTAGCTTGTTTATGCACTTATACAATTCTATATTCATGTACATGTTCATAAGCGTATGTTCATTAACCTATATAAGCCTATGTTTATAAATGTGTTCATAAGCCCTATACGAGCCTATGTTCATAAACATATATGAGCCAAGACAAGCTTATGTTCACGAGCCTACACAAGTCAAACTCAATATTGTTTAGAATCGGCTCATTTACTAAACGAGTCTAGAAATTGACTTCGAGCTTGGCTCATTTGCTTACGAACAAGCTCGAGTCAAGCTCAAGTTGTTCATGAACAACTCGATTCATTTGTAACCCTAATCCTTGTTTTGGTACCTTTTCAACAAAGGAGAGGCTGGATATGGAAGTCAAGCAATTGATGTAAAACTTATTGTCAAAGTATATGTACCCCATTTCAATTGTCAAGTTCAAAAATTAGGATCTTATCATGCGCATAACACCATGCAGTGCATATGAGAGGATCCAAGTTTAAAGTTCAAGCGGGCATGTAGACGCCTTTTTTTATGCAATTTTGATCGTTGGAGTTTGTGTTTAATTAAAATTCACATTCCGCACTAGGACGGATCCTTGTAGGATAAGACTATTGGAACGGGTTATCGTCCTCAATGATTGGAAAAAATAACCGATTTAAGTGCTAATTCGAAATTAATTCTTAAATGATTCAAGAAAGACTTTGATATTGTTCAGAACTAAATTGAACTAAAAATAGAAAAAAAAAAGAAAGTAAACTAAAGTAATGAATTCGAATGAGAAATGTTCAAGGGATATTGCATCACCATAATCTCCTCACTATTGGCCAATTGACATTAAAATTGGGGAACTTCAATTCAAACACACATCACTGGATGGCTATAAGCTCAACAATGAAATTAGAAACATACATTCCAATTAAGATAAATGTAACTAATGAGCACCGAATGTTTTACAATTAGATCTCCTTACCTTGGTGGTACCCTCATTAGTTACCTGTAAAATATCTCATGCTTCTTTCAAAGTGAAACATGCAAAAATTTTAGCAAATTCAGAAGGAATAACAGAATTAAATATAATATATAAACCTTTGTTGTTATTATTAGCATCTTCATGCTCAGCATTAGACCATGTTGCTTTATCCTTTTCTACAGTCACAGCAGCGTCACCATCACCAGTGGTAGTGATAGGAATTTTATAGTCATTCTCTACAGCCATCCAAACTCTCTCTCCTTGAGATTTTAAAAAGGTTTTCATGCGAGACTAGTATAATTTGAACCATCAAACAAAGAAGTTCGCTGAATCGATCCACCCTCTTTCATACTATATTCCATGACGATTTTTAAAAACAAAAATAATTTTTGATTTTAAAAATACTTCGCAAGGAACTACTCACAAATTAGAGAACACTACTCTGATACCAATTGTGAGTTACGCGGTGCAGAAGTGGTTGCGAAAAGTACTTTAAAACCTAGAGGATGGTGAATAGGATCACTTGCTCGTTTGCTTAATTTTTAATTAATTCAATTTTAAGTCCAATTAAAATTCTAAACAATCCCATAAGCAAGTAAATAAATAAAGTGTAAGTAAAGAAAATAATGCACCGGATATACGTGGAAACCCAAGGCGGAAAAAACCACGGAGGAAGGCAGCAAGCCTCAGGAAACAAATCCACTATGATGAAGCAAAGTACAGCAGACTCTGTCTCAGACTCATACCCCTCTTCACTCTGTCAAGAATCTGATGCGGAACACCTCAAGCTTATGATTGTGACAACACGTCCAACTGCTGCACACTTTCGGCTAACGTCACGATCCTTAAAGAAAAGTTGCTGAAAAAATAAAAATACTCAGCAAGTATTTCGTTTCCTTCGTAGTGCGATCTGGTCACCTTTCTTCCTCAACAAGCAAGTAAGCGAAGAACCATCAATCCAATGTTCTGATCAGCAAATAAATTTGATGCAGTCTCTGTGCAGCCGATCAATAGGAGAACACTATCCTAAATATCACTCGTGAAGTATAGATATGTGCTCTCAAAAATATATAGCCCTAATTATACTTGTATATACTTTCTCTTTCTAAAAATATGTTTCAGGAATATGGTACTTGCTTATTTTGTAGAAAAAATATAAATACATATATATAGGTAAGGAAGTTCTAATTCTACTTGAAAAAAAAGTTGAATACCAAAATAGAACTCTCCTAGAAGTTTCAAACCTAATAGGAATCAGGATTTTCGTCAAATTTTGTTTCCTATTTGGAACAGGATAAGTGGGATCGGTGCCAAATAAATAGGACCAGTGGGACTTTGTAAAAACCTATAGAAACCAAACTACGGAGACAAGTTGGACCGGTCCTAAATATTGGGGATCGGTCCTACTTTGAAAAACTCTAAATTTTTCATTTAAACTCTAATTTTTCAAAATAGACTCGGAAATAAAAAGTGCAGAATGTCCTCACCATACGTACCTGTACTATATGGTATTTTTACAATTTAATAGCTTCCATGCACTTGAGTATCAGCTCGAAGATGTCGACGATCGATTACGTAAAATAATACAAAAATTACAACTCGATCAATCAGATTTTGATCACCGAAATATGTCAATTACAAATATATATGTCACAAGAGTTTGGATGGCCATGAAAATTGAAGAATTCACCTTAAAGATGGAGATCCAATCATCTAGGAAAAGTTAGACACCTCTTCTAGGGATGTTGTAACATTCTTTCTCTCTCTTTTATTGATCCATTTGTATTGATATTGGGTGCATGATTAGATATAGTAATTCATAGTTGTACTTAAATTATTGTGCTCAATTCTATAAATACAACATCAATTGAATTTCAATCTTGTCATATATGCAATGAATTGTGGTTGTTCTTTATTTTTTTAGTTGTTCTTGTAATTCAATTGAAAAGAATCATGTAATTAGAGTTTGAATTGAACATTCTAATTGGGGCTTTGATAATTCATGCCAATGAGAGATGATTTGTGCTACAATTTAGTTTAGATTAGTGTAGGTAGACAAGTCATGCCATTTACAGATGAATTACACTTAGCTTAATTGGAATGTATGTTTTCAATTTCATTGTTTGAACTTGTAGCCATCCAATGATATGTTCTTGAATTGAAATTCTCTAATTTTAATGTCAATTGTCTAATAGTGAGGAGATTGTGGTGAAACAATATCTCTAGAACCATTTTTCATTCGAATTCATTACTTTAGTTTATTTGTTTTTATATTTTTAGTCCAATTTAGTTCTAAACAACATCAAAGTCTTTCTTAAATTATTTGGGAATTAATTTGGAATTAGCACTTAAATCGATCATTTTTTCCAATCCTTGAAGACGATAACCCGTTCCAATAAGCCTTATCCTACAAGGATCCGTCCAATTGCGAAACGTGGATTTTAATTGAACAATTAATCCGAATGATTAGTAACTTATCTTTAGAGGGCATGAGTTGTCTACCTACACTAATTAACACTAATCTAAACTAAATTGCAACACAAATCATCTCTCCTTGACATGAATTATCAAAGCCCCAATTAGAATGTTTAATTCAAACCCTAACTACATGATTTTCTTCCAATTGAACTACAAGAACAACTAGAAAATGGAGAACAACCACAATTAATTGCATCTATGACAAGATTAGCATTAAATTGAGATTGTATTTGTAGAATTGAGTACAATAATTAAAGGACAACTATGAATTACTAGATCTAATTACGCAATTTAACTTGAATGCAAAACTCCCAATTTCAATACAAAGAAATTAATAGAAGAGAGAGAAAGAGTGTTACAATATCCCTAGAAGAGGTGTCTAGCCTTCCATAGATGATTGGAGATACATTTTTAAGAGGTTTCCTTCACTTTCCATCACTTTCTCCTCCTCCAAACAGCTCCAAAACGTCTAAGTTGCCCCAAGGAGAACCCCAATTCAAAAAATAAGTGTCGAGTCCGCCAAATGAAGAGAGTGAGTGTAGAGAAGAGAGATATGTGGTGAGATAAAGAGGTGCAGAGTACTATACTGTGTAGGTGCACTGTGTATATATGTATCTATCTCTATGGTTCATCTTCTTCGATATTGACAGTGGAATCTCCTCTCCATAGACGTAGACCGTGTTCGATCGAATCATGTAAAATGTTGTCTCTCTTTTGGTGGTGTTTGTGTTTTTTTTTTTGGATATGTTGTGTGCTTTGGGTAAGTCAAACAGGAAGGGGATTAATTTCCCAGGACTTTATTTATTTTGGTTGGAACATAAGCATAGGGAGCTTGGAAGGCAATGGGGGCTACAGAGGTTGCAGGGTAAAAAGTGAATTGTTGGGTCTAATGGGTGATAAGGTTGATTTAGCTGGAGATGTTGACCTGAGAACTTGTTTCGGAGGTTGGTGTGAAATGCACAGTAGGCATCATTAGGAGTGAGAGACTGTTGTAATCTAAAGTTCAACAAAAGGGGAACAACTCTAATTTTGGCTCATTAATTACATGAGCATGAATGCATTACCATTATTTCATAGAAAAGTCATATATATATATAGGTCTAGTGGGTGATAAGGTTGATTTAGCTAGAGATGTTGACCTGAGAACTTGTTTCGGAGGTTGGTGTGAAATGCACAGTAGGCATCATTAGGAGTGAGAGAGTACGTACTGTTGTAGACTAAAGTTCAACAAAAGGGGAACACCTCTAATTTTGGCTCATTAATTACATGAGCATGAATGCATTACCACTATTTCATAGAAAAGTCATATATATATATATATACTAGGGTATGCCCGTGTCTACGGCACTATCGTGCACTCGCAATCGTGACCGTTAGATGAAGTGATTTTAGACCATAGATAGCAAAAGACATTTTGAACCGCAGGATTACTTTTTTAACAACTCTGTACCGTTGGATCACCGTTTTTGGCCTTATTAGACCAAGCTTAAATGTAATATAGATATAGATAGGTCTAATGGGTGATAAGGTTGATTTAGCTGGAGATGTTGACCTGAGAACTTGTTTCAGAGGTTGGTGTGAAATGCACGGTAGGCATCATTAGGAGTGAGAGACTGTTGTAGTCTAAAGTTCAACAAAAGGGGAACACCTCTAATTTTGGCTCATTAATTACATGAGTATGAATGCATTACCATTATTTAGTAGAAAAGTCATATATATATATATATAAAAGATCCACAAGTGATAAGATTTTAGAGAATTACATTGCAAAAGCCTTCTACCAAGAAGACAATACAGCATAATAAACTGGAAGATGTAAGCAGGTTTCATTTCGTTATCTTTCTAGAGAATGTCTTCCAAGATGAAAGCTATGAAGGGAGAGTTGCTATCGAAGGCCGGTAGGGATGTAATGATAAATCTGTTCTTGCTGCTCTTCCATCTTATTCTTTTTTCAGAATAAAAAATTACATTTCAGTTTTTCTATATCTTTTACTAGATCCTTCACCAAATCCACTAATCAAAATAAAGCCTTTAATTCGTTCCCAAAATTTTGTTCCCTAATTCTTCGATACATTTAATTTTGACCAATTGCTCCTTGTATCGTATTTTATTTATATATATATATTGTAGCATCTGGACCTGGTCATATAAGATTATTGTGAATATAGCATGAGTGGGCCATCATCAACCATGGATACAGAATTTTCTTCTGAAAAAAGAAACAACAGTTGGCAGCTCCATTTAAAACTATTTAGTGAGATATCGGTTAATTTAAATTCCACAACGTGGGAGTAATTTAAAATAAGAGAATCTACATTATACAGAACATGTTCATAAACTACACTAAGCAACCACAGAACCACGTATTCTGTTGTTGAACTCTCTCTCTCTCATAAACTAATTTGGCGTGTTCTCTCTCTCTCTCTCTCTCTCTCTCTCTCTCTCTCTCTCTCTATATATATATATATATATTAAAATACCGCAGTTTCATGTCCTCTCTTTCTGTCAAAAAAAAACAAAAAGTCCTCTCTTTCAATATCTTGAGAAAAGATTTGTTGAGTGGAGTTGAATTTTATTGACAGATTTACAATCACATTTTCAATACAATTTGTTACATGTCGTTTAATGTAAGATTTTCCTTAAACTTGTCATTTAACTATAATTTAAGTAATAATACTCTTTTATCTAATTCTACTGTTCAACTAGCAAACGTCAACATTAGGACAATAACTTTTTTCATTTTTTTTTTTCATTTACTTACCAAAAATATAACTTTTTTCATTAATGACATCAAGCATTGATATTCATAGGCTCATTTATATGCAACCCCAACCGCACACACAAAATATATATATATAGGTGTGATTTCTCTACGGAAAGACAATACTATGTATGTGCAAATGAAGGATGAAACACACCATAGGACTTAGCAACTGAGATTATTCCTCTTGTTATTTAGTGATATTTCTGTGGTATTTCCGTTAATTTTCAAGCAAAAAAATAAAAACGTTTAGGTCTCACCAAGAGAATAGTAGAGGTACGTTAGTTATATATATATATATATATATATATATATATATCTAGAAAGAGATGGAGAGAGGGGTGAATATCTCTGACCTTTTCAAAGTTTGTCTTATTATCATCGGTTGGTTGACTGATACATTTTGCAGAACTAGTCCGACCTTCAATAACTTATCCAGTGTGACCAAAAATGAAAGGGAAATAAATAAAATATTAAAAAAATGAAAGACTAACCTGTTTTGTTTTGCTTCCCTTTCATGGGAAGCAAAGAAGGTAAAGAAAGGCTCACCATTCCTACTTTTTACTTCTATTTTGGTGCCGATCATGAAATGTCAGCCAACCTAATAGTTGGTAAAGTGACATAATCACGACGTCCAATGGTTCACCAACCTCACCTGCATGGCTCCTCACCTTCTATCTTTTATATCCATTATTTACCATCTCTTTTTTATATATGTATGTATATGTATACAACTAATTCAACGGTCAATGAATGGATCTTACCCACTATTAATTGACATATACTCCTATATACCAAACAAATCGAAAGCAACGGTCATGATAATCAAACTAATTGATAATCTGGTTCTATACGGTGATAGTGGTTCAATTAAGACGAATTGGGTGGTCTTGGGTTCGCTCAAAACTGTTTCAAACTGAGACCAAGCACAACCAAACTAATCCTTACCTAAACCAATTTGACAAACGAGTTCTTTACGGTGACAATGGTTCAGTTAAGACGAATTGGGTGGTTTGGGGTCAGCTTGAAATTGTTTCAAATTGAGACCGAGCACAACCAAACCAATCCAATCCTACCTGAACCAATTTGATAATTTAGTTCTATACTGTGATAATGGTCCAGTTAAGATCAATTGGGTAGTTTGGGGTCAATCCGAAATTACTTCAGACGGAGACCAAGCACAACCAAACTAATTCTACCTAAAACAATTTGACAATCTGTTTTTATATGGTGATAGTAGTTCACTTATTGCTTCTCATCTATCACACGTCCTATATCTAAGAGTGGTTAGAATATATAAAATCATTTATGATAAAACTCAAAATTATAAAATAAAATGGGTGCAGCTAATTTGAACAAATCCAAACCTTGACCCGATCATACATGTGAAGCATAAAAAAATTCTTTTCTGGTCGTAGTCTCGTAGAAGGCTACATTTGGGCAAATTACACTTGCCTCTTCTCTAAATTAGTTTTATTACAATTATCTCTTCTCTAATTTGACATATTACACTTACCCTCTCTAGTAAAAAATTTTAATAGTTGTTAATAAAAAATATAAAATTACCCTTATATCATTTACACTTATATCATCTTTAAATTGGCTTATTACACTCACCACTCCTGTGTTTTGAATTATTATACTTATCCCTCTCTAATATGGACGTTTGTAACAAATATTCCATTATCATCAGCAACACTAACTGTCAGAGATGGTTAATGCTGGCGTGACCAAGTTTGAAGATTTATATGATGAAAATGTGAAATTATAATTATGCTCTTATTATTATATAAATAATTTTAACTAAAAACTATTTTGTCACAATTACAATATACGTAGTCTTGCACATATTTTCATAAATCCTAAAAGCTGAAACGTTTCAAATGATCAAAACTCATTCCATTTTATTCGAAGTGTCTGTCAAACACTTAGAACAAATATACACTCTAAAATCTATTAGTTTTCGTCATTCATCATTATGATATCATTATCTGCATCGATAATTCATATAATTAAAAGCAAACAAGGACTAAAACTAAAGGATATATTGATGGATATATAGATATAAAATTGACAATAGATTTAAAGAGAAAAAGAGAAGATGAAAGGAGAATATGTAGAAGAAAATTATTCATTTATTTTCTTTAGTTGGGATTAGATTTGTCTTTTTGCCCAAACAACATAAGACAAAAGCTTTCCTATAAATATTTGAAGAGTATTTTTGTCATATAAAATTTTAAATTTAACCATGCCAACATTGACCATCGTTAAAAATTAGTGTTACTGATGATAAGGGGATATTTGTTACAAACATTCAAATTAGAGGAGGTAAGTGTAATATTCTAAAATACAAGAATGGTGAGTGTAATAAATCAATCTAGAAGGGAGATAAATGTAAATGACATAAGAATAATTTTATATTTTTTTGTTAATAATTGTAAATATTTGTTACTAGGAGAGAATACGTATAATATGTCAAATTAAAGAAGGAATAACTGTAATAAAGTCAAACGTAAGAAGGAGGTAAATGTAATTTTTTTTATAATAATTAGTACAGTGAAACCCACTGCTTCAAAAAGCAAATTTATTTGTTAACTGAGATGATAACACTACCATATAATGTGACAAGAATACATAAAAATGTTGGGTAGACAAGACAGCGCAGTAATAATAAAAAAAGATTTTATATATAAAGAAATGCTCTCACCTACCTCCATTGCTGAGGTGTCTAGTGTTCAGCTGCCCAATAGCCATTGTCAGTGCCTTTCTTTTTCATATATGTCTCCTCTATGTGTGTGTATATATATATATATATATATATATATGTATATCGCTCTATTCCTCAGATTCCACCCAATTCATCATCCTCTTATCTAAATCAATTCTCAATTCTCTCTCCCTCTCTCTCTCTCTCTCTGTGGTGAAATGGGTAGCTTGGAAACAGAGAGAACAACAACAGGATGGGCAGCAAGAGACCCATCTGGGGTTCTCTCTCCCTATTCCTACACTCTCAGGTAATCTGCAATTAACCCTCTTTAACTCTCTCTTTTGTCTCTCAATTCTTTCTCTCTCTAAAAATTTGTGCATGTATATATATCTGTCTCAGGAACACAGGCCCAGAAGATGTTTTCATCAAGGTCATTTGCTGTGGAATTTGCCACAGTGATATTCATCAAATCAAAAATGATCTTGGCATGTCCAATTACCCCATGGTTCCTGGGTATATCACTCTCTCTCTTTCTATATATATATATATATATATATATATATATAATACACAATATATGTGAGTAACAGATATATATTTGCGTGTATGTACTATGATACATTAATTGTGGTCAACTGATACTCTTTTAATAGTTAGAGAGTAACATTTACTCCTTTTTTATGTTTGTTTTCAAAGTCATGAAGTGGTTGGTGAGGTGGTTGAGGTAGGATCGGATGTGACCAAGTTCAGAGTAGGGGATTGCGTCGGGGTTGGCGTCATCGTCGGATGCTGCAAAAACTGCCGACAATGCAAATCGGACGTCGAGCAATACTGCAACAAGAAGATCTGGTCCTACAACGATGTCTACACCGATGGCAAGCCCACCCAAGGTGGATTCGCTGGTTCCATGGTCGTTGATCAAAAGTAATCAAACGCACCCCACAATCATACACCCACGATACACCGGATCACACTTTTCTTTTTCATTTAATTAGGAATACGAATGTATTTTTATTGCCTCAAACGTGCGCATTATTTGTACTTATATTTTTATTTTAAATTCTTTTTTTATTATATTTAATACAAGAATTTTGTGCATTACAAATACACGTGGACGACCTTGATCATTTCACACTTTACCGTGTAAAGTGATCACAACCGTCCAATAAAAAGAATCCTTACTCTTAATACAATTCAAAATTATTTTCTAATTAAATTAGTATTGTTCAATGTTTGAAGAATAATATTTTGTGCAAATATAACTGGAAAAATGAAAATAGAAAATCAAAAATTCTTTTAGTTTAGAATTTTTTTGAAAGCTGATATATATATATATATATATAGATATATATATAGATATAGATGTTCACTTGCTTTCCTTTGCGCAAGAAAATGTATGCACACATCAGTCTTGCCATTAGATTCCACTGAATTGAATAGGTATTTTGTGTGTGTGTGTGTGTATATGTGAGAGAACTATTTTTTTTTATAGTTTTTATAAAATTATTTTTATTTAAAAATTATTTTCAAAAAACTGAACTAAAAAGGATCCAATTTCACTGAAAACTCTGTAAATATGTAAGTAAGAGAGATTCAAATAAAAGGCTTGGCATATCAAGTCGGAATAATATATATATATATTTGTTAAATTAATATGCAAAACGACTGAATTTGTTACTATAAATTTTACTTTTCTGGTAGGTTTGTGGTGAAAATACCAGATGGGATGGCGGCAGAACAGGCGGCGCCGCTACTATGCGCGGGGGTGACAGTGTACAGCCCACTGACACATTTTGGGCTGAAACAGATTAGTGGACTGAGAGGAGGGATATTGGGGCTTGGAGGAGTTGGACACATGGGGGTGAAGATAGCAAAGGCCATGGGACATCACGTGACTGTCATAAGCTCTTCCGATAAGAAGAGAGAGGAGGCTATGGACCACCTTGGAGCTGACGATTACCTGGTCAGCTCGGACGCGACTCAGATGCAAGAGGCTGCTGACTCACTTGATTACATCATTGACACAGTACCTGTGTTCCACCCTCTTGAGCCATACCTTTCTTTGTTGAAGCTTGATGGGAAGTTGATTTTAATGGGTGTTATCAATACCCCTCTTCAATTTGTCTCCCCCATGGTCATGCTTGGTGAGTAATTAATAATCTCTATCTGTGTGTCTATATATATATATATATATATATATGATTCTTTTTAGACTCTGCAATGGCAGTATTCTCTTGCAATGAGTTGGTCTTTTCTTTTATTTTATTTTATTTTATTTTATTTTTTAGTTTTGTCTTAGTGTGCTATATCACATGAACTTGGATACGTGTCAGAGTGAGGATATTTTAAAAAAATATCAATTTTTATAAAGAAAAATGACTTATTGACACTGTTAAATATTCATATTAATTATTTTTTTTAAAGTAAAATAATTTTTTTTATGTAAAATAGTGTTGAATATTGGATTTTTTTTATATAGGTAATATGGGTTTCTTTTTGTTTTCTCTTTGTAAAATGTACAAGGAAAAAAAAAAGATTTAGAGAATGTTTGGTTTACTTTTCTCATAATAATTTTTAAGAACCGAAAATCAGAAAATAATTCCAAAAATCTGTTTGATGACCGTTTCTAACAATTATTTTCTTCGCTTTTAGACAAGTGTCATTTCTTTTTCTTTGAAAGTAGTTTTTTCTTGTGTTTTGTTTGTCTCTCCTCTTAAGTATTTAAATAAACAATTGACAGATGAATATTTTTTATTAAGCTATTAAGTCTTCTTTTAGTTCAACGCCTCTTCAATTTTAATTAAGTAACAGTAAAGTTCGATTTGAGAATCTTGTTTGTGACAAAAAGTACTTTGATATCTGATATTGTCGACAATAATTTCTTCTAAAAATCTAAGTTATTAAATATTTAAATCCTTCGTATAGTCTCAGCCAATCAGAAGATGACACACAACCTTGCTGGTTTGTATACACATGCCAATATAATAGTGGTGACAACTGTTGAGTGGGTTGAACAGCACAGGCGTACATAGAAAGAATCCTTTACTTTCATGTCTTTTCACAATGTTTTGTCAAAACTCGGAGCACTGTACTTTTTCTGATGGAACGAATATTTTATGGTGACCTTTTCCAGGACCAGCGCACTTATTTCATGATGACATATATACAAATGCATGTATATGAATAATGAATATCACACCTACTTGTCTGATCGAAAAAGTTGAATGCATTGTTGGATAAGATCAAAACTTTAATCTTCTCCGATCCATTCAAATGATAAGAAATCTTGTAATAGCTCTATTAGGTTTAGATAGCATTGATATATATATATATATATATATATATATGAGAAACAATGACTATATGTGTACTACAACTTTGTTGTATCTGATGATGGGGTGCTCCATATTCTTGTGCATATGTATATGTTATGAAGGAAGGAAAGCAATCACAGGAAGCTTCATAGGGAGCATGAAGGAAACAGAGGAGATGCTAGAGTTCTGCAAAGAAAAGGGTCTCACTTCCACAATTGAAGTGGTGAAGATGGACTACATAAACACCGCTTTCGAGAGGTTGAAGAAGAACGATGTCCGGTACAGATTTGTCGTCGATGTCGCCGGCAGCACACTCCATCAGTGACTGTTGATCATCTAACTAAAACAAGGCCCCTACTACATATAAATACACTGAGAGAGAAAAATTCCAACTTTGATGATATTCTAAATAGGGAAATGACAAATGCGCTCATTTTTCATAAATGCACTCTTTTTCTTTGACGTTAATTATCCTTATATTCGATTCTCATGAATTAAATAAAGGATAATAATGTCATTTCACATTAAAAATAGTTGCGCATTTATAAAAAAAATTAGTGGAGTATATTTCTCAACTCAGTATAAATCATATAAAGTGAGAGAGAGGTACTCTAGTTGTTTTGAGGTGGTCTGTTCTTTGCTTGCTATAATTGTTGTGGGTAGGACTAAGAGTGATGATGTGTTATTTTCTGCTTTCATGTGAAGACAATGAAGTGGTGCTATTGATGTAAAATTTCTTAGGATAATATATCTAATAATGATTTGCGGTGGTTGTTATATATATATATCTCTCTCTATTTTATATACATTGCCATGAGTTTTGGGGGAGTACTGACAGGGAAAGATACCAAACCCTAGTTGATATGTGAAAGCAACTTTTACAATTGACTCTTTGGATGGAGGTGGGGGAGTCCATTTTTTCAAAGGTTGGTGAGCTTTGTTTAACACATTGTCTGGGTGTGTTGTAAACATTCAATCCACACGAGAACAACGATATTTAAGATTTATTTTTCGATCTATCCAAGAACAATGATGTTTAGACCTAATTTTTTGATGTATCCAGACACACTATTCATGGAATATAATTGTGAATAATGATTATTATTCAAAATTTGAAAATTTTTGTGTTGTATGAGTGAAAGTTGTGGATTCCATCACATGACGTCATATGATGGGATTCACCATTTCACTTGTATAAATTACTTTTTAAAAAATAACTGAATCAAACTTTGTATTATTGCTCTCTCATTATTCTTTAAGATTTAAAGGAGAGTGGCTTCAAACAAAGATGAAATTAGATAGTCAAGTGGTGATAAATGTTGAAAGCATTCCTCTCCATCTTAGATTTCAAGATTAGGAATAAGGTTTGCTTACCCAAGCATATATAGCTGTATATTTTAATTGAAATGTTGTAATATAAAAGAGATGTTATGTATAAGATATGATGCTTGTGGCAGTATGACATAAGATGCATGTGTTATATAACTTATATATATATATATATATATATACACTGGTGGAGCCAGTGTGTGTCCAAGAGGCATGTGCCCCTGAAATATTTTTTTTTTTTTACTATTATACACATATTTTTTGTAAATTTCAAAAATGCCTCCCCTCAATTTTTATTTTACTCTAATAAATTAGTAATGGTAAAGATTCAAAAGTTATTTGAATTTGAATTAGTAATGGCAAAGATACAGTAATAAAACATGTATATATGAATATTTGAATTTTTTTTATATTTTAATAATTCGTAACATTTCCATCCTAGGTCAAAACATAGTGAAAGTAGTATTCAAATGGAAGTTCTCGAAATTCTCTATTCAATGGATTTCATTTCATCAAAAAAATTTATGTATAGTGACAGTTATGAGACTTGAAGTGAGATGAAAGAAGAAAAATATATATATACATTCACTTGTGTGTTATACGTTGAGAAATAGTGAAAAATGGGATGTATTGTGTGTAATTATTTTTTAAAATTTGTTTTATATATTCTTTTTAAACTTGAAAATTGATAACTAATCGGCAAAAGTTGAGCATAAATTGATGATTTCGAAGTTGTCTTTACAATAAAAATAGTTTCCGAAACAAATTCTAAGTGCATAGAGCCTAGTTATTTAAATCTTAAGAAAAATGAATTTCTTTTATTTTAAGGAAAAATAATAATTTGACCAAGTTTCAAGGCCATTGACAATTGAGTTTCGACTTTTAATTTAATTCTTTTTATCACACCAGGTTTGAAAATCTGGGGCGTGACAACGTGGTATCAAAGCGTAGTTATACTTTTTCATTTCTGAAGAAAAAAAAACCTCCAAGGTTAACAATAGCTCGTTCTCTCTATTCATGATTTCACTCCAACGCCCTCTTCATGACTGTGCTACAGCTTCCTCTCTGAGTTTGCGAATGAGAGATAGAGAGAGCAAATCAACCTTCTCTAATTCTGTTTCTCTATCACCAACTTACTACAAGCTTGATTATTCTTTTTTTTTTTGCAGTAAAATACATTTATTTTTCATAGAATATAAAAATCCTAAATTGCTAGATGTAAATCTTTCTTTACATTTAATTTTTTTTTAAGTTTTGATACTTTAATTCTCTAAGGATTCTATTTCTAATTTTCTTTCAATAACATTAAATTACGTTGCTCTGTTCCATTATATTGGATTTCCGTTTCCTCGTTGATAATCATTATATCTAAAAAAGAAACAAAATTGACTAAATTCATTTATTTAGGTAAATTGAGAGTCAATACAAATCGTTTTTGTTGTGCAAATTTGTTAAACTTGTCAAATGATTTGAACACAATAGATTAAGAATATTATATTACTCATTGAAAAAATAGTGATTTTATTGTATTTTTTCATTTTTTGTTATTCTTTTACGTGAAATTTTTTTATTTGTCATTATCTTTTTTCTAGACTAAAATACACTACGCCTCCCCTATACTTGAATCCTGACTCCGCATATATATATATATATAACAGATGCATCTTATGTCATACTATTTGGATAGAGAGCGTTGAATTTGTAAATTAAATGAATCAACTCGTATGTTAACTTCCTCAACTACATGACAAGTTCTTTTCTCCTTTCCATGAAGTCTATCTACATATTATAAATTCAACCAGAAAAAAAGAAAAAGAAAAGCTAATTGGTTTTTCCGGTGCATCTTAATAATAATAATAATAATAATAATAATTTCTTAACTGTGTTTGCAAAGATCTCTATTCCTTGCCAACTCTCTTCACCCTCAGAAATTCTTTTAAGTAATCAGAGGAAGTGGTGGCGGAGAAAACCAATCTTATCACAAAGATTGGTTTTCTAGGGTTTTAGACTACCAATAATAAGTTGACATATCACTATTTGTCGATTAGTTCAAGTCACCAAAAACACCACTATCACTTACCATCGATTAGGGTGGGACAGACAGTTGGAGAGATAGGTGGTACGGGTGGCAGTGGTAGCGGAGGATGGGGTGTGGCCTCAACTAGGGTTTGTAATGGATGTTGAGTGGTGGAGATTTGAGATGGGTTCTACCCTAAGTCACATCAAGCAGGAGCGAAAGCACGATAATAGCAAAAAAAATTAATTTTTTGTGGCGCAGTGCAGAGCGAGAGCATGCTCAGAACTTGAGAGCGGCATTCCTTTAAAAGAATTATGTAACTTAGAGCATCTACCATAACATTGCCAAAGTCTTGTCTGGCGATGTAAAGTGCAAATATGTGTTTTAACGGTTTAGTTAAAAAATGGGACTCACAACTTGTTTAGCTTAATGGTTGGGGGAATTTGGCGTGGGTTTTAGCTAAGCAAAATGGATCACGTTGAATTAAAATCTCTATGTTTGAGCACATATATATATATATATATATATGTATATATATATATATATATATGTTGTGTTTCTTCACTTAAACTTATATAACTTTTATTACAAATTGAATTTTTTGATGAAACTATTTTTTTTATAAATAAAATTTCGAGAACTTCAATTTGAGTAGCACTTGGATTATGTTCTGACTTAATTTTTTTAAAAATAAGATTTATTAAAATATTATTATTTTTTATTAGTCAAATCCGGAGAAGCTGCGATGGAGAAAAAATATGAAAAATCTAATATGATGACGTGGTTAACTAAAATGATGACGTGGCTATACAAAATTTAAATTTGGAGAAGCAAATTTAGAGATGTCGTAGGAAATGCACTTAGGTTAACATTTTAAAACGGGTCTCACTCATTCTTTTAATTTTTTAATTATATATAAATTTTTAACACGTGTCAGATTTGCATTGTCGACCCACGTTACTTATACGTGGAAACTTACTTATGATATGACTTGAGACAAGTATTGTCCAAAATTATATATATCATTGTCGTTTTTGTATATACATACATTATTGTTGCCTAACAAAGAATTTCATATAATTATCCTTAACCAATCCATCACAAAGTGACTCATGTGAGATCCATAGATTTTGTGCTTTTCAATAAAGCCTATTACATAACTATTGTCTTGTTGATTTTCACAAGGAGATTATAAATGTACTCTACCTTTTTTATTAAAAAAAATTTAAATAATATAAATGTCTCTTCATATTTAATTCTCACAAGAGTAATGATACAAATGTCGGAGTTTTCGAAAGTCATTTATGTGAGTAGGGTGGTAGGTTCACTCCACTCACAAAACACAAGTTCAGAAGCAGTTGTTATCCTTCTCATAAATTGAATTGAGGGCAATTATGTCATTTTATGTAGTGACAACTGTTCATTACATTTCTTGGATTTCAAAATTAGGGAAGAAGGTTTGATTGCTACTTTAGCATGGCTTTAGATTTCAACTGAAATGTTGTAATATAAAATTATATACTATACGTATATATAATGCTTGTGTTATATAGTATCATATATGAACACCATCTTTTTGTATAATGTTGCGTACTGTGAACCCTAAATTTAGAAAATTAATTCGAAAGAGTGTTGATCAATTTTTAACTTAAAAGAAATGTCAACTTGTGTGGTTTATTATCATGACTCTTTTAATAATGTATTTTGATCAAAACAAAATGAACAACCAAACAAATCTTCAATTCTTTTATCCTTTCCATGCATGACTTCTCTCTCCATTTATCTAAGATGTCCTCTATTGTATACCTATTTCTACTTTCAGTTTTATCTTCATTTTTTATATTTATGTATCGTCTGTTTAGCATACATTTTGTTTCGTCATTGTAAAAACAAAGATGTTTGATATTGTTCGTTATATTTTAAATAATGTCAAAACGTTTCAAAAATTTGGACTAAAATTAAAAATATAATTTTGATGTTTTTATTGTGTTTTTTACTACAATAACAAAAAATATATATGTATAAAAAACTAAAAAAAAAAACTTAAAATACATTTTTTTACAAAACATATTTTTGATTACTATACAAAGTATTCGTAACAAAAACAACTATTTTGTTTTTTTTATTAACAAAATTGCAAAACACAAACGTGTGTCAACCATCATAATAAGATCTATCCACATACACAATATACCATAGATTCATGCGTGTGATTAGCATTGTCTTGGTCACCAACTCTTTTCATCCTTTGAAATTCTTTAAACACCTCCCCCAAGAGTCACACACCACGTTTTAGTCTTAAAAATAAAAAATAAAAAATAAAAAAAAGAAAGTGATGGTTGGTTCCTAAATTTCTCAAACGAATAGACTTTGAGATCTCCTCCTGTGTTCAACAAATTATGGACCACAAAATGGGGGTCTCTCGACCATGATTAGCGGCCGAGACAGAATTTTTTTACTTGTGCGGCTGCAACAACCAATGGTTGACCGCTCCAAAGTTATATATATATATATATATATATATACACACACACACACATACGCATACATACATACATATTGTATTATTGTTGCCCGTGAAGGATTTCATAAAATTATCCTTTACCAATGCATCAGCATCACCAATTGCTTGCGTCACTGATTAATTGGATTGAGAATGTAATTTCCTACACCCACACAGTCTTAGTTAGGTTTTACTGTGTTACTGAAAGTAAGGCATGTTTGGTTTAGTTTTTTATAAGAATTTTTAAAAATTTTAAAAATAATAAAACTGTTTGATAATTATTGAACAAACATATCTTTTTTGACTGGATTTTTGAAAATCAATTTTCAAAAATGATCAATCAAACATATTTTTGTATAAATTTTTTATTTTTAATTTTCTAAAAATAAAAAATTATTTAAAAAAAATTGACTGATGTGTTATTTTTTTATTAATCGAAACTTATACAATTTCATACTATGTAATAATTTCTCCCGTACAAGAATCATTACCGAAAGAAAAAATTTAGAAAATTTAAATACGAACTCTCCAACACTGACAAGCCCTCTGTGGGCTCCACCACAAATGTGGAGGATCAGTGAAGTGTGAGAGAGACAACTCGAAATCAAACTATCACTAATCTGCGTGTGTTGAGTAATGATGGTGCACACAATAATTGCATCCTTAAAACAATTAATCTTTGACCTTTAAGTACCAAAATCACTGTGTTTGACTTCACATTATCAATAGACATTATCCATTTCGATAAAGGCCGTCTGATTCAGTTTTATGAGAAATATTCTTGTCCAAATTTATTTGGCTCATAATTTTCTAAAGAAAAATTCTTTTATGCCAACTGTGGGCAATGTCAGCCACGTGAAGTTTTAAATACGTTTACAATACATCCGATGCACCACGTATCGGATAAAATATGTGTCCCACATGTTGTACTTGTAAAGATCAGATTTATTCGATACATTTATACTGGATGCATCCTAAATCTTCTCATTTAGAGATGGTTTTAAGACATTTATTAATAATAATAATAATAATAAAATTCTTTCAAAAGATTCGATGTATTTTTAAAGTTATTGTAGAAAAGCTCTCAAAAAAACAAAGTTCCAACCGGGATAGTCTCTTTTTTAGTCTTCCATGAATGTGAGATTAGAATAACAAAAATTGAAAAAAGAAAAGAAAAGAAAAGGGAAAATAATAATAAGGGGCAAAATCATTACATTCAATAGACTTATAATTAACAGATTTTCTTTCACATGAAAAAAAAAAAAAAAAACACTTTATGCCTCGACTTCACATGGTTACAATTTTCAGCAATGTAGTAAAAGGGCTGCAGAGAATACCTACAGTAGCTTTTCCATGTAGTGATCGATCTTGCCTTCCCCTATACATCATACAAGAGAGAACCAATCCTGTAGCAGAAAAAGCCTTTTCCTACCTTCTCGCCGTGTCTGGAACTAGTTACATCCCATGTAATGTGCTATTTGAAAATGTTTAAACGCCATGAATCATAATCTTTGACTGAAGTGCATGTTCATGAAATATCTTGATGGATTAAAGCCACTCAGAATCACTATAGAGGAAAACAAGAAATCGATTGTCAGTCGCAGTAAACTCACAAAGCAGGATATATAATCAGGGCTGATATGTAACACTTACATATAGGGGAAAGGACGATGGCCACGCCGATAGGATACAGAAAAAAAGTGGTCCTTTCTAGGAAGGGCAATACTGCATCAGGAGGCACACCATCAGAATTCAGAACATTCATCTATGAAAGGGCAATCTACTATGAAAAATGGAAGCTTCATCAGCCAATTTTAGTTAAGGACGTATCCGAGCAAACAATTAAATAGAAATAGAAATGTTTCCGCAACCATAGACTTACTATTAATTTTCTATATTTCATTACAAAATGCAAGGCAATCCATCCAGTTTTCTCAGCAATAAGTTTATTTTTATTTTTACTTATTGATATACATAGCAGTGAGTTTATTTTTCACTTGACCGGTTAAATGGAAGTAGATAGATATGCTCCTAGATCTATATTTCAAGTCCCAGAGTAGTTGCTGAATTAACGAAATTCAATCTCCTGAATATACAAAGAAACAAGTTATTTGCCCTAAATCTAGAACACACGTAGCATGCATTAAACCAGGCCCACCCGCAGTTTGATAAAAGCAATAGGAAAATTTCACTTGTTAGATAACTGATCCAATCTGAGGATTCCTGCCATGAAATCACAAGCATCCATGAACTTAGTCCACAAAAATTGTATGTCAAACAAATGGATGATGATATGATTGGGTGATTGAGAATATGTTATTCTAGATGGATCTGACTGAATTCCTGAATTCAACAGTTAAAAAGTTCCTGAACCAAGATGCTTGCCATGCACTGTATAAGGATTAAGGAGTTCTCATATCCAACCATTTGGACCAGAGTATTCCGCATTTCCTAAAAAAAGAAAAAACAATACTACCGAGATAAAAGATTTACATACCATCATAACCTAAAAAGTTGAGATAATGATAGTAGGACGCAGCCACCATAAATAGCAAATTTGACACCAAAACAGGAATGAAACCATGAGCTACCAGAAGGGGTGATAGGAAATAATGTATCACTGCCAAAAAAGACAAAAACATCAGTGACATTCTGGTGCATAAATTGAAAAAAAAAAAAGCATCCATAAGCGAAATACACAAGAAACTTCACTTTTTTTTTTTTTGACAAGTACATAACTTCACAATTACCATAAAGCATCACAAACACTGGGAAGAAAGAGTTGCAGTGCACATCAAACGCATACAACCTTCACGAGAGAGAGGGAAAGGGAAAAAAAGTCAGTGCATGTTACTCAATTAGAATAGAATATCCAATAAATGCAAGGATGAGCTTGTCTTTGATACTAAAGTAAGAAAAACATAGACTAGTGCAGGCAGCATTATTCATTTTTACACTTCAAAACACAACACACCCGCACAAAGATGAGTAAAATTTACTAGCAAGTAGTCATACATTAGTACAAGTTGGTTAATACCGAAAAAGTGGGGACTTGTCAAAAAAAAAAATTACTGAAAAAGTGGGGAAGTGGAAAGGTTCTGAACTTGCCATTCAACCCTTTGCTCCACAACATGACTGTTCAGAGCTTCCTCTCGGAGATAAGTATTTGTCAGGAACCTACATGAATATTGCAAACAAAATTTGGCAAGCTAACATCAACAAAATAGAAGTAACAGGACTATCTTCAGTACCAAGACAACTACAGTGTATTCTAAATTAGCAGTGGCTCTTACCAACAACACGTGGCCAGAATGAATCCAGTTATGAAAAAATGAAAGAGCAATACTGAAATAACTAGAAGAACAGCATGTGCCACACTGTGATCATACCTGTAATAAGAAACTTAGCAAAATGGGATCAGAATCAGAATGAAGAGACAGTTAGTACTACTTGAATAAGATTTGACCATTCTTTTTTTTTTGGTAAGTATAAGATTTGACCATTCAAACAGTCAAAAAGTATTGAAAAAGATAAAATAATACAACTCAAAAAATTTAAGCCGTGAAGTTACTACATTCAAGATTGAAGCATTTAACCTTATGCATACTGCATACACATGTCAATAGTCAAATATCTAACTTTTAATTGCTCCCTGATGGGACAAGAACTCCCTCACCAAAGAAGTGTTTTGGTAGCTTATGATAGGTCTCGGGTTCGAGACTTGGAAGCAACCTCTCCAAAAATGGGGATAAGGCTAGCCGACATCTACCTCTCCCAGACCCCGCTCAAGCGGGAGCCTTGTGCACTGAGTACGACCTTTTTTTTTATGAAATGGGGATTTCGTATGGTGAGATGCTTAAACATCAAAATTTAGAGAAGACGCAGTGACCAGCAAGTCTAGGAGAAACTTACGCAGCAGAATACGCCATAGTAGAAACTGATAAGAGAAGACTGCAGATTACAACAAAGGCCGGATCATCGCGTGCCCATTGATTCTTAGTTTCTGAGACCAGGGGAAAAAAACGTGAACAACTGTCCAATCCTAACTGTTCAAAGCAGCAAAATTTAAATTCCCCACATTTTAAGTAGTGCACAGACACCAAAGTTAATCCAGAAATAACTTCAAGCAGAAACTCTAGTTAAAAAGGTTTAATGAACAACTTCTGCCTCCCTCTGTTGGATATAGTATATAACCAAGGAGAGGACAAGTAAAGAAGAGATCATACCCAGCTCAAAGATATGCCAACTTATTTAAAGAAAAATTGGAAGAAAGAAAACAAAATTGCAAACTAAGAATATTCTCATTTCAGCTGATAATTCATCACTGGTCCGATTTTAGGGCTTCCCAAAAAGGAGACTCGTCTCTTTCTCTTATTTGAATATTATATTTGTATTCAATCATTCAAAATAATTTTTCATGTGAATGAATCAATTAAGTCCAAAATTGAGCTCCCATATATATCAATGCGCCTCTCATATTTGTGATTTTGGTTCTATTAATGTCCCTTTTTTCTCCAAAAATCTCATTGAAATCTTCCAAAGTTTTCCAACATTTCAACTCCAACAAAAATTACATTTTAGTAGTCAAAATAAATTTTTCATTGGAATTTCCATCAAAATATCTGTAATTCAAATAATCAGATACCAATTAAAATAATAATCTAAGATTTTTTAACATAAAATATTTCTGAAACTAAAAACCCCATAACGCTTTACTTCAAGAGATAAATGACAAATTTAATATTCCGTGCAACTAAGCCTGTTTCCATCCAAAAACAAAAAAAAAAAAACAAAAACAAAGAAAGAAAGAATATGGAAAACCTATGGTTACCATAAAAGCAGGTTTAACTGGAGAATTGGCATGCAATGCAAATATATATAGTGCATGTACTTTATGTGAAATCAAGAAAATTCCATTACACCCATATATGACATTTGATGAATAAAATTTTTAAATCATATATAGGTCAGCCTCCCCAAGACATTAAAATTGCAAGTTAAAGACGTGCACACAATAATTGCATCCTTAAAACTATTTATCTTTGGCATGGCACACCAAAATAGTCACTATACTTTAGAGTTTTTACTTTATTAAGAAACATCTTCATGCTCTAATAGAAGTTTTATGTTTGCCAACTCAAGTTCCTATCATGCAAAAGATGCTAATAAATAAATAAATAAATATATATATATATATGTGTGTGTGTGTGTGTGTGTGGGTGTGTGTGTGTGTGTGCCCTCACTAGAAATCCTATCATGTCAAGGAAGAAAAAACAACCGCGGCATATGCCTCTGCAACCAAGCCAATCGTGGACTGTGTTTCAAGCAGAAGTTTCAAAAATTCAATGATAAAAATTATTCCTACAGATAAATGTAGCTACTTTAGATAGAAATAGCCACAAAATTCGCATATCACAGCCAAATAAAAAGGTTGAACACTTGAATGGTAATAACTGCACAACATCAAAATTTGGTTTTACAGAAAAGACTTCAACACTAACCAGATGACAGTTAAAAAAAATGGATAATAGAAGGCAAACTTACGTTTATGGTATTTTGTGTGCTGATAGCTGAATCCATTGTACCGTTCCACATGCAAAATGATCAATCAATATAATTAGAAGTTCCAGAAAACAAACTTTTTTTTTTTGGTAATAAGAAAACAAAAATAGGACAGTTTTCTTAAACACCTAACTTTTTAATTAGATTCCAACTGTGATTTACCCGTGGGCAATATAATCTAATAAGGATTTCGCAATACAACCCTAACCAAGATAATGATAAGGTCATTCAAAAATGCAAGTTAAAATGATACGTGGTTGCAGAATGAGGAATACATCCCTCTCTTAAACATCCATTCTGCTACACATTTTATCAATTGGCATTGTGAAATTTAATAGTAAAATAAAATTAATGGGATAATTGTACCAATTAAACATTTAGTTCTTCATCAACCATTCTGAAAATTGTTAGGAATGATGAGTCATCTGAATATTCGCTAGAAGAACTTGAAAAGACAAATAAATAGATTGGACAACAAAACTTCGAGCAGTTACTTTTAATTTAGCTAGTCTAGTCAGCAAAACAAGGACAAACAATACAATGATGGAGATTTATTGAGCCAATTTTTAGCAGGAAAAAGAAAATCCAAACATATACCAAATTGAGAAATGCTTTACACTATTTCCTTTGTACTAATGAAAGTCAATAAAGAGTGAAATTGACATGTCAGTTAAATCAATATCTGAGCAAGCAAGAGTACAAGAAGTGTGCCTTACCGGGGGGAAAAAGAGTAGAAGAAGTGTGGGCAGGGAATGCAAAGAGGGATCAATATAGTATATTCTTTAAAAGAGAGCATGCAAAAGAGGAGAAGATTATAATGCCTTGATCTTGTAGGAAAGCAAATTTTGAAAGATAAATACAGTTTGGACCAAAAAAAAAGGATAACTCCAATGACAGTTCCAGTATGCTCAATCTCTTGCTTTGGCATCAACTGACCTCCTAGGAAAAAAGCACAAGTACGGACAACAGACATGGATAAAACAAAATACAGACAAGTCGCAACAATTCTCAAAAAATTTAGGATGTGGATGGGGTGACACAACAATAATAAACATATATTTTAATATATATACAACAACAACCAAGCCTTTTTCCCAACTACTTGGGTCGGCTACATGAATCTTATGTTTCCATTCCACTCTATCTAAGGCCATAGCCTTAGTCAAATTGCTCTTGAAAAGAAAATGTATGAGTACAGATGTATTACTTCACTGGTCTTACAAAAAGTAGAAGTGTTAAGTCATATATCTACAAGTGTATTAATTGAGACACAAACCAAAAGAACCCCACTAACAAAAATTCTTCTAAGAATAAACTAACACAAAAATTCTCTCTCTCACTCCACAAGTCGCTTCTAAACAAAATTTCTCTCTCCACAAGTCGCTTCTCAACACGCCTGCTCTCTCCATTCACACATATACTCTCTTCTTTGAACCCTCAGAAATAAAAGTGCATCCATCAGCTCCTCTCATAGATTGGTGCAGTTCCAAAAAGCGAAGGCTCACCCAGCTGAAGGAAGGAGCTTAAGTTTTTTCGGTTAAAACGCCGTGCAACTCTGACCAAAAACTTAGACATTCCATGCCCTCGCCCAGAGGGAACTTGCCCAACGATTTGTGATCTTGGGAGATGTCCTTTACATATCTTTCATATGACTACAATGAGAATTTGAACATGAAATCCAGAGTAAGGCTGGGTTTGTGATGGTATGCTGCAAGAGCAGTAATGACCATGGCCAGTAGAGGAATGACAAATGCCAATGTTGCTAGAGGAGGAGGACAATGGGTTTGGATTGAATAGTATGATTCATCTTATTCCAACCAGGTTCAAAGTTTGCCAATCTCTCTTTCTTAGAGCGATTTCAATGTGCGGGGGTCTGTATATGCCCAACTGTGCTGGACACTACAACAGACCACAAGTAGACATGTTGGTACTTCCTGGTTGGCTGTATAATTAATCTAGTAACTGTACAATAATTGCATACGTCTAAGAAAACAACAAAACCTCCCCGAGATTCTGATCAAACTGGCATCCAATCTCTTAGTGAGTAATAAAATATGAATTATACTTTAGCATGTATGCCTAGCAGGTTTCATATTCAAAAGCTTGGTCAAGAAGTACAATAACGCACAGCAGAGTGCATTACAAACAACAACAATATCGAGAATAATAGCTACTATTTTTACTACCATTAGAGTATTAGTACTACTACCATTGCAACAACAATAACAAGAATAATGTAAATGAAAGAAAAGCTCAGATACGTACACAACTTTAGGCGAAGTGCATAGATGAAGCATTTGCCAGAAAGTATATTCAATATCCATTTGTTGCCACTGCAGTGAACCAGCCAAGAGAAAAAGTATTATAAAATATATATAAAAATAAACAAATCAAGTGAAAATACGACAAAAGAATAACAAGTAGCACTGACTTTAATTAAGCTTCCGATGCCCTGATATATTCATAAAAGAATATACTTTAGCAAGGGAAATATATTGTCTTGTTCTTATGCATAAAATATTTCAATGTAATGATGGACTCTCTCTCTCCCTACTATTGTAAGAGAAAACTAGGATGAAATATAATTAGCCCGTCTAATAATTGGGAAGCTCTACTGATTGATGGCATATGAAAGTAAAAAGGATACTTGCCAAAAATGTACTATGCTCTCCGTCTTTGATTGGCTGCCACATATTTCTGATTAGTTGTTTAATGGTTTACGTGTTGAGTCACATCCATAATAGGCTGGTTTAGATTGAAAATCCCCCATCCCTCTCAAAAAACACATATATATATTTCCATCCACATTTGCACTCCATAATATGAATAGATAGATAAATAGACTTCCATTGATTCCCATCTATTTCATTTAGGAAGAGGCAAAATGTCAAACAAGAATAGCATCTCCAGAGAGACAAAGACCAAAGAAGAAACGAACATCAAAATGTTATTGTAACCAAATGATCTCTCCAGGAAACCACTGAGAAAAAGTTGGTAAGCATGGCAAGAATACTAGACAGCCTGCAGCCGCTAATTGAAATAATTAATTTATAAGGGACAAAGTGCAACTGGCACGATTACTACTCAAAAGAGACAAAGTGCAATTGAAAACAGTTAGTTTACTCATCACAAGCATCACTTTTCACCTTGATGTCATTCGAAAAATAAGCCACCATCATTTTTCAATAATTGTCTACAAAACTTCTTATATAAAGCACCCAATTGAAAGTCACAACAATAGAATCATACATATAGGGAGTACGGAAAATCCAATATGTGAAATTCATAAAGCCAAAAATCAAAAGCAAAGCAAGGAAAATTAAGAAGAAAGCAAAGAACTTGGAAAGAACAAACTAATTGGAATGGCAACAAGGAAAACCTCTGTTTATCTGAAGTTGCTAAGATGGAGGAGGAATCCTTGTTAAGATGGGTGAGATGGCAAAGGGTCCATCTTAGGAGAGGACAAAGAAACCAGAAAAAAAGTTAAGAGACAAAGGGTGGCAATAATTTTGAGCCGTATATAGAGGTTCTCAGCTGGCATTAGTGCTGCAAACAGCTGGCTGCAGGCAAAGATCCACCAGGAATGCTCCAGTTCACAAGGCTGCAATGCTTAGAGTTATAAGAGCCAAAGGCCTGAATCCATGGGCTTAACAAGCCAGAAGGATCATGTCAGAATGACTTGTAAGATGAATGAAACGTGTCCTTGGGTGCGCAAGCATGTCAGTTCCTCTTCAAAATGATCAGGATAGAAAGCAACATCTCATTGACCGCAAAGGTACCATTCCGTCTCAGGGATCCCTTGTCCTATCTGGCAAATCAAACCCTCATACCAACCCAAAGGAATGGAGCAGGCAACTTGTCCTTAACCACTCCGGGAGCAAAAAGCATACCATGGACAGCAAGGATTATTGCAAGTCTTGCCACCAGAAGACCAAGCCGTTAGGGCTTCCTACGACCTGCACAGGCTGCATAGGTCCAGGTAGGCATTATATCTCAGGACATAGAGGGTGGCAAGGCACCAGCTGCCAGCGTGCCATATGCCATAAGAGGTGAACTTTCAATTGTCCTGTAGAGTGCCACATGGCTGGAAAGTACCATTCCTATGCCTGCCAAATAGCTAAACACATGGCGTACTACTGCTGGTTGTCTATGCCCCAAAAACAAAGACCTGAGAAACACATCCTTCAATGTTATGTTGATAGGTCTTCATTCTCGCCATTTCTTCAATTGCACCCCTTATATTACCAAGAAAATCTATGGGGCTCCAATGTCCAGACACTCCTGTTCTTATTACGAGCCTTTCTCCACCAACATGTCTATGGATAAACAAAGATCTGAGAACCACATCCTTCAATGTTATGTTGAAAGGTCTTCATTCTTGCCATTTCTTCAATTGCACCCCTTATATTACCAAGAAAATCTATGGGGGTCCAATGTCCAAACACTCCTGCTGCTGTTCTTATTACGAGCCTTGCTCCACCAACATCTCAGTAGGTCCTTCACAGATTCTATGTCCAACTTAAGAAGTAAATGGAAAGCTGGTATTCAGATTCTATGTCCAACTCATACATGCAATGCTGATTTGGTAATTGCTGAATCCCTGCTCGTCAATGGATCAATAATCAGACACTAATCTCTTACTGTCATCCTACATCCTAAAAAAGAATACTTCTTGTCGAAATGTCATCAAATACCAAACCCTCTTAGTGAAACTACCTGTAAATTGTGGCTTAAAGAATGAATAAGTAATCTTTTCCTTTTCCCCACTTCATTGGGTGATGTACTGGTGTCTATATGGTTGAAAGATTCAGCACCCAACTTATGTGAATGGCATCAATTTGGAGACATCTACTTCCTACTAATTAAATTGTCTATAGTCATACTTATTTCTGATCCATCACATGAAAGAAAGTTTACACTGGAAGGAAACATATAATTGGTAAAATCTATTGCCAGAATCCTCATTTCCATTGTGGCTTTACTCAAATGACTGACTGCCCATTTCTACCTCCAGCCACAATGTACTATAAACCAACCATTAGAGCTCTTCCTCCTTATAATGGCATTTTTTACTTCTGTGCTTAAATGAGAAAAGATCATGCACAACTTCAGAACCATGGAGGTATTGTAGTCAAAAGCAGCGGACTTGATCCATCATCATTCAATTAAAATGGGAAACCAAATAACCCGTGATAGTAACATCCTAACATGTTATAGAATAAATATGGAATAATCATTTATTTGTTTTTTTGAAGTCAACCCCCATCTGAGGGGGAGATGCCATGAAGGATTTGGTAAAAGCAAGAGGACACAAAAAAATCAACGAATCCTACAAGTTGGGGTTGATCATTTATTGATCTCTTCTAATCCTGCAACCTGCCCTCTTGCCATTTCCGGCAATTTATAATGAAAGAAAAGGTAACATGTTTGAAAACAAAATTCCTTCAAAGTGTTGTTATATAGACCGTTGGTTGCAATCGCGATCGCGGACGCGATGTAACGGAATTGGGCCCGTATCGGCGTAACGTAACGGAGTCCGTTATCATGAATTTTATTGACCTTGCACATAGTGCCTAAAGTGCACCAACATGCAACTTTTTACAACATAATTCGATAAAGATGAATGTTCGGTAAATTTTAATGATTTTTATTAAATTTTTGAAGATCATTTCACACAAGTAATGACTTACTAATAAATTTTAAGTCACTTTCGTTATTAAAAATGCTTAGAATTATACTTTTTATGAAATTAATGAATAAAAATAAACTCAATTATGGAATAAATGAATACTAATATACCCTATATAACATGTAAAAAACAAAATATGAAAATTAAAATAAAGTATATCGTTTTGTCTACTTATAAAATAATTAGACATATAAATAATTTTTTTTACATGAGATTTTATGATCAATTTTTATTGTGTGTCTACAATAATTAATATAGAATCGAATATATATATAACATATGTTATTGCTTTTCTACTCTTAAATCAAGAGATGGTTAAATATTATACTTAATAAATTGAACCAGCCAGCTCTGTGGGAGAGTCGGCCGGTTCTTGGCCGTAATGGTTGTTTCGCATTAAAGAACAGCCAATTCTCATGTGAGTACCGGATCGCAAAAACGGACCTTCCTTTTTCCGTTGTGAACCATCCGATTCGTCAAACCATGATATAAACTTATTTAAGCATTCTATAAAACTTTTCTCTGTGGGTACAAAAACCTCTGTTTGTATACCTTTTGTAACAACTCGCTCCACGAGATATTATATTGTCTAGTTTGAGCCTGAAACCACACGATTTTGTTCTTGGGTTTTACCCCAAAAGGCCTTTTACCATTTGAAGATAGAACCGCACATATAAACACTTCACCTTTACTTTCCTCGGACGATGTGGGATCGCAGAACCTGTAGCTCACCAATGTGGTAGCTTGCTAATGTCTCACACCTGTCCACAAGATCACCACAATCACCCCCCTTAGGGGCCCAACATCCTCGTTGGCCACACTTCAGGCTGGGCTCTGGCTCTGATACCATTTGTAACGACCCGCTCCACGAGATATGATATTGTTCGCTCCTGCGTTTTACCCCAAAAGGTCTCATTGTTCAGAACTCACTTTGTGCTATCATAGTTCTATTATTTC
The DNA here is from genome assembly GCA_026545225.1 of Cornus controversa. Taxonomy (NCBI): domain Eukaryota; kingdom Viridiplantae; phylum Streptophyta; class Magnoliopsida; order Cornales; family Cornaceae; genus Cornus; species Cornus controversa. The sequence goes on from CM048853.1 coordinate 39,652,619, forward strand.
TATTTCTATTTTGGGGAGGTTGCGGAGCTGTACATGCAATTTGTTGCATAACTCCACCCGTATTATGCATAACTTGGTACATATCGCTCATCTCACCGGAAGCTTGGGTCGTAAAACCTGATCCACCTTCCATTATATCTTAATAATGAAAGGGCTTATTTTTTTTTTGGGTAAATATCATTGACACCCCCTAAGGTTTAAGGTATTATCGGGCGACTACAACTTTGTGCAATTTTGTCACCAACACCCCCTGTTAGAAATTCTAATTTTTTAATAAGTGAAATGTCCTAATTGCCCCTGATGATTTAAATAAATTTTAATATAAAAATATTAGAATTGAAAAATGACAAAATTGCCCTCAATTTTATATGCCCACCATTTCTCTCTCTACCTTCTTCAACCTAAATCAGAAACCATAGCCACCGCCACCAACCACAACCACAACCACTGTCACCACCACCAGTACACACACACACACACACACACACACACACACATACATCATAGAGAACAAATGACCAATCTCGCAACCACCGTCAACCCCGCCGCGAACCACCTCTTCGTCGCTGTGGACATAGGAACCAACACCTTTAAACTCCTTATTGTTTGCACCGACCCCACTACGGGAAAATTCCTGGCCATCGACTGCCTCAAGGAGCCAATCGTTCTCGGCCGCAACATCCCTGCCTCTTCCACCATCTCCGCCGCCATCATTTTCAACCCAACCATCAACACCGCCACCATTATCACCAAAACCTAAACCCCAACTCGTCATACAAGTAGCGACTGATCCGGCGAGTTCTCATCAGCGTTGTTGCAGAGCCAGCGACTCCTGGTCGCCTGCACTTCTGAATACTCCGACGAGCTAATCCGGCAACTCGTCTCCAGTCTCAAGTTGAGTTCAATCGACGATCAAAAGCAAGTGGTGATGGAGATCAGACTCCTCACGAAGAACAAGTTGGAGAACCGAATCAAGATCGCACGCGCCGGCGCAATCAAGTCGTTGATTTCGCTGATCTCGTCATCCGATCCTCAGCTTCAAGAGAACGGCGTCACAACAATTCTAATTTTCAGCGCCTCCACCTACTCCGACCAGTACTTCGTCAATGCCAGCCTCAGTTAGGTTGCGATTGGAGTGGTGGTGGTGGTGGTGGTTGTGGTTGTGGTTGGTGGCAGTTGGCTTAGGTTACGTTGCGATTGAAGTTCGACAATAGTGGTGGTTTTGCCGCCTGTGGTGGTGGTGGTTGGTGGTGGTGGTGGTTGTGGCGGTGGTTATGGTTGTGGTTGGTGGGTGCTCGGTGGTTTCCTCCCCCCTCTCTCTATATATGTATAAATATATGTGTGTATATATATATATGTATGTATATATAATGTAATAACAGTGAAATGGGTATGTAATAATAGGGTATAATTGGGGCCATTTTGGTCCATTAGATAGGGTTAAATAGGTAATTTTAGTATTCAAAAATGTTAGGTCAAAAGTCAGTCTTTTCACCATCAAAAAGTAGTCTGAAACAACCTACTTTTGGCAGGAGGGGGTGTATGTGATATACGGCACAAACCTCAAGGGGTGTTGGTGACGAAAAATCACGAAGTTGTAGCCGCGTGATAATACATCAAACCTCAGGGGGTGTCAATGAAGTTTACCCTTTTTTTTAGATTAAATAGACCACAATACATAAATAAGATAACTAGCTATTTGTTTTCACACTAAACATAACTCAGAAAATTTTATTTACTTAGTTATTTTTAGCCAAGGAGTGTACATTTAAGATAACACAGTAGATTTCTTGGCTAAGTGTTAAGGTAATGTTAGTTTTTCTACTACTTAAGTCCCGGGACTATAGTCCTCAGAAGGATCCGCCTCACTGTCAGAGCTAATGACAATGATGTTGTCATCCTCCTCTTCTTCTTAAGTATTACTTGCTGCCTCCTTCACCATCACCACCGGGTTTGTCAATTTCTGAATTTGCTGATAGAGCATCTTGAACCCAACGTCCACCTTGTGCTGCAGGTCCGCCATCATCCTCTCTATTATGTTGTGGCCTGAATTTTGTCTCGGCCAGGGTCGCATTGCGACCCGGCTTTGGCCCGAAAAATGGCAGCTCCCCCAGGAAAAATTCATGACCCATTTTTCGCTTGTGAGTTTTGGACCCGGATTAAGACTTTCTTGTAACCCGATATATAAGGGCATCTAAGGGTTTGGAGTGAGGAACGAGAAAACACTGAAACGCAGAAAGAGAGTGAGAGAGCGAGAGCTAGGGTTTGGGTTTGGGTTTGGGTTTGGCATAGTGAAATCTTTCGCCGGACTTTCACCGTGGGCGTAGGTACATCGCCGAACCACATAAATTCTTGAGTTCTGTGTGTTGTGTTTGTTTCGTTTTGTGTTGTGTTTCGTGATTGTGCTTGGTTCCCAGTTGTTTTCCACAACACTTTCCAATAGAAAAGGAGGTGGATTTAAGTCTATAGGATAATTTTGTGTCATAGGTACAACTCTAGATTACTGATCTTGCACCTTTTTATCTTCACCTCAGGATGCCATATCCAAACTGTCAAACACAAAAATGTCAGTTTTTTTATAAAAAAAAAACATCGTGTGTTTTTTTCCAAGGACCTAAGTTGTGGTCTGATACCACTTTGTCACGCCCCGATTTTTGGGGCATGATTAAGTATAAGATGACATAAAATAAAAGCCTATAAGATCTACACGGTCTGCCGTATAGTGCTTCGTTTCGGGCCCTAGTTGTACCTCGCCTACTTGTTGGGCGAAGGTTGGTGAGACCGTACTTTTGGGTCCCGACTTAGTTCAGGAAACAATAGAGAAGATTAAAGTCATGCGACAACGACTTTCAACAGCTCAGAGTCATCAAAAAAGTTATGTTGATCAAAGGAGAAGGCCCTTGGAGTTCAATGTTGCATGGTTTCTTTGATTAAAAAATAATAATAACTCACAGCCATCAAACAAGTATAATATTTAACCATCTCTTCGTTTAAGAGTAGAATGGCAAGAACATATGTTATATATATTCCATTCTATACTAATTATTGTATACACATAATAAAAATAGATCATAAAATCTCATGTAAAAAAATTGTTTTATATGTCTAATTTATTTTCCAAGTAGAAAAAACCATTCACTTAACTAATTTATTTTAATTTCAATATTTTGTTTTTTATATGTTATATATGATATGAGTATTCATTTATTTCATAATTGAATTTATCTTTACCCATTAATTTCATAAAAAGGATAATACTAAGCATTTTTAATAACGATAGTAATTTAGAATTCATTAATAAATCATTACTTGTGTTAAATGATCTTCAAAAATTCAATAAAAAACACTTAAAAAATCATATTTATCAAATTATGTTGTAAAAAGTGGCATAACGTTTAGGCACTATGTGCAAGGTCAAGAAAAATTTACAACTGCGATTATGCCGATACAAGCCCAACTCCATTACACCGCGTCCACAACTGCGAACCATGCACTAAACATAAACAAGCAAGTCTAACGGGAAACAATTAAAGGACTAAAGAACATGTTATTACAAAACCCAAAACAGCATGGCATTCAACAGCACCAAACGCAAACCATCTGCAAAATAATAGATCCTCCAAACCCCAGTTTCTGAATCTATGTTCTGATTACAGCACTCTAACCAACCGCCAAGTCTAAGTCCCTCGTACTATTTTCTTTTTTTGGAAGTAAGACGCACCCACCCACAATTGCCCCTTGTGGGGATTTGAACCCTCTACTTTCCACTTGAAAAGTGGAGGAGATGCTACTAGAGCTAAGCTCTTGGTTTGCATCGTGGAATGCTGAGCTAATCATCCACATCTACAGCAAACCCACATCAGAATAATTTCTTAGCAAATATCTATTCGGTTTGCATTCATCACAAAACCCAAAAACTAGTAGGCAAACCCCAGAAAATAGAAGAGTAGAAAATTAAAGAGTAGTGCGTCTTGATGATTGCACATATTCAAAATTCGACTTTTATTTCCTAAAACAGTACATAAATCAGATACTCCTCTATTCCCTGTGGAATGTGGTGTGGCATAAAAGAACAGTAGCTGACGAAAGAAGATAAACACATTTTTGAAATTTAATACAGCAACAATTTGATTAGGGTGAAGATCAGATCAAAGGTGCATAGAATTTGAGAATAGACAAACACAGGCAAAGACATATACACACACGCATATATATACAGAGAAAAAAATGGAGGATCCGAACCTTGACTATTCTTCGAAGGTATTGAGGAAAGACGGGATTGGCTCGAACGTAAGAGGACGTACGCCCTTTTGATGTAGTGGGCAGCATTTTCTGCTCTTATTCGTCACTCCTTCGATCAAAGATCTGTTGAATTTCACAGCTCTCTCTCTCTATCTCTCTGTGTTAAAGCTCAAATTGGAGGACTCTCTCTCTCTGTCTGGTGAGTGTAGATCGGAGATTGAGCGGGTTGGCCCTCGGCCCAGCCCAAGACAACATTTCCAACTAGGCAACCAGTGTGAGACCGTGTTCCGGAACAAAAGCTTGGGCTAAACCGCTAAATAAGAGAGGCACATTATGTTAACCTAAAAAAAAAAAGAAGAGAGGCACATTATTTATTTTTATTTTTTTGTTTTACAAAAGCATAAATTTCATTAATCAAACAGTACAATTCGAGTCATCGCCCATGAGCAGAATCTCCTCCTAGCTATTAACGTGGCATATTAATAAAATAAAATAAATATTATATGTCTCGAATAAATATATTGAAATATATTTTCAATTTATGTGACAGGTATACTAGACCACCGAAACTTCGTATATGGGAGAATTTCACCAATACTAACTTACTATTTTATTTTATTTTCTAAAATAATGCGCTATGTCACATGCCACACAGATTTGAGATATATTTCGAAATATTTATTCGAGACGTATAACATTGCTCATTTATTTTGAATTTAAACTACAACAAACTGCAAAGAAATCCTCAATTATCTCTCATTGTGAAAAAAAAAACCCCTTATATATTTTTTTGACAAAAAACTCCCTCAACTAATGGAAACCTAACGAGGGGGTAATTGTCACAAAAAGACCTCTCCAATGGTAGAAAAGAGAAGAAAACGAAAAAAAAAAAAAAAAGTGGGTACTTTACAAAAAAATATATAATAAATATTGCTTTTTTCTGTGAAATATCTTGTTATTAATTTTCAATAATATCATTAATTCATATATTTTAATAAATATTTCCTTGTTAATTTTAAATCTTCCAAACGTTCAACTTTATCCTTTATAATTTGTAATTGTAATTTTTTTACAATTTGTTGAATGTTAATGTTCATTTTTAATTTTTTCTAAAAATTTTATTTATTCTCTAATATTATATTTTTGGGTAAATATTACTGACACTCCCTAAAATTTGATGTATTGACACGCAATTACAACTTTGTGAATATTCATCATTAACACTCCTCGTTAGTTTTTTCACTTTTTAATTTGTAAAATGTCTTGATTGCCCTTATTATTTAAATGTATTTTAATATAAAAATATCATAATAGAAAAATGATCACAATACTCTTCATGATAATATGCATTGGTACCTAATTTTTTATTTTTATGTTAACATTATTAATTATGTAAATAAATAATTGTATATATATATATATATATAGAGAAAAAGAAAGATAAATTTAATTACTTTTTTATTTTATGTTAACATTATTAATTATGGAAATAAATAATTATATTTTATATATATATATATATTATAGTATATTTAATATATATAGATAGATAGAGAAAAAGAAAGATAAATTTAATTACTTTTTTATTTTATGTTAACATTATTAATTATGGAAATAAATAATTATATTATATTATATATATATATATATATATTATAGTATATTGTATATATATAGATAGATAGAGAAAAAGAAAGATAAATTTAATTACTTTTTTATTTTATGTTAACATTATTAATTATGGAAATAAATAATTATTATATATATATATATATATATATATATATATATTGTATATATAGATAGATAGAGAAAAAGAAAGATAAATTTAATTACTTTTTTATTTTATGTTAACATTATTATTTATGGATATAAAAAATTATATATAGATTACATATATTATAATATATATAGGTATATTCAAAGGAGTATTTTGGTCCATGGGATAAGGTTAAATGGGTAAATTTATTATTCAAATAAGTTATGTCAGAAGTCAAAGAGCAGCATAGTCATTTCACCGTCAAAAAGTTCTCAGTGTACTTTTTGGCAGGAGAGGGTGTATGTGATATATGACACAAACCACAGGGGCTGTTAGTGACAAAAATTTACAAAGTTGTAGCGACATATTAATACATCAAACCTCAAGAGGGTGTGAGTGATATTTACCCTATATTTTTTATTTAAAAAAAAAAAGTAAATTACAATGATACCCGTTGGTTTGACTTTATTTTATACGGAAACAAACTTTGCTTATAACTATTATATGAGCAATGATCTCTTGCTCACCAGTGAACAATAAATTTTTTACACACCAAGCATAATAATGGTCGGATATAATTTAAGTATAAAAAATGTAACTTCCAAAAATTATTGCAATCATACCTGATGTGAAAGACTTTCTTACTCACCGGTAAGTAAGAGATCATTTTTAACTATCATATAAATCCAAGTGATATTTCGGTCTCTAACGCTATTAGTTTAGGTATGAAATGTCTAATTTGCCCCCAATTTTTCATTATTGAAATTTAATAAAAAAAATAAGTGTAACCCAAAGGACAATTTGCCCCTCTCATCAAGTGCGTTGGGTTGCAAGTGAAGTTGGGCATATATCCTTTACCAAATGGATTTGACGCTTGGCCCTAGGCTCTCTCACGACAGTAGGATTGCGGTGGTGGCTGCATCTAGTTGGGCGGATGTTAATGTTTGGTACTCAAATCATTAATTGGGTATTGTTGTTTGTTCTCCAGTCGGGTGGTTTGTTGGAGTTTTTGTTGATGATTTTTTGTTTTCTTATTTTCATTCTGGTGTAGTGCTCAATTCATCATTTGGCTGTCTTACATTTTCTTTTTCGATGGTATACGTTGTTGTTATGAATTTTGGTTCTGGTCTTCTGTTTTCATTTGCTTAAATTTTTGTGCTCAAATCATATCAGGTATGTTTTAATCTAGCAAACTTTGGGTATGCATTTGAACACTCACTGTTCCTATCACTCTATCATAATCATATACACCACATATGGAATTACAATCCTATTTTGCTTAAATATCCTCAACAAAGAGCTTATGCACGTTTAACACTTCCTCTCACCATATATATTGAATAGCATGTCTAATTATAATCTGATCTTATAATAATAAAAATGGGTATTAAAATTTGTTTTGGGTTTTCCCAAAATGGGTATTACAAATTTGTTTTGGGTTGACTATGATTTCAGAACAAACCATCTCAATGTCCTGCTATTGATCTCTTTTTTTTCTTTTTCTTTTTTGTGGAGATCATATATATATATATATATATATATATATATATATATATAATTGTTGTAATTTCATTAGCATTCGGTGACAGTTTCTTTAAAGTCTCCAAAATTTATACATATATAAATGGTCATCGATAAGCAAAGGGGTACTTAGGTAATTTACTACAAGATTGAAAGGTTCGAGGGTATCAACGTCTTTTTACATTGTGTCAAATGAGGTCAAACCTATCTATACACGGTTTGGATCTCTCTGATAAACGGTGCAAAACGTTTGGGTTTACACGATCACTGTAAACAAATTTTCTTTTCGTATGAAATAAATCCAAACCATCATAATTTCATTAATATTTACCCAAAAAGAAAAGAAAAAACACTTAATATTATTATCCTCGAAGTTATTCAATGTTTTTGAAGCTTGATTGCAACAGGCAAAAACTCAACTTAATTTTAAAAAGAAAAGGAGAAGAAGAGGAAAAGGTGGCTATCTGATGACAAAACTAGAGCTGGGTGAGACCACCACAGCTCTAAGAATGCTGCAAGTGTTCAATATTGGGAGAAATTATTAGGTACAGTAGAGACCATTGTTCAAAGACAATGAAGTACAGTCAGAAAAACAAAAAACAAAAATGGAGAAAAAAATCTAGTAAAACATTTTTTCCTTTTAATTCTTATAATGTTATGACCACATACCAATAGAAGGGAAAAAGAATAAAGAATGGAGAACTCAGCTTGTAATATTCTAAAAATTGTAATATTTTTATTTTGAAAAAACATTGAATATTATTATTCTCTAAGAAATTATTCAATGTTTTTTTAAATAAAAATAATAATATTACAATATTAGAGGATAAATAAAAAAAATTAGAGAAAATTAAAAATGAACATTAACATTTAACAAATTTCAAAAATATACAGTTACAAATTATAAAGTTGAAAGTTTGGGAGATTTAAAATTAACATGAAAATATTTATCAAAATGTATGAATTAATGATATTATTGAAAATTAATAACATGGTCATTCAAAAAAAAAATTATTGATATTTTTTTATTGTAAAGAGCTCACTTGTTTTTCTCTTTATTACATTTTCTTCCCTTTTCTACATTTGGAGGGACATTTTCATCACAATTACCCCCCTTATTTGGTTTTTTAGTTGAGGGAGTTTTTTGTCCAAAAAATATAGAAAGGGGGTTTATTGTCAACGAGAGATAGTGGAGTAGGGTTTTTTTTTGCAGTTTGTCCTTTAAAATATAAGAGAGGAAAAATTAAAACTTTTTTATATATTTTTTTATTTTTAAAGTTTTATTTTAATTTTAAAAAAATACTTGTCATTCTATCACTCACATCAACTGTGAGGAGAAAATTTCTAAGTATTGTTATAAAAAATATGAAGAAACCAAAATAAGGAGTTATTGTATTTGCCAAATAACTCGGTGAATGTCTAAGAAAGAGGAGCTGCCTTTGGTATTTCAGTTTCGACATCGCCCAACTATCCTTTAAAAGGTCGTCGTCCATTGGAGATCTCCAAAATGTATGAAAACAATAAGGGTAATGCTACTCAGACAGAATTCATAGGCAGAAAGTTTTACATTCATTAGATGCATGTGGTGAGTGTTTGTGGTGGAGGTCTACCACATGCATCCAATGAATATAAAACATTCTACCTATAAATTTTACCTGAGTATCATTACCCAAACAACAATATGATGACATGGCAGATTGGAGATATATTCATAAGAACTAAAAACACAAAAGAAAGAGAAATCAATCGAAAAGAGAATTGAAGTTAATTCCAAAGAACATTTGTCTGCCTCTTCATGTTCAGAAATATAACATAGCTCTATCCACAAATTGGCATTGTACAAAAAAAAAAAAAAATAGTTATTATTCATTTAAAATTTTAAAAAATAAAATAAAGAATCAAATCACCCGCTAGTTTGAAAATTCTTGATTGCAAATTTAAAAAGGATATTAATAGTTTTTTTCCCAAAATAACATACAACAATTAGGAACCTGTCATGTCATTACTTGTTCAACTTCTCACACTATATATGATTTTACGCATAATTTTTTCCAACAAAAATGATAACGTGACAAGTTGCTGATAGTTGAATGTTGCCTCGAGACAACATCAACTGTTAATAACGTGTAATGTCATCACTATCCACTATGTATGGTTCTATGCACAATATAATCCCAACAACTATGTATAATTTTATGCACAGTATAATTCCAACAAAAATAATGACGTGACGCGTTGTTAATTATTGAATGTTGCTTAGAGATGTTTAGAGTGAAAAACTATCGCACAGGAGTAAGTAAATGATAACTATGGACTCATCTTTTGCCCCTATATCTTTTATATTTTTTTGTGCTTCCAAAATAGTCTTGAAAAAAATGTGGAGATCATTTTAGTAAAGAAAAATATGTTCAAGAATAATAAATATATATTTCAATGAGAATAATAGAACATAAATAAAATTCATTTAGTAGTAAAAGATAATTGTAATTGTATAAAATATCAAAAACCACCACCGACCTCTTAGAGGTGTTTGTTTAGAGCAGCACCAAAGTTGAGCTTAATTATACCTCCCTGAGGGGCACTCCAACCAGAATACGTAGCCTCAAAAGCACAACAAAAATATAGAGAATAATTTTTCATGGTCATTCACCTCTGAAAACTCATGAAATTATGTAGAGGATTGTTTTGGTTCTGCCAAAGAGCTAGAAGAGGAGTTACAAAAGAGTTAGTGTGGTCTAGTAGCCACGGACCTAACATTTTCACCCTCTGTGGATCAGATTTTTAGCAGTCGAGATCCCCTTCCCCGTAATTGGACTTAAAAAAGGATTCAAAATTAAATTATTATAGTTTTCTTCCTTAGTCAGTCTCCATGCCAATTTAGAAAATAGGGCTAAGTTAAAATTTTCTAAGTCTATGAATCCCAAGCCCCCTTTCTCCTTCGATTTGCATAAGTTAGTATCTCATGCTCCAAAATTCGAGTCACGGGAATTTTCATTCCGTGCTCAAATTTCGAGAGTGAACTCGTCCATAGAACCATGAATAATTCATCAATTTTACTAATGCAGAAGCCTAACCATACATATATCTATGATTTTATTTGTATAAAAATGATAAGACATGTTAATAGGTTCAATTCAGTAAAATTCATCAAATCTTCAGTTTCAGCTGACTGAAGAAATCCTTCAGCTGTTCTATTCTCAAGGCGTACACTGAATTCAAATCTGAAACCTGTCAGTCAGCTAGAGGTAGTTTTGGTTGGCAGAAAGTTCCCTTTCGGCAGGCTGAAACTCTTCTCCAATTGACTGACACAGGTTCCAGTTTTCAAACTCTCGGGATCTCCATTCCTTCGGTCGACTGATACCTTTCTTTGGCCGACCGAAATAGGTACTCTGCAACTTTAATTTTTTCAAACTCTCGGTACTTTGAGAGTACTAGTCAGCTGATAGGGTCCATCATGTAACCGATAGTCCCCAAAACTTGATATTTCTCCATTTCAACCTCCCAAAAGTTCACATGAACATTGTAATTCATGTGTATACCAAGATCATTATTTTTCACAGCCTAAAATCATCCATTCACATATAAAAGAGCATAATAAATCCTTATACATTCATCCACCATTAATACACACATGCTTAAGGTTTAAATATGCAAATCCAAATATAAAACACTTGCCCCTTATTCCATATTCAAATTACAAGGTTCTAATAAATGCCTAAACATGACATATGAAAACATAAAATAGATAATCATAATAAAAGTCTAAGTCCTTCGATCCTAACACCTCATGCTCCGTCGACCACCGGTATCTTATCTGTAAAAATGTTTGGGGAAAGGGGTGAACGCCAACATGGCCAGTAGAGATACCCAAACCAACTTATGTATTGACTCGATGTGACCTACATGAAATACAATCATGACATTCCTATGTACTACATGGCATACTTCTAATGCTCGTGAAATGCAATCATGACATTTTTATATACTACGTGGTATACTTCAATGCTCATGTTCAAGGGACCTTAACCCAATATATGGATAAATCATATGTTCAACAATTCTTAATTAATAGAAGACCTGAAATCAAACAAAGTAGGAGAATTCGTAGAACCACCGGATAATTGCTGATTGGTCAATTGTCTAAGATATCCAACTTTATGGGCTATTAACCAATGGTCTAGACAAAACTACCTTGACCGAGTTTCGAGCTTTGCACCTTAGGGCTCCGGACCCCTCTTGCTATTTCGACCTCCTCCCAAAATCAACAACAAATCACATAGGGCACGTTTGACATGGGTTTTGTTTTTGCTATTTTGTTTCTGCCTAAAACAGAACAAGTGTTTTGTTATGAGTGTGGTTTGAATAGAATCAAAAATACGTTTGGCAAAAAAAATCTGTTTTAAGTTTTTTAAAACAGAAACATATAAACACATGTTTGGTAAGTCCAACTGTTGGCAAAAAAATTGAAGTAGAAATTAAGAAACATGTTTGGTATGAACCTGTTTGAGTGTTTTGTTTTAAAATATTTATATTTTTATATATAATTAAATTTTATTATAATTTACCGTTAATGTTATTTGCCAATATTTAAACACAATTTGTAAAAATAAATTATGTTATTTTTTTAACATCACTTGTTAAAAATTTCATAAATTTGGCAAATATTTTTAAAAAAAATTGGCAGTCTTGTTTGAAATTTGGCATACTACAAATCATGTTATTCTCAAAAACCAACTCTACACACTTTCCATGTTCATAACCACATCACAATCTATGTACTAATTTATAAAATCACACAATAAAATATCATAAACACCAAAAGCTTCATTTATAACATTTTTTACATCCAAATTCATCAAATATTAGTATAATATATGTACAATGGTTATGAGCCCAAAAAACAAAAGCCACCATGCAATATCCAATGTGACAACCACACCCCAACCTTAAATTGATACACAAGAAGCCAAGTGATAAACACATGAAACACAAAAAGTGCCAATAAAATCCAGTTCATTGCAAACAGAAATTTCACCCTCTCAAGGGGACCACCATCTTCATGATCAACAATCTGACTATCCTAATTCTTTCCATATGTAATCCTTTTGATCTTCACCAATTCATCGACATCATCATCCTTTAGACCTGAACTTCCTAGATTTCAAAGCATTCGCAAGGTTGATTGTGATTAATGCCTTGAAGGGCTGCTAGAAGGTAAGTATTGATTGGCCTCCAATTAAACAATTGAATTGCTTGCTTATAAAAAGATGTACAATTAGGTTAAAATAATCGCCGTCATAACACTCTGTTTTGGCACCTTGAGTAACATAACAAACATTTATCCGCATTATAAATAAGTGTTTGTTATTAACCTGTATTATCAAGGGGATAATAATTGTTATTAACAAGCATTATCAATAAGTATAGTCATACAAGATTAGGAATTGTTCTACTAAGATTAAGAACTATTATCATAGAAACACAATGCACCACCAAGAACACACAAAGAGAGCTTTTGCAAAAGCAATAAATCCAATTTTATTGACCATCTGCAATACTAAAGTATCCTATAATTGTAGTACAAACCCAAGATAAAGTCGAAATGAATTCAATAACAACAAATGAATGGAAAAAATGCAAGCATCAAAGTTCTAAGAATCGAGATGAATGTATTGACAACACACAAAGCATAATGCAGAAACCAATTAATTTCATTCAATTAAAAGAACACAAACCTAAATTTGCCTCTTTTTTTTTTATGATTCCATGTAATTTATGGTTAAATTAGGTAAAAAAAACTATTATATTAACACATCTCCATGAACTACCTAATGCACCGCACAACTAATACCAGAGTCACATGCAACTAGTATTCTCCTAAGTTTCAGTTACTACACAACTAATTTAATATGCATCAATTCCAAACAAAATTTCACCTCACTGTCCACTTTATTATAATTATGCAACACATATTTCTCAAAGAACTACTTCCATCACCTCTCTGTCCCCTACAATATGATCATGAACAATTTTAAAAACAAACAGAACATATTGCACTATAGATAGAACATGTCATTCATATCTCAAATCATATACATATATGCACGTATAATACATATACATAAAGATGTATATACATAAATGAACAAACATATATGCAATGATTCGCAATCAATAGAAAGCTCAAATTTTAAAACCAAATAAACTTGTGATTCGTATATTTTTAATTTCAGTCTTCACGTTTGGGATTTTGACTATAAGAAAACCCTATATATACCAAAAAGGAAATCCGTCAAACCCATGGCCAATTTCGGGCGTTCGCAAAGTATGAAAACCCATTTCAAGCTCCATTCCTCCACCACTAACAAAATCAAAAGTTATTTCACAATTTATATATTACTACTTATATATAGTTATATGTATAAATACATACGTATATTGTGTATCACCTTTTCCACTCCAATGCAAATATGAAAACTCATATAAATATAAATATATATATATATATATATATATCATATGAAACCACTAAAAATCATATGAAACCAAGAAGAAACAAAGTCAGCGTATTACCTTTCAAATATGAGAGATTCATATGCGAAATGGCCTTCAAATGGTAGAAACAGTATACCTAATGCAAGGGTTCAGAAGAAACAAACTTAGATTTGTCCTCTTGCGATACTAAAATGGTCAATTAGATGTGAAAGCATCAAATCACCATGAATCGCAAGAACTTGCCAGAGAGTCGTGGTAAAGGAAAGAGAAAAGGCAGACGAAAAAATGAGCTAGGTTTGTTTTTTAGATTTTATACCTTTTTCAATTCTGTTTTAAGTTTGTTTCAATTGTTAGGCCACTATAGTGCAAAAATAACAAAAACACCGATTTGGTGTTTCTAGTTTCACTCAAAATATTGTAATGTTTTGCCACTGTTCAAATACAAACAATTGGTGCCAAACATGTTTTTACTCTATTTCAGCTACAGTAACGGCCCGAAAACAAAAACAATAAAACAAAAGTATGAACCAAACAGGCCTATAAGTTTCAAGTATGACAACACATACAATTTCAAATGTATCATACATTTTCAAACGCATCTTAAGCCACTTGATTCCATACTAAACCATGTCATTTTTTATGCATATAACACTATAATATCAATTATCTCACAAGGCACTCACAAAATGTAATTTTATAGAAAAAGAACATTCTTATGCATTTTATCAAACATGTGGCGTACAACATGTATAAGATAGTCTTCACTACTATAAATCATTCTGACGAACAACATGTATCCTCAATTTCTAACATATATGGCATGTAAACATAATTCACATGTATAGCTCACATTAACACATGTACCAATATACTTTTAATCAATTAATTCATCAGGACATATATATACAATGTCAATGCACATTTATGTCACATAATTGTCATGTGAAGATTCAATTAATAAATATAAGCATAAGAAAATATGCAAGACTCACAATTACCATTTCCTAGCACTTTTAAACATACTAAACAATCTGAAATCAACATCAATTCCTAAAAAATCAATAAAAAGGTGGAGAAAACACGCCAACCTCAATTCCAAGTTTTAATTTCAAAAAGCCCCAAATCACCAAATCTTGAAACTTCTCCGAATTTAAATTTCTAACCATAGAAGCGTAGATCATATCAAGGAAAATAACTTTCTCTTCTTGAACTATCCCCAAATTCAAACCCTAGTTTTGTCCATTTCTTCAAACTTCACCAAATATAACTTCGAACCGATCAAATAGAAGAGAATGATGAAAAGAACAATATTTTCTCTTGGAACAATCTTCAAATCTTACTTTAAGTCATCTAAATTCTAGAGAGAAATTGGAATAAAGTTGTAGTAAGAGAGGGATGAGAGAAAATCTAATTTTTGTGGTGAAATAAATGACATAAAATTATTTATATTTACTATCTTTGCAACTAAGTCAGTCACTTTCTCTTAATTTGCTCATTGTTACTATCAGGTGAATGGCATTAATTGATCGAATTAAATTACAAATTTGTCCTTATTATATTTACTTATAATTTATTGCAAAAATGATGACTTTTGAAAGGACAAAAATGTCCATATGTCAAAATCACATTATTCTTTCTATACTAGCTGTTAGAAACCCCATGCCCATCTTCACCTATCACGGTCAAAATCCCTATTCTCAAAATCAAATACGGTTAGAATTTTAGAAAAATCCATGACCATCCTTCACCTATCACTGTATTTCATTATTATATTAACAAGCACTAATAGATCTAAAAATTAAATAACATTTGCTATAACAGTATAGATCTAACACAATTTTGCAAGGCTACATCAACATATACGACACGAAATATTATATATCTATATTATATTTAAGCTTGGTTCAAAATATTTTTGTTTATCTATGGTCTAAAATCACTATATTTAACCATCTGACGATCGCGATTCCAAGTGCATTATAGTGTCATAGGCATGGGCATAAACTAATATATATATTAGTAGTAGTGATCTCTTGTTCACTGATGAGAAAAAGATTTTATTCACACCTTATATTGTGGTCGTTAGATTAAATCTAACGATCACATCCCAAAACCACTTTTTATCTATTTTAAATTTCCAAGATTAATGCTACCAATTCTTTAGTTGTTGTAAAAAAGTTAATTGCCAAAGAAAGATTGAAAAATTTTCAAATCTTTCTCCTTACTCTCAAACTTCACTTTTGGAGGTTTTTGTCCTTTTTGTATATCTATATATTCTGCAATCGATTGCTTCCTAAGATTTATAAGACATTTTATATATATATATATATATATCACAAACAAGTATAAGAATAACCATTAAAGTGGTGATAAAGAAATCGAATTCGGCAATTTCCAAATACGTAGTGACATCATCACCTATCTCACATACACTCATTCGAAAACTGCCAAAAGTTAGAGGATTTATCATTTTCCTAACCATTATTCACCTCTGTAAAACAAATATAATCACCCTCACACTCTATCCATCGAAAAACCCTAACACATTACCAACTGCACTTTCTCTCTCTCCCTCACACACACACATGTATATATATAAATTAGAGACATCTAAAACTTCATAAATGGAAGTAGAGACAAGAACAAAAACAAGCATATAATTGTCCATTGATGGAGCATACCAAAATCTTGCACCGACCAGCACCAGAGAAGAATGTAACAACAAAGAGAACAACCAAAGTCTTGAATGTGCTTACTTTGCCTTTGTAAATTGATCATACAATATAGAGAACTAAGAATATTACTATTGTAGAGACCAACTAAATGAGAGCTTGGGAAGAAGGCAATGACATGTTGGAGGATGTTTCTATAATGTTAATTTAACTGAGGTTAACTTTGTCAAAATAACAATGAAAATGGCACTTTAAGAATTTTAAACGAAAAAAGTTGCTTACATCAACAATGCAGACGTGACCATTAACATCGTTAACGGATCTATGGTCTGTGTTATAAAGATACAAACCTCAATGAAGATCAGTGTAATTTGTCAAACAAGGTGGGATGTTAGTGTAATATGACAATACCTTAGGAAGAGTTAGTGTAATTTGTCCTTAAGTTTTTATCAAATATAATTATTTACCTCTTTCAAAAAGGTCCAAATTTGAGAAAATTATTAGATCCCGAAGTTTAAAACACTAATTATGAATTATTCTTACAAATCTACATGTACACACAAATTTCGAGTCTGAGAATAAGATCAAAACACGTGGACAAATATATTAATTTTAAGAAATATGGGTTACAAATCTCTGTGGATCTTTACAAAAGAAAGACAAATTCCTATGATTCGATCTCCTTGATGATCTGGATTCAAGAGCTGTTGGAGCTTGATCTTGAATTGGATTGAAACTTTGGTGAAGAACGGCACGTGGATGATTTGCTTGTTATTCTTCTCCTTCAGGATTTAGATACTTTAGAGTTTTAGATTTTGAATGAAGATTCCTGTAGAGTTTCAGTTTTCTCTAAGAGTCTTCTGATTTTTCCAGATTCAAAGGCTACTAGAGCTTGATATTAAATGGGGTTATTGAGAATTCTCTTCAAGTGTTTGTTGCTAAAGAAAGCAGGTGAGAATTTTTGATCAAGGGCTGAAGAAGCTTGATCTTGAATAGTCTTGTTGATGATTTTTTGAATTTATTGAATTGTGGAAGAAGAACGATACGACTTTGAATGTGCTTGTTGTTCTTCTTCTTCAAAGCTTTGAAGGTTAGATGAACATATGTCTTCAGAGCTTCAAGTATTGATTAAAGGCAGAGTCTGGCAGAGTCCAGTATTCTATCAGAGTCTCCTCCCTCTTCTCTTCACCCTATACCTCTATTCATAAACTTCTTAGAGGGGTAGATTTGTAACTTTCTTTTCTTTTGATAATTATCTTATAATTATCCTTTATGATAATTGTGATAATTGTCCAATATATACATAATATATATAGATATATATATATATTTAATTATCCATTTGACCCATTTTCAAGTGGGCTTGGACGTTTTTAGACATTTGGATCAGCCCATGACCCATTTATTTGTGGTGGATCTAGGCTTCAAATTATCTTACTCATTAGGCCACATTCCAAAGTGGGCTAAACTGAAGATAAGCCCAAATTATATTTTGGATCCATCATATAATTTTTTTAATATCTACAAAATGCCCTCACTTTAAGTCTCTCTCTATATTGAGTTTGTCACGTATCTAAACCGGGACTTGAAGTATTTAATTTTTGTAAAAAAAAAATTTTCTTGCGAAAATCCAATTGCAAAAAGGATGTTTTTTTTTGCCAAGTTGAATTGGAGTATTGGAAACTTTATTGCAAATAGGACTTTTTCCTTGTTCAAGCAGAATTGGAGACTTGAGGATCCTATTACATATAGAATTTTTTTTTCCTTGTCCAAGCAGAATTGAAGACTTGAGAATCCTATTGCAAATAGGATTTTTTGAATTGAAGACTTGAGGATTTTATTACACATAGAATTTTTTTTTTCCTTGTTCAAGCGGGATTAAAGACTTGAGCATCCTATTGCAAATAGGATATTTTTCTTGTCCAATCTAAAATAGGATTTGGTGGTTTTTCATGTTCAAACTAAATTGAAGTCTTGAAAATCTAATGACAAATAGGATTAATCCATATCTATATATTTGTAATCTATGTTTCAAACTTTTTATATCAGAGAATAATTGAGAGAAATTCCACGAACTCTAGCAAGTGTAAGCTTTCTTTCTGTCACTAAATGCTTCTTCTTTTTCCTTTTTTTTCCTTTCTTTCCCTTTTTTTTCTTCTTTCTTTCTCTTCTCTCTTTATTTCTCCTTTTTTTTCCATACCACGAACTCTAGCAACTGTAAGCTTTTTTTCTGTCACTAAATGCTTCTTCTTTTTCCTTTTTTTTTCCTTTCTTTCCCTTTTTTTTCTTCTTTCTTCTCTTCTCTCTCTTTCTTTCTCCTTTTTTTTCCGTACCGTACTGACTTTTTTTTTCTTCTTTCGATTACTGCCTTCACATTTTTTCTTCTTTTTTTTTCTCCTTTCACGTATGGTTCTCTCTTTCCTTTTTTTTTTTTGTAGTGACTTCTTCTTTTTCTCTCCTTTATTTCTTTTTTTTTCTTTCGTTTTTTTTCCTTCTTATTTCTGCCTTCTTTGTGTCGCATTTTTATCACGTTTTCTTCATCATCTTTTTTTCTTTTTTACCTTCCTTCTCTTTTTTTTTTCTTCTGTCTTTTTTTTACCGAATGTGGAAAATATATATATATATATAAGACCAATAATAATTTGGCGGCGAGCAAAATTTCTCTTTTTTTTTTGGCAGCAGCTTTGTCTTCTGTGATCGCTATTAACCAATTTTTTTTTTCATATCGACTTCTACTTGTGGGCTCTGCTCGAGTTTTGTGTTGCATCTGAAACAACGTACATATTCATTGAATTCACTAAGAAAAACAACTTTACGTGAGTCACTCAGCTCTTTTCTTGCAAGTTTCAATTTCTTTGTCAATTCTTGCACGTCAAATCGCTTTTCTCAAAATATGTAGTTCCAGACGCCATTCATTAGTCCCTTTGGGATCCCTTAGTGCCCTTCGGGGGTCACTTTATCCTACTTTGAAACATTTTATCATCCTTTCAGGGTCCCTTAGTGCCCTTTAGGGTCACTTAGTTCCTTTGAAATACTTTATTTTTATTTTATTTTGTTAAATTTCTCACATTTTTTTTCTTATCAGGTAAACAACCTTTGACTTCTGTCAATCATGATTTTCTTCAAAGCTTTAAGGCAAACACTTTAATCATTTTAGAATTAGAGAACGATGTCATGGAGAAAAGAACTATATTGAATGTAAGAACTCCACTAGTTGGTCGTTATGCTCCACGGACCAAATTAACACGGCGCGACAAGTGCTTTCAACATCTTGACAGACAAGTCAAGTCATAACAGTGCAACAAACGCTTTTTAACACATTTTGGCAATGAGTCAAGTCGTCACTACGGTGTGACAGACATCGTCAACATCTTAGCGGTTGGCCAAGTCACCACAGTGTGATATACATCATCAACATCTGAATTAATGGCATGTCAAAAGATTTTTTTTTGTTAGGTTAACTGAACTTGGAATAATCCTCCAAGATGCCTACGTACCCTGAACAAGGATCAAGTCATCACGTAGTTCAATTTTTTTTTTTTTTTTTGTAAAGATAGTTTATAATCATATCAAAGAGTGATTATTTTTTATTTTCATGAAGACAGTTTATGCTCGTGCCAATAAGTATTTTTTTTTTTGTAGACAATTTATACTAGTGTCAAGGAGTGCTATTTTATTTGGTAGATAGTTTATACTCGTGTCAAGAAATTTTATTTTTTGGTAGACAGTTTATACTCGTGTCAAAGAGTATCATTATCATAAGGAAGAGGTATTTCATTCGTCATGATCCATGCAGGAGGATTGAACCTCACCTAGTATGCTTTCATTTTACTGTGAAATTCGATCCAGACAATATCTTCGGGCTTTGGTCCCCACACTTTCTAGTCTTTTAATTTTTCGAGCCTCTCGTTCCATCTGGGATTATAGACGATTTTGTTCTTGTTTCTCACTTTCTTGTTTAAGACCTTCATTTTGCAGGTTGTTAGAAACAGTTCGAGAAAGTGACTCTTGAGACATCACTTGTGTTTCTGGGCAATAATTATTGCGAGATACTTGCAAGATTATTCCTATCTTGAACTTTTTTTTTTTGGCCACCATTTGAGTATAATTTTTTAATCTTTTTTATTTGAAGTTGTTTGAAGATTTATAATGCTTCTTTGATGCAAATCCTTGCGATTTGTCACTTTGGTTATGCCTTGATTTTTTTTGTTCCTTTCTTAAAACTTCTTTCTTATTTCGAGGTTTGAGAAAATGTGTAAGACTTTTTAAATGACATGCGTGAATCTTGCCCCCATGCCAGGATATTTCATATAAGAGAGTTGGAAATGAGCTTTGTATGAAAGGTTTTCCCCCTATCTGTCCAGTCTTCTATCAAGATTTTTTTGACTTAATGTCTTATTTAACTGAGAACCATCATATGAAGTCACTGAAGGATCACGATATGTTTCTTGATACGTGTCTTTAGAGACGATGTGTGTAACATAAGATGTATCTATTTCATCGTCCGAATTAGGAAGTATTTCATCTTCCTCTTTAAACTCAACCCCTTCATCTTTAAGACAATTGTCAGACATATTAGAAAAAGCAAGAGCCTTTGCACCATGACTTGTTATATTGAGTTCCATATCATGGGTACGAGTAACCAGTTCTTCAAATATACGAGGCATGATTCCTTGTAGAATGTAAAGAAACTCCCAGTGCATGCCTTGCATACACATTTCGACTGCTAAGACTTCAGAAAGACAATATTTGCAATCAAGACTTAGAGCTCGCCAACAGTTGATATAGTCGACCACAAGCTCATCATTCATTTGTTTAATGTTAATGAGTTCTAGCATACTTACTATTCTACAAATACTGTAGAAGCAGTTGAGAAACTCTCGCTCCATCTGCTCCCAACAATCGATACTCCCAGCTTTGAGGTTCGTGTACCAATCAAATGCATTCCCTTTGAGGGAACGAACAAATTGCTTGACTAAGAGGTCCCCTTCAGTGCCAGCGTTATTGCAAGTTTTCATAAAGTGTGCAACATGTTGTTTGGGATTACCTCTTCCATCAAATTATTAGAACTTTGGCGGTTCATATCCCATTGGCATTTTTAAGCTGTCAATTCTTTTGGTGTAGGGTTTTGAGTACATGAGAGTGCTTTGAGGGGCGCCGTTATACTGTGCTCAGATTGTGTTCGTTATTATATCCTACAATTGTTGGACAGATAACAAAGCGATTGGCAAAACAGAGTTAGTTTTGTCAGTCATGTGTCTTGACACAGGTGTGTGACGACGATCTTTTGATTGGGCACTTTGAAAAGATAAATTTGAAGTATTCGCAAGCAGATGTGTTGACTTGTCAGGATTTTGGATTTCAAGGTTACTCATTAGCGCGGTGATCTGTAAGTCCTTCTATTTAAAATTCTTTGTGAGGTTTTTGATTACGCGCGCCATCACTGCCAATTGGTCTTCCACCAAGGTTGTTCCAGTCATTATAGCTGCGACAACATTTGAATTGGAAAGACCTTGAGGGCCAACATTCTTTGAAGTGACCTTTTATTCTGAAATTTTAAGTAACGACTTCGAGAGCGATCTAACGCTAGAGTTGACGTCAAAGACGGAGTTGGGTGAATGTGGTGGCGCTGATCTTTCTGAAATGACATCAGAATTCTTTGCCCCCTAAGGATCAATGATGTTAACATGTTTAGTTTTTACATCCATTGGTTTAGCAGGATCGATTTTTACCAAATCTTACTGATTCTTGAGCGAAACAATTGTTTTAGTCTTGCTACGTGTCATAGGACCTGCTGAGGTGCTGTTGGCACTTGACAGGTTCCTAGTGTTCTTGTCACTGCTTGCGGCAATTTTGGTGTTAGTCATTATAGCAGCGGTTTCTTTTGAGTTTTTCTTGTTTGTCGTCTGAACCTTGGGATGAGCCATAAATTCTGATGAACAGAGTTTTGGATGTATGATGTAGGAGGCAAAGATGAGAGGCAGAGATGGTCCCACCGGGCGTGCCAAAAATTTGTACACACAACTTTCGAGTCTGAGAATAAGATCAAAATACGTGGACAAATATATCAAATATATTAATTTTGATAAATATGAGTTACAAATCTCTGTGGATCTTTACAAAAGAAAAATAAATTTCTCTGATTTGATCTCCTTGATGATCTAGATTCAAGAGCTACTGAACTTGATCTTGAATTGGATTGAAACTTGAGTGAAGAATGACATATGGATGATTTGCTTATTGTTCTTCTCCTTCAGGGTTTAGATACTTTGGAGCTTTGGATTTTGAATGAAGAATCCTACAGAGTTTCAGCTTTCTCTGAGAGTCTTTTGGTTTTTTCGGATTCAAGGGCTACTAGAGCTTATTCTTAAATCGGGTTGTTGAGAATCCTCTTCAAGTGTTTGTTGTTGAAGAAAGCCGGTGAGAATTTCTGATAGAGGACTGAAGAAGCTTTATCTCGAACAGTCTTGTTGATGATTCTTTGAATTTGTTGAATTGTGGAGAAAGAACGACACAACTTTGAATGTACTTGTTATTGTTCTTCTTCAAAGCTTTGAAGGTTGGATGAATGTATATCTTCAGAGTTTCAAGTGTTGATTGATAGCAGAGTCTGACGGAGTTTTAGTATACTGTCAGAGTCTCCTCCCTCATTCTCTTCACCCTCTACCAATAATTATCCTTTATGATAATTGTGATAATTATCTAATATATACATAATAATTTTCTTTGATGATAATTATATATATATAATTATCCATTTGACCCATTTTCAAGTGGGCTTAAATGTTTTTAGTTAATTTGGATCAGCCCATGACCCATTTATTTGTGGTGGGTCTGCGCTTCAAATTATCTGACTCATTGGACCACATTCTAAGGTAGACTAAACTGAAGATAAGCTCAAATTATATTTTAGGTCCATCATATGATTTTTTAATGTTTACACTACAAAGAAATAACATGTCTAAGTTAAAACTAAGAAAAAAATAGGAAATATTTTTGTTGAAACTGATAGCTTACAAAATTAATATTTTTTTTCTTCCATCTTCGAGATTGGTGGGACATCATTAAGAAACATTGTAAGAGTAAAAAAGATACTTTAGTGCACTAGTGACCAATGCACATGAGAGGATGTGAGTTCTGTAAAAGCATATTGTCACAATAAAAATGCCAATTTTACAATTGTAATTGGGCTTGGTTCTTTCTGGTAGTTGTGTAACTCCTTGGTTGTATTAACTAACATAACCAATACATATATCACATAACATTGTTTATAGTAATTCATTCCATGTCCCCATTGTTTTTGCTGCTTATGGTCGCCAACACGTGAACGCGTGCTCATGAATATGAATTGCTAGACCTAAAGTTTTATATCCATTGAATGCATGTGGGTAAGTCCTATCACATGCACTTATCACATATGTTCTAAGATAACATATGTTCAAGTAACAATTATTATAAGTCTATTAATACAATGTTTAATAAGCAAATGACAAGTATAGAGATATGGGTAGTCTATGGATGGTAAATTCCCCCATCCCGCTCCTATTAGGATGGTTTAAGAATGATTTAATAGAGAACGAGGTGAAAACTCGAGTAGGTGCGAGTTGGAGTTCATAAACTAAAACACCAATATCTCATTCCTTCGTCGCTTCATAAACTCATATCATTTATATTGTTTAAAAAAAAATTGTTAAAGCTCCCGAGATTTTTCAATAAAAGATTTTGGACGAGAACGAGTTTTACTTTATTGAACAGGAACGAATCTGGGAAAAGAGTTGAAGGACCATCCTCCCCAAACTTACCTTGTTATCATCCCTATATATATGTGTGTGTGTGTGTGTGTGTGTGTGTGTGTCTTCTAGTGTATTATCCGACCTAGAGCCTTGTTAAATTGTGCACACAAACCTCTAAACCCTGCAAGACAAAAGGAAAGAGATAAGCTACCTAGTTATTTTTTTTATTTCAAATTTGCTCTTCAAATAATATGTTTTTTTGTATAAAAATAATCATTTTGTGTAGTTCTAAACTCCTCTGCCGATATATGTGGACAAAATTGACTTTTTTTATTTGTAATTTGTGAAATGTTAAGTATAGTGAAACATTTCTTTTTGATTTTTTTTCTAAAAAATGCAATATAAAAATTAAAATACATGATTTTGTGTCGATGAATAAATCCATCTATTGCTATTAGACAACATTCGATTGGATTCAAACTATGACTACATCTATAAAAATTAAATAAAAGGACTGAGGTTAGGGGCGGAGCCAGGATTGTATAATAGAGAGGGCTAAAAGTAAGAAAAATTAAAAATGAATACAATAATTTTTATGACAAAGATGTATTATAAATATTCAAAAATAGAAAAAAAAACCAATAACGTTCTCATATAAATAAATCAAGTATATCGTAGATAGATACAAAAATAGATATAGCGTTTTCCTAAATAAGCTATTAAAGATGAATCCTTAAGAGAGTCAAATTCATTAATTATTGAATCTATATCAATATCTTCAGCAAGTTCTCCTTCATTGAGAATCATAAAATCTGTAAGAAATTCATCACCCATCTTCTTGCAAAGTTCAATTTTAACACACTTCATTGCCGACAAAACTCGTTTTGTTGTTGCTGTAAAAACATGAAGAGTCAATATGAGATGAATCAATCTATTAATCAGATAATAAGTTTATCTCTATTTGTTTAACTCTTGAATTTTTTTTTAAAAAGTTATTGTCGCTGCTCGTTAGAAGTTGTCCTATGTTTTGATTTATCGTTTTCCAGTTTATGGATTGAAAACAAAATTTTCATTTTGCAATGAAAGTGTCTCGATAGTCTGAAACAATAGACCTAGGGCCGGCCCTGAAATTTCAAAAGGTTAAGAGGCCCTAAGCGAACTTTCTAGTATATAGAACACAAATTTTATTTTCCTTAAGATGTTTGTTCACAAATCACAGCAAAAACAAGTTTGCTGAGAAATAGTAAATATGCACATATATAAGATTTTTATAAGGAAATTTCAGTGTAATAACAAATTAAAAATTTAAATAAAAAATAAACAATTTATTGGAGAATGTAAAAACTGATCTCATGAGGTTTAGCATCTTCTCCAATTTGTTAATAATTTTATGAATTGCTGAGTATTTAATTAATTTACATATATGATATATATAAAAAGAGTTAAGAACTAAAAAGAAGAAAAAATAGGACTTTTAAAGAGAACTTACATATTTAATCTCCTTTAAATATTTTTACCAAAGGTATGGAACTACCATGCATGATTGAACAAATATTTTTTTTAAAAGTTAGGTGGTCACGTGGCTCGGTGCAATTATATATAACTCTAATAATATATGTATATACATGATATAAGTTTAAACTTTAAAGTATATTATGTCATGCTTGGGTTTAAAATGGAATAAGCCAATTAAATATATTGTTAGAAGCTCAAAATATAAAATATAATAATATAATAAAAAATAGTGAGGTCGGTTACTGGGATGTGAACTAATAACCATAGTAGTAGTAATTTTTTATTTTTTTTAGACTTGGGCTATAGCCCAAGTTAGCCCATTAATAGTTCATTTTCATTGTCACGTGTCTTAGACTTTTTTTTTTTTTTTAACATCATCCAATTAGGATGGATTTGAATTGGTAGAGATGGCTACATGGAATAGAGCAAGTCAATGTCTCATTCTCAAGGTTCTATATGTTTTTCATGTTTGGTTTCCAAGAATTGTCTAGAATCATTTATTTTCTTGATATCCAAATGGGCAAATCTCAATTACTTGCTCGTTTTTCTCCTACAACTTTAGGTTAAGAAAATTGAGAATGAACATTTGGATTGGATTCAATCATTTGAACTATGACTACATCTATAAAAATTAAACAAAATGGCTGATGTTAAAGAAACTGAGGATGAACATGGAAAACTCTTGGATGAGAAATGAGACCATCCATCCATGTTAAAACAGGATCAAGATATTGAATGATAAATTTCCTGTGTTTAAAAGTGTTTGGTGATGAAAAAAAAGCATGGTTAGGATAAAGGTTTAATCCAAAATGCACATTTTGAAATTGTCTTCTAGCTCAATAGTATGATATTTCAGGTTTTATTTTTAAATACAATATTATCCCTTATACAAACAAATGAAACTCCTACCTGTGTATAAGCTTCCTCCTCTCTAATGGATGGCTACGATGCATCACAATAATGGCTAAGATTTAGTTTCTACATATTTATAAATTCTCTATTCAGACTACCAATTTCTACAAACTCTCATCCCTTCCTCTGCAACACTCCACAATTTGTAATATATATAGTATATTTAAAATAAAAATATATAAAAATAAATTAAAATTCAAGTTTGGGTTCAGGTTCAGGTTTGAGTTGGACTCGAATTGTAGGCATCTTAACCTAAGTCAAATTCTAATTAAATTAGGTAGAGATTTTTTAACCCAAGCCCAACTCTATTGTAAAATTAGTTGCCCAAATCGGTAAAAAATCATACTAGGCTCAAGTTAGGTTTAAGTTGGCTCCCAAGTTTCACCTTTATAATTAATTCACATGTTTATTAGTGTATGGGTAATATAGTAAAATTAGTAATAAAAGTGCTTTAAGCAATATTGTTATCAAACAAATTTAAAAATGCTTTATAAAATATATCACCAAACGCCTAACAAATTTAAAAGTGCTTTATAAAATATATCACCAAACGCCTAACAAATTTAAAAGTGTTTTATAAAATATATCACCAAACGTCTAACATGTTTTACTGATTGCAGTTTTATGCCAGCTCTACTGAGAAAATCACTTTCACGGTTACAACGTCAACGTCAAATGAGCACTTCGAGCACGTTTGGGATTACTTTTCAAAAGCTTAAAAGCGCTTTTATTTTAAAATTTTGTATTTAAATGTGTTTAGTAACCATTAAAAACGCCTTTAATAGAGGTTTTATATATTTGGCAACTATTTTTCCATAGACAATTTTATTCTTTTTTATTGTTTTAAAGATAATTTCATCCCTTCTTTTATAAAGTTGTTATTATAAAATATAGTAGCATTCTATTAATGGCCATTACTGTAAAATTAGCAATATAAGTATTTTAAAATATATTGTTAGTAAATATATTAAAAATAGAAAAGTACTTTATACAATCTTTTACCAAACCCCTAAGATATTTTTGTACCAACAATAATTTTTTGACAACTCTAGTAACAAAAGTGTTTTTTTCAGTCTAACAGAAATCCCAAACGAGCTCTTAGTATACTTTTCTAATGTTGCATTTGACGCGCAAGAATGGAATGCCCATTCCAACCATTCCTTTGTTTGGTATAAATTTTAAAGTGAGAATGGTCTTTCCCTTGGAATGAAAATTCATTTCTAGGAATGAAAATTCATTTCATAGTTAAACCTATGGAATGTGCATTCCATTTTCAGTAAGATTAAAAAAAAATTTATATAACCAAAAAAAACTCTTTACCTCCACACCACCACCACTTCCACAACCACCTGGCTCTACTACCACCACCACCACTACCACCGGCTTTACCACCACCTCCACCACCACACCGACTCTACCATCACCACCACCATATCGCCACCTTCCTCCACCACCACCACTGCCGCCACCTTCCTCCACCACCACCACCTCCACGACCACACCACCTCCACCACCACCACGCCCATCACACCACTGCCACCACCCCTACCACACCACTGCATCACCATCTTCCTCCATTGCCACCCTCACCACACACCACTCCATCACCTCCACCTCGCCACCTTCCTCCACCATCACACCACCACCACCACAACCTTCACATCGTCACCTTCCTCCACCGCCACCACCTTCACACCCAGTGGCGGACCCAGAAAATTTTGTGAGGGGGGGCGACCTTTAACAAAAAAATAATAATTCATACCATCGTAATAATTTTATTGAGTAAATTTATCATTGTTCATCGATAACATTTACTTTATTTATTAAGAATTTTTGAAAAAAAAAACATTTACTTTATCATTTTTTAATTTATTTATTAAAAAATTAAATGAATTTATTATTTTAAAATTATTTTTATAGATAGAGAGAGAAAGAGAGGAGAGAGAAAGAGGAGAAAGAGAGAAATTTTTAAAATATATATATTAAGGGGGGCATAGTGGGTTTTTTTTTTGTAATTTAGGGGGGGGGGGGGGCAAATACACATGTACAAGTATATAATACCAAAATTATAAATATATAATACTAAAAATAAAAAATTGAGTGGGGGCGGATGCCCCCAATGGCCCTAGGGTATGTCCATCACTGTTCACACTATCACCACCTCCACCACCACACCTCGTCACCACCTCCACATCGTCACATTCCTCCACGACCATATATTTGTTGGTTTAATTTATTTGTTATTAGGAGAGGTATTTTGGAGAATTTGATTTAAAATTTATTTCATTTTCATCTCATTTAATATTTGCAACCAAATAATAGAATGAGAATGGTCATTCCATTCTATTTTCATTATCAACTTCATTTCATTTCATTCACGTATATCAAACGCAGCGTAAAAGTCTTAAAAATTCGGTTTACCAATATTTTTCTTTTAAAATGAAAAGAAAAAGAAATTCCACTATGAACTTTTCATTTTCAGGATATTTTTGGTTTTGACATAGAGTAACATGGGCACCAGTACTATTTACTGTAATAAAGTTGAAGCATCAAACGTCAACTTAAGTTAGAAAATTTTCACTTTAAAAAGTCCTCACTTCACGTTTGAGATAATTATTTTGTTTAAGAGTCCATAAGCAGAAATTTTCAAAGGAAAAAATAATAATAACAGTAAAACATGGTCTGTTTTAAATATTTACTCTCACCTCAAAACACGTTTTGGTTAAAGATAATATTACTGCGTGGTTTAAAATAACTTTTTTTTGAAAAATAATAATAATAATTTCGTGCCTTGTCATAATTGTTCCACACGTTTCGATACCAGCGAGCGTTTAACATAATCCAACACACGTGAAGTTAAGACGTCGTAGGTAGGTAGGTAGGAACAACAAGAGCGTTAGATTTGGTACTAAAACAAACAATAATTAGTTGTACTAATCCAACCGTTGATGGTCAAACTCAAATCTTCTTCAACGTTTACTTTAAATCTTCACTATTAATTTTACAATCTAGTTTAAATTTTAAATTATTACTCTACTTTGTTAGGATATTAAGTTAGTTTTGAATTGATAGTCAAGGTCGGTGGTGACTGGCTACTGTTACTGCCGGTAAACGGTAGGCCCTTTGGAGCGTCTTCTTCTGGCAGTTGCACAGCCTGTACTGACAGAGTATCAGTCATACCCATCACTTTTATTTTATTATATTTTTGCCACCTCAGCACTCTAATATTTATTAAACTATCATTATACTTATTGAGTGTACAAGATTTATTTTATTTTTTATATATTTAAACCATTATTTTTTAACTCTTTAAATTAAACCATTATTTTTTGTATCAATGTCTAGACAAATGCAACAAATTAGCCAGGCCATGCGTAATTGGATTGGATTTTTTTTTCCTTCTAAAAAGTAATTAGATGAATAAAGTAAAACAATATTGACTTTCACACAATTTTGTATAATTCTGGTTTATTAATTAAACCAAAAAAAAAAAATTGATCTGGTCAATTTTTTCAATCCAGCATATGAAAATACAAGATGACAATAAAAGTGTTTTCATAAAGAATAAAAAAAAAATTTATTCTATTTAAAATATGATGATGAAACGGAGAGGTCGTGGCAATAGCAATAAAGTTTATATTTTTTATTTATTTTTTAACAATAAAGTTGAGATAAATTGTTAAAAATGTTAGTTATATAGTAGGATTCAAAACAAGTATACTCAAAATCAAGGATGACTGAGAGAGTTGGTTTTGGAAGCATTCTTTTTCTATTCTTGTTTAATAAAGTAAAACTCCTCTCAATTCAAATTTGTCTATGAAAATACTTTTATACTTCCTCTCAATTCAAATTTGTTTATGAAAATACTTTTATACTTCGTTTCTTTTCCGTTTAAATTTTAATTTTTTTATTTTTTATTGATAACTACTCAAAATTCGATAGAAAAAGAAACCTACTCAAAACAATTCACACCTCTCCCGTTTAAATTCTATTTTTTTTATAAAAAATTAATAGAAAGAATATGAGTAAGATACCTACTCAAAATTCGATAAAAAAAGAAAAGAAAAAAGAAACCTACTCAAAACAATTCAAATACTTCACGTTAGTGCCCTCCAGCCTGGCTCACTCAAGCTTATCCTCTCAAAATCGCACTTCTAACTCCCAATATATCGCGATATATTAGCGTTCTAGAAAACTCCTTCACTATTCAATAACTTCCATAACTATTCGAGTCAATACAGGTAAAAATAACTCCCCTCGAGACGTTCCATTCTGGCGAGAAATTTCAGCGAGTCTCTCAAATCCAGCACTTACGTGTCGACGCGTGTCACTGCACAGCTGTACCCAGTCTAACCGCCTTCTCATAAAAACCGGTAACAATAACGCTCTCTTCACCGGTTCAATCAGTTACCCTAATCCGCCCTTTATAAACCCATCCCATACTTTTCTTATTCTTCTCAACCATCTCTAACTAAATTATAAAACGCGCACGCATATATATATATATATATTAGGGTTAGGGTTTGGATTTAGATGGAGAGTCGAGAACCGACAATGGAGTCGTTGCAGCAGAAAGATTTGGATCGGATCAAGGGAACGTGGAGTCCTGAAGAGGACGAGTCGTTGAGACAGCTCGTTCAACGACATGGAGCTCGGAACTGGACGTTGATCAGCAGATCGATTCCGGGGCGGTCCGGCAAGTCGTGCCGTCTACGGTGGTGCAACCAGCTGTCGCCGGAGGTGGAACACCGGGCGTTCACGCTGGAGGAGGACAAGATCATCATTCAAGCGCACGCTAGGTTCGGTAACAAGTGGGCGACGATCGCCAGACTCCTCAACAACGGTCGCACCGATAACGCGATCAAGAACCATTGGAACTCGACGCTGAAGAGGAAGCACGCCGCGTTGATCGGCGGCGGCGGCGATGAGCGTCCGGTTCAGATACAGAAGCGATCGGAGAGCGGTGATGTGATGAAGACGTTCTCTGGTTTGCGCGTGAGTCCTGATAGTCCGACTGGGTCGGATGTTAGTGATTGTGGTCCTTTGATCTCTTCGATGAATGTGAATGAGAATGTGTATCAACCAGTGGTGAGTTCTGGTTCTATCGTGCCACCATTGAAACAGGTCGAGTTGACGCCGGTGTGGATGCCCCAACTTGATCCTCCTACTGCACTCAGTCTCTGTCCTCCCGGAATGGATTCTCCCGGAAGCCATTCACACTCTTATAAGATTCAAAATCACACTCTGCCGAGTCACCGGCGTAGCCAGAGCGACGAGGAGAAGCATCAAACGATGTCGTTCGGGCCAGATTTGCTCTCAGTGATGCAAGAAATGGTCAGAAAGGAAGTGAGAAATTGCATCTCAGAACTGGAAAGTTTGCAGAGTGAGGGTGGTGTGAGGAATGCAGGGGTTAAACGGATCGGAATCAGCAAGATTGACTGATGAATTTGGGAGCGGAAAAGAACTGATTTTGGTCTCTGTGCTTGGAGTTGAACTTGGTTGGTGGTGTACAGAAACAGAGGGGAAGAGAGAGAAATAGGAGCAGAGTAGGAAACATGAGTTTTGTTGATTGGAGTTGCAGGCAAGGTCAATCGATTTTGGATTAGGGGATGATAATTATAGAACCCATAAAAAAAATTAATATTTTTGAATTCAAATGGTATCTTTATTTTTGGTCATCAAATTTATCAGAAAAGGAACAAAAAAACTGAATACTTTCCATCTCATTTACGAAGTTGTTCTCCGTTGATTTCTCTCTCTCTCTGCTTTGTTCTTATGATATTCATGTCTGCAATCTGCAGTCTATTAAATCTGTTTTTTATTTTTTGCTTTTATTTCTGGTTGAATTCAATTTTTGATGGTGCTGTGATAGATAAGAAACTGAACCAAGCTGGTGGGATAAAGACAATTATGTCATTATGCTCGAGGTACGGACTGTACTTGGACAGTACATAAATTGGAAAGCATGGTTTTTGGGGTATTATTGTCTCTCTGATTTATCTTTTACTCTAGCTTCTTATGGTTATACTAATTTAAATTTATTATTTATTTAATATAAATTAATTGACTCTGACTCGTGAGTATAAAATTTTGTAGCTTGCATAATTTGATATTTTATACAATTACAATTAATTTTTACTTATAACTGAATTTTATTTATATATAAAATGATTTCTATTATTTTAAGAAATATATTCTATTATTCACATTGAAATATGTATATATTTATTTATTCTTGAGTATATTATTCTTATTCTTCTTTTGTTAAAAGGTTGCACACTGGATATGGGCATCTTTAGAGGCTCTTTGAAAAGGTTCTCCTTTTCAGAATTTTGGATTTCATTTTCAAAAAATACGAAACTGTTTGGTAACCTAATTTCGTTTTCATTTGAAAAGAAAATGACATCTGGTTGCCACTTATACATATTTAAAAGCTAGAAAGTGAATATGGAAAGAATTACAATGCTCACTTATTATTAGGGATCTTAAACGAAAGTATCTCTCACTCATCCCATTATAACATCTCTCCAAGTCGTATACCTCTCTCAACAACAAAATAAGAGAACTTTACATCTCATGCTTTTTGTCTCTTCTCAGTTCTCTTTCCACATACTTTATCGCGGACGTCTATTGGTAATATTTGTTTCCTCATATCTTATCTTGCTCTTCTTTCTTTGAATCGATTTTTCAAAAAAAAAATCTCAAATCTGAGCAAAAGTTTCAACTTTTCTCTTACCTTAAATTTTGTTCATATTTGAGTGCGAACTTTTAAAGATTTGAGATTTTTTATTGAACCAATCCAATTTTTAGAACCCTAAAAATTCACATACAGATCTGAAATGTGAAAGGTGTTTTTTGATTTATTTTTCTTTTGCCTAGATTTGTTGATTTGGTTTATAGTTGATTTATTTTTCTTTTGCCTAGATTTGTTGATTTGGTTTATAGTTGATTTATTTTTCTTTTGCCTAGATTTGTTGATTCGGTTTATAGTGAATTTTTTACAGCATTGAAGTTATTTTTTCTTAGAAATTTTTCTTGAGTAGTAAAGCAATATTTTTTAGTATGTGTATTGTACATCTGATGATGGGTGTTTTTTTTTTTAATTGTTGTGATCTGATTTAGATTGTTTTCCTCTGTTTACTATTTTTTTTTAATATTATGTTAGAATTGAATCATTTTTTATTGTTTTGATGTGTATTTTTTCTGCAATTTGATTGATAATTCTCAAAGAATAGACGAGCATTTGTCCAAAATAATATTCTTGTTGAAATAACAATTTCATTGATTTACCTATTAAATTTTATAGCTGGATAATTTCACAAGAACGAAAAAGAAAAGAAAGAATAAAAAGAAAAACCAACACAAACATCTTATAGTAAGTTTTAGACATGTTCAGTTTTCCTTAATGGCTTCCTATTAGATAACAGGAGTGACATTGACATTGCGATGTGCTAAGATATCATTGGTAACTTCATTAATTCAAGCATTTCAAATATGCTTGTCTCAGTCTCTTAGATTGCTTAGATTAATAATAACAATAATAATAATTGATAAATTATGCTTGTATTGTTAGTATTTACTTGTATACTGGTCACAAGGTGCCATGCATGTACTGTGTGTTTGGCAAGAAAATATGTTGATTTTATAAAACTTGCTCGATTGAAGCTTACATAATGCTTAATTGGATATCATTTGATATGAGAATAATTTTGTTTTAAATTGATAGATGGATACATATTTTGATCTATTGTCTCAAATGACCACCAATTTGATTGATGAAAATAATGAAGTGATGGAGGTTGGTAAGGATGAGAAAAACATTTGAAATGTCTTCAAAGAAGAGAAGTTTATCCAACTGATGAATGAAGAAATAAAAAAAAAATGGAATAGACTTACGACTACATTTTTCAATTCTGGTTGGAATAACCTCATCGCAGGAATGAAAAGATAATAAACGTCAACTGAAAAACAAGTACAGTCAAATAAGGATTGCACAAAAAGAATTCAAAAGATTGTTGCAAGAGATTGGAGTTAGATATAACTCAACCACTGGGACAGTGTTAATGGATGATGATAGGTGGGAAAAATTAGAAAAGGTGTGTATAATACTATATTTATTTACTTTTTTTAGTTTGCTTATGTTTAGTTTATTTTGACTCTAAGAATTATATATTGTAGGTCATGCCAAAAGTGAAACGGTTTAAGAAAATAAATTATTACCACTTTGATAGGCTGTGTGAAATTTTTGATAGAACAGATGTAACTGGCTCTAAGGTACATCCCTCCACCTTAAGCCCCTCGTATAGTGATCAAAGTCCTTTGCCTAAGAAAAAAGTTAAGAGGGAACATAGTAAAGACCTAAGGGTACCTTGTCGTAGGATAAAGGAAGATAATTTTGCATTGACCATGGAAAGTGTTATGGATAGATTTGAAGCCAATTCAAAAAGACTCGTGAGGAATTTTTGAAGCGAATTCAAGAAGAATGTGTATGGGAAAACTGATGCATACTCTTCTGAGTCTCCAAAGGTGGATAAGATGCATTTTGTTCAGGATTGTATTAGTGTTTTACAAGTTACTGAGGGCATTGACGATGACCATATGAAAAAAGCTCTTGGTAAGGTGTTTGATAATATATTGCAGAGGGAGTTTTTTTTTACACTTCTAGAACCAATGAGGAAGACGTGGGTATTGAACATGTGATGGCTTTTATGTTTACTTGTAGTTATTTGCTTAGTGACTAATTTTTTATTTTTATGGTTTGTAAACTCTAAAGTAGTGAAAAACTTATGTATTATATTTGCTTTGTATTTGTGGTAGTTATGTCTTTCTAGTTTGGATTAAGTAATGTAATATAAACACTTATGTCTTTTATTTGCTTTGTATTTGTGGTAGTTATTTGTTATAAATTAATTCTTATTATGTATTAATGGTTATTTTGTATTCATATTTTTTCATTTATTAATAGGTCGAATCGAGAAATACAAGATTTATGTGATATCTGAAGCGAAAGAGGCATAACAGGTTATAATATTTTTATGTTTGACAGAAGGGTATAAAAGGGACTTGATATCAGCCATGTAGGAATAGTGCTTTTCAAGGCCATGATTACATACTTGAAATAATTCATGGTCATGGCTCTAGATGCCAAGAAATGTTTAGAATAGAGAAACATGTATGTTTCTTTATATTTTAGCTCATAATAAGAGATACCGTATTGCGGCTGAGAGCTTTCAGCACTCTGGATGAACAGTGTCCAAGTGTTTTCATACTATCCTAATGGCTATATGTATGTTTTCATACTATCCTAATGGCTATATGTAAGTTGGGGAAGTAGATTATTACCCCCACCAAATCTTATATGATCCAAAAGTTTATCCTTACTTTAAGGTAAGTCCCCACCAAATCTTATATGATCCAAAAGTTTATCTACTTTGAGGTGAATCTCACATAATTATCATTGTTTTAATATCTATAAGAATTTATATTATTAATTTGTTCCTTGTAATGGTGACTCTTTTATAATAAAATATGTTGCTATGAAGAGTCGAACATCATCCTTTGCTACGCCACTCACTTCAACATTAATTAGACACTCCTACCACCACTCCATTACTGTCTTTTTTTTTTATACAGGACGCAACAATAATATTTAATCTACAATACTAAAAGTTTGGACCATTAATTAAAATAAGTTTAAAACATTAATTAAATTACAATAATATTTCCTCGCTCATTTTGAATATAACAAACAAACGTTATAAATTATATTATTAACTAAATCAATAACACAATTTTCACTATCTTGAAATCAAATAAAAAATTAATCTCACTCAAATAATAGAGTATCAATAACAAACATTAAATTTACATCTCATCGAATTAGCATATTTTTTAGATCATCGTCAATATCTCTCGATTTTAATACAATATAAACATTCTAATATATATTAATGTTGAAGTAATATTGGCAAAAAAATAAAGGAGTGGTATAACTTATATTACTTTAACTAATATGTTATACTATATATCTCGGGACATTAAAAAAAATTAATTTCATAAAATTAGATATTCAGATTACATGGTTTAAATTCATCAATTAATCTAATTGAGTTTTTAGACACATTAGCAACTAATTAGAATTCGAGAAAATATAAGAAAATGGTCTAACTTATATTACTTATAATTGTTATATTATATATCTCGGGACACTAAAGAACTAATTAATATTATAAAACTAGATGTTCAAAATAAATGATTTAAACTCATCAATTAGTCTAATTGAGTTTCTAGACATTTGGCTAATTAATCAGAATTTGACAAAATAGAAGAAAATGGCCTAACTTATATTACTTATAACTGCAATATATATATATATATATATATATATATATATATAAATGTTATATGTTATACTATATATCTTGTGACACTAAAGAACAACTTAATATATAAAACTACATGTTTAAATTAAATGGTTTAAACTCATTAATTAATATAATTAATTTTTTAGAACTTGACTAATTAATTAAAATTTGACAAAATAGAAGAATATATAACAATATATAACTGGTTCACCAATCACATGCAAGCAATGTCATGGTCAAGTATAACACAATCAATCCCATATCGGTGTAACATAACATAATTGATTATCACATGAATTTGATATAGAAGAGTTTTTAGTGAATTTTATTGATTTCTTGAAATTCATTTGACATAAGTAATGATTCATTTATAAATTGCAAGTCCATGTCTTTATTTAAAAAATTAGTAATTATTTTTTTACTAAATCAATGAATACTAATAGATTTAAGAATGAAATAAATGAGCATTTATACTTTAAATAACATATTAGAACATAAAATTAACAAAAAAAATAATACATGTCAAAACAAATAATGTGAAAAATGGTAGAAGAACTCTTCCCATATATGTTTAAATATTTTTAACATTCTAAAACAAATATACAATATTAAGCATTATATTTTATACATTTGAAAATAAATTAATAAATATTAACACTAAGGTATTATTTAAAAAAGAAGAAGAAGCTTATACTAGTATTTTTGTAGTGAATAGCTTTCCAAAATAAATTAAGTACATATAGTTATTGGTCCAGCATTACCAAAAAGAATGTGTTGGCATTATGGTTAGAGCCTCTGCATTGAAAAAATTGGAGCAAAGTTTGATATTTCATAGTAACAACTATATTTTTATATATATCAAGTTAGAAGTCAGGTTGCTCGGGTTCACAAGACGGGCCAGACTCATCTCAACCCGAGCTTGGCCTGACTTAAATTTGGGTTCCAAAATTTTAGCCCAAGCCTAGCCCGTGATTCAATATGCATAGCCCAGGCTTGAAATTTTTTGGGCTAGGTTCTGGTTGGGTCGGGTTGAACCTGCCCGAGTTGCAGCCCTAATTTGTATACTCTTTTTATTTAGAATTGCATTGGAGCTATTGATGGAAAGCACGTATCTGTATGGGTTCCCTCTAATCAACAAGTTCCCTATCGTGGTAGGAAATCAAACACTACCACGAATGTCATGGTTAAATAAAAATTCGACATACGGTTTACTTTTATCATGGTAGGTTGGGAAAGGAATGCAAATAATGCCAGGGTGTTTAGGGAGTGTGTAGAAAATAATGATAATAAATTTTTATGACCACTTGAAGGTATATAGAATATTTATGAAGTTTATATTTGGTTTTGTTTATGTCTATGAGACGATAGAATGTTGAGTTTGTTATTTATTTACAAGAAAATATTATCTTGTGGATTCTGGATACACAAACTTACATGGTTAATTGATCCCATATTGGAGTGAAAGATACCACATGAAAGAGTACAAACTCAGTGGAAGGCATCCCCGTGGTCGAGAGAAATTATTTAACTTTAGGCATTCCTCTCTAAAAAATGTGATTGAACGTTATTTTGGAGTATTGAAGATGAGATACCCAATACTTAAACTGAAGTCTCATTTTGATTTAGATATTCAAAAGTATATTGTCATTGCTTGTTGTAATCTTCGTAATTTCATTAGAATGCAGGCACAACATGATAGAATATTTATGAAATATGGGAGAGGTGATTTTGTTGATGACGATTAAGAAGAAGTTAGTACTTGCCGAAGAAGGCAAAGACTTGATCTTTCTCAAAATCGACTTCATGAAGCAAATGAGTTACGTGATTCTATTGCCAATGCAATGTGGAATGATGTTAATGCATAAAGATCAATTTGTTGTAATTTTATTTAGGACTTGTATGGTTTTATTAAGGACATGTGTGGTTTTTATTAAGGACATGTATGTGTAATGAATTTATTTTCTAATTATACATTAACATTATGTATGATTGTATTTGGTATGTTTGTTATATTTTCTTTTTAGTGTATTTTGTTCAATTGTTCATTTATTATCTCAGATTTGTATAAGGTGCAGGATGTATGGACCACAAAGAGGTGAACCTCCATGTGCATGTGGTAGAGGTTCAATGGGACTTTATATGGCTAAAACTTCACAAAACTATGGTTGTTACTTTTACAGGTGTCTGACATGGAAGGTATTAACTATTTGATTTTTTTTTCATTAACCAGTTAATAATGATTATATTTTATTTTGTAAAATCATGTCAATTCCTTTTATTGGTTGGATAATCATCAACATCAATAGAATGCTATTGAAGATTATGAGGATGAAGAGTTATATTCAGTGGTTGTGAATTTACTAGTAACACGACGTAAGAAAAAACTTATTTTTTGTGGTTGTTGTGAGTGTGCTATTATAAGCATTTTCTTAGTTTTGATCATTGTAATAGTTTTTGCACTTATAATAGTGATTGCAAAATGAACTATATAATAAAATAATCAATGTTATATTTTTATTTGGGTACTTACTAGAACACATGTTTTGTATAAGATTAAACATGTAATATTTAACATTATCTTATGTTAAATAATTTTATATGGTAAAAATATGAGGACAAATATGTACCTTCTTAAATGCGTTGTCTACAAGATTAAAACAAGGTTATAATATGTATAGTTCATTTATCCTATTTAAAATGAGTTGACACCATATTACTCAAACACAATTTATAGCCAAAGATACTACTAATTTTTTTTAAAATATAATTTTGGGTTCCTAAACATATTTTTAGATTTTAGCTTTCAAAATTTTAACAGCAGATGATGTTACCAAACAGATTCTGCTTTTGACAGAAATGGTAGCAAAACAAGTTTCCAGATTCTATTTTTCAGGAATCAGAAAATGGAATTCGACAGTCTTTCCAAACAACCCTTTAGGAATCAAATTCACTAGATGAATATGTGGTTGTCCCTTACACACTCGTAACTGGAGGAACAAAGTAACATATATGACATAGAAGTAGTAGGGATAACACATAATTAAGATTATTTTTCTTTACTTACCTGATATGATCCTCTCCGAGCATTCAATAATTAACGCTAGTAGGTAATGATGACATTACACGTTCTTGATAGCTAGATGTTGTCTTGAAGCAAAATCCAATAATTCCCAACGTGAGTAATTGAAAAAGTGATGATATGACAAGTTATTAATAGTTGAATGTTATTTTGAAAAAACTATCAATAATCTTTTTAAGTTTGCAATCGAATTTTCAAACCATTAGAAAGTTCAAAGTGACTGGCGAATGAATTGATTTTTTTATCTTTTAAGTTTTATATAAGTAATAGCTACAACAACTATCAATAATGTTTTTAAGTTTGTAATCGAGTTTTCAAACCATTGAAAAGTTCAAATTGACTAGTGAGTGAATTGATTTTTTTATTTTTTAAGTTTTATATAAGTAATAGCTACAAAAATTGTGTAGGATGTCAATATAATGGCAATGAACCACACTACACCTAGGAAGGAGTGGAGTAGAGGGGATGATAAATGAAAGAAATTATTAGGTAGTCCCGAGAGCGCCACATCACACATGGTCCTTCGTCATATCCAAACGGCTAAAAATGAATCATATGGCTAAAGGTGAAACAAAGCTAAGCTACACCGATTGGTTATGCCACAAATTGTGGCTAGCCATGTGCTGATGTGGCTAGCCACAATTTGTGGCCAACCTAGCCGCATGGTATAGTGCTGGCTGAGCTAACCACATTTTAATATATTTATAATTTATTTTATTTTTGTAAAATTATTAATATATATATATATATAATTGTTCGTTTGTGTTTCTTCCAACAACTATTTTTTCATCCACTCATGTTTTGATTTTTTTTTTCATGAACATTTTTGTTAACATAAACATGAAAGAAAATAAATATAAAGACACTACATATTTTCTCACAAATATCTAAATAAAATAAAATGATATTACATATTTTCTCACAAATAAGTAAATAAAGTAAAAAGACATTACATATTTTCTCACAATGAACTAAATAAAATAAAAAGGCATTACATAATTTCGAACAAATAAATAAATAAATAAATTGCATAAAAAAATTACATATTTTTTCAAAAATAAAAATACATTATGTTTAATCATCCGCTTCAGTTAATTTCTTTAGAATTGCATTTTGTTTACCAATGATCCACTGTCTTGTTGCTTCTGTTGGAGCCTTCGTTGGATCTTGAAGCATTATATTGTCTTCACATTATTCTTCAGCCATCGTTTCTCTTTATTGTATCTCCATTTGCTTAGTCTGTTCTTTTTTGGTGATCTCCAATTGTTTAGTCCGTTGTTTCTTCTTGACAAGTTCAAGTCTCAATCTCTCTCATTCGATTCCTGCTTCACCAAACATGTGGCCCTCGACTATATCTTGCATTTCTATAAGCAAGTTCTTCTGCAATGATACAAGAGATATATTTTTATTTTTTCTCTTCTTCATTGCTTTTCGTCGAGCAGGGCGTGTGTCATGCAAACCTTCATATGATTACAGAAGATGAGCATGATACCAACATTTTTTATTGGACACCTCCGCAAGATAAAATGTCTCCCTTCCACATTACAATCGAGATTGATCATTTTTGGTGGCACATATGCATATTCGCCTTAACAGGATTTGCAATGGAGATAACAATTTGGATCTCATGAACCATTTGTGTAATAAATATGGTAATGAATAAGTTCAAAGAAATATTATCTTCAATGTAATTTTTCATATTGTTTGTGATGAATAAAAATTATTTGTTTTACTTTTCTTCTCATATATTTGTTGACAATTTTAAAGAAAAATAATTTAATAGGCAATGAGCTATTTCTTCTAAGTTTACTAAACTTCCAAGATTATATGCTTATAAATAGACCCTTTATGTATTGTTCATATAAAACACAATTCAATGCAATATATAATTTTTTAATTATTTTTAACATGGTATCAGAGCCTATCGATCACTCATAGTAGTCTTCGCAGTTCATTGTTGCTATCGCCGGGGATGGCAACAATTAGCCTCATCCCTGGCGGCGATCAATCATCAAAGTTAGGGTTTTGAAACCTTCACTCTTTTTTCTTTTCGAGTTCTTCTTTAGTCGCCTATGGTCATCCATTCGCAGTGCCGCTCATTGACGACATTCACCTAGCCATTCAAGCTTTATCTGTTCTGAGTACATGGTCTTCCTTACATCTCTTTTATTTTTTTGAGCATATCAGAAGAAATAGCACAAAAAAATTGTCATACCACCACCAGAAACAACCCAAACAGAGATTCCACGCACTCTCATGCACCACCTAAATGTTTTGTCTCCCATCTCACTCCGATATGGGCAGCCACGCGGACCACTACTCTCAGCTAGTTCTCACGTGCTTGCACGTGCCAGACACCTTGCCTACAATTACTATGCTTGCCAAACACGCCCTAGCACATTCGTTAGCCCCCGTTGAACCACATCATTTGAAACGTCAAACGCCACATCATCTCCAAATCAGGCACGTGTTGCCACCTCAGGTGACACATCATTGCCACATCATAATCCACGTCAGAAAACAAATCATTTTTTCACGTCATCTCTTGACATGTCCGCATTTTCTTGACGCCATCATCACCATGTCATTGTTTTGATCGTGTCTTTCTCTGTCACATCAGTATAAGTGCCACA
Organism: Cornus controversa; assembly: GCA_026545225.1. Taxonomy (NCBI): domain Eukaryota; kingdom Viridiplantae; phylum Streptophyta; class Magnoliopsida; order Cornales; family Cornaceae; genus Cornus; species Cornus controversa. The sequence continues at coordinate 39,695,544 of CM048853.1, forward strand.
TTAGCTGACACATCACCTATTACCTGCCACAGACACATCCACATCAGCATACTATCACCCATAATCTGATTTGTTGCCACGTCATCACCTGCGCCCAAAAAAAAAATTTGAACAGGTCATTCCAGCCCAGTTTTTTGCATAGAGTCCAAATTTTTAGTTTGTTTTTACATTTGAGATATGTAAATGATACAAAATGAGATCACACATATTTTTCAAGTTGTTCTTAATCACCTTGTCCAAGAGAAGACACATTTTTGCAAGCTCACCATTCTCAGTATAGTCACAATGGTTTAGCTACAACATTATCTGCTCATATGCGCCATCGCATCACCACACGCCATTAGTGGTCATCATGTGCTCAACGTGTCAGATCTTCATAGATCCGCCATCGTGTCACTACGCTCCATCATGCGCTTCCATGTGCCTTAATGTGTCGGATCTTCATAGCTCTGCCACGGCGCTAACATGTAACTCTAGTGGTCATTTCCCGTTTCCCATGAGTGTCAACGTGCTGAATTTTCACAATTCTATCAAGCGTCGCCACACTCCTCTAATGGTTATCACACACTTGTATGCAGCTTAACATGCTGGATCTTCACAGCTTTGCTATCGCGTTTTCTTGATATATTTTTCAAACTCAAGTTGGTTTCATTTAATCCACTTTGAGTTTGGGGGGGGGGGTGCTAGGAAGCACAAATACAGATACAAGATTTGATTAGGACATGATACGGGTACGATGATACAGAAAATCTCAAAAATATAGGATACAGACATGACAAGGACATGTAAAATAAATAAAATATAATATTATACATAAAAAAATTTAACTTTTATTATTCAATTATACAATAAATATACTTAAAGAAATTATGCAAAATATAAGAAGTTAAAATCTATAAATCTCATTTCTTTTCTAATATTCTTTACAATGACATACTTGTTTGGGAGTCCTAATTTTTTTTTTTTTTTGGTTTTATTATAACCTGACCCTCATTTTTTAACCGATAAAGTTTTTAAATACTACAATTTGAACTCTACTTTATAGAACAAAAAATTAAAAATTTGTTCCGAAAATATCCTAAACATATCGTAGACGTATCTTAAACGTATCATCTCGTATCTGAGAATAATGAGATACTTCTCAGGAGTATCATACACGTATCTGGGCATGTCCGATATGGCCACGAGAGTTTTTTCGAATTATCCGTACTTCGAGGGGGTTGTTAGATTATACATATACTATTATACTTTCTCCTACACCGCATAGGTTTTTTTTTCTCCTAAATTTACTTAATCTCCAAAATTATATGCTTATAAATAGGTCATTTGTGTGTTAATTATTTTTAACAACTATAAAGTAGAAAAAAATTTATAAGCTTTTAATAGAATTTCATTTTTATTTTTCAATAATAAATTTACGAAGTGAAATAAAACTACAATCATATGCTTCCTTGTGGAACAGGGAACATGTTTTTTTCTCTCCTTTCAAACCTAATTAGAATTAATTCAATAGACAGGAATACTGTAAATTTTGTATTTGTCATCCCTACTTATCACGTAATATATTCATGAGTTGGAATTGCATTGCACATGAATTTCGTAATTTGGATTCTAATATTTAAACCCCACATCTCGTTAATTAGTGAAACTATAATATCCAAAAATAACATTAAACGTGACATTGTTTTAAAAAAAAAAACTCAACTATCAATCGATTTAAATCTCCCTCAATTTACAATGTGAAATTACTAAAGTGACTTTGAAAAAAATATTATGAAAATAATGTAAAAATTTCAAATAAAACAATGTCACGTTTAATGTTATTATTGGATTATATATATATATATATATATATATATATATATTAACCTTTTGGAAACCTTGGCGCATATACTTGTAACTTGTTCATTCTCTGTAAGAATAGGCTTCGAATTCACAGAAACTCTCATATTTGTGCAAGAATAGGCTTCAAAACACTACCATTGAATCGATCTCCAGTTCTCACTATAAGTTGACAACACCGTGACATATGAGAAAGTGACAATCTCCCAGATTAGGGTTTTACCAATTTTCCGGCCAAAATGTCATTGGGCAGGCCGACGACCATCGCGGAAGGGGACTTACAGCTAGTTGCGACGCCGGAAAGGCGGACTCTTGCCCTCCCACCACGGCCTCCGGCGGCGGCTGGATCGAACGCACTTGTCGAGTACGTGCCGCCCAGCCCTAATCCGGAAGATGACGACCTCGAGGTCAAGCTTCGCCGCATCCTCGACAATGTACCCGTACGTGTCAGCAACACCTCCGGCAGCTCCGCTGGTTCCGGCTCCGGCGACTTTCATCAGGTATTGTATGAATTTTCGGTTACTTTAAATCCCTAGATTGAAGGTCCTGACCATATTGTTCAAGTTGTATCTCTTGTATCATACTTGTATGTATGCACATATGTGTGTATACGTATGTGTTATGTTTGTGATAGTTAGCTCTTAAACATGTGATTTAGCGATGGGTTTGAGTATTTTATGGGTAATCATCTTTTCAAAACTGTGTCTTTGACTCTTTTGTTACTTGCAGAGGCTTAGGCATTCGAGTGGAAGCAATATAGTGTGTGTGCTCGTTTTTGCTTTGCTGTCTCAGGAAAGCATAAGAGAGAGAACACTGACAAACGAGTAAAAAAAGGAAAGAACAAAAATTCTAGCCCATTTCTACAAATTGAATTCCATTCGGGTACAAAGCCTGGTGTTTGGTTGTGATAGGGAGGAGAGAGGGAGGGTTATTCATTTTGCATGTTATGAATCAATTCTTACCATGATAAGGGGCTTACACTGTCTCCAAATTGTGTTATTCACTTTAGGCACATATGTATTCATGAATAACTCAAATCAACAAAATTATGTATTCTAGCTACTTGTGACCACCTTTGTTTTCTATTTTTATTTATTCATGCTTTTTTTACGAAGGAAGCAAATTTTTTAATAATAGAATGAGGTTAATACAGCGAGATGCAGATAGAAATCATCTGATTTAATTTATTACGGCTCACATTAAGGTGGAGAATAGCTAGTTGATTTTTTAATGTGCCATGTGGTTGCTGCCAGAGTGGCTTGCATGATGAACGTTCCTCAGCTTGATGGTGGTTTTTGATAAAAAAATAAAAAAATGAGAATGAAAGATGTAATTGGAAGAGAGAGTGCTAAGTGCTTCCTGTTACATGTTCCTGCCCTGTATAGCTGAAAGGGAAAAAGATTAGGATTGGTCTCACTAAGCAGATGTTGTATTTATAAGCTTTGGGAGGAAAGCAAGCCACAATGAATGGCTCAAAGCTCTGAATGAGTAATTGAAAATGTCTCTTATGCCTGTTGATGTGGATCACCTTGGAGGCTCCATGACTGTTGAGTTTAATGAATAGTTGGTCCTGGTCCTCCTGCCCGGAGGGGTTGGATATTGGTGTCTTTTGGTCACTGCAAGAGGGTCTTGTCTTGATTGTAATAGTACTGGTTGTGTCAGTAATAATAGTACATTGCTGAAAGTTGCAATTTTTGAGTAATCCATGTTGTCTTAAGATGGAATTGGTAGTGATAGAAAAGTAGTCTCATAGATAGAGTAACGTGTTGACGAGAGTTCTTGGATAGTTTTTTGATTAGGGTTTGGAGGAGAAGTAGGATAATGCATTGTCATGAAGGCGGTAAAAGGACTAGAGGAAAGGTTTTTGTTTTAGGAATTGTAGAATATTGAGATAAAGCTCAGGGGGATGTTTTCTACATTTATAGACTAAATAGGGATGCCCTAAGGGGATGAAAGGATACTGCTTCAAATGGGCTGCCACGTAAGGGCATTGTTAATCAGCATTTATGACAAAAATGATCTTTTAATGGAATACTGCTGATGGATTATGGAATTTAATGCAATCCTGGATCAGGAGCTAGACTTCTGCTTGAGAATATCATGGACAAGCCATTGATTTGATCTGCTTGTGAACTGATGAGAAGGGGGGCATGAGAGGGCTTGGGGCTATTATTTGGGTGACAGTATCATATGGAAGACATTGTTAGAACAGCTCAAACATCTATTATGGACATTGATGTCATATGCAACTGGCTGATCATGGTGAGTTGGTAGGAGGTCAGCTGATAGGAAGTAATCTAAAGTCTATTGGCTTAAACAATTATCCTTCCGAATTTTTTTTTGTACCGGTTATGTCAAGATCCTTCCAAAAATTTGCCGTAGAGAAGTGAAGCCTTTGACAACACTTGATGGTTGCTAGACAAATGAAATTGTGAAGTGGAATGTAAAATTTAAGTGTTGGACAGTTTTTGCTGCTAAGGATTTAGGCCATTGGAGAATTGTGTGATTGATTAAGTTGAAATAATGCAATATAAAATATTTGTGCAGATATGGTAGTCATTTTTTTTTGGTAAGTTGTGTAGATATGGTATTCATGTGGATGGTGTATCTATAGGATATGCAAATAATTAAACAAGGTTCTAGATCCTTCGGGCTGAACATGGAAGTCTTGACTTGACATCTATCAACCGGAGTCACTCCGGTGAGATCTTTGATCAAGCGGGAACCAACTCGAGGTGTGTCTAGAGAGTTGTAGATTGATCAAAAAAATGTTTGGACTATCTAGAATCAAACAGTTACAGAAATTACAAGTTTTTAGATCCACATTAAATCCTATTTCAATTTTATGGCTTTTCAACATATACATTGAGCATAAGAGAGTTTTATGCACTTCAAAAGAGATACCTTGAGAGATTTTTTACACATGTTTTAAGAATTTTGAGAAAATACTAAAGTCATTTGTGAATCTTAAGTTTTTCTTGGATCTTAGATCTTCGAACAATGATTACTCAAAGAACGATTAGCCACGTGTTTACCATCACATTTTTAAGCAATGGATTATTGTGCTCATTGTTTGCGAAGGCAGTTGGTAAAACAGCCAATGTGCTTGTTTTCCTGCAAGGGAGTTGTAGAAGAATGTTTGGTGCTTGTTAGTGATCATTGTGGAGAAAGGTGGACAGCGAGAATTGATTTGTTTCCGGATAGAGCTACTATAGGAAGCACGGATACGGACATGACAATACGGCAATTCTAAAAAAAGTAGAACAACAAAACGTCAAAAAATAATAATTTAATATATTATTATTATCTATATATATATAAATTTTTTGCTCATTTTATCCATAAATCACTAATTTGCAAGAGTTTAGAGCTAGATGTTTCTTGTTTTTGTTTTCTAAAATTTTATATTATTTTTCTAATTAACCCATTATATATTTTAAATTGCGTTGAATCCCATTCTTCTTAGAAAAATAATTACAAAACCATCTCGCCATGCCTGCACATATCTAGGTCGTGTCCCACACGTGTCCGATGCTGCCATGTCACCTCTAGAAGAAGTGTATGTGCTTCCTAGGAGCTACTAGACTTGTAATTACAAGTGGAACCAGATGTAAGTCTAGTGAGAGGTAAATTAAAGCTGGTGATTCTACGGGGGTAAGAGTTCATAACCATAAGTTTAATGTTGTACTTTTTTTTTGCGTGTTGAATTTGTTAGCACATAAATAAGGTCCTGTGGTTTTCCAGTTTTGATTATCCACGAAAAAATTCCTGTGCTTCTTTTGTGTGTTGTGTTTGCTTTTGGCTGCATGGTTGGGTTGATGATTGAGTGGTTTGTTGCGATCAAGGTTAAAAGTGGACATTAAACAATTTTCCAAAAAGAGGCCTGTACCTTCCCCCGGGACGGGAGTCCTGCTTGGCATGGATCAAGGTGTGTGATCTTCAGTGTGTAGTATAGCATAACTAAGGACTTCCACTACAAAACTATCTTGGTTATATATAAGAAGTATTTCTGAACAGGAGAGGGAGAAAGGGGGATGTGACTCCCAAACAAGGTTGATTGACTCATGAAGGCTAGATCTTGGAGAATGTATCAACCTCTGATGGGGCATAACATTTGTCTGGCCTAGCTGGAGTTTTATGCAAGTGTGCTTCCCCCAGTGGTTTATTTGATAGGCTTTTCTGCCAAATTTTTGCAATTATAACTTAGAAAGGACTTCATTTGTTGTGTCTGAAATTTTAGTATGAGTAAATAATGATAGAAAGCCTTGCTGCTATACATGAGCAGTGTATAAGTAGTCTTTGAGGTAGAAAGAAAAGGACCTAAGACTGGTAGTATCTCCTTTGTGCATGCTTCAAACTTGCCTGCATATTGTTGTCAAGCATTCAACTCGACCAAGATTTATAGAGATCCTTTCTTTGTTTTGTTCATTTATTTATTTTTTTATATATATATAAAAAAGCAACTGCAGACAAATTTGGGCACTGTTTTGTCGACATTTGAAAGTTCGTTCTTGTTTTTTTGAGGGGAATTTTTCCCCTTTGCAGATTCCATCGTAGCTCTACATTGCTTTAGTCTAACAGGACTTGTGATTGGTTTGAATTCATTAGAAATATTGGTTAAGCTCTTAAAGCATGTCTCTTGACTTCACTTTCCCGAAACTATTCTTTGGAACAGTATCGGCAGATGAGACGGAAAGAACAAGACCGGCTTGCAAGGATGGATGTTGACCACCAGAAGAGGAAAGAACTGGCAGAATTTAATATGCGAAAGGAGGAAAGAATGAAAGCTGCAGAGGAACGAACAGCAAAGAAACGTTTGAAACGCCAGAAGAAAAAACAGAGGAAGAAAGAAAAGAAGAGCAAATTGAATGCCAGTGGAGAACAGCATCAAAACGAAGAAAAATCTTCAGATGACAGTGGGGAGTCCGATAATGGTGAAGCAGTGAATTGAATGAGATTTGACTGAAACTTTTACTCCCAACCTTTCTTCATGCTTGGGAAGGCAAGGACATCTCCATGTAGAGCAAATTAGACAGAACCGCTCTTCAGGTTCTATATTCTGGTAGGCGTTTTCGTTGCATGTAGTTTGTCAACTTAATTGCTTAAGAGATCAGGGGAAATGGAGTAGTTTATTTGAAATAGTGATGAACTTGTTTTCTGTTTTCTAAATCACCAATGCATTATCGTACTGATTTTCTAGTATATACCTACTTATACACCAACAACTCTTTTACAAGTTCACTTATAAATTCATTTCCATATGTTGAATATGTGTTCCTGCATTGTTAAAGCATGATAATGGATGATGGATATTTGAGAGTCGATTCTCAATTCAAAAATTGAGCTTAGTCTGTTAATCTTGAGGGTAAGCAGGCATGGCAGGTTTCGATGGGGTTACATACTTACATGGCCATGCCCGACCCGAGTTGTATCCACTTGTCATACTTGAAGACAATGGAATTGATGTGTTTCGAAGACACTGCTTTTCTTAGTATAGAGGATCAATTTGCCCGAGACAAATAAATTGAAATGACTAGGCAGACTAAATAACACGAAAGAATTGTTAATAAAAATTCATATAGTGTGTCATCTTATTAGTATGGGTAAATTACCCAAACCTTTCCTCAGGTTTGGGTTTATTACTCTCATATGAAAGTTTTGCAAAATTAAGTCTTACATCCCTTGTCACAGTTTGTCGGACAAAAGATGTTAAATTGGTTATCTAATTGACTTTTTTGCCCTTAAAGTTATTTTAATGATTTTTAATATAAAAAACAGTAAATGTGAAGAAAAGAAATATATAAATATGCCCTCAAATCAGCTCCTTATTTTCTATTCCTCCCAACTTAAAAACTCTCTCTCTCTCTCTTAAACTTTTGGATCTCATTTCCGATGGCTCTATTTGTGTGATTCAAGTGTTAAACTAAATCTTGATTTGACTAATTCCTAAAGTACATGGTCATGCTCCTTAACATTAAAGTGACTGAGCAATCGAAAGCCAAAATTCACCTCCTAATCCATATCTACACAAATACATAATTCAAAATATTTTACCAAAGACAACCGGTAGCTAAATTCCATTACCTAAAAAAAGTTTTAAATTCAAGCAGACACCCATCTGCCTCTGTTTGTGTGTGTGTGTTTATATATATATATATGGATGTAGATATAGAAAGCACAAGTTATAAAAGAAATAAGCGTGAAAATAATATCAGGAAGCAAAGCTCGCTTCAACATCCGCACAAAAACCAACAGGGGATGCCAGAAGCTTCTTTTCACGAATCTCACATTTTCTTCGTAACCAATCAAATCTATTAAAACTTAATCTGGGCCTGCATTCTTTGAAAGAAACTAATGATGGAGAATTATGGAATATGGTTGGGACTATTAGGAGCTATTTCTTTCTTCTATCCTAAATAAGGACGCCCATGGTGAGGGTATTTTAGCCCATAAACTTTAAGTTAAATACAAATTTGAAATAATGAGTAAGATTCATTTAGTCATTTTATTACACAGAATGATAGTTTTGACATCTCGCTTTATCTATTTAACTTAATTACGGTCCAATAACGGCAAGGGAGGTCATAGTTATGTCAAACAAATCTCAACCAAGGTTGACCGAACTTTTTTAACAAATTTAATCCAAAAATAATAAGCACAAACCTCAAGAGAGATCAAAGAAATATACCCTATTAGTATTTATTAATAACCGATTTTATAAAAAAAATTAAGAGCTTTACATCACATGATATGTTTTGAGTCAAGTATATTACTCAAGAAATAGTGTACTTAAAGAAGATTCCCCAAGCATGGCCCAATTATATAGCCCATAGTTGTCAGTTAGGCCTTTTTCCCGGAAGCAACTACTTTTGGCAGGAGGTAAACAGTCCAACACTGTCTAGTGGGCCCCACGCATTCCACACACTTTATAAATTAAGTAACAATTTAACATCCTCTGATCCAAACCAACCTCTCCCTCTTAAATGAGCCAAGCCATGGGAATGTTCAATTCAACCCAGAAAGAAGCCCAAACCCAAAAGCAGATCTTCATATTATCAGGCCAGAGCAACATGGCCGGCCGAGGCGGCGTTGACAAACACAAGCACTGGGACGGCGTCGTTCCGCCACCGTGCCGCCCCGACCCCTCCATCCTCCGCCTCAACGCCCACCTCCACTGGGAGGCGGCCCGTGAGCCACTCCACTCCGACATCGACGCCAAGAAGGCCTGCGGGGTCGGGCCCGGAATGTCGTTCGCCAACGCGGTCAGAGAGCGCGTGGGGGTTGTCGGCCTCGTCCCCTGCGCCGTGGGCGGGACCGCCTTGAAGGAATGGGCGCGTGGGACCCACCTGTACGAGAACATGGTGAAGAGGGCCGAAGCCGCCGTGAAGGGCGGCGATGGCGAGATCAAGGCGTTGCTTTGGTATCAAGGAGAGAGTGATACTTCGTCTCAGCATGATGCTGAATCGTACAAGGCTCGTATGGAGAGACTCATCCATGATGTGAGGGCAGATCTACACTCACCCTCGCTTCCAATCATTCAGGTCAGCTATATACTCCATATATATATATATATATATATATATATGCGCGCGCGCGCACAAAATTATTGATAATTGTTTGGTATTTATCTGCAACCTATTGACTCCGCTTTGTCCAGCTTCGATTGGTTTGAGATTATTCCAGCAATATTAAGGGTGAATATGAAAAGATAGTAGTTTAATGTCCAAATTGCGCTAAACCCCTTTGTGTTATAAAAATTTGCAAAATACTCCTTGCTATTTTTTTTTTTGCAACAAACACTTGTTAATTTACTAAAAGATACAAATTACCCCCTCCCCTCTCTCTGGCTAATTTGCAACTTTTGTAAGGAAGGGATTTTTGTTTTATTAAAAAAAAATAGAAAAAGTATTTTCCAATTTTTTAATAATATAAGAGGATTTAGTGCAATTTAATTTAATTTAAAACTCATCCCACATTCCCACCCAATCGTGGATAAATAATAAATATTCTTTTACTCAATATTAGTTTTTTTTCCCTTTATTTTCATGATAATTTTTACTTAACTTTTTTTATTTATTATACGAGTAATTGTTAAGTATTTGCCATTTTACAATTTTTTTTTTATTTTCATGATAATTTTAAATTTCACAAATTTTTATTTATTTATTATAATTGTGAAATATTTGTCCTTTTTAGTTCCAGTTTGAATTATTATTTTTTAAAATATGTCAAGGTGTTTGTCCAACTCCGATTAAGCGATTAAGGGCGTGATAGTGATAGATTGAAAATAATTTTTATTTGTGGAACCGATTTTGAAATAAGAGTCTCTATTCTGAACCGGTTCGATGACATCTCTGGTATAATGTTTAATGCATTACCTGTGAAAAAAATCACAGGTTGCGATTGCATCAGGGGATGTGAAGTACATGGAAAAAGTTAGAGAGGCGCAACAGGAGATAGATATCCCGAATGTTGTGTGCGTGGATGCCAAGGGTTTGCAACTGAAGGAAGATCATCTTCACCTCACCACGGAGGCCCAGGTTCAGTTGGGCCAGTTGTTGGCTGATGCCTATCTCAAACATTTTGGACCTCAACAACACACCACTTCTCTCTCTTCATCTTGAATAGAGCCCCTCTCTCTCTCTCTCTCTCTCTCTCTCTGTCATTGTGTGTTTCAGAGAGATGCCTTTGGTTGTGCTTCATGACATTGATTTTAGTTTCAATGGAATTTCATTTTGACTAAATAAGATTCTTTTATTTTATAATTTTTATTTCTATTTTTTCAGAAAAATAGGATAATAAAAATTATTATCCAACTAATTTAGATCTGATAATGGGACATGGATTCTCTCTAATACTTCCAAACATTTCCAAGCGGTTACAAAAACAGGTGAAACATTCTTGATCCTTGGATAGAAATTTGGAAATGTTTGGTGGACTTGAATCTCCTAAAAGCCCACCAAACATCTAACGGTTAGATACATGTCATTTAAATTTTTTGTTGAGATTAAATTGTATATGAGATTAGACATGTAGGTAGTTAGAACAAGTAATGTGTTCACACATTTGTAACCGTTAAATAAATCTTGGAGATACCTGTAGAGAAAAAAGAACTTGAAGACGGTCTCTTTCCAACGTTCGGAGGAAAGAAAAATTGAGGATGATCCAAATTCGTGATTATGATTGTCAAACAATTTTATTAAGAATCACACCAAAAAAGAGGAAAAGAAAATTTGAGAATGATCCAAATTCGTGATTATGATTGTCAAACAACTTTATTAAGAATCACACCAAAAAAGAGGAATTTGGATCTGTTTGCCATTAATTTACTAGATGGGGGTGAGGTTACATCAATTTGTGAAATATGGTGAGTTTTAGAAGCATGTTTATCTAATTCAATGAATGAGGGGTGATTGTTTCATCATCATTTGTTTTGTTGTTTGGGGGTGAACCCATTATAGCTATTAATAGGCCATATTGCACTAAACCTCCATGTATTATCAAAAAGTTACAAAATACTCGCTCTATTAATATTTTTGTCAACATATCTATTCAATTTATTAAAAATTGCAAATTATCTTCCTTTGACAATCAAAAGTTGAAATTTTGGCTGTGAGGGGAAGTAACTTGCGACTTTTTGTAAATTGAGATATGTTTTTTGTAAAAAAATAGTAGAGCGTTTGTAACTTTTTAATAGTACAGGAGTGTTTAATGCAATTTGGTCAAGAATTAAACACAAATTCAAAATTTTGTTTTTTGCTATGCGACTTTAAAACAAAACTTTAATCTAATTTATCCCCACCTAATCCAAATCAAATGCAAACATAATGTTTCCACCCAAAAGTTTGAAAAAACTCTAAACTAAACCCTTCCATTACTTAAATCCAAAGGCAAAATTTAACTAAAATTGTGAAATGAATATCATCTATAAAATTTAGCTTGGAAGAACATGAAATCCTTAATGAAAACAGAGGAACATATTTTTCTATTAGGAAATGCGAGTATAAAAATGTATTAAGGTAGATGAAATTTCGAAGGGCTTTAGGAAACAAAATCTCTTTTGAGATTTGAAAATGTTTCAAAAAAAATGAAATGTCTTGGCTCACAAAATTATTTAATAAAATAATAAAAAAAATGAACAATGCGACAACGTACTTTACTACTTTTTATAAATATAAGATAAGAGATATACAAAGTTGTCCTATATTATAGTATTAAATCTATAAATCATATAATAGTAATGGTAAAAGGAAAAGAATAACAAATTAAAATTATATGAACATAGGCCAAATTGTACTAAACTCCCCTTCTAATATTAAAAAGTTGCAAAATACCCCCTCTATTATTATTATTTTTTGGAACAAATACCCCTCAATTTACCAAAAGTTGCAATCAATTTGGCCTTATTAATATAGTTGACACTTCTCGAAATTATTTCTATTCAATTCCCTTAAAATTATGTTTGGGGGTACTGAATCAATGCATTGGAATTGAAATTCAAAAAAAAAAAAAAAGTCTTTGAACTAAATTTCTTTCGACTTCCAAACACAAGTAACTTTCTACCATGAAAGTTGGTTCCAAATATAGGTTTCAATACGAGGATTTTTCTCTCTAAAGTATCTCTAAGCCATCATTCAACAGTTATAAACATGCCATGTTATCAGATTTAGTTGTATATGTAACCATAACATAGTGGGTAGCTGCACTAAGTAATGACATAACATGTTCATAGTGACCATAAATAGTGAGCAAGTTGTGATGAATGACACTTTTTACATGGAAAAAGACCATAATTTCCATATTTATCGAACAAGTTAAGTGATAAAGGTTCTTGTCCCACGTCGAATCTTAATGGGGAAGGTCTTGGGTTTATAGGACAGGTATGCAATACTATCTAATAATTTAAAATTTTGAGACGAATGACAAGTGTCTGAATGTTTGTTCCGATGTCATGCCAAACACTCATAAGTTCGGATGAGAAAAAATGTCAGAGGTTCGCCTGTGTGCGACCAGTTACTCTAAGCAAAATCATTCTAGTGAACAATTTCTTTATCTTTTTGGTTCCTTGGCTGGTACTCCTCCTAGTGTTTGTTAGAATTGGCAAGGTTCTAACCAAATTGGAAGAGTGTGAGAATCAAACTATCATTAGAGTCATTCTCAATTTTATCACTTTGCTAATTTTCCTTGTTTTATGTCATGTCCCTATCCCAATCCTATGTAATCTGACATTTCTCGTCTAACTTTGATCAAATCAAACTGATTCAACTCAACTTCAACCATCCAACAACAGTTTTAAGTATGAGTTAAGTTCATATATGAATGTTTGAACTTGACTATTGCTCGTCAAGTTTGAACTCATTCTTGACTTGAACTTGAACTTGAACTTGAGATTAAATTGCTTAGATTATAAATCTACAAAGAGTTATATTCAATACTCTTAGCGGATTTTTTAATTTTGAAAAGCATGTTCACAAGTCAAAGAGTTTACTTGCAATCAACTCATTTTATTTTACGAATTCAAAAATGTTCTTGGAGTTTGTTTGGTTTTAGTTAGTAAAAAGAACATAACAAATGGAACTCTTAGAAACTTGAACCTAAGTAAACCTAGATAAACAAATATGCATCTAAGTTCGGATACAATGGACAATACTTGAGTCCAATCCTATGCAAATCAAATTGATTCTTCTGGGCAAACCAAATTGGTTCTCCTCGATGATGTGACCTAACAAAAATGTGATACGTATCTAAAGAAAATAAAAATAAAAATAGATATTACCCATTTCTTACGGGTTAAACCAACAACTGAAAAATGTTGAATTCCAACTCCAAGTCTCCAATCAATACATCTTGAATATTCACTGTTGTTAAACTTCTCACAAATTTGATACAACAAAACTCAAATATTCGAATCCAAAAATGACATACATCTAATCAGATTCAAAACGAACCATCATATACATTTATATGTATATATCATACATGGATATCATTACTTCAAATATAAAGGCGAATAAATTGAGAAGAGATAAGGACGGATTTGAGTTTTGTATCAAATTTATAGAAAGTTTAACAATGATGAATATTCAAGATGTATTGATTGAAGACTCGAAGTTGTAATTCAATATTGTTCATTTTTTGATTTAACCGATAAAAAAATGAGTAATATCTATTTTTATTTATTTTTATCAAACACAGTGTTACACTTTTGTTAGACCACGACTCAAAAAAATCTGACTTGATTAGCATAGAATTGGACTTAGCATGGAATTGGACTCAAGTACCGTCCATTAGAGGGGGTGAAAAAGGTAAACATTGTCTTCATTATCCAAGACACAAATGTGCCTTTACTTCTAACCATTTTACGATATTTTTGTCCGTTCATAATTTTAGAAAAGGGCTCTTTTTTCCGTATGACAACTGCTCCCACAAAGGCAGCACCACAACCAGGCTAACCAGCAAAATCGACGACACCACCACCAAAACAACCACCACCACCCACCACTGCGTATTCCAACGCCACCACAATTGCGACACCATCCCCACAAGAACCACCACCACTATAATTCCGGCGCCAACACCATCACAATCGGTGGCAACATCACCAGCAACACAATCTGTGGCATCACCACCACCACCACAATCAGCAGTGAGATCACCACCATCCCCACCGCCGTGCTACCACCACCACCACAATCAACGGCGCCATCACCACCCCCCACAACCACCATTACTAGTGTGTATTTTGACGTGCCAACACCACCATTGCCCCTAACAGCTCAACCTCTGCCTTAACACTTCCGTCCACTATATCAACTCCTCTAGGCGGCTAATGACAGAGAGAGATATAATAATAAAGATGGAAAAAACTAAGAGTGAGAAAAGATGAAGGAGAGAGAAAAAGAGAGTGGTCGTAGCCCATGTGAGGAAAGAGAGAGGGGGATGACGCGAGAGATAAAAAAAAGGAATGGTTCATGCGGAATGCTTCTAATGAAGGTAGTAGTAGGCTCACATGCTGTTGTTTTTGTTGAAAATAAAAATAAATAATAATAATAATAATGATATATGGGAGACATTGTTTAACCTCGTGTTTGGTTCGGTCCGGTTCGATTTGTCTTTTTTGAAATCAAATTGTATAGTCCGATTTTATTAAAAATAGAGTCCGATCGAACCATTTGTCCGAACCAGACTGAATTAAATCGCAAAAAATCAAATTCAATGTTCACCAACATGTATCACCCTGATTTAACCGATTACACCATACAGTGATTTTTAATACTTCCTATTTAAGTTTTTTTTACTATTCATGTAAATCAGGTTGTTTTAACCGATTACACCATATATATATATATAGTAATTTTTAATATTTCCTATTTAAGTTTTTTTTACTATTCATGTGAATCAGGTTGTTTTAACCGATTACACCATATATATAGTAATTTTTATTACTTCCTATTTAAGTTTTTTTTACTATTCATGTGAATCAGGTTGTTTTAACCGGATCATACAGTGATTTTTAATTCTTCCTATTTAAGTTTTTTTAACTATTCATGTGAATCAGGTTTTGAAGCAGATAAATGGAAGCGATAAGTAGATCAGCACGAGCACAGTATACAGCTTAGAATAACGCAAACATAGATCAGCAGAAGCACACGAGTTTGACTTTGCATTCACCGATTGGTGTGTGTATACAGCATTATACATATATAAATTTATATATTTCATGAATATATATATATATATATATATATATATATATATATATATATATAATTTCCTAAAATTAAACAACATCAACTCATCAACACAGTATGCATAATATATATTATCTTTCTTCCTCAACGATTGAACACAGCATATATGAAAGCAGAGAGAGGTTAGCTTTCCTATATATATTTTAGCTTTTCAATATATGGAGTATAATTCAAGATTAATATTTTTTTATTAATCAAACCATTAACAATATCTTATCCCTTAATAATAATATTATTTTTTTTCCCTCTCCAGTAATACAGAAGCACGCCCACGGATTGATAAAATCAAATTTTCATTATTTTGGATCCATGAATAAAAGACTCACAGTTGGATTAAAAAATCACAAAACCCACCAACTTTCCCACCAATTATAGCCGCTTGTGACTTTAGTACACTCTCTCTCTGAATTGCTGAAATCTCACTCAAACAGAGCACCCACCCACTCAACTGAAAAGGGTATAAATAATAGTAGTAGCTTTCTTACCCACTCCTGAGTCCTGGAGGCGTAATCTAGCACTGTGTATCAACAATCTCGATATATATATAGACACACATATAGAGAGAGAAAGAGTAGAGTGAGAAAGTAGAGATTCAAAACAATTTAGCAATGGCGGCTTCTGCCTACTCGAGCCTTCTCTCCACTCCATCTCTCAACAAAACCTCCTCATCTTCTCTCTCATGGAAGATCCCCATCCCCATCTCATCTCTCAACAAGACCTACGCATCTTCTCTCTCATGGAAGGTTCCCATCTCCTCCGCTTTCGGTATCGCCGTCGCCTACCCCCACCGCCGACGCGCCTCACCGTCGTTCGTGGTGGCGGCGGCGATGGACGCCAAACCTACCGTCCTCGTCGCCGAGAAGCTCGGAGAGGCCGGACTCAAGCTCCTGAAGGACTTCGCGAACGTGGACTGCTCGTACAACTTGAGTCCCGAAGAGCTTTGCACTAAGATCTCGCTCTGTGACGCTTTGATCGTCCGCAGCGGCACCAAGGTCAGCCGCGAAGTGTTCGAGTCGTCCGGTGGACGGCTCAAAGTCGTCGGACGCGCCGGCGTCGGCATCGACAACGTGGATCTAGCTGCCGCGACGGAGCACGGGTGCCTTGTGGTGAACGCCCCGACGGCGAACACTGTTGCTGCGGCCGAGCACGGTATCGCGCTCCTCACGGGCATGGCTCGAAACATCGCGCAGGCCGATGCGTCCGTGAAAGCTGGTGACTAACTTCTTTCTTTTACATGAGTTTAGTTGTTCTTTTATTAGCTTTAAATTCTTTTATGCATTTCTTCAAACAGGTTGTGCTTAAAATCTTTTATTTGATAAGTTTTAGAGAAGGCTGATTTAGATCTGGTTTTTGCGCGTGGTTACATATTGTTGAGGAAATTGGAAGGCTGTGTAAAAGTCATATCAGATCTGACTTTTGGCTGGTTGTTGTGATCATTGGATCTGTTTTATATATATATATGACATGAAGAATGATGTAAGAGTACTATTATACTTCTATGATTCTAGGAATTACCTGTAAGAGCTATATATGATTAGGTAAACTTTGACAAAATCAAAACTTTTTGACATGCACATGGTCATATAAGAGATGGCGGTTCTTTATTGGTTCGCATTTCAATATGTGTGCGCATATATATATATATGTGTAGTTATGCATGTATTGGATTCTAAAAGTGAAAAAGCAACAGAAGGAATGGGAAAAGCTATAAAAGTTGTGATCTTTGATGAACTACAGAGGTTTGTCTTGAGAAAAAGAATACTTGCTTTTTGCATGGAAGGAAAAAGATATTTGCATTTGGAATTATCGTATTTCTAGCAAAATCACTGGAATAACCATTCCACCATCCTATAACCGATTTAACTATGAAGTAGCATCATCATTGCACTGCTGACTGTTGCCACTACCTCCACTGATCTGCTTCTTAAAGCATACGGATGAATCTCCTTGCACTCCAATAGGGATCCCTCTGCTATAGTTGGGGCGAATTCTAGCATTTCATTACAAATCCCATCCTCTGGCAATCCTACCTTGTCTATCATTGCAATGACCACTCTATTACCCTCGGCCACTTCACCACTGTGATCACTATTGCTGTCCACTTCACCTGCAATTTTTTTTCTTAATAGTTAAATACTAATTTCAGTAAAAGATTAAAAATATAATATCAAATTTCGCATGTTAAAAGAAAGTGAAAAGAGCAATGTTTTGGTTCATCACCAATATTTTCTTTTTCCTTCTTTTTTATTTATTGAAAGTACCCTAAGAACGCACAACTTGTTGGTTATTTAGTCACTAACATTTCTCGTGATTCTTCTTTTGAGAAACTTTCTATGGTGAAATTTATTTGTAATTTCACCACAAAATTTAAAAAAGAAAGGAAGAAAGAAATTCTTTTAAAAATAATTTTTTTTTTGGTAATACGTCCGCAACCAATATATATTCAGGTATCCTACAAGTAGTGGTTTCTGTAGATGTTATTGATATACAATTACTGATCAGATTAGCTTGTATATATTGTTTCTATTTTTATTTGATTTATTCTTGTTAGTATCAGCTCTGACAGCTGCTGCCATTGGAGCTCCCCCTGCTGGGCTCATCGACATAGTCATTATTATTATTATTTTGGAATCTTTTGCATACTAACCTTTTTCTTTAAGATGTTAGAGGTTGATAATCACGATTGTCATACTAGGACACTGACTTTAAGTAGCATTTTGGAAATGTTGAATCCTTTTAATAATTTGGTCAATCCAGGGAAATGGCAGCGGAACAAATATGTGGGTGTTTCCCTTGTTGGCAAAACCCTTGCTGTGATGGGCTTTGGGAAGGTTGGAACAGAAATTTCCAGGCGTGCCAAAGGGCTTGGTATGCATGTGATTGCCCATGATCCGTATGCCCCAGCTGATCGTGCCCGTGCAATAGGCGTGGAGCTTGTGACTTTTGATGAAGCCTTAGCATCTGCAGATTTTATCTCACTTCACATGCCTCTTACTCCAGCTACATCAAAGATTCTCAATGATGAAAATTTTGCAAAGATGAAGAAAGGAGTTCGGATTGTGAATGTTGCTCGTGGTGGAGTGATTGATGAAGAAGCTTTAGTAAAGGCAATTGATGCAGGCATTGTTGCTCAGGTTCTTGATTTCATATCTCTGGACAACAAGTAATTAAATTTTGTGGAAGAAAGTGGCTAACATGATCTCTTTCTTGCAGGCTGCACTCGATGTTTTCACAGAAGAGCCACCACCAAAGGATAGCAAGTTGGTGCAACATGAGAACATAACTGTAACTCCACATCTCGGTGCCAGTACTATGGAAGCTCAGGTGTGTTAGATGATTGTTTTTAACGTATAGTCATGCTTAAGTATTCTTTCTTACCATGTCATTGAAATGTTTGATTTTGATGTGTAGGAAGGAGTGGCCATTGAAATAGCTGAAGCTGTTGTCGGAGCCCTAAAAGGGGAGCTTGCTGCTACGGCAGTCAATGCACCAATGGTTCCTGCTGAGGTATCATTTAAAAGTTGCTCTTTTTTATCGTTATTCCTCTATTGTCAAGATCCACATTTTCTTTCAAAATCCATGCTCGATTCTCTCTTTCTCTTCATTTTAAAATACGTTTTATGAAGGGCTGAACGTTCCTCTATTGTCAAGATCCACATTTTCTTTCAAAATCCATGCTTGATTCTCTCTTTCTCTTCGTTTTAGAATACGTTTTATGAAGGGGTGCACGATGAATATTTTTGTAGATGTTGACTGGTTTTCAATTTAGGATTTAGAAAAAAAACAGAACTACTTCATAATTTAAACCCAGGACAATATCGGTGTTATAGGCCAACTCTTATTCAAAGTATGAGAAGTTCTATAATGCTGTCAATTGTCAATTTTTGTTTACTAATCTAATAAAAAGTTCCTTGTTACTTTATAATCTAAAAACGAGGGTGGTTATTGACCATTTACTCTTGGATGAACCGTCATTCTAGTTATATCCTTTTTACCGTATAATGTACAAAAGAGGGTGCTTGTTGACCATTTACTCTTGGATGAACAGTCATTCTAGTTTTCCTACTTCAGTAATATTTACTTGTCTCAACTTAGAAATCTGAAAATTTATTATCGTGAAAAAGGGACTAGCAAACCATGGAGTATGGAGTTGAATTATTTTATAGCATCATTAAAGAGTGTGTATTTGATAGTGACAAAAAAAAAGAATTGTGGTCTTGTTTGCACCCACGTAATTTGGCACCCATGGCGCAGCCATGGTTTGCCATTTCAAGATCGTAGTCCCATGGCCATGGAGCAAGGCCATAACCTTATGATTGTCAAGATCCCATGGCCAGAGTCTCAAGGCTGTAATCCCATGGCCTCCACACAAAATCCATCTTAAGGCCTTGCGCAAGATCCCAAGGTTGTAACCCATGGGTGATCATTTCAAGACTGTAGTCCCATAGTCATGGAGCAAGGCCATAATCTCATGATTGTCATGTCATTGCCTTGGGCAAGATCCCATGGTCAGGGTCCCAAGGCCATAAACACCCATGGCCTCCACACAAAATCCATCTTAAGGCCATGTGCAAGATCCCAAGGCCGTAATCCCATGGTTGCGGCGTCTAAGGCTGTGATCTAGTGGCCAACCAAGTCATGCTCATATACGTGTGTGTGTATATATATATATATTTATGTCATGCATTTAATGCATACATCATTTCCAAGACAACTAAAGTAATTAGTCCCATCAAATAGTTGGGAACCGTGTTTACCGGAGGAGTTACCACTTGTCTTGTTTTCCATGGAGCAAGCAACATAAGTACTACTTGTCAAATTTTCCATGGAGTGAGTAAACCCATGTGAGCAAGCAACCTCTCTTATAAAAGGAAGCATCCTCCACTGGTGCAAAAGATATCAGCATCAAGACAACTTATGGCTTCATTCTTTCAAGTTCTTGCAACTTTAAAATATGTTTATACATTTCTTGGCTCATCGGGTGCGCGGTCGTGCCAGAGTCGTAGACCTAGACTCTGGCTGTGATAAACACATCCCCTTGGGTCAGTCGTGCCGAATGCCAGCCTAAATTTGTGTTCAGGCAATTGTGAGGAGGCAAGGGAGGTCCCTCCTACGGGGTTGTAATTGCCTTGATGTCAAGGACTTAAAATTATGCCTTATGGTTGGTGGTTAAACAAGTATGGAGATGAAGGTGGTGGTACGTATGGTGAATAGTAAAATTGAAAAAAATACCCATATTGAAGGCGAGAAGAATTGTAATAAGATTCGTCACATTCATCATCACTAGAATAATCATCATTGGAATAAATGTTCCATTGATACATAATATTTGGATTTGAAGGATTGCAAGGGCGAAGAAAAATGGTAGAAACTACACTAATGAAAGTGCATGAAAGTAAAGTACAATATCTTGAAGCTAAGGTACAATTAATGTAAAGCTAAAAGCTAGAGAGAGAAAGTAGAGACATGATATGTAAATGCATGTAAAGTAAAGTTGATGAGACTTGAAGAGGTGAAGCCATCGGTGTTGTTGGATCTTTTGTACTGGTGGATGATACTTCCTTTAATAGGAGAGGTTACTTGCTCCATAGAAAATTTGACGAGTTGTATTAAGGTTGCTTGCTTTATGGAAAACAAGACAAGTGGCACCCCATTCTCCAATAAACATGGTTGCCAACTATTTGATGGGACAAGTCACTTCACTTGTCTTGGAAATAATGTATCAAAACATTATATATACATACATACATAATACATGCAAGGTTATCAAGATCGGGATTCTACGTAGGATTAATGAAGGGTCCATAGGATTGAGGATCGTAAGATTCTATAAAACTAGTGTAAAAATAACTTAAATTAACTTTTTAAATAAAACTATTTTCAAATAAATAGAGAATAAGGCTAAACACAATATCATCAACATCTTGTCATTAATCAATTAACATTAAATGATAATAATGATATCAAAAGATACTAAGAGAGAAGAATTGTAATAAGATTCATCACATTCAACATCACTAGAATAAATGTTTCATTGATACATAATATTTGGATTTGAAAGATTACTATTGTGCCGGGAGCCCAGAAACTCAAAAAATAAACCACACACAAATAGACAAAGATTTACGTGGTTCGGCAATTGCCTACGTTCACGGGAGGCAGCGGATCACTATAGAGAAAAGGTTTACAGACTTGCAAATTTCTCTCTTTTCACTCTCTGCTATTCTGTATTTTCACTCACTCTTGTACACTAATTACAAACACAACGAATGAGTTTATATAGGCCGAAAGAGGAAACACGTTTTGGACAAATCGGCACTTCTTCCAGGAGATAATGGCACACCTTCAGGTAGTGCTTCCTTTTTTGGCGCCACTGTCTCCCGCACTATCGAGCCACTAATCAACAATTTCTACCTTGGCGAGAATCCACTAATCAACGTTGCCTCCAATGCGTCCTTAGGCGCTATGACTCAGCTAGTCTGGACCGAGTCGACTTGCTGACCAAGCCTTTGACTTAGCCGCTGCGTCAGCGTGCCACGTGTCAGCCACGTGGTTGGACTTCATGAAAATTGCCGTTCAATCCCGGTTCTTTTTGAAAACTGCAATTTAGTCCCTGTATTTTTTGGAAATTGCAATTTAGCCCATTGAAGTTTCTGTTTATCGCATCTGAGTCCCTCCTATGGCTGAAATAAAGGATTCCGAGCCCACAGGCATCATCAAAACTTCCACAGTTATTCTGTTCGGAGAACCATGATGTCAAATGCAAAGTTTGAGGTGGAGAAATTCGACGACACCAATAACTTCGGCATGTGGCAATGTGAAGTTCTCGATTTATTATTCCGAGAAGGGTCTCATATTGCCTTGGATGTCAAGCCCAAGGATTTTTCTAATGACTAGAATTTCGTGAACTGGCAAGCTTGTGGCACAATCCGATTGTGTTTAGCCAAGGACCAGAAGTACTTTAGTCATAAAGGAGACTACGACAACAAGTCTTTGGAAGAAACTAGAGGACAAGTACATGACGAAAAGTGTAGACTAGGAAGCACGGACACACCTAAAAGGTCGAAGAATCCGTGTCGGAAACGTATCGGACACGCCCCGACACTTGTCGGACACACCAAAATATGTGTCCTAAGTTTTTTATTTTTGGACACACCACGGACACGGCATAGACACACCATGGACACGTGTCTGACATGCGTGTCATATCGTTAGAGAGTTTTTAGAAAGTTTTAAAAAGAAAGATAGTTTAAAATGTAAATATGATGACTTCTTTGAATTTTTTTAATAAAATATAGCAGTCATATTATGTAATATTTCATTTTTTTTTTTAGAAAACAACTATTATCATTATTGTGGAGTAGATTCAATTGTGTAGTTCTTTAAACGATAAACTAATTGTTTTTATAGCTCATTAATTATTATGATTTGTGAATTTTTCATTGTTAGGTTGATCTCATATATATAAAAAGATATAATTATTAGTCGCGTGTCCCCGCCGTGTCCTAATCCTAGTTTTTTAGGATCTGCTGTGTCGCTGTGTCCGTGTCGTGTCGTATCTGTGTCCCGTATCCATATCTGTGCTTCTTAGAGTGTAGAGAACCGGCTCTACCTGAAGAAGAAGCTCTTTCGATTCCAGTACAAAAGAGGTACTTCTATGTTTGAACATTTGGATAATTTCAACAAAATTCTTGCTGATCTACAGAATTTAGATGTTGATATTGTCAATGAAGATAAAGCTCTGTTGTTATTAAATTCCTTGCCTGAAGACTATGATCATTTAACCACCACTCTGCTATATGGAAAAGATGAGGTTAAATTCATAGATGTTTCTAGCGCTTTGGTGAATAATGAGTATCAAAAAAGGGATTAGCATGATCATAAGGACTCAACATCAGAAGCGCTAACTGTAGCTAAAGGTAGGACGAACAACAAAAAATCTGATGGATCTAAAGGGCGGGCTAGATCTCGCTCGAAGTTAAAAGGAGGAGAATCATCATCAAGAAGGCATCTTGCAAAGGACAAGTGTGCCTTTTGGCACCAGAAAGGGCACTGGAAGAAAGATTGTTCGAACAAAGACAAGTCAAATGTGAACGTTGTAAGAAAACAGATGACAAAGAGGAATCAACTTTTACAGTTTCATCATGATGGATTCTGAGTCCCGGATGTTCCTACCATATGTGTCCTAACAGGCAGTGGTTCTTAAGTTTTTAGGAGCTTGATGGAGTTGTGCTTATGGGTAACGATAATGCCTACCAGACAAAAGGGATAGGAACAGTTTGTTTAAAGATGCACGATGGTACAATCATATGACATACGAATGTCTGTTATGTTCCAGATTTGAAAAAGAACTTCATCTCATTGGGGGTCTTAGACTCCAGCGGTTACAAGGTGACCATTGAAAATGGAGTCCTGAAGGTTGTACGCGGAGCATTTCTAGCGATGAAGGGTACTCGAAAGGGAAATCTGAATTTCTTGGACTTGTATACAGTCATTGGGAGAGTAGCTATCTTCGGCAGTTACGAAGACGAAGCATCTGATACTTCTCGACTCTGGCACATGCGCTTAGGGCATGCTGGGGAGAAGGCTTTGCAAGGCTTGATAAAGCAAGGTGGTAAACTTCATTTCTATGAGCAATGTGTTTTGGGCAAGCAGACAAGAGTCAAGTTCGGCACTGCAATTCATCGTACCAAGGCAATGCTGAACTATGTTCACACTGACGTTCAGGGACCTTCCAAAAATGCTTCAATAGGAGGTAACCATTGGTTTGTGACATTTATTGATGATTTCTCTAGATATGTCTAGGTATACACCATGAAACACATGAAACACAAGGATGAAGTCCTGGAAATCTTTCTTAAATGGAAGAAGATAATTGAGACCTAGACAGGCAGGAAGCTCAAGAGGCTCAGATCAAATAATGGCGACGAATACAAGTCAGATCCCTTCAAAAAAGTCTGCCAGAATGAAGGGATAGTCAGACATTTTACACTTCCGGGCATGCCGCAACAGAATGGTGTAGTAGAGCGCATGAATCGCACCTTGGTTGAAAAGGTTCGATGTATGTTATCTCAATCCAAATTGAGCAAGGCATTTTGGGCGGAAGCCTGTCAACAGATTTCCTGCTACTGCACTTGATGGGAAAACTCCCAAGGAGGTATGGTCTTGACAACCCGCTTCAGATTATGATTTGGTGCATGTATTTGGTTGTCTTGCATATTTTCATGTAAAAGAATCGAAGTTGGATCCTAGAGCCAAGAAAGTTGTTTTCATGGGTTTTAGTGAAGGAGTTGAGGCATTCAAACTCTGGTGTCCTGAGTCAAAGAAGGTTGTTTTGAGCCAAGATGTTACCTTTGACGAATCTGTAATGCTAAAACAGATAGCTCTATAAAAAGAGAATGAGAATCCAAATTCTCTGCAGCAGGTGGAGCTTTAGATTCCAGTAGTTCCAAAAAGGATTGTTCAGACAGACGATTGTCGTGAAGATGAATCTGATCAGGATGAAATCTCATTTGAGGTGGAGGCACCAGCATCAACACCAGTGATTAGTCAGCAGCCATAATCTATTGCCACTAGTAGACCGAAAAGAGAGATTCGAAAATCTACTTGATATACAGACATAGTGGCATACACACTTCTAATGACGGATGATGATGTCCCGTACAACTACAGAGAAGCTGTGCAAAGTACAGACATTGTCAAGTGGAAGAAGGCGAGGGATGAAGAGATGAAATCACTTCACTAGAATCAGACTTGGAAGTTGGTTAAGCTTCCAAAGGGTAAGAAAGCTATTGGCTGCAAATGGGTCTATGCCAAGAAGGAAGGTGTTCCTGACAAAGACAATATCAGATATAAAGCCAGATTAGTAGCAAAAGATTATGCTCAGAAGGAAGGAATAAACTACAACGAGGTTTCTCGCCTGTTGTTGAGCATTCGTCCATTCGGATATTATTGGCTTTGGTAGCATAGTTTGATCTTGAGCTAGCTCAGCTCGACGTGAAAATTGCATTCCTTCATGGTAATTTAGATGAGGAAATCTACATGTCTCAGCTAGATGGGTTTAAAGTTCCTGGACGTGAGAATTGGGTTTGCAAGTTGAGTAATTCATTGTATGGTTTGAAGCAGTCACCGCGACAGTGGTACAAGCGGTTTAATCGCTTTATGATGGATCAGAGGTACACACGCAGTTAGTTTGATCATTGTGTCTACTTCCGTAAACTCCAAGATGGTACTTTTGTCTATTTGCTCTTATATGTGGATGATATGCTGATTGCATCTAAGAACAAGGAGGAGATCGACAGGCTGAAGATTTAGTTGAGCTCAGAGTTTGAAATGAAGGATCTTGAAGAGGCCAAGAAAATTCTTGGGATGGAGATCAAAAGAGACAGAGTGAAAGGCACAATCAATTTGACTTAGACTCAGTATTTGAAGTGAGTACTTCAGAGGTTTGGCATTGATGGTAAGATTAAACCTGTAAGTACACCATTGGTTCCACATTTCAAACTGAGTGCATTAATGTCACCACGTTCAGATGATAAGAAGCAGATGGATCATGTTTCATATGCTAATGCAGTTGGTGCCTTGATGCATGCGATGGTATGTTCCAGACTCGACATTTCACATACAGTTAGTATGGTGAGCCGTTACATGCACAATCCCGATAAAGGTCACTGGCAAGCATTGAAATGGATTCTACGGTACATTCAGGGTACTGTGGATGTCGATTTGAAGTTCGAGAGAGACAAGACAGTTGGTAAACATCTAGTCGGATATATTGATTCAGATTATGCTAGGGATTTTGACAAGCGCTGATCTACTATTGGTTATACACACTATGGCAGGAGGACCAGTGGGTTGGAGATCAACGTTACAGTCAACCGTGGCTTTGTTTACTACAGAGGCAGAGTATATGGCTATAACATAAGCTTTCAAGGAAGATATTTGGCTTCATGGTTTGATTGAAGACTTGGGAATTGTTAAAAAAAATGTGGAGGTTTTCTGTGACAGTCAGAGTGTAATTTATTTGGCAAAAAACCAAGTCCATTATGGTTGCACCAAGCATATTGATGTTCAGTTCCACTTTGTTCGGGAAATTGTAGACGAAGGGGACAATCTTCTTTAGAAGATCGAGATTGCAGATATGCTGACAAAGGTGGTTACAGGGATCAAGTTCCAACACTACTTGGACTTTATCAACGTCTCTCGAGTTCATAGCGCTTAAGGGTGCATTGGAGGCACGTTGATTAGTGGATTCTCGCCAAGGTGGATATTGTTGATTAGTGGCTCGACAGTGCGGGAGACAGTGGTGCCAGAAAAGGAAGCACTACTTGAAGGTGCGCCATTATCTCCCCATTATTTCCAAGAAGAAGTGCCGATTTGTCCGGAACGTGGTTCCTCTTTCGGCCTATATAAACTCATTTGTTGTGTTTGTAATTGGTGTGCAAGAGTGAGTGATAGCAGAGAGTGAGAAGAGAGAAATCTGTAAGTTTGTAAACTATTTCTCTATAGTGATCCGCTGCCTCCCGTGGACATAGGCAATTGTTGAACCATATAAATCTTTGTCTATTTGTGTGTGTGGTGATTTGTTTTTTGAGTTTCTGGGCTCCCGGCAGAACAATTACAAGGGTGAAGGAAAATGGTATAAACTACACTAATGAAAGTAAAGTACAATAAATTGAAGCTAAGGTACAAGTAATGTAAAGCTAAGAGCTAGAGGGAGAAAGTACTACATGATATGTAAAATAAAGCTTTAGAGACTTGAAGAGGTGAAGCCATGTGCTATTCATGTTGGATTTTTTGCATTGGTGGAAGATGCTTCCTTTTATAGGATAGATTGCTTGCTCCATGAAAAAATTGACAAGTTGACGGAGCAGAAGCTATGAATGTTCACGCACGAATAAGATAAACAACTTTAAATCCACAAAGTGAAAGAAAATTGCAAAGCAATTGATATATTTTTGATAAATTAATTGATTGATTGATTTCTGCCCTATGGCATTACATATATTTATAATTGAGAAATCCTAATCTTAATATCACAATGAAACCTAAAAACAAAAGGAAAACTAGCAGTACAAGAAACTGCTAAAAATAAACTTTCTCCAAATATTCTAAAAAAATAAAATAAGAAATCTAATAATTAAAAACTACTAAATATTAAATTTCACCATAATCCGACTTCATTGGTCCAAGAACAAAAATTTTGAAATATTCAACAGGTCTCCTATAAGACGAAAAAGTGCACTTTTGAGGCCTTAAACGAATGAATTTGGCCAAAAACGACATGAGCCACTAGCTAAAGCTCCGGGCTTTGATTATTGGATCCTTTTCGATCAAATATGGGTTTCGTTGAGTTAAAACAGGTTCGTGACAATTTTGTCCTACATCACAAGTGGTACTTGTGGTTGCTTGCTCCATGGTTACCAACTATTTGATGGGAGAAGTCACTTCACTTGTCTTGAAAATGATGTATGCATGACATGTATACATACATATATAAATAATTAAATAAACATGCAAGGTTGTCAAGATCGGGATGCTACGTAGGATTGATGGAGGGTCTATAGGATCGGGATTGAGGATTGTAAGATTCTATAAAACTAATATAAAAAATAACTTAAACTAGCTTTCTAAATAAATTTATTTTCAAATAAATAGAGAATAAGGCTAAACACAATATCATCAACATTCTGTCAATAATCAATTAACATTAAATGATACTAATGATATAAAAAGATATATATATATATATATATATGGGATGCTACGTAGGATTGATGGAGGGTCTATAGGATCGGGATTGAGGATTGTAAGATTCTATAAAACTAATATAAAAAATAACTTAAACTAGCTTTCTAAATAAATTTATTTTCAAATAAATAGAGAATAAGGCTAAACACAATATCATCAACATTCTGTCAATAATCAATTAACATTAAATGATACTAATGATATAAAAAGATATATATATATATATATATATATATATATATATATATAATCCCAAAAAAATAAAACAACACGATTTAGTTGGATCTGTAAGATCTTACAAGATTCTACGATCCTAACTTCGATCATGCTTCCAAGCGATTCTTCATGCGATCCGGATCAATTTAGCAATTTGGAATGTAGGATCGCAAGATTCTAAGATCTGGATTGGGATTTTAACAACCATGTATACATGTATATGAGTATGACTTGGTTGGCCACTAGATCATGACCTTAGATCACCATGACCATGGGATCACAACCTTGGAATCTTTTGCGAGGGCTTGAGATGGATTTTGTGTGGAGGCCATGGGTGTTTACCGCCCAAGAGGCAATCATGAGATTATGGCCTTGCTTTGCAGCCATGGGATTACAGCCCTTGGACTGTGGTCTTGAAATGACGACCCATGGGTGCCAAATTACGTGACCAATTTGAGAGCAAACATATATTTCTCTCTCTAGCTCTTAGCTTTACATTACTTGTATCTTAACTTCAAGTTATTGTACTTTTCATTCATGCACTTTCATTAGTGTAGTTTCTTCCATTTTCCTTCACCCTTGTAATTCTTTAAATCCAAAAATTATGTATCAATGGAACATTTATTTTAATGATGAATATTCTAGTGATGATGAATGTGATGAATCTTATTATAATTCTTCTCAATTTTACCATTCACAGTACGTACCACCACCTCCATCTCTATACCTGTTTAACTACCAATCACAAGGCAAAATTTTAAGTACTTGGCATCAAGGCAATTGTAACCCTGTAGGAGGGACCTCCCTTCCCTCCTCACAGTTGCCTGGACACACATTTAGGCTGTCATTCGGCACAGCCGACCCAAGGGAATGTGTTTATCACACCCCGATTCCTGGGTACAAACAGCTCCACCATTCTACTCTAGTTAAAAATGGCTTGTCATCCACATTAGAGCTATTTTTATGTTCATCTGGTCTGAAGGATAATGGTCCAGTTGTCTTGTTTTCTATGTTTATGTACCCATATAAATTTTGCTATTCTTGAACTCAGGAACTTTATTCGTGTAGAAATCAGAATCTGGAAAGGAAAAATCTCGGAGATTGTGACTGAACATTTGATTCACTGCAGTTTTCCATATTTCTGTTTAGTTTGATGACCAACTTTTAGCTGGTTGGTGAAAAGTTGGTTGGTTGTAGTTGTATTAAATAATACCCCCTCTGCCCCAAAATAGAATTCACGCTTTCCTTTAATCAAATCAATAAAGTAAAATATTTTTATTCTCGGTTGGGTTAGTTTTGTAATTTTCAAGGGGGTAGTGCATTAAATGCATCTCCCCTTAAAAAGTTGAAGTCTCAACCGTCGACATATATTTTGGGACAGAGGGAGTAGCTCTGCTAAATTGACGATAACTTTGTGATAATTTCTTTGGAAAAATGTTCGGAGCTTGTTGCTTTTATAATTATTATTCCTTCTACGCTGTAGGTTCTATCAGAACTGAAACCATTTGTTGAACTTGCTGAGAAACTTGGTAGACTGGCTGTTCAACTAGTAGCAGGTGGAAGTGGTGTGAAATCAGTAAAAGTGACATATGCTTCTGCTAGAGCTCCTGATGACCTCGACACGAGGCTGCTCCGTGCTATGATAACCAAGGGTCTTATTGAGCCTATTTCCAGTGTTTTTGTAAACTTGGTGAATGCAGATTTCAGTGCTAAACAGAGAGGACTACGGATATCTGAAGAACGAATCCTTCTGGATGGTTCCCCCGAAAGTCCACTCGAGTTCATCCAGGTTCAGATTGCCAACGTGGAATCAAGATTTGCCAGTGCCATGTCAGATTCTGGGGAGATTAAAGTGGAAGGACGTGTGAAAGATGGGATTCCACATCTGATGAGGGTAGGATCTTTCGAAGTGGATGTGAGCTTGGAAGGTAGTATTATACTCTGCAGACAGGTTGATCAGCCGGGTATGATTGGAAAGGTCGGGAGCATTTTAGGAGGTGAGAATGTGAATGTGAGTTTTATGAGTGTCGGAAGAATTGCTCCACGAAAGCAAGCTGTAATGGCAATTGGAGTGGATGAGCAACCCAGCAAGGAGACTCTGAAGAAGATTGGAGAGATTCCAGCCGTCGAAGAGTTTGTATTCCTTAAGTTATAGTGTGTCATCTATATCTTTCCATTATGATTTAGATCCCAATTTTGATAATTTTTGTTGTCTGTCATGTGGTGGTGGTAGCTTCAAGGAGGTGAAACAAATAATTGTTGTGCAATGTATATTGTACTTACATTGAGTTGCTACCGTCTTTATATCAAATTTTGTTTCAGCTTTGCTTTCTCATAGACGAAACAGCTTAACGGCGTACTTTGTTTAGTTGCTATTTTCTTCATATCAAATTGTGTTTCAACTTTCTTATAGATGAGATACAACTTGATGGAAACCTAGGTTATTTTGGTATGTGTTGTTCCTCTCCCATAGCTTCTTCATTGCCTCCATTGACAAAGCTTATCCTAAAATTGTATGGAGATGATGCAGTTACAGCTTAGAAACAAAGTCTTGCTTCTCTAGAGAAACCCTAATTTATTCGGAAGCCTGTACAATCCCTCTGTACCTTGTGGGTTGCACTGATTCACTGCTATTGCCAGGGTAGTTGTTTGCTCTTTCTTACTACATTTGTAATTGTTTAGGGTGATAATGAACCAGTGACAAAAGAATAAAGGTAGTGAATTAATCTTAAACCATGGTCACTCGCCAAGCATGAAGTTTTTATTGGCATGTGCATTCTCAATTCTCTTTTTGTTCTTAGTACAGACTACGGAAATGGAATGATATTTCGGAATTATATCTACTCGTTTTAAGTGCAGCTTCACAACAATTATAACAGCTGTTGTTCTCTGTTGTCTTCTTTCCCTCAAGAGCCAGAATTTTGTTTAACATTTACTTTCTTATAGTTGAAACACCTAATAAAGGGAAAAATAGGTTATAATTGAATGTGTGGTTTTCTCCATTGGCTCCATCTACGAAACATATCGTGGAATTGTTGTACAGAGATGGTGCAGTTACTGATTGAGAAACATGATTCTGATCACCAGAGGAAGCCCTAGTTTATGCGAGTGCGAGTGCCTGTAATGTCACTCTGCAGTTTGGGTTAGCTGTTTAGTCCGTCAAAACCAAGCTGTTTTAAGACGGTTTGTTAATCTTTCCGTGGTCGCTTGTTAGCATGAATTTTTGTAGGGCACACGCATTCTCAGACATTCATTTTATTCGCCTTCGTTTTGGGTACAGATATGGAACATTATTACAAAAAACTTTTGTATACTTGATCTTCAGAGCAGCTTATAACAATTGTACTTCCTGGGCTGGCGTGCTTTGTTATCTTTCGCCCGAGCTGGAATTTTCACTTACGTATTGATCCCGCAATGGCAGAAACTGAAACTCGTACACTGGGTTTGCCCTTTTACATACAGGATAGATGCTCCAGCACCATTCATGGCAGAATCTATCAGATTCTTCTCTGGATTTTTGTATTTGCTGTGGTCATTGGTCCAAAAGGATTCGGATGTGGAAATGTAAGCCACGCATGACATGGGGTCACTCTCATTTTAAGGGTGCAACCAACAACAATGCAAGATCTAGTAGCTTTTTCACTAGACCAACAGGAAGCTGAAACGATTTAAGCGCTTATTTACACTTTCTTATTTATGTCTTCCAATGGTACTGTGGAAAAACTCTGGATGTCTTGCATAATAACTAAATTAAAGGAGACATGCATTCAATGTATTGTCTTCAATGAAAATTATAAAACTAACACAACGAAACATAAACATTTACATTGCCCCCATTGAAATGTTATAAAATCCAAGAACAATTTGGAAATGTTAAAAACTAAAACATTCCAAAAAAGAAAAGGTGAAGACTTCCTCTTGGACGAATGCCGTATACATTAGCCATTTACGAAGAGGAGATTCTTGCCTATCATTCTTCGATGAATAATAATTTATCCTCTGAATTCGAAAGATTCCAAAAGTGATTTGTAATAGGGTGGTGGACCCCCCCATCACATGACATTGTCATGACATCATGTGATAGGAGCCCAACACCCCCAACTCGCATTATCTTCATTCGCATCTTTTGAATTTGAAAGATATATCATTACTCTTCTATGGCAAATACCTGATTTTCATAGCTGACATGCCTATTATTATGCAAGAACTAGGGTTGTACATCTTTTTATTCATTTTAAGCATCAACTCGTTGCCTTATAAATTGTGAGGGTCAGTTGAATCATTCCATAAAAGACAAATCCATTGCTGATTCATATTTCCTGCCTATTCTTATCATGAGAACCTAGATACCATATCATAGTTTCTCCAACCTCATCAAATGTGTCTTCCTCTAGGCCCTCTATAGATTCAGAAAGATGGATTTCCCGCCCAACAACAATTTCACAATTTCAGTTATTACATTTCCAGTAGAAGTCATCATAATGTAAAACACATGGGGCATGATTTTTTTCCCCCCCCTAAATGGGGTCAATTTCATTAAAAAGAAGAACAAGCAATGTTACAATGAGATGAGTGAGTAGGGGCATAGCCCTATTTACAACTAGGAGAAATGGGGCATAAATTTAATTAACCTCAGTTTTCTTTTATCAATCTAACTACTATCACCATTTGTCTATTATGCTTCTTTTGTTTCTAGAATAGATCTTGTACAATGAACTTTCTGTTTCCAACATTTTTGCCACACACTTGTACCTTTAGATCAAACAAATGTGAATTAGCTACATTCTGTGAGATGTACTAGCCCCTCTTGGTGCAATACCATTTATGAACCCGAAAGGAATGGAACCTGAGCTACAGTTGTGGGGAGGGATATGTGGAGATTATGAACTGCCAAATATGCAACAATACCAGCAGTATAACCAGCGAAAGCAAAACCACTCACCTGCAGAAAGGAGGATGACTTTATTTATGATAAGGAAAATTGAGATTATTCATTAAAAGAAGAATAATGTTTTTCACACCAAGTACTTCAACTGAATAAAGAGGGCTGAAGTCTCACAGCCCCCACTCTTAAAAGAATAACATCGAAAAGTAGTCATACCTTCCGTAAATACCAAAAGAAATCCACCTTTTCCATTCCCATATATGCAACTCCAGCTGCAGAGCCAATAACCAACATGGATCCACCTGTACCAGCACAATACGCAACCAACTGCCAAAACTCAGAATCTTGGGGGAAGGAAGTGAGATCATACATTCCCATTGTTGCTGCAACCAATGGAACATTGTCTATGACTGCTGACACAACCCCTATTGCACTTGCAATCAGTTCGACATTTGGAATATTGGCGTCAAGATAATTTGCCAATTCCCGAAGAACCCCTGCTGCCTCTAGACTGCAAAATAAATTTTAAATTCCTGAGAATAAATTTTACCTCCTGCTACCACCTAACAGAAAAGATAGTTGCGAAAAGCACATAAGAGGCCAAAAATGTTGAAAGCCCCATGCCCTCAACATGTTGCAAAATAACAGTCCGTCTCATGAATACATGCATAATCAAATGCTTATTACACTCAAAATCATGCATCTCACTGGTATGATAACTTGATGCTTCATGCAGATATTAATCTCACAGATAAAAGAAAGTCGTGAAATAATAATAAAGTTTAGACAACTCAAACAATTAAGTAAAACACTCAAAATCTTGCATCTGACTAGTAGGATAGCTTGATGCTTCATGCTGTTATAAATTTCACGGATAAAAGGAAGTGGTTAAAATACTAATCAAGTTTAGACAACTCACAATTAAGTAAAATGCATTTGCATTTTCACAGATTGTAACCATCACTTGTGAGAAATAAAGAATCGAAAAATATACTTAAAATAAGGTAGTTATTGTTCAAATAATTATTTTTTAAATGCAGTCTGCAAGATTTAACTGTACAAAGCATTATTAGGGCGTATTAATGATCTTCAGTCCTCCCCCCAACAAGGAAAATAATTATTAGTCTGTGAAATCATATTAGAATGTCAATAACCTGCATCAAAAAAGTTCTGTAAACAAGGTTGCAGTGGAGTCCATTGACCAGAAACTTACACTGCAGTTCATGCCAAAAGAAATGAGATATTTCTTTACATATATAAATATCTAACATAGGAAAAGGGGATCAAAGCCTTATTGAATGCAGTGCAAATAGGCTAGGATCAGGGAGAAGAAAGCTGCAGAATTCATGCTTTCCTATGCAAAGTAGGTGGAGGAGTTCCTGTAGCTAAAATCAACTTAAATAATCTTGTCAAGCAATTGAGACTGTCTAAAGCGTTGGAATATTATTTTTGAGCAATAAACTGATAAACAAAATTTCCTCAAGCTTTTATTATTATCGACTCAAATAGGCAACCCAAAACTCGACCACCTGTGATGATCATATGGAAGCAGAGTTCAATGTTCCTTTCATTAAGATGGAAACTGGAAGCAGCAAACAAAGAGACAACTAATTGGCATGTGCACTTGAAACCAAGGTTGTTCCAAGCCAGTAGTAACCAAACAGTTCGCAATTTGACTCACATGATCCAGGACATGTCTCCTGCCATTTTCAGAACATCAAATCTAACTATGGAAAAACTAACCTTCGTTCTCTCTCTCCTTTTTATTTTGTAGTTATTGTTATTGTTATTTACCAAAAAATCCTTAATCTTTTTTTTTGTCCCCCTCTCCTTTTACCTTGACGCAAAGCATTAAACTCAAGCTAATTTTTTTGTCAAAAAGATCCACAGAACATAAAATATCTTATTAATATTATTGCCGTTATCATTGTTGATAGAGTATTTGACTCCAACTGTAAAACTATTGACGTGGAAGATAAAAACAAAGTGACATGGACAAGAGTCTATCTTTGATCGGTTGGTCTCTGTCTCTAAGAAGGACTGGGAGACTAAAGGACTCCAACTACAATGCAACCTTATTTGATAGCTATAAATACAGAGACGGTCCAGAGACCAAGGTACGGAATAAACACTCTCTTGATTTCTTTACAGCTCGAAAGAAACCCTTCCTATTTCTGACTTGATCGTTGGAGCGTAGTCGGCCGGCACCGCGCCGGTGTCCTTTCGATTACTCTTCTTTTGTCTTTTTTTACAGGTCAGAATTTGACCAACTCGGAGAGGATATTTGCTTCATCAGTTGGCGCCGTCTGTGGGAACAGTCACAAAATTTGACTGTTCTATTCGAATCATACACGAAGCATGATGCACCTTCGATCTGGATTGGAAACTACGGCCATACAGGATCCCCCTGTTGGCCAGGGTCCTCTAGAGCATGACCTACCTGACCGAAACGACCCTTCGGCCGCGCAAGATCCTCCTATCGGTACTGACCTCCCAAACCCAAACGCACAAGACCCGGCAGCCAATCCGCCCATGGGTAATGGAGGCAGACAGCCCCCTGGACAGACGGACCTTCCGGGGACACACCCCGAAGTCCCAAGCGATCAGGGGCGTGTCGCAGCGTTGGAGCACCAAGTCCAGAATTTAAACCAAAGTCTGGTTCAGTTGCTCCAGCAAAATGCGGCAATTCTTCAACGCCTCCCTCCTGTGGCGCCAATGCCGTCGCCAAGTGACATAAGGCCTGTTAATCCGGAGGAGGACGACATTGAGAGAGAAGGTGAAGTCCCGATGGAGGACGCGGTTCAAAGTCAAGTGAGAGGTGGGACGAGTCACAGCCGTTTAGTCCCTCCCGAGAGGAACCAGCCCCGCGGAGATTCCGTATCCCTTGCTTATCACGATATGGAGATACAAGACCTGAGAGCCAGGGTAGAAAGCATGGCTCATGCTATAAAAGGGAAGGGCCCTGCCACCATAGAGGATTTGGTCCAACAAACCAACCTCCCTTTCTCTGCAGGGGTAATGAACTACCCCCTGCCCCCCAGGTTCAAGATGCCCACGGTGGAAAGCTTTGATGGAACTAAGGACCCGCTAGATCACCTGGAGACTTACAAGGCCCTGATGCATCTCCAGGCGGTACCCGATGAGATCATGTGCAGAGCTTTTCCCACTACATTAAAAGGCTCTGCCCGGTCCTGGTTCAATAGTCTAAAACCATCGTCTGTCCGTTCTTTCAAAGAGTTGAGCCAACTATTTGTTGGCAATTTCATTGCTGCCCGAAGACATAGGAAACCCGCTACCTATCTCCTGAATGTAAGGCAAACCAAAGGGGAATCGTTGCGGGATTATATCAATCGATTCAACAGAGAGATGTTACAAGTCGACGCCTTGGATGATAAGGTGGTGGCTGCAATGGTGCTTCAATGGTCAATGGTTGAAACCGTAGAAAACCTAGATGGTG
Organism: Cornus controversa; assembly: GCA_026545225.1. NCBI lineage: Eukaryota > Viridiplantae > Streptophyta > Magnoliopsida > Cornales > Cornaceae > Cornus > Cornus controversa. Next base: position 39,732,445 of record CM048853.1, read on the forward strand.
GCAGTGGAGCTTCAACGTGGCATCAATGGTGAATAGGAGACTTGGATACTTGTGATGGAGCTTCAATGGTGGTTTGGTGGTTGTTCAAAGTGGTCTTCATAGTGGAGAAGATGTTGACGATGGTGGAGGTTCGTGGGCCGCCTTGAAGTACAATTCCCATCGAGCGGCGGGTAGAATCCTTTGCAGAAGAAGAATAAAAAGAAAGAGAAGAAGAAGAATAAGAAAAGAAAAGAATAATAGAAGGAAAAACCACACTTGAGGCAAGTTGCCTCCAAAAAATTAAGGCACTATTTCTTGACACATACAATACACCTTATTGTAAGAGATAACCCTTTCAAGTATATAATGTCAAAACCAGTCCTTTCTGGACGCTTGGAAGTCACAGCATTCATGGGAGGGCTGTTACCTTCTAAATTTCTATACTCTGTGTCTAAGCATCCCCCCGAAAGCATGTCTGAATTACTTGTGAAAGCCCAAAAATACATGAATGCCGAGGATGCCCTTGATGCCCGAAGGGACAAAAGTGATAGTGACAAGAAGGGGGACAGGAAGAGGGAAGCGCAATCTAGCAGAGAGGAACGGAACCCTAAGTATGGCAGAGTCTCACAGGAATAGAACAACAAAGCCGTGCGCCGCGAAAGGGGATTCAGTTTCACCCCGTTGAACACGCCTATAAGTCAGATCCTCCTCCACATTCAGGACGACCCGGCGGTGTCATGGCCTCCAAAGTTAAGAACTGATCTGGCCAGAAGATCCCGTGACAAGTATTGTAGGTTCCATCGCGATCATGGCCACGATACCAATGAATGCATGGATTTGAAAAGACAGATTGAGAGTTTAATTGAAAGGGGCCAGTTGCGAAGATTTATGGTCGGTGGGGGGCAGAGAGCACAGAATCAGACGCTGGACGTAAATGAAGGCACGGCTCGAAAAAACCCTCCAATAGGAGAAATTAGAGTCATTTCTGGAGGAGTCGGAGGCGGCGGAGAGTCTAATGCCGCTCGCAAAGCACATACAAGGAAAGTCAGGAATTTCTCCGAAGTCGGCGAGGTGAGTCAATCACCCACCAAGTGCCCTCGGTTGAATGACCAGGTCATCACTTTTTCAGAGGATGACGCCAGAAAAGTTCAGCAACCCCACGATGATGCCCTCGTAGTAACATTGATTATCGCCAACTTCACCATTAGGCGGGTTTTAATCGACAATGGTAGTTCCGCAGACATCCTTTTTGTAGATGCATTCGATCAGATGAAGATTGGAAGGAACAGACTCAAGACCACCCAATCTCCGCTCATAGGCTTCTCCGGAGAGAAACTCCTTCCCTTGGGTACGATCGACCTCCCGGTCACTGCTGGTTCAAGTCCCCGACAAGTCACAAAAATGGTAACCTTCTTTGTGGTGGATTGCCCAACCACGTATAATGTCATTCTGGGAAGGACCACATTGAATGCTATGAGAGCAGTAACCTCCACCTATCACCTTCTCGTTCGATTCCCCACAGAACATGGTGTTGGGGAACTAAGAGGGGATCAGGCCACTGCCTGAGAATGTTATGCCACCTCCTTAAGGGAAAAGAAGATGTCAAAAACCCTAAACATTGAGGGACAAGAGATGGAGGAGAAAGAAGAGGGTCGTCGTGCAGAACCAATGGAAGAACTGGTCGAGGTCGACTTGAATGAACAAGGTGCAGGAAAGAAGGTGAGCTTGGGATCGTCACTCTCACCCACCTCTCGGGAAGAGATGATACGATTCCTCAAAACAAATGAAGATGAGTTCGCATGGTCCCACGAAGATATGCCGGGGATTGATCCAACCATGGCCGTACATCGACTGAATATCGACCCCACTGCCAAGCCAGTTAGACAAAAAAGGAGAATCTTTGCCCCGGAAAGAAACACGGCAATTTTTGAGGAGGTAGAGAAATTATTGAAGGCCAACTTCGTACGGGAAACCAATTACCCGGACTGGTTGGCAAATGTGGTGCTGGTTAAAAAATCTAATGGCAAGTGGCGCTTGTGTGTCGACTTCCCGACCTAAATAAGGCCTGTCCGAAAGACAGCTTCCCCCTGCCCCGGATTGACATGCTGGTGGAAGGGACGGCAGGGTTCGAGCGGCTCAGCTTCATGGATGCCTACTCAGGATATAACCAAATTCCAATGTGGCCGTCAGACCAGGAAAGGACATCCTTTATAACAGAAAGAGGATTGTACTGCTATACGGTGATGCCGTTCGGTCTAAAGAATGCCGGTGCAACTTATCAAAGGTTAGTAAATAGAATGTTCAAAGAGCAAATTGGCAGGAATATGGAGGTGTATGTTGATGACATGCTCGTCAAAAGTCAGAAGGCTGCCAACCACTTGGTTGATTTACAAGAAGCCTTTGATGTCCTTCGAAGGTACAGAATGAAGCTCAATCCAAGCAAGTGTGCCTTCGGGGTATCCTCCGGGAAGTTCTTGGGCTATTTAGTCAGTAAGAGGGGGATAGAAGCCAACCCACAGAAGGTACAAGCCATCCTGGATACAAGGTCACCCAGAACTGTTAAAGAAGTCCAAAAGCTGACAGGAAAGGTGGCAGCATTGAGCCGGTTGATTTCCCGTGCTACAGACAGGTGTCTCCCATTTTTTCAGATCCTCAAGCGGGCCTTTGAGTGGACTCCAGAATGTGAGCAGGCCTTAAACGAGCTAAAGCAGTACCTCAGCTCGCCTCCGCTCTTGTCATGTGCACGTATGGGAGAGGAATTGTACTTATACCTGGCTGTCTCCCTCGCAGCAGTCAGCTCTGCACTGGTACGAGAGGAAGAGGGAGTGCAAAGGCCGGTCTATTATACCAGCAGGATTCTCAGGGGGGCGGAAGAAAGATATCCCTCTATCATAGTTGTCAAAGGCGCGTGAGGCGCGCGCCTGAGGCGCGGGGCGTAGCGAGGCGCAGCCTCTGCGCCTAGGGCATGCCCAGGCGAGGCCCCTTCAAAGAGGCGCGCGCCTCAGTGCCTGAGGCACGAGGCGCACCTGAGGCGCGAGGCGCGCCTGAGGAGAGAGGCGCAAGGCGCAAGGCGCGCCTGAGGCGCGAGGCGCACCTGCAGATGCTGTTTTCTCACTCTGAAACCTGTTTTCCTGTGTCATTTGTTATTAATTGCCATGAATATGCTTTTTATTTGCTCTCAATTGTAGTTGTTCTACATTGTTTCACTCACTCACTACAAAATGTGATATTTTAAAAAAAAAAATTCAACTTGCGCCTCACTTCAGTCAGGCCCGCGCCTCGCCTCGCACCTCGCGCCTCAGGCTCCAGGAAGCCTTAGCTCCTTAGTGCGCCTTGAGCCTTTAACAACTATGCCCTCTATAGAAAAACTAGCATTTGCCTTGGTTACAACGGCCAGGAAACTCAGGCCATATTTCCAAGCACACACCATTGTGGTACTAACTGATCAGCCGCTCCGACAAGTCCTCTTCAAACCCGAAACCTCTGGGCGGCTTGTGAAATGGTCTATGGAGCTAGGGGAATTCGACATCCGATACAAGCCAAATACAGCGGTCAAAGGCCAAGTGCTGGCAGATTTTATAGCCGAATTTACATACCCCCAGGAAGATGAACAAGTTCAGCGGGAAGAGGTGGAGGATACAATCCAGCAAGACAGGGAGGACCTAATGGACCCTGGTTGCACGTGGCAGTTATTTGTGGATGGGTCATCGAACGCGCAAGCTAGTGGCGCAGGGATACTAATCAGATCTCCAGAAGGAGAAACATTCAAGTACGCCCTGCAATTCGGATTCAAGGCAACAAACAATGAGGCCGAATACGAAGCCTTGATTGCAGGGTTGAAACTAGCTGGTATCCTCAAGGTTAGGCAGTTAAAAGCTTATACCGACTCCCAGCTAATTGCCCGGCAGGTCAGTGCGGAATACGAGGCAAAGGGAGTAAGGATGAAATCTTACTTGCAAAAAGTATAAGAGCTGGTGGCCCGTTTTCAAAGGTTTTCAATCACGCGGGTCCCCTGTAGTGAAAACTCTAATGCAGATGCTCTCGCTCGATTGGCTACAGCACACGAGGCCGCCCAAGGGGGGGGTGCTTGTAGAGCGCATGGACCACCCGAGTATAACAGAAGTAACATCATGTGAAGTAAACCAGGTCACCCAGGGCATGGAATGGGCAGACCCGATAGTCAAGTACATAAATAATGGTGAATTGTCGTCCGACAAGGCAGAAGCGCACAGAACAAGGATCAGGGCAGCTAGGTACACCTTGATCGATGAAGTCCTCTACAAAAGGGGAGTCTCCTTACCATACCTGCGATGCGTGTCGACAGGAGAAGCACAGAAAGTCATGAGGGAAATTCACGAAGGAGAGTGTGGAAACCATTCGGTAGAAAAGAGTGCCCCACGTGAGCTTGCCTCGTCGAGGTCGTTTTGCATAACATACTCTCCGGTACGACGAATTGCAAAACTTGGGTCATTTAACATTGACCCAGGACCGCTATTGGCACATGAAAAAGAAGTTTGGGAGCCACCACTCCCAAAAAGAGGGGTTGCAGGAGGACTAAAGAGTCCGGGGTTTCCGCCACTAAATAGTTGAGTTTGCGGCACTCGGAAGGTGCTGGGGTCAGGAATAACCCCCGAGCCAGCCGCAGAGGGAGGGTTCCCAACTGAGGAAGGAGAAGATAAATTCCCCATTCGAGTGACAGCAACCCTCGGTCTCTTTTGCCCAGAAGGGGAGGAGGAAGAAGCAATGCATTTGCCCTTCTCCTGGAGAACCTCCTTTGGTATCCGCCTCGGTCCTGACCATAAGCAAACAAACTGATAAGCACAATCTCCTAAAGACCAAAAAGGCAAAAGGAAAGATGCAAAAGAAAACATACCCCTGCCCGGGACTGCGACCTGGAGAGGATAACCTAGTAACTCTAAGCCTGCGTCATTGGTCAGGGTAACAGCATCTCTTACTCTAGCGCGGCTTGCTTCTTCTAGTTTTTCCTCCTCGGCCCTGCTTGGAGGTGGCGTGGATTTCCAGGCTAAAAATAAAGAAGGAAGTAAGGCAAAGGAAAGAATGATGAATGTATATATAAAAAAAAAGAAGTGGCCAACTTACGGGCAGCATCCCCAGCCACCCACGAACGGGGTATGATATGAGGAGTAGGCTCCCAGCACCCGGAAACAAAGAAGAAGCGGTTCCTCCATGACTTTATGGTTTTGTTATGGTCAACTGCGACCAAACATGACTTTGCTTGGCCTCCGCCTGGGCCGCCGGAGCGGCTATGAACGTGGCGCCAATCGTTGTTCTTAAAGAGACCATAGCGTGAAAAGAACCCATTTGCTGTCATTGGAATGTCAAAGAAAAAAGACTTCCACAAAATAACACAGGCCATAATAATGCGCCAAGAGAGGGGTGTGAGCTGGGAAGGACATATGTTTGCCGTGCTAAGAATCTCCTGGACAAGAACTGGAACTGGGAATCGAAGACCGCAGGTAAACGCACCCTCGTAGAAACATGTCTCTCCAGGATGGACAGAGAAAACCCGATCAGTCGGAGAAGAGGCACGAACCCGGACTCCAGCAGGGAATGAATAGCGGAGCGCCAGGTCCTCCACGTCCCGTTGAGTCATGGTGGAAGCGATATTACGACATACAGAAAATTCATCCATCTAAGAAAAAACAGAGGAGGAAGGACGTTTGTGAAGAAGCAGAGAATTTAGATACAATCAAAGGGACACTAAGGATTTGTTGCTAGATGGAAGGGATAAGGAGGAGCTGAAATACAAGAAGACCTTTTATAGGTCTCCTCCAACGGCTCCATTCTAACGTTCAACTCCAACGGCTCAATTCCAACGTTCATCTTCGACGCAGTATGAATGGTATCCAACAACCCCAAGGAAGGCAACCCCGAAGACAGCTCCAGCGAAGGCGGACTCGGGCGAGGACAGTTTCTCCCGCGAAGGCAGCCAGTCGAGGGCAGCCACCCGCGAGGGCGGCCACCCGAGGGCGGCCTGGGTGGGTCCCGCAAAAAAAAAAAAAAATCGGGGCTCTGCCCCGAACCCCGGCAAGGGCGCGCTGCCCCTGCGACCCCCAGCCAACTCACCGCGGAGTTGGATCCGCGGACCGCACAGATGAGATGTACAGTTTGTTTCTTTCTGTTACAGATCAAATGACACGGGACAACCCAAAGAGCCAATCAGAGTGTTCTTAAGGTTTGACGAGCAATCCTCATGAACAGGGGGCATCTGATAGAGTATTTGACTCCAACTGTAAAACTATTGACGTGGAAGATAAAAACAAAGTGACGTGGACAAGAGTCTATCTTTGATCGGTTGGTCTCTGTCTCCAAGAAGGACTGGGAGACTAAAGGACTCCAACTACAATGCAACCTTATTTGATAGCTATAAATACAGAGACGGTCCAGAGACCAAGGTACGGAATAAACACTCTCTTGATTTCTTTACAGCTCGAAAGAAACCCTTCCTATTTCTGACTTGATCGTCGGAGCGTAGTCGGCCGGCACCACGCCGGTGTCCTTTCGATTACTCTTCTTTTGTCTTTTTTTACAGGTCAGAATTTGACCAGCTCGGAGAGGATATTTGCTTCATCAATTGTTATCATCATCCTTTAGTTGTAATCTAGAGTGTTTAAGACCTCTTAGGCTTGCATATATAGTTCCCAGGTTCTCGAAAAGTTACCAATTCCAATCAGAAAAAACTTTGTGAAGTTTGTGCATTTCAAAGACAACATCAAATAAAGAATAGTGCTGGTCGAATGGGTTCATCACATTTAATTATGTGATCTAATTGAGCTTCACCCACATGTATCATGTTCAGGATCACTTGCGTATTATACTCTTGTTTCTGTTTTGTGTCCCTGCAATCAATTTTCCAATTAACAGTGGTCGAAACTCAGACTATGAGAGAACAATGCAGATAGTTTGCATGTGTTTTGGATGTGGAGGAGAACAAGAAAATGATTCCTGACTGTAGCCACTGAGTAATATGAACAATGTTAGAAAGAGAGGATCAAACAAATAGCATAGCTCAACAAGTAAACAAAGTTCAAACCATTAAAAATTTACTTCTATAAATCACAGGTTAGACTGTGGACCCATACTGTCCAACAGCCAAATCATGAATCTGTCCTTTCCAGACTTCATTGAATGGCCTGATCTGCTGGATTTGAAAACACAGGTCGATATTAACAAAACTGGGAGAAAGTTCTAGCAAGAACAAAGGAATTAAAAGAGGAAGACGAGGAATTATCATAGACATCCAAGCTATCAAACTGACCACCAATGGATACAGGTGTTGCTTGATAGATGAAGTAAAAGAAATAAACAAGTCAAAAGAAAGAGTGTAAGCAGTTAAAGAAATTAACAACTCAAATGAAAGAGCCACATAATCACATCTATCCAACAAGGATACAAATGGATGTCAGCAGTAGACAGAGCTACAAATTGGTTAAAGCCACCACCAAAAGACAAAAGATGGTGTTAGTGAAGCCGATATGAGGAAGAGACAAGAACTAGAACAGAGAAAGAATCACGAGAAAGAGTTTAACTCTTGGGATGACTTATTCCTCTACTAATATTAATGAAGACTAAATTACAAAATTACCCTGTCTACATAATGCCATTATTAAGTCTTAATAGTTGCAATTGTGCTATATTAAATATTGATATGGTCTATTGTTCGTGTACAAAGATACGAACTGGGCCTGTAATCATTAGATCAAAGGTCAATCAGTCACTACATTTATTTTCTATGATCAGACAATAGAAATACCCCTCAAAGCAACCTTGATAATAAATAAAATGGCACATATGCATCTCTCACACTGTTGAATACATAAAATTTACAACTCACAGAGGCCTGAAAGACGAAAGCATTGAGAATGAGAGGAATTGGTAACCATACCCTAACCAAGAAAATTTTCTGTTTTGTTCACTTTTGAATCTATAAAATTACAAAAACGATTGATAAGTGTGATGCTTTGATGAAGTTGTGTCTATATTTTTGGCATTATATTGTCGATTTTACACTGTTCTGACTCTAATTTGCCAACTATATAATGATCACCGTAGACATCCCATCAAGCATTCCGTGACCAATAAGAATAACTAAGAAGTAATGCAATTTAGATTCGTAAGGTAAAAAACTCCATAATAATGTCGTTAAGTATTTCCCATGTATAAAGAATTTATCCAATTTGTATAACAGAAGGAGCCAACTGCCAACTTAATAGAAGTGACAACAATGTGAATTTGATAGTGATGAGAAAGTAGTTTTAGACGCAGTACGAGAAAGTTTCATTAAGCTTCTTAGAGAACAATTTTATATCTGTCTCATTTGATGGTCAATGATGATTATCAGTCATGACTAAAAACCAGTTAGACTCCCAGGCCAGGTACAAACTGAGGCATGATTTCTGAACCATGACCTTTCAAAATACTAAACCGATGAGATATAAGATACTCTAATAGATTCTTATACGCATTTGACTCACATTATAGTACATTAGAAAATTTTAAATGGGGTTCTTATATACCTGCTGACAGACAAAAGGATTCCAAGGAAAAAAAGGACTCCTTGAGTGTCAATGCGTGACAAAGCCTGTGGCACTTTCAATTGTTGTCTTTCTGATTCACCATAATGTATAGCATCTGTCAGGATCCAAAGAACTCCAAGCCCAAGTAGAATACCCATGTAAGGAGGTAGCCCTGTTAAAGCCTTGAACACTGGGACAAACAGCAAAGCTCCAATGCCTACAAAGAAAACAAGCTGTCCCCGAGGAGCCATCTGTTCGGATGCCAAAACACTGGAAGAGTCCTGTCCCTTCCCATTAACTTCACTGAACAAAAAAAGGAAGGGACAAATGATTTTTCCACAATCAAATCCTAATTCAAACTTTCAAACTCAAATTTCCTTAACTTCGGTTCGACTGTAAAAGAAGAATACCTAGTAAAGGACATCAAAGCCAGTGGGACAACCAGAGAAACAGTTGAAGGAACAACTAAGTCCTGTAAGCAAGAAAAATGTGATTACAGAAATCATTTACCTCCATTCACTGCTACATTATTAGAATTTCTGAGAATGATGACATAAATAGAGTTCCAAGCCTCACACTGAAAACATGAACTTAGGCAGTGTAATTGGACATTGGCAAATTTCAAGTGGTCTAAGACCACCATAAAAACTAGGGAAAAAAAAAGACCACCATAAAAGGGCCACATGTGGGGAGTTCTTTTATGTCAGATAGCAGCATTATCAGATATTTTGGAAAATCTGATTGGTTATCTTTCTCAATTGCTTACTCAAAACATGGATGTAACTTTTTTAATTGCCAGAACGTATGTCCTTTATGCAGTGACCAAAACCAAACTACAATTTATTTGATCATTATACCCATAAATGATCATTTATGTATGTATATGTTGATTTCATAAACTTGCAAGAATTTTTATTCCAATTCCCTGAGTGACTGAAGTTTAACCCGGAGTTGACATCCTGAAAATTTTGAGAAAGTTCTACACTACCGTAAGCAGAGATGATTTAAATTGTACAAAATCGTTTGATTGTCAACCATTTTTCTTCACAAATTATTCAGTCAGACCAGTTCATTGTAGTCTCTCTCTCTCTCTCTACACACATGCATACAAAGGAGAGGCACATCTCAACTCAAGATAGTCTCAATCCCACCTACTCAGGGTTGGCTAAATTAATTCTTCTTTGCCATTCGGTTCTATTTTAAGTTCAGATACTTTGTTAATTTACACAAACATTTTTTTCTCACTGCCTTTACCCAGATTCCCCACAGCATCTCTAATGTTTTTTATTAATTGGTCACCATAATTTTTTGTTTATCATTTTTATAATAAGTTTCTAAGATAAAGGTCATATGTAATTCCCATTAAGTTTATCACTTAGCATCGCAATTAAGTCACCGGAACAGGGTGACTCATAAGTGCTAACACTACTAGAGTCCTAGTTGCAATAAGGAGGAAAATAGACCTTATCAAGTAGTTTCTATTGGACCTCCGTACTATCCTCATATTTGCTTTATGTGTAATATAAGTACATATCAGAAGTATGAAACACATCGTTTCCTGGCAATGCAGGATCTTCTTAGCAAGTAGCAATCTAAGTATGCATGATTACCACAGAAGAAGATTATTGGAAGGTACGGAAAATGAAACCACATGAGCCAACTATATACAAGGAATCAGATTACTACAACAAAGAGATGACCTTCATCGTCTGCAACGTGGATATTTGACCATGTATCCATAGCATAGTAGTGGTGACATCACCAATAGGAGTCCATGCACCACCAGCATTTGCCGCTATCACAACAACAGCCCCAAGAAATCTGTCAATCAAAATCTGTTGTGTAAGGAATATGTACTGAACAAAGTGATAAATAACTTCTTGAAGATAATAGCAAAGAAACTACTGATGATGGAATGTAGCCCGATACAGAATCCAATGACTACGATCAAAGGTGGACTCATATGAACACTCAGACCAAAGCAGCAACATGCTAAAATATGATTTCAGACAGAAAATTACAATTTCCAGCATTATATGTTCAGATTCACCAGCCATACTTTATGGTACCAAATGTTGGGCAGCTAGGCAACATCATTTGCATAAAGTGAGTGTTGTAGAAATGCGAATGTTGAGATGGATGTGTGAGAAGATTAGAAAGGATAGAATTAGAAATGAACACATTTGGGAGATGGTTGGAGTAGCACCAATTGGAGATAAAATGAAAGAGAATCGGTTAAGATGGTTTGGACATGTGCAAAGAAGACCTTTAACTGCGCCGGTCAGGAAAAGTGACATAGTCCAAATTGAGGGCAATGCTAGGGGAAGAGGAAGACCAAAACTAACATGGGTAGAGTTGGTAAAGAAAGATATGATAGCATGTGGATTAACTGAGGAGATGACCTTAAATAGAGTGGAATGGAAACATCGGATTCATGTAGCCGACCCCAAGTAATTGAGAAAAGGCTTGGTTGTGGTTGTTGTTGTATAGGTTCAGATTCAATTTGCTATAGGCTCAAAATAAGCCCCAAGGGAAAAGATCGAGACAAGAAAGAACATAATTAATTATGAATTTTGTTTCGCCAAAAAGACTTCACTGCTATCTTCTATTACCACATATATAAGCTTCTCAGCTTCCTCAACTTTAAGTTACCTTCCCCTCAGTAACCCTAGTTTGGAAATAACTTGGATCATAAATAAGACCCATGTAAATAGATATAGATAAGCCAAGTACAATAAAACCTAAAAATCCGACCTATTCTAGATTAAAACTAAAATGGCTAAAATACTCACAAAAACAAAAATTAAATAAGATAATTTATTACAAATCAGACCAATCTCTTTTTAAGCCCAATCGATCAGTTAAAACGCCTTAACTATTATTAAATAAAAAATCGTTCAGTAATGTAAGACAATATGCAACTGCAAGATCAATAATAATGAAAAGTGAATTTTTTAGAGCCACCAATATCATATACAAGGACTCCACAATAACACAAGTTCCAAAAGAAAACTGGAAAAGTTGTTCTATTAGACATAGAATGTTATTCCCCGAATCCTATTGAAATTCCTTGTTCAATTGAAGGCCATGGTTTTCATGTACAAAGGAGTTAACTTTTACAAAGTGATGGGCCAAGCTGCAGTACCCTCTAAATTTATATTAAGGTACAGAAAAAGAATGCTTCAGAGGCCCAAACTTCCACTTGGCACATGTTAAATCATGTGGGAACTTGCATAAGTGTAGTTTAACTTATTATAGCATCTCTTTAAGAAATTTGCTGCTAGTTTAATTTAGCATAAGCTCTCATATGTTTTTGCAGTTGAGGATATTTGGTTAACTTCTAGATTTGACGGACACAGTTTGTAGTTATGGTCCGTGCACCTTTTTCTCAGTCACGTGATAGCACATGCTTAAGAACTGTCAGCCATGTGTCCGGAATTAAGAACTTTATTTTTTAAAAGAAATGGACAGGCCTATGTGTTAGATACGTGTCGAAGAGTGTCTGAGAAGTGTCGATCACAGACACAAATATGACCCCTTCTTAAAAGTGTGCGCGTTTTTATGGCTGAGAGCACCCATCATGATTATAAGTTGAAATAAAAATGTTGTTCCCCTGTTCAAGTCTTTTAGAAGTTCTGGAGAAATCAAATGGACCCCCATTAATCAAAATTGACATGGACACCAACAGATACAGGTCAAAAATTCAATTCTGCCTGTCCTAGATGCTATCGCATGGAACAAGTAAAGAAGAAACTATTAATCGATATGGTTATAAGACTTTTTTACAGTAAACTTGCATACAACGCAAGCTTTCACTTCCAAAAACTGAGCATTCATCCTACTTAATAACACATTGAAAATCTATTCCTCGAAGTTTTCAATGTATTTCAAATTTCAAAACTCATCTTGAATACAATCCTGATTAACCCTAAACCTTATCCCTAATTTTCTCAAAATCAATCACGATAACCACCAAGGTTGACTCATAAAAAGTTATAAGATTGTAAAAAGCAAATACTCATGAGATGAACTAGAGAACTTTGAGCAAGATAACAGAATTATCATGAAATATTAGTGGCTTTATTAAATCATATAAGAAAACAAGGTACAATGATGATGACATACTTCCGGTATTCTGATGGAGGGACTAGTTTCCGCAACAAAGAAACCATGACGATAGTGGAGGTCAGGTTGTCAAGGACTGAACTAAGGATAAAGGTCACAAAACCAATCTGCAAGTGTCATCAATAATTGGTCAAACACAATGTGTAAATGAAACTAGAAATGATAAAGCTACTATAGTGATCTCAAACTGCCACATGAAAATTGTTTCCAGAAGCAGAAAAAAACTACCATATGCGAATTAGAAAGGAGTATTCTTCTGCATGTAGCTGTTTTTAATTCTTTCTGTCACCAGCCACTAATTATCCAATTACATTCGGTTAATCCATATATAAGATTCATGCCGTCTTACAATGGAAAAGGGTTTTAATCAATAAACAAGTAAAAAGCCATCAGTATTTGTTGAATTTCCAAGTACCAAGAAGCCTATGGTTCAATCAAACAGTAAATATATGGGCAATTTTAAGTTAGGATACAGCTGGATCTTTGATTATAAGCAATCTAAATTATGTCAAAACAATGTAATTTCAAAAGTGTGCTTTCACAAAATGATGTTGTGGATGCCCCTCTGGGCACAACATGGATTCTCTAAGATTAGTTGCATGGACTCTACGAATGACCAGGCAGATAAAAGTGACAATAGAACACAGGTGATAGACTCCCATAATTTTAGCACTTAAATCTTTCTTGATTTAAGAGCCCTTCTGCTCATGTTACAAGTATCCTTCAAAAAATGATCTAAGATATTATTGCATAGATCTCCATAAATAAAACGGTGCCGAACTGCATACTGCCAATAAGAATACCACCTGGTGAGCCAAAAAAGAAAAGGAAGAAAAATGGATGATTAGACGTTTTTTATCATCTTGTTTCTTATGAGCATTTTACTTCACTGTTGTCATTTTCAATTATGTGGTTTAAGACAATGGCCACAGAAAGGTCTGGAAAGCGTAGCTGGCAATGTCTCTTTGTAGTTGTACGAGAGACTCGGAAGGCTGGCATCAAATCCCCCCTCCCCTTCATCAGAAGATGGAGGGTGAATTCAAGGGGCAGGGTTTATGGTCATGAGCAAGGGTCACCTGCAAGTTTTGAGGTCCATATCACCTCTGAATGCAAAGAAAGGGGAAGTTTACTGTTCCTTGTACAAAATTAGGACAATAGACCTACATATTAAAGGAAATTAACTCCCTATGTACCATATAATAGTCTATAAAACATGAAAATTAGCTCCACCATAATGCTCATGTGACACAAAATTGTTGGCTCCTGCAAAAACAAACCCCCACCACCACCAAAAAAAAAAAGAAAAAAAAGAAGAACAAACAATAGAAGGGATAAATCTTTTTTTCTTTCATATATATTAAGCATTAACTAGATAATCCTGTGCTTGCTTCAGCCCTTTACAAGAAAATTAAGCCTTGACCACTTTTTATGTATAAGAAAATGGTTTTTTTTTCCTCTTTATATATATATATATATATTTTTTTTTTTTTTTGGGGGGGGAAATAAGACATAAACTTTCTTTCCAAGAATTCCCCAAGCTTCTTGTATTGCAGTACATTTCAAATTGGAGACCAGACTACACTAATCACATGGGATGTTATTTGGATTTGTTCACATAAGCTTTAATACGTTTCGTCACAGTTTCATCAGCTTTTGCTGATATTCGCAAAAGAACTAGCTAAAAACATAAATGGATAAAGTATTGGAGCTGAAACAAAAGAAAGCACGGTCACAAGATTTTCAAGACCATTATGGATGAAACAACATTCAATAACATAAATAATTAAGTACAACACAGCCAAATGTAGAAAACAAAAAATAGTTAACAAAAATGTCTCAAGAAAGAAACGGTATTTAACTGAATAAATAAATAAACAAATAATGAAATCACTTAAAATAAAGTCACTAATCAGTGTGGCCATAGTATAAAAAATAGAGCACCAACCACCCAAAGGAGAGTCCGTGGCTTTCGGGTAGTTATATTGTCAGTAACTATCTTAAATCCTTGATGAGCATCAACAATTTCCACGATGGTCATTGCACCAAGCAAGAAAAACACTATTTCGCTGACTTCAGCAGATGCGTGTGTTAACTCCGAAACAGCTATATCAGTTGATGGGGCCTACAAAAGAAAGTTAGACAATGTAAAATTTTATGCACAATATAAAATGAGAATGAATATGCAAAAGAAAGATAAAACTAAATTGCAAGGGATACAAAACTGATAAAATAACTGCAGAGGTGTACTAACAAAAAGGCACTAAAATAAAACTTGTCATACAACCATGAAAATGTTTACCACAGTAGTTATTTTACTACCCTAATCCATAGCAACAATTGATCAAAGATTAAATTCAATAGTAGCATACTATTTTTCATCGAATCATAGCTTCAGACAAAAAGCATATGCATGAAACAAGTATACAACATCTGCTACAAAAATACACCAAGACGCATAGCATTTGGTTTCTTGCTTCATAGATGATTATTTGTGTGAGTAAGAGAGGATTTTTATGATGGAGCATGTAGTTAAGGGAGAGAATCTTGCACGAGCTGGACATGAGACTCCAATAGGATGACTCATTATCATTTTATACCAATATCTGAATCCTAGCCGACCCCAAGTAGCTGGGAAAAAGGCTTGGTTGTTGTTTTTGTACCAATATCTGAATCCAGGTTATGTAGTTGTCGGAGTTGGACAACAGTCATAACACAAAGGTTGAACACACAAATTGAGATTTTGTATATGCTATCTAAGTGGTGGGAGTTTCCATAGTGCAAGTATTAAAATGGTTTAATTAAAAACATACTGCCCCACCCATATGCCATCCCTTTAATTTAAAGAGATGCAATTGATAAAAAGCTTCCATACTACAGCCAAAAACATATTCAATCAGATATTTTATGTATTATTAAACTGACTGTCTTGTTTCTCTAATTATATTCTCTAAAGTTGCAACTACTATTATCAAGTGGTTCCTACTATTCCAGATCAGATATTTAGTATTATCAAACCAATATGAACATGGCATATTTGCTCTTTAGTGCTACTCGAGCCACGTGATTTGCTATAACAAAATATTCTGAAAGAATAAATTAACTATAGCATCTTTATCTATTATGAGTAATAAATATGTTGACTTTAAATTCACTTTAAGATTTATTTGATGCTGTTGATACCATTCACAAAGATACTAATTCAGTCAAAAGAACCTTAAAGGTGCTTGTTATAGGAGACCCTAAGTTCTAAATCCTCTGTTTTCTGTTCACTTAGCAATTTATTGTCACCATTCCCTATGTTTATTTCTTTTAGAAAACTAGCTTCAGAAAACATATCCTACTTCAACTTTCTATTATAAATTTCCCAACAAACCCTAAATTAAGAAACCCAAATTGTCATTTTCATTTTCAGCAAATGTGCAACTTTCAGTTTCTAATGTGAACATGGAACAGGTTTGAACAATTAAAAAACCAAGCTAGAATTATTCAAATAGGAAAACAAGTTCCTCAAGTCCATCTCAACTTGAACATTGTAGATTATGTTCTCAAGTTTCAACATCAACAAGCCAAAAGCTGAAGAAAATAGAATTTAGATTTCCATTGTTATGTCCAAGAAACCTACACGGCTAATAAAAAATAAAAGTGTATCACTAAATCCAAATCCTTGTGTTCCCATTCAGAAATATGATGCCATTATCACCCCCATTATGTTGTTACAAATGACAGAATGAACTGAATATGAGCGAACTGAAGCAGATGTCATCAATAAATTCAAAACTTGAATCTAAATATTACCCCAATGCTTCGTATAACCCATAAACTCACAGCCATCAATAGTCCTACTCCACTTTTATTGAAGGCAAGAGATTCTTCAAAAATTATGCCTGCATATCCTATTCCAAATAGCAAAGCCATAGCAGCATCCTGTATCAGAGAAACCAAAGATTTATTGCAGCCATTCATATATATATATATATATATATATATATATATATATATATATATGCCCTTTTTCAGTTCAGCGGCACAAAACTTGCAATTGCAAGAATTAAGCAATAAGGTAAAGGAGGACCTGATTGGCAGCGACCCACGATTGATTAATTGCCATTGCCCCTGTTGCAGCTGCTGCAAGTATTGCAAGAGCTTTCAGTAAATCAGTCATTGGCTGGTAAGTGGCCTCGAAATCTTGTGAGCTCGTTTCATCCACTGAACAGAGAGGATCGCATGCTCCAGATGATGATGTCAGCTCCTGAAGGGGTGCTAAAGGTTAATATAGAGTATAAAAACTAGAAGATAGTGCAGAATTTTTTTCTTCCCGACAACCGACCGTGCAAAATTTGCACATGAGGTGTTGCATCATATCATGGTAGATGACTAAGTAACAGTCCAAGAGAAGTTGTTTAATTAAACAAGAGATGAAAGTTCCAGGAAAATAGTTAGGGCAGTACTTGGCAGGGTATGTCCTGCTTTTGGTGGTCAGAGCTTAACACGTGTGTATGACACATAATTCTGAAAACAGGTACCATTAAATCTAGACAAGAAAAGGACTTCCATAGATTCCAGCAAAAAAGCAAACCTCATATTTCACCAACATATAATTTTTTTTTTTCAACTCCAATAGGCCCGAAACACAATCATCAGATGCTAATACCCACTAGTAATAATCAGAAACCCTCAAAACATACTCATATAATGAGACCAAGTTCCAAACCCTTCACCAATTCATCAAATAGTTTGAATCATATGCAAACATTTCAATCAAATTTATAGACAATTTGCAGATATGGTCACTCAAATCGGCATTGTGACAACCCAAATTAACAGATTTCACAAAGTACCAAATCCATGCCTAATTTCACTGGTAGATGACTAACTAACAGTCCAAGAGAAGTTGTTTAGTTAAACAAGAGATGAAAGTTCGAGGAAAATAGTTAGGGCAGTACTTGGCAGGGTATGTCCTGCTTTTGGTGGTCAGAGCTTAACATGTGTTTAACATGTGTGTATGACACATAATTCTGAAAACAGGTACCGTTAAATCTAGACAAGAAAAGGACTTCCATAGATTCCAGCAAAAAAGCAAACCTAATATTTCACCGACATATAATTTTTTTTTTCAACTCCAATAGGCCTGAAACACAATCATCAGATGCTAATACCCACTAGTAATAATCAGAAACCCTCAAAACATACTCATATAATGAGACCAAGTTCCAAACCCTTCACCAATTCATCAAATAGTTTGAATCATATGCAAACATTTCAATCAAATTTATATACAATTTGCAGATATGGTCACTCAAATCGGTATTGTGACAACCCAAATTAACAGATTTCACAAAGTACCAAATTCATGCCTAATTTCACTGGTAGATGACTAAGTAACAGTCCAAGAGAAGTTGTTTAATTAAACAAGAGATGAAAGTTCCAGGAAAATAGTTGTGGCAGAAATTGGCAGGGTATGTCCTGCTTTTGGTTGACATTGCTTAACATGTGTGTATGACACATAATTCTGAAAACAGTTACCGTTAAATCTAGACAAGAAAAGGACTTCCATAGATTCCAGCAAAAAAGCAAACCTCATATTTCACCAACATATAAATTTTTTTTTTCAACTCCAATAGGCCCGAAACACAATCATCAGATGCTAATCCCCACTAGTAATAATCAGAAACCCTCAAAACATACTCATATAATGAGACCAAGTTCCAAACCCTTCACCAATTCATCAAATAGTTTGAATCATATGCAAACATTTCAATCAAATTTATATACAATTTGCAGATATGGTCACTCAAATCGGTATTGTGACAACCCAAATTAACAGATTTCACAAAGTACCAAATTCATGCCTAATTTCACTGGTAGATGACTAAGTAACAGTCCAAGAGAAGTTGTTTAGTTAAACAAGAGATGAAAGTTCCAGGAAAATAGTTGTGGCAGTAATTGGCAGGGTATGTTCTGCTTTTGGTGGACATTGCTTAACATGTGTGTATGACACATAATTCTGAAAACAGTAACTGTTAAATCTAGACAAGAAAAGGACTTCCATAGATTCAAGCAAAAAAGCAAACGTCATATTTCACCAACATATAAATTTTTTTTTTCAACTCCAAAAGGCCCAAAACACAATCATCGGATGCTAATACCCACTACCAATAATCAGAAACCCTCAAAACATTCTCATATAATGAGACCAAGTTCCAAACCCTTCACCAATTCATCGAATAGGTTGATTCATATGCAAACATTTCAATCAAATTTATATACAATTTGCAGATATGGTCACTCAAATCGGTATTGTGACAACCCAAATTAACCGATTTCACAAAGTACCAAATTCATGCCTAATTTCACTGCAATTTAATCAATAAAGAGTCCTGTATCGACGAAACAATTCAACCTGAAGCTGTTTCTCGGAGTTCGGTTGGGGAGGTGGTGGTTGAGTCGACGAAGAAGAAGAAGAAGATGGGTCTCTGGCTTTGTCTTCGGCTCGAGCAAGACCGCCATTGCGGTGCAACAATCTTGGACCTTTGAGACCCAAGAAGGAGGAACCCAGGCAAGGCTGGGACAGAAACTGGATGGGAGGTGGAGAGAGAAGTGAACATTTGTTGAATTGGGTTGATGAGAACGGGTTGTGGGTTCTGATTGGCAGCAAAGTAGACATTTAGAGCTAGGGTTTCTGAAGGAGGGTGAGATTGTAGGTGAGGTGACGAAGATGAGAGGAAACCGAGGTTGGCTTTGTTTGCGCTCAGGACTCTGAGCGACTGTGGAGTGAGTGTTTGGTAATTTTCTCGGCAGTTGCATGCCAAGATGTGTGGAATCAATGAAAATGAGTGTGGAATTAGCTATAACCCTTTTCAAGCTAGACATGTCCATGGATCCGATAACTCAGATATCAACCGAGAATATTCTGATTCGACAACTCATTAGCTCTTAGAATTCGATAATCCGTCAGACTAAATAAATGGAATATAAATTATGGTCTGTGAGTAATAATATCATCCGATATAATATAATATATTATTTAATATTATAATATATAATATTTACAAATCATTAAAATTTTATCATTAATTTTTCTTCTTCTCGCTCTCTCTATTTATCTCTTAATTATTATTATTTTTTGTTTATATTTATTTTTCTTCTCCAACTTCTCTAATTTTGTTCTTAATCATTGTTTGCTAATCTTATTTAACATTAACTTTTTTAAGAAAAAATTATATCTTTAACGGGTTGAATTATCGAATCAATTATTTGATTAATAATAAATTGAATATAAATTCAATTATAAAATAATCCGTTGGGTTATGATCGAACTCTTATTGAATTAATAATAAATATGGATTAAATTTACAAGCTTACTTGTCTTGCATGAGTTTTTCCTACAATGAAATTACAATTGAGTAGGTAAATCAATTACATCTAGATATTTTATATTATGCACGGCAGAGATCACTTTTGGGAGAAAGTGAACTCCACTGTTTGTAGGGTGATCTTTACCTTTTTTTGATCATCAATCGTTCGGTGCATAGCAAATGATCCAAATTATGATTCACATCATTAATGATGATACGAAACTCCCAAACGCAACATCATTATTTAAATGTTGAAGTGTGGAGGATTAATTTCTTTGCTGAAACTACTCTCTTCTCTCAACACAGCCATAAATCAAAAACAGCATAGTGGAAGGCATCCATCTTATCAAGCCATGTTCAAATTGATTTTGCCGAGTTTTGGGGTTATGACACTCTTGTCAACAGTGGCCTTGGCAGTTATAGCACTATTGGGAGTTTTTGACAGCAATTCTTAATCCAATTCTTAATCTTTCAATCTCTTTTAGGTAAGTGATTATCTAGAAAATACAGACACTTCACCAAGAGTGTCGTACTCATGTTGGACACTCGAACACTATGTCAGACACTTGAACACTCTTTAGACACGTGTCGGACTTGTATCAAGAGTACACTCAACTCTCAACTCTTATACATCCAATCTCACTCAAAAGAAAATCACAAATTCTAAATAATAATTCTCTCTTTAAGTATCCTCTCAATAACAATGAGAATATTACCTTTACGCAAAAGTTGCCCTCTCAAAACAATGAGAGTGACCTCTCAAATACAAAGAGACTATTGCCTCTTTTTTTCTCACTTGTCTCAACCTATAACATATGTAACTATTTATAGAGCCCAAAACTCAATTCCTTGGTAGACAAGGATTACAATTTCTTAGAGCCCATGACTTGTCTACTAAAAAATTACCTAATAAGATACAACTCTATAATAGAAACTTAATCACATTAGGAATTTGATACAACTCTATAATAAAAATTTAATCACAATAAGAATTTGAGTTAACCCAACAAATATATTTACAATACTAGGGCAGAATACAATAGACAGAGACTACCTATAACGAAAATTATTTGAGTTTTAGAGTGCATCTTTATTTCTCTTTTTGCATTCATCATTTTAGTTTTGGTGAGTATAAATTCATGTGCATCTATTGTTGTATACTGAATTAAAGAGTTCAACACAAATTTAAGCCTGGACGACTAGTGGTTGAGACCCAAATCACTAGAGAAGTAGATTCGTGAAGAGTGAATGTTGTGATGGTGTAGGGACTTTCGGGGAAAAGTTTGGCGTTATCTCTATCAAGAGGTAACTAGGAGATTCTTGGGGTAGAGTTTGTTAACCTAGGTTGTACTTTCTATCTTACAAGAGGTAACTAGGAGATTTTTGGTGTTATCTCTGGTGTCCATTGCTTTACTTTTTATTCTTATAGATTGATGGACTTTTGTATCTTTTAAATTGAATTTAAATTTCTGTTAAGTTTGCTTTAAATTAAAGAAGTAGTTAATTTTAGACTCTCATTAATTAGTTCTACAAGACCTATTCACCCCTCCTCTAGGACTAGATCAAGGACCTTATGCGACTCTCCATCAGAGTCTCGTGTTCTAATCCTCACTATAAATTGATATTAGATGGGTTGCTTTAAAATACTGATTAGGGCATGGAAGGCTATCTAGACACATCCTCTTTGAAAAATGTAATTACAGCTATTGGAATATTCGCATAAAAGCTTTTGTTAAGTCCATTCTTCGTAAAAAAAAAAAAATTTATAGATGAAAAGGTCTGGCTTGCAATAGAACTAGAATGGACTCCTACTAAAGAAGGAATTCAAAAATCAATTTTTGATTGAACGAAGGAGGAATTTGCTGACTCTAATTATAACTTTGGAGACTCGAAGTTTCTCTTCTCTACTATTAATGCCATAATTGTTAAAGGCTCAAGGCGCACTAAGGCGCTAAAGCTTCCTGGAGCCTGAGGCATGAGACGCAAGGCGAGGCGCAGGCCTAACTGAAGTGAGACGCAAGTTGATTTTTTTTTAAAAAAAGATAACATTTGTAGTGAGTGAGTGAAACAATGTAGAACAACTACAATTGAGAGCAAATAAAAAATATATTCATGGCAATTAACAACAAATGACATAGGCGCGCCTCACGCCTCAGTGCTTGAGGCACGAGCCTCTTTCAAAGCGCCTCGCCTGGGCATACCTTAGGCGTAGAGGCTGCGCCTCAAGCACTTTTGACAACTATGCACTCACTCATACATATATGTATATGTGTATGTCTAAGATGCGGACGTTAGCATGAATAAAGGTTAACTCGTTAGGGAAGGTCTTTTGACATGTGTTGTAGTACAAAAATATGTGAAGTAGTCACAGTACATAGAAAAAGAAAAATATGTGTGATTATAATTGTATGTTTTTCACGAAAATGGCTAACAAGGCTTATAGTACGTAATGAATATCATAATTTGTCTTAAAAAATAGTTGGTTTCCCACTATAGTGAACACAATATATTATATATATGGAGTGTCTTTTTTGCTCATTGGGTACAGTGGATTGGAATAGAACCAACTGCCCATTGGTTGAATATTTTGTTTATTAGTTTGGGCAAATGTCGATGATGTGGTAAGAGCCAAGGCTTTACCCAGTGCAATCTCCCTTTTGGGCTGTATACCTTATATACATTAATATATTAAATTTACCTTAAAAAAATCAGTTCCTAGGTAATATCAATTTAGTTCCTATTTCTTACCTATTTTATCTTTTACCATAATATATATTTTTTTTGGTAATAATCCTACGCGCAATGCTCCCATAGTTTTTCATCGATTCTTCATTTTTGTTCATGGCCCTTGGACACTTGATGAAAGAAATCGAATTCTAGTCTGAGAAGAATGCTAATTTCAAGTGTTTGGCAACCCATTAATTGACGCGTTCTTTAAGTATAATATTATATATACGGTAAACATACATTTATAGATACATATATATTATATATACTTTTGTGTGTGTGTGTGTGTATGTATATATATATAAATATAAACTAATATTAAACTGATGTAAAAAAAATTTTTGGCCCCCCTAACTCTAGAATCCTGGCTCCGCCCCTGGCAACGTAGACTTTGTTTATATTTTTGTCAAGTTAATTGAAATTACTGCACATGGTTCATTGAATTGGTTACTAACAAATTTTAAATGCACTAAACTTTGAACCGTAGTCTTGATCTTTACTTCTATCGAACTTTGAAGATAATGAAATTTGTGGGTTCATGATTGATAGTAATTGGTCTAGTTTTTTTATCGATTTTATTGGGTAATTTTTCGGCATTATATAGGTTTTTATATCTTTTTCAAAAACACAAAAAAGAAAAGAAAATTAAAAATTAAAAAATCACAAAAAGATTTTATTTTTTAAAGATTTTAGTTTAATTTAGTCTTTTGTTGTTCTTTAAGTTTGAATTTTTAAGTTAAAACTAAAAATTTTGTAAAATTGAGAGAATTATTGAGAGTTGAAAACGTGTGTATATCGACCGAATGATATTATGCATGTGGTATAGTTTTACGTCAATTTTGCCAATTATGTCAATGGTTAGCTTAGGTTAGAAAATTCAAAAGTTAGTTAAGAGTTTTTTGTTACCTCCCAAGATCAAAGAAGGAAATCAAAACTATATTCAAGGGTATTTCAACAATCTTCATCTTCAAGGGTAAAAAAGGTAATTCAACACAGTGATGCACTCACCAAAAATTAGAGTTCATGCATGCATAATTAGGGTTTCTAAACTTCAATGACTTTGATTATATTTAATTCCCTAAATCTTTCAAATGATGCACTAAATGAGTTTTTGGACTTGATTAGACTTCGATTGAACGAGGGCTTTTGGAGTATCATCGATCACTTGACAAACTTCTGGAAAAATAATTTCCAAGTTGGTTTTAAACTCTACATACCATATTTCGTCTTTAATTTTATGTTGTATATATATATATGATACTAAGGCAAAATACAATATATGAAGAATACCTATAAAGAACATTATTCAACAATCTTCATCTTCAAGGGTAAAAAAGGTAATTCAACACAGTGATGCACTCACCAAAAATTATTCATGCATGCATAATTAGGGTTTCTAAACTTCAATGACTTTGATCATATTTAATTCCCTAAATCTTTCAAATGATTCACTAAATAAGTTTTTGGACTTGATTAGACTTCGATCGAACGGAGGCTTTTGGAGTATCATCGATCACTCGACCAACTTCTGGAAAAATAATTTCCAAGTTGGTTTTAAACTCTACATTCCATATTCCCTCTTTAATTTTATGTCGTATATATATATATATATATATATATATATATATATATATATATATATATATGATACTAGAGCAAAATACAATATATGAAGAATACCTATAAAGAGCATTATTCAACAATTTTCATCTTCAAGGATAAAAAAGGTAATTCAACACAGTGATACACTCACAAAAAATTAGGGTTCATGCATGCATAATTAGGGTTTCTAAACTTCAATGACTTTGATCATATTAAAATCTTTCAAATGATACACAAAATGACTTTTTGGACATGATTAGACTTCGATCGATCGAGGGCTTTTGGAGTTTTGTTGAGTTGGAAAACAATTTCCAAGTTAGTTTTAAACTCTACATACAATATTCCCTCTTTAATTTTATGCCGTATATATATATATATATGATACTAGGGCAAAATACAATATATGAAAAATACCTATAAAGAGCATTATTTGTGAGTTTTAATGTGCTTCTTTATTTCTCTTTTTGCATTCATCATTCCAGCTTTTATTAGTGTGAATTTATGTGTTACAACTACTACGCGTAGTTAATTGAAGAGTTTAATATAACCATTCAATCCTTCATCATAAATTGAAGTCTGAATGACTAGTGGTTGAAACAAAAATCACTAAAAAAGCAGATTTGTGAGGAGTTGATGTTTTTGATGAGTGGATTGACGACCTAGAGACTTTCGGTGAAAAGTTTGGAGCCATTTGTGTTAAGAAATAACTAGGGGATTCTTGGGATAGAGTCTGGTAACCTAGATTACACTCTCTTTCTCAATACAACCATTCAATCATTCATCAGAAATTGAAGCCTAGACAACTAATGGTTAAGACCAAAATTATTAGAGAAGCAGATTTGTGAGGGTTAGATACTGTTGACTAGCGGATTGGCGACCTAGAGACTTTCGAGGGAAAGTTTGGCGTCTTATATTTCAGGAGTTAATTAGGAGATTCTTGGGGTAGAATCTGCTAACCTAGGTTGTACTCTCTCTCACATAGTGTATTTTTGTTTGCTTGGACTAAATCCCATGGTTTTTTCTCTTGGGGTTTCCATGTTAAAGTCTCTGGTATCCATTGCTTAACTTTTTATATATTTTTTATTGTTATGGATTGAAGGATTTTATATCTACTATGAATGGAATTCAAATTTCTATTAAGTTTGTTTTAAATTCAAAAAGGTAATTTCGGTAATTAGTTCTATAAAACCTATTCACAGCCTCACTCTTTAGGTCTACATCACGGACCCTACACGATTCTCTACCAGAGCCTCAGGTTCTAGTCCTTAGTTTGTTGATGTATGATCTCTACTTCTAGTCCCTATCTATCTTATAACTTACTCTCAAACTAGAATATAAGGCCATGTTTGACTGTATAAATCATCATAGTTGAAAATATCATGACTATCAACCTTGATCTAGTTTCATGGGTGGCATTCACAACCTCTGTAACTAATAATGAAATGTCAACGAATCCTCATCGGTATTATATATTGCAAAATATGTTACATCTACATTATTCTCTTTTAATAAATAATTTATAACCCAAATTCCAAAAAGGAAAAAATGATAACTCATTTTGGGGAAGTTAGTCTCTGTTGAATCTTGAATGAATCACATATGCTCAAATTTATTTATTTATTTTCTTATTTTTATTCTGTGTTGTTTTACATTGGACTGATATTTGGAATTTACTAGGATAACCGTCATTCATCTGCAGTTATTTGCTGATTTGAAAGCTTATATTTTGTCTTCACAGGTATGTTCTTAATCTGTTTGTACTATTATTTTAGACACTTACTGTGACAACTTGGTAAAAAAAAATTTGGCTTAATTTATTTTTGCTAAGATGTTACTTTGGTTAATGGACACTCAGTATTAGGCAAAAGTGCTATAATTAATGAAATATTTGAAGGAACAGTGTTATTGTTGCCCTATTCTGTCTAGGTAGTCCTTTGTTTGGGCTCCTCTATATCAAGGCTGGTGTACACAAATAAATTAAAAATAAAATATCCATTTTTTGTTTTGAAGGTTTTGGAATTTTTTTGAGAACTATATTATTATGTTTTACAACAATAACAAAAAGTAATAAGTCAAATTTATAAGGACATTTTTTTTAATTAGTGGGCTGCTCGTGTTGTTTATAATGTTAACTACCATATGCTCCAAAGCTTAAGTTGTCTAAGGCAGAGCAATGTTCATAAGTTTGGATATGTGATAACCATGTGATTCTATGGGTTTAGAATCTGGCACAACATTTTTTCAATAGCGGATTGTTTTTTGCATGGACTTCTCCACAAATTTTGATATCATCTACGTTTAATGGACTTTCCAATTTCCCTTCACGTACCCATGTTGACTTGACAAGGCACGGGTATGGGTATGGAATATATGTTTGACACACATACCTAAATTAGATGCTCTAATTCTCCAACTATAATGATAAAGGAGGAAGAACAAGAAGAAATAACTCAATTTGATAGTAGAGGAAGTTTCCTAATTGTTAGGTAAATAGAACCTTTTTGTCTCACCACATCCGTTTAAATTAAATTTTAATTGAGTATGCCTTAAAAAATAATCACATTAGACATTAAAGAAGAAATATGTCAAAACTTGAATGAATTATTACACTCATTCACAGTTCTGGTATTTATAGATTAAAAGAAAACTTGTTAATATTACAAGAAAGGGAAACAAATAAAATCATTGCAGATTTTATGCGTAAATAAAGCTAAATTTCATGATTCTAGGCAATCATATCTTATCTAATATAGTAAGCCACATCCCATGATTCTAGGCTATCATATCTTTGCTAACACTCCCCTCAAGTTGGTCCGTGGATATCTGAGACGCCTAACTTAGACAATGCATCTTCAAACACAGTCTTGCTAACGCCCTTCGTAAGAATGTCTGTAAGTTTCTGAGAGGTAATGACAAACGGAGTACAAATTTGTCCGGTAATGATCTTCTCTCGAATGAAGTGTCAGTCTACCTCTATATGCTTAATCCTGTCATGCTGAACGGGATTTACTGCAATGCTAATGGCAGACTTGTTGTCACAGTAAAGAGAAAAAAGAAGTTGCACTGGCGGGCACAATTCTGTCATCAACATTTTTAACTATAGCAACTCACACACTCCAAGAGCCATAGCCCTATACTCTGCCTTTACACTCGATTGAGAGACAACATCCTGCTTCTTATTACGCCAAGTAACCATGTTGCCACCAATAGTAGTACAGTAGCCAAGACCTGACCTCCTATCTGAAATTGAACTTGCATAATCAACATATGTCTAAGCCTCAACCTGTAAGTGACCATGATTGGCAAACAAAATACCGCGGCCCGAACACCCCTTTAAGTAGCGTAGGATCCGAATAGTTGCATCAAGGTGAGGGGTGCAAGGAGAGTGCATGAATTGACTCACGACACTCACGGCATAAGCAATGTCAACTCGAGTCATGTATAAATAGATGAGTTTCCCAACAAATCGCTAATACTAACGAACATTCGATAATAACTCCCCCTCAGAATTAACTAACAAATGATTCTGCTCAATTGAAGTATCAGCTGAATGAGTGCCAAGCTGGTTAGCAGCAGAAAGCAAGTCAAGAACATACTTGTGCTGAGAGATGAAAATGCTAGTCTTAGAGCGAGCCACCTCAATGCCCATGAAGCTAGGAAGCATGGATATGCCTAAAAAGGTAAAGAATCTGTGTTAGACACGGATACGCATCAGACACACCCTAACAAGTGTTAGACATGCCAAAAACGTGTCTAAAATTTTTTTTTTTTAATTTTCGGACACGACGCGGACACATGTTGGACACGCCAATATATTTTTTTCTTTTTACTCTTGTTTTCATGAATCTTTTCTTTTCCATGGATTCTTACTTTATTTTTCAGTTATCCCTAATTCTTTTTCTAACAAAATCTTTTTTTTTTTTTTGCTTTGCTCTCTTTTTTTAGCCTCCTTTCTTTTTTTTTCAGCAAAACATAAGTTCTAGAAAGGTTGTTTTAACAATTCAACTACAGCCTATCTCATCTCTTCATCATTATTCTTTTTTACTCTTCTTTCTCTTACTGTATAACTGTTATCTTTTACATGTGACTTTTCGATGATGCTTTTGTATTTTGAGTAAGCTGGAATGATGTTTAAATGATAAGACTAGTTTTTATTCTAATGTGTCGTTTTGATTTGGTTTTATGACTTTGTGACATCATTCTCTTATAATTATTGTTGTTGGGGGAGTAGACTCAATTGTGTACTTGTGACTTATGATTTGTGAATTTTTTCTTTGTTAGGTTGATGAAAAATAATATTACTCTTAATTATTTAAAGTACGACATCAAATATTATATAAAAATAAATATTTATTATTTGCCATGTTTGTGTCCTAATTTTTTAAGATTTGCCGTGTCACCGTGCCTGTGCCGTGCGTATCTGTGTCCCTTATCCATTTTCGTGCTTCTTAGCCAAGAAGTATCAATGGGGACCAAGATCTTTAATCTTAAACTGGCGGCCAAGATAACTCTTAAACTCGATAATTTTGGCAATGTCATCTCCAGTAAGAACAATATCATCCACATACACAATTAGAGCAAATGTCTCACCGGCTGAATGGCGTAAGAACAAGGTATGATCAGATGCACTCTGATGAAAACTAAATTGAAGCATGGTTGTGCCAAAGATATCAGAACAAGCTCGAGGGGACTGTTTGAGGCCATACAGGGAGCAACGAAGACGATAGACTATCCCGGAATAAGCAGAAGAACAAAATCTCAAAGGGGGAACCATATACAACTCCTGTATGTCACCATTGAGAAATGCATTATTGACATCTAATTGAAAAAGAGGCCAAGAACGAATCGCAACAATGGAAAATAAAATGCAAATGGTGTTTATCTTGGCAAAAGGGGCAAAAGTCTCCTGATAATCATTGCCATAAGTCTGAGCATAACCCTTGGTAACTAATCGGGCCTTATAGTGAGTAACTGACCCATCTGGATTATGCTTAATGGCAAACGCCAAACGGCAGCCCACTGCCTTTCATCCAACAAGAAATGGAACCATGTCCCAAGTCTGATTTTTCTCAAGTGTCTGCAATTCTTCAGTCATAGCATCACGCCACTGATGTTGTGCTAATGCATCTACAACACTAGAAGGAAGAGAAACCGAGGCAACAGAAACAAGAAAACTCCGATAGGAAGATGAGAGAGCACAATCAGAAACAAAATTTGAAATAGGATAAGTACAAGAATGTTTACCCTTTTGAAGAACAATAAGACGATCATCAAGTGGAATAACATCTTGAGTACGTGGAGCTAGTGCCGAAGGGACAAGGCAGTCAATCGTGGGAGTAGAAGCTTGAGCATGTTATTTGCAACTATAAACCTATGAGAATGCAACAATTCCCCCTACTAGAGGGGTGTCACGAGGAGGAATAGTAGTAAAGGAAACAAGAAAAGGTAGAGGAAGACAAAAGAAGATGATCATCAGTCGTGTTCAATGAGAATCACTCACTCTGAGAACCAGCTGAACCACTATAGTATAGCGTATGCTTAAAGAAGAAACATCAATGGATATAAATCGTTGACTACTGGGAGGATAGTAATATATGTAACCTTTCTGAGATTGAGAATAACCCAAAAATACACATTTCAATGCCTTGGGATCAAGCTTTATACGAGTTTGCCCCAATTGTTGAACAAAGCACACACACCCAAATACCTGCAAGGGAATCAAAAAAATAGATTAAATGGGATGTAGGATTGAGAATAGGGCTGCAAAGTTAAGAACCCTAGAAGGGGTCCTATTAATGATGTAGACAGCTGTAAGTACAACATCCCCCCAAAACGACTGGGGAACTTTCATGCCAATACAAATGGCTTTGGCTAAGTCAAGGATGTGGTGATTCTTTCTCTCAGAACGACCATTCTGTTGAGGGGTTTGAACATTGGACATCTGATGCTCAATCCCAAATTTTGTACATAACCGTTGTACCTCCCCATAAATGTACTCCGTACCATGATCAGATCTGAATTTTTTAATGGTATGACCATATTGAGTTTGAACCATTGTCACAATTTTTAAAAATAGTGTACACCTCATTCTTGGTTTTCATGAGATAGACCCACGTAACATGACTATGATCATTAATAAACAACACAAGATATCGAAATCCAAGACTAGATATAACTCGGGAAGGCCCCCCACATATCTGAATGAACACGATCAAAAGGTGCTAAAGCAGTTTTATTACTACTAGTAGGATAATTGGAACGAACATGTTTAGCTAAGTGACACGTCTCACAAGATAAATCTGAGACTGTCACATTACTAAATAAAGAAAGAAACAAATGTTTTAAATAACCAAAAGAAATGGGTCCTAAGCGCAAGTGCCAACGTATAAGCTGCGCTTTATTAGATGAAACAGAACTAGAAAAGGAAACTGAATGTGCGTGAGATGACAAATGAGCATCTAATAGGTATAGGTCATTCACTTCACGCCCATTGCCAATTGTCCACTTCGACACTAGATCCTGAAAAACACAGTGAGATGGAAAAAACGTTACGCTATAATTTAATTTTTTTTAAACACTAATAACATAAATAATATTAGTAGTAAGTTGTGGAACATGAAGTGTATCTGATAAAGTTAAAGGAGTAACAAATATATTACATTTTCCCAGTAATGGAAGATGTAGAGCCATCCGCAAGGCGTACCTTCTGATGGCCAGAGTAGATACTATAAAAGTGGAAGAAGGATGACATACTAGTCATATTGTCTGAAGCACCATAATCAATGATCCATGGTGTTGAAGATGTAGATATGCTATGTGTAGATGCTAGTACCTATGTGAGCATAAGTGGAGGTCGGCTCGGATGATGCCTCCATTTGACTAAAGAACTGTTTGAACTTGTCCAAATCAACTTGAGTCAAGGTAACTGTGGTAGAGAATAAAGAGGCAGAGTTATCAAGGGTTGTCGAGTCTGGCTGTGTAACAGAATACACAGAGGATCGAGGCTATTGTTGTTTTTACTATGGTGGACGTCTATGTAATGCATAACAAAGAGATTTGATGTGACCTACCTTCCCGCAATGGTCACACCGTCCACGTTGTCGTCAAGAGGGAGGGCAGGTGCTAGCACTCTGAACTGACTGAGATGGTGCAGGTCCTGAAGTATTAGGAACATGAACTGCCAAAGCGGATCGATCAACAGAAACAACACCTAACGGATGAGTTCGATGACTCTCATCTGACAACACATATGAGTATGTGTCCTCCAAAGTAGGGAATGAAGACAAGCCCAACAAATGAACACGAGTATACTCAAACTCATTGTTCAGACCGACAAGAAACTGACACACTCGATTCTTCTCCACAATCTCCGCATATAAAACTGCATCCTCTGGATCCTTCCAAGAGTGGAAGGAATCATAATATGACATCTCCTCCAAAATAGCACGGAGCCTAGCTATGTGACCTGAAATTGTCGAATCATCCTAAGTAATCCTAGTGATATCTCGCCTCAACTGAAAAATTCTTGCGTTATTCTGCCTCTGAGAATAAGTGTGTTGTACTGAATCCCAAATCTGCTTAGCTGTCTTCATAAACATATAGCCAACGACTATGTTTGGCTGCATTGAATTGACTAGCCAAGACATAACCATGACGTTATCTGCAAACCACTATGGATATGTCTTATATGCTTTCGTTGACTCTTTCTCAGAACAAGTAATATAGTCAATCTTGCCTTTGCCACCAATGAACATCTTGGAAGACTGTACCCAAATCAAATAGTTGAAATCATCCAACTTCATTGTGGTTATTTGAAGTCCTAGATACTCTAATGAGTTAGTGGAAAAAATGGCACTATCACTCATAGAACTCGAGCCATGAGAATTAACAGTCGAGGACTCTAAAGCTACCATACTCTGTCACACAATAATAAATGACTTCAAAAACACCACAAATTATGTCAACTAATCAAAAATATCTCCTCAGACCATAAACAAGTAGCAATGTCTCAAACCATTCCCAAAAAATTCAAATACAGAAATTAGTATTATTGTTTTTTTAGGAGTGCTGCCCACTTACATACAGTCGGACAACATCCTTCTCAAGAATTGGAACCTCTCTGTAGACTTACAATAATTTACCAAAGCCCTTCTATGTGTTGGAAACCAACTATACAAACTTACCGAACCCTAGAAGAGTAAAAAGAAAGAAAAAAAAAACTTGAAAAGTTGTTAATAGAAGATAGAAGGAAAAAAAGAGAAAATGTGTTGGCTCTGATACCAAGAAGAAATACATAAAAGAAGAAATATGTCAGGGGTTGAATGAATTATTACACTCGTTCATAACTCTGATATTTATAGACTAAAAGAGCACATGTTAATATTACAAGAAATGAAAATAAATAAATTCACTATAGATTTTATGCCTAAATATATGCGTAAATAAAACTAAATCCCATGATTGGAGGCAATCATATCTTGTCTAATATGGTAAGTCACATCCTATGATTCTAAGTTCTCATATATCTACTAACAATTAGTTATATATAAAATATAATGTATTCAAATGCATAGAATGTGTCTATCTACCCATACCCAATTTTTGGACACATTTCCTTGTTTCCTAAGAGTTGAAATTTACAAAGCTCCAACATGAAGACACACACCTGCACGCAATACTCGGACGAAGTTGATGTAATGTACATGGTATCGATTCGTTTTACTTGTGACTGCTAGTTACCCCCGCCTCTGCCTCTGCCTCTGCCCCTCTCTCTCTCTCTCTCTCTCTCTCCCTCCTTTCTAGATATAGCAAAGTGAAGACTTACAGAACAGAAATTTTAACTTCAGGATATCAAATTTGAATAGTGTTGTTTATAAGAAAGCAGCTGCATTCTTTCTCTTGATACTGCTGGAAACCCTCATAAGCCGTATATTATGATTTTCTCTTCATTGAATTATTTTTTTTGGTGATATCATTTAATGTTCTTCAATCATCGACTTTCAGTACCCCCAAAACAGAATAAGCAGCGTAACAAATTGATCATAATTTTACGTTTTTTGCATCTTGACTTGTAGGTCACCGATTTAATATATCATTTAGAGCAGATACAAATTAATTTATAGGGTTTTGTGTGCCCTTATCTTTAAAATCTTCATTATCCTCTTTTATTTTTCAAATATCTTAAAGACCTTTAATTGATAGAATAAAAAATCAAGACCATCCCGATTCTCTAGATAATGTTGGCAAAATAAGAAAATATTAGACTGGCTAGTAATTATAATATAGTTTGGTGATTTGAACCTTGATGAAGCTGAATAGCAGAAATCTCCCTCCCTTCAGGGGGTAGAACTCAATAATATTGTTCCAAATTCCATTATAAATTGCATGACTGAACAAAACATGTTTTGAGTCTCTAAGCCATGTGATTCTAGATTTCTTGATGATCTAAACTTTTGTATGATCTCCATGCGTTTTGGTCAAATTTGGACATGACTTTTAAAGAACAAACACCCATACAAAGTATTCTTAAAGTTTTCCAACTGGGTTGAACATCATCTTTTCATTCAGTTGGACATACATCGTAAAAGCCTGCTCATTCTTGAAGGCAATCCAGTCATAAAAATAATAATAATAATAATAATAAATAAATAAAACAGAAAACAAATATAATAAGAGATGTAAACATGTTCTTATAATTGCTTGAAGACCAATCATCCTACTTCTTTCCATGGAAGTTGTATCCTTAATTGCTTGAAGTGAATTTGCTTCACGGGTTTGTGCTCCATTGTTCCACAACCATAATTAAATAACGAGTGGATCGATTATAAGAACAAAATGTCTCATATCCTGTAAACAAATTAAAATCGATTTCGAATTTAATCAGAATTCAATTCACATGTTGAGTGAACTAATATGAACATTAAACAGTATGAATCTCAAGCACATACCAACAAATGTTCTGACGAATATATGACAGCAAGTTCTTGGGCAGCAGGGATTCTTGACTCTGCGTGTGCTCAGAAATTTACTAATATTAAGTAATACACAGAAATTAGAAAGAAACAAAAAAAAAAAAAAAACAATACTGTTAAAGGCATAAAAAAAAAGGGAAGACAATATCATGCACCAACTTTTTGTCATGGATTCAAGGAGAGAGACTACAAAATGTAGATCTCCAACTCTGTCAGATAAGAAAATATTGGAATGGCAGTGTCAAGAGAGGAAAAAAGAAATGAAAAGAAAAAAGAAACTGAAGGCAAGGGATTACCAAGTAGCTCAATCTCCAAGATATTTTTCATGCTATCTTTTTCTGAAGCATTCTGTCACGCAGGCCCTCCAGGGTCCATCATTAAGTCAATAAAATACCCTGCTTAACGCAAGCACAACCATTGTAGTATGGACCAACACCACTTATGGATACTTGACAATTTATTCCAATTACATACCTATAGATGAACCAATGAGAAATTGCTATTTCCTATTATCAAGAGAAATGGGGAACTTTCATTGGTTGGGGGTACTACGAAGTAGGTACCCGGGGATATTAAAAATTTTCCCTACAGAGGGCAACGGCAATTCTTAGAAAAGAAAAAGGCGGATGATTCACATGAAAGAAATGGGAATAAGTGCAGCATTAAGTAATGGAGAGAATGGACAGAGAAGAAAACAAAGCTCACCATGAGCACGCATTCTGGAGAGATCTTCAGGGACCCTGATTTTTTAACCTAGACAACAGTTCTCACCTTTTTGCTTCTTCAATCCAGTAACTGGTAACGAACACAAAAGGGCAAGTAAACAGCTGAAAACAAATCATAGTATAACTCAAATAAATTATAATGGAGATTACGCATATTGAAGAATAAAAGGAAAAATGGTAAAATAGTCAACATGTAAAGCCTCAACATCACATGAGTGAATGGAGAGAGAAAACAACCCAGTTAAAACAGAACTCCACCTAATATCCAATAATAAAGAGATAAAAGGGAAGCCATGAAGACAGGCATAGAGAGACATTTTCGCATCCATCAGCCAGGTCCACAAACTGTATTGGGAATCAGCTAAAGCACTATAAACACCAAGAATGCACAAGTAGCGGTATATATATATATATATATTTTCCTTCACCAAGATGAGACATCCAAAAACAGGGCCTTGCCTACAGTGTATACTTTTTTCTTTTATTTATTTATTTATTTATTTTTCTTTTGTGCTTTGCTGGTTATTTATTTATTTTTATTTTTTTCTTTTGTGCTTTGCTGGTTATCTGAAATCCAGTCATGCAGATCATAAAATCAAATGACAGGAGAAGAGATTGAGGAAGTTCATGAAGAAATGAAAGAGAGAGAACATTCTAATAGAGACGGAGAGAGATAGGCATGAACCGAAATCTGGGAATTACTTCAAGAGCTAAAGATACCGAAAAAACAAATTGGTGGCAGTTCTTTCAAGGTGAGTTTCTTAGGACCACAAATGCTAAAACATGTGAATGCATGTGAATATGTAGACATACATTGGGAGAGGAAAGGGGGAGTGCATTACCAATCAGCATTCCCTGGAACTTCATAATTGAAGACTAAGTGTGGTGCAGGAAAGCCAATTACAAATTCATGTGTTGGTTCCACCCTTGACAAGTACTCATTTGTCTTCTGCTGTTCTACACCGGAAAAAGAGAAGAATAAATAGTCAAATTTCCATCAAATGTGGGGTTTCAACACCCTAGCTAATGTTTGTTTCTACAGTTACACGATCCCCACATGAATAGTAGGCTCAAAAAATGCATTAACTTACACATGTTCATAGTTGTTAAAGGCTCAAGGCGCACTAAGGCGCTAAGGCTTCCTGGAGCCTGAGGCGCGAGGCGAGGCGCGGGCCTGACTGAAGTGAGGCGCAAGTTGAATTTTTTTTAAAAAAATATTACATTTTGTAGTGAGTGAGTGAAACAATGTAGAACAACTACAATTGAGAGCAAATAAAAAGCATATTCATGGCAATTAACAACAAATGACATAGAAAAACAGATTTCGGAATGAGTGAAACAACATTTGCAGGTGAGCCTCGCGCCTCACTTCAGTCAGGCCCGCCCCCCAAAGCAGTAATGAACAACAGCTATACGAGACAAAGGTACTACCATTCCTTCATTTAAAAAAACAAACATTTAAAAGACACATAATTCGTCCTCTCAACCAACTCAAGTCGAGACAAACCAACAAAGTGTTGTCTTAACTTTTTAGAGTTAGCTACATGAACCCTGTTACTCTATTAAACTCTTTAGGGAAAACAACTCCAATTGAACCTCATACTAACGTCTCCCAAAGTGCCCCTCCATGTGCCAAAGCCTAAAAATGCTACTTGGCAAATGATGCAATGTAAAGTTAAGGCTCGTGACAAACCCACTAGTGTGGGACAACAATTAACATTTAGAATAAAAGATGGATGAGAGATTTAGGCTTTTTGGTAAAAAAAATGCCTAGCATAATCAAGCATCTGAACACAAGAGGTTTGCTAATTTTCATAAAGAACTATTATTTCATAAGATTTCACCACATTATCATATCACATGGAAAGTGCACTATTTTCATATTTAAGAAAAGCCTACCACAACAATGAAAGTGCACTATTTACCAGTGAGCAGTCACAACCTGTGGGTTGAATAAAAACTGGAACATGGAGTATGAAATATTACCAAGGCTGAGCTCTGCCACTCCAAAACTGTCTCAAGGGGTTCTTTACTAGATAAGTAGAAATGAATCATTAGTTTTCAGCTTCATGACAAATTCCATAGTACAGATGTCACTTTATGGGCTATGGGCTCCATGCTGCAACTCCGAAGTACAAACCACATAACAACCTGAAAAGGAAAAAAGCAACCAGACAGAGAATCGATAATCATATTCGAGTGATGTGGTACATCAGGATCTATGACCTGACTCAATATACGATATTGTACATAATGCATAATTAATATTTAATAAGCAAAACAGAGTCTTGTGACAAAGTGGGTAAAAGATAGCCCTCTTACAACTCATGTTCCTGCGGACATCTTACCAGGGTGCTTTGTTAACTGTCGACCTGAACACCATATTTCAGCAGTATTTGTTGCAGCTTAAAAGTTGCAGCTGCTACAGGATTTTTGGCCCACTTTTTCTCAAATCCAAGGACGAGTGCCTGATGAGTCCCTTCATTTGGAATGATACCATGTTCAACCATCATATTTACCAGGTGGCATGCATCTTCAATGTTTCCAACACTACAAAACCCATGTATGAGCGTGTTGAACAACATCAAATCTGGAATCAAACCAATATCAAGCATTTTACAGAACAGTGCATTGGCTTTCTCCATACAACGTGCCCTACAGTACCCATTAAGTAGAGCACTACACATCACAACATCAGGTTTCATATGGTCCTCGCTCATGTACAACCACACAAGGAATGCTTCTTCAAAGTTACCCTTCTTTGAGAGCCCACTGATAATACTGGTAAATGTTACTACATCAGGAGAAAAACCCCTATTAATGAGCTCATCAAAAAGATCTTTTGCCTCATTTACAAATCCTCGTACAGTGAGGCTGTGAATGACTGTGTTATAGGTCACAATGTCAGGAGAAACTTCAGCAGATCTCATTATGTCTAGAAGTTCAAAAACCTTATGCAAATGACCCTTCTTTCCATAGCCATCCACTAATGTGTTGTATGCAACAATATCAGGTACCAAATCATCTGTTATCATTTTTTGAAACAAATGATCTGCCATGTCCATGTCGCCAGACTTGCAATAACCATCAATTAACATCGTGTATGTAGTAACAGATGGCTTGATTCTCCTCTTCAACATTTTTCCCATAAATGAAAGAGCCTCATTTATTTCCCCAACTTTGCAGTATCCTCCAATTATAGTAGTGTAACTACAACAATCAGGAACCAAGCCAAATTCTGACATCTCATTAAAAATATTGCTTGCTGCTATCATGTCACCATCTATGCATAACCTTGAAATAAAGCTGTTGTACATGTAAATATTGGGAGAAACTCTATAAATCTTTAAAAGATCAACTGCTTTCTCGGGTTTTCCCACTTTGCAGAAACCATCAATAACTGAACTAAGTGAAACTGAATCAAGAGAGATACCCATTTGAATCATTTTGAACAATAGAGAAGTGGCTTCTCTTAAATGGGACATTTTGCAAAGGGAATTAATCACAATAGTGTATGCGACAACGTCAGGATGAATCCCATGCTTTTTCATTTCCATCATAAATTTCAAACCAGTTTCAAGATTACCTTCAGTGCAGTACTTGTAGATAAATAAGCTAATAATAGAAGCATTGAAACCCAACCCCTGTCTCTGCATTTCTTCCAGAAATTTCCAAGCCAATTCCAGCTTATCTGAATCTAATAATGCCCTGAGAAGTGAATTGCAAACCCCTATTGAAGGAAATATATTAAAAGGCTTCATCTGACATGTCAATTTAAGAGCAACATTTACCATGTTTTCCTTGACATAACAATCAACAAGCATGCTGCATGCAGTCACCAAAACCCTTCTTTCGGTATGGGTTTCACGAAGGACTGTAAGCAACAAATTATGCCACAAATCATCTCCATCATTCTTTCTCACAAGACACAAAATTAGATCAATAGCTCTATAATTCATATTCCCAGCAACCAAAATATGTATCATTGTACATATTGATCCGATTTTATGTTCCGATCCTGTACAACATTCCAACCAACAGAAGAAGTATAGAGCAAGTGCGGCGTCTGAACTTTCCTCAAAGACATCATTCAACATGCGCATAACGTTGTGCTGATTCAAATCAATTCTATAGTCATGCTGAGTGCTTAAATCCCAGCCACGGTTTGCAAGTATTAACTTTATTCTTGTTAACTCATCACCATCTGCATTCTGGTGTTCACAAATAAAGGTTTCATTGTCAACTAAATCAAAGATATCATTCAGATTAAAAGATGGCTCATTATGTTCTCTACTTTCAGTTGAAATGGATTTGACATTTGGCAAAGGATCATTTATAGACTTTGAATCTTCAAATATAAAGCCTTCATCCTCCAACAAAAATGAGGAAGCTAATGACAAATTCCCAGATGAGAAAAATCTAGATGTTCTCCTCCGCCCAAGTATCTGCTTCAATCCAGCAGAGACAACATTGATGACTGAAAATGAAGCCCGCATGAACAATCATCAAGAACTCCCAAGAGATAAGCTTTAGGACAAACAAAAACAAGGCCAACAAAATACAAAGAAAAAGGGATCAAAAATACAATTTGCAACATATCCAACTAACAGAATATAAGTAATTTTCAGCAAATAAAAAACCCAAACTGGAATTTGGAGGCAAAGAAGTCTATCTAATTGATGCAGCTATCTTCTCCACTTGTTCTCAAGCAGGAGGAAATTTCTTTTTCCCTAATACGAGTGCCCAAACGGGAATTTGGAGGCAAAGAAGTCTATCTAATTGATGCAGCTATCTTCTCCACTTGTTCTCAAGCAGGAGGAAATTTCTTTTTCCCTAATACGAGTGAGAATCACATAGAATATAAGAAATTTTCAGCAAATAAAAAACCCATATTGGAATTTGGAGGCAAAAGAATTCTATCTAATTGATGCAGCTATTTTCTACTCTTATTCTGCAAGTATGAGGAAGTATATTTTTTCCCTAATACTAGTACATTGTTACTCTCCCAAATTTTCCCACTTTTGTTATAGGTTGTATGAAACCTTAGATTGGTCATGCGAGTAAAATTTTGACATTATGACGACATGACAACTATAGTATGTATGCTCATTTTTTTTTTGAAAAAAATGTTTGAATTGATTTTTGAACATGTTTTAATGCATGGATGATCACATAAACAATTAAATCGAGGGTTTGCATAAAATAAACCTACCAAATAATCTACAAGTAACCATGTCTTCAAGAGCTGCTTGTTAGAGTACTCACAAGTGCATATGCATGCTTAATATGAGGCTATGAAAATTTGTTCACATCTTTGAACAGTTAGTGGCAAACAAGGTAGAGGTGTCAAATATGTTTTAGTCCATATAGCAACATCACATCATCAATAAATTTCAATCAGAAGATCGAAGACTCGAAGACTTGAGTTTGGAGCAAGACTCGGGAATACTTGGATCCGAGGAAATACTTAGTTTGATGGTTGAAGTTTAGAAACCGTAGAGAAGGCAAACCACTGTCTTATATTGGTTCAGCTAACCCTCGATCTGACTTGTAGATAGAGATACCATTTTGATTTCGGTACAACTTATCCTAATCTTAGTTAGCCTTGCTTTGTAATTATTTAATTTTTTCTCTCTTTTAATTATTATAAAATAAATTCATATGTGTTGTCCTAGCATGATATCACCCACTCTCATTTGCCGTGTGAAAGTATATATTCCTAAGAAGGCCAAGGAGGAGGGAAAAAACAGGAGGAAAAAATGAGAAATTAACCACTCACATTCTGAGCTCTCATACAGTCATACTCCCTCCCTCCCACGCCTTCTCCACATCCTCTAAACTTTCATCAAGGGAGTCAACGCGGTAGGGCTGCAATCGAGCCGACCTGAGCCGAGTAGTAGCATGTTTGAGCTCGGCTCGGCAGTGCAGCAGGGTGATCGAGCTCGAATCGAGCTCCCACCTCGAGTGTTCGAGCTCGGCTTGGTCCTGTTCACGAGCTTTTCAAGCTCGGCTCGAAACTCGTATATTGATGCACATATTACACACATATTCACAGCAACACAGATCTAAACACACACATTTTCCACACAAAACACACACACATGCACGGATCTGTCTAAAACTAAACATCCATCAAAAGATATCTCATACAAAATTATAAGTAGTAGAAATACCTGGAAAGCCACCGTTCGGATCTCGCCAAAGCTAGCACTATGATCTCACCAAAGCCACCGTCACCATACTCGATCCTCCCATGCAACGAGAGAGAGTAGATCGGCATACGTTAATTGGGATGTAAAGAGAGGAGTGCGGCTAGGGTTTGAGAGTAAAAGAGTGGTTAAACATTATCTAAGTGGACTTTCAGAACATGGGCTTTGGGCTGTTTTAATTCTCTTGGACTTTGTCTATGTTATTTAAAAAATGGTTAGTCATTTTATTGTTTTAGTTGGGCTGGACTACACATACGAGTTTAAAAGAAAATGCATGGCCTAGTCTTGTGAAGATATTTAATATATATGTACATACAAACCCCCCTTCCCCCCCCCCCCCCCCCCCCCCCCACACACACACACACACACATTGTTCACAAACAGGTTTACGAACTAACGAACCTAGTAGAGGACTACTTGAGATTGATTCGTTTATTTATCAAACATATATATTTTATTTGAGTTCGGTTCGTTTATTAAATAAACGAACACGAACCGAGCCCAACTCGAGCCAAGTTCGAGTTACTTGTCGAAAGCTCAGCTTGTTTGCAGTCCTAGTCAACAATGCACCAACACACTGTCATTCTCTCTCTCTCTCTCTCTCCTTCCTTTTTCTCAAATTTACAAGGGCTTCCACTTTTCTCAGTCCACTTCGAATCTATATTGTGTTGCGAGTGATGGGCGTAGAATACAGGATGAATGTCATTACTTCTCTACACTTCGTACAAAAATAAAATCCGTAAAAACTTTACTAAAAATTGTATAGTAATATGCATGGTCAAACAATTCTCAAGTGAGATTCCTAATAAGCTCGAATTCACACATTAATTTATGGAATGAAAATGAATATTTTAAAACATTTTTTATTTTAGAATTATAATGAATAAATAAAATTAACACTAATAAAATAAATCTCAAGGGAAAGGAATCCACCATCACAGATTCATATAAATAAAGTTTCTAATATTCTTATCTAACTTTTTCTCCCATAATCAATACACTTTACCAATCCAATTAGAACTTGGAAAGATGAAAGTAAAAATGACATAAAAAAATATAACTTGATTATATATAAAAGAGCATTTTTTACTTAATATGTTGTACCTTTGGTAGGTAAATAGAGATAGGCATTATTCAAATTACCATTATTTGGCAAACACGAAAAATTTTCCCTCTAATTTTCGTTTGAAAATAAAAACTCAAAATAAAAGAATAGTCTTGAGAGGAAAAATTATACAAGAATGTAAAAAAACTTACTTATATTTCACCATGATAGCTTCATCACTCTCTTAAGAGGGGTGTTTACAAAAAAGAAAATGTATACAAGAAAATAAAGAAAATGACTACGCTATATTTTTTTTGCAATTTTTAACTCCTTTACCAACTCCTAAGACCCCTTATTTATATAGTTAGAGTTGAATGGTTTAGGTGGGAAAAGAAAATTTAAAATACAAATTTTAAAAATAAAATTAAAAATACAAAATCTGAATCTGAATTTGAATTTGAATTTCTAAGATTTGATCTCCATATCTTCAATTTGAATTATGGACTGCTTACGTGGCAATAAGAAAAAAATATTGTCCAAAGTTTTGAATTTGAGACCTCTTGTGGAGTAGTTTACACAAAATATTATCTCTCCTACAATTCTTCTTATATTCATCTTCGGTTATCTATATCATTTTTAGCCCTTTTTTGTTTCTTTTCTTCTCATTTGGAAATCAACCCCTATAAAACATAAAATTAATTAAAGACTTATTTTGAGATATAAAATAGCATACTTTGTGCACTTATCAGCGAGCAATGCCTCATTATTGAATTTTATATAGTGTTCATATTTAAGAACTCTAATGCCCTAGAGCGAGGGAGGGATGGGATTTAATTTACGCTATTTTGGTGTTCAGTGGGTCATGCCTAAGTCAATGGCGAGTTGCATTACTGCTTGGCATGGCTTTCGGGTGCGTCGTGACATTAGGCGTTCTTGGAGGGTTGCTCCTCATGTGGAACAGCCTTGGGGTGTTGTTAGAAGCTCGGTTCTCAATTTTCTCTTTTTTTGGTTGGAGGGCTTTTTTTGTTCTTCATCGAAGTCCCTCTTAACTTTTGTAGATAGTCTTAGAATTTTATTTTGGTTGTTGATTGGGTTGCGCCCTCGTTAGGGTGCTTTTTATGAAATTTTACTTATTAAAAAAAAAAAAAAAAACCCTATACAAGGTAAGTTCAATTACTTAGAAAAGCCGATCATCATGAGCTAATTACGTTGGTGTAGATTAGTATTTCTGGTAATTCCAAAGGCACTAGAGTCAATGACTCGTGGAGAGTAGTTCCAAAAGTATTATAACTGGTTGTATTCTTTCTAAGATTAGAAAGTTTTAGTGGACTGTTTCACTAAAGACAGCTAGGTTTACGTGACTTTTTTCTTGCAGAATTTTTCACGCAAAAATACTGGTGTTAATCTTTTTTACTTTTCTGTCTTTATTTTTATTGCTTGTGTGTGATTGATTTATCACACTAAATTGACTAAAAATGAAAGT
Source organism: Cornus controversa (assembly GCA_026545225.1). Classification (NCBI taxonomy): domain Eukaryota; kingdom Viridiplantae; phylum Streptophyta; class Magnoliopsida; order Cornales; family Cornaceae; genus Cornus; species Cornus controversa. Next base: position 39,776,203 of record CM048853.1, read on the forward strand.
AATCTTAAAATTAAGCAAACAAGCAAATTAGACCTATTCATTTCCTCTAGATCTTTTTATTGAGATTAAACTTATACACCACTTTTGCATAGCGTAACACATAAAAAAAATATATTAAAAATGTCTTTTGGTCTAATGCTTTCTAAGTAGAAACTTGGGTTTTTTTGTTCAGTTCTTCTGTTTCGAGTGAATCAGAAAATAGAGAATAATTCTAGAGCCATTTTCTAAAACCTAAATTAAATGAAAACCTCTAAATAATAATTCTTTTTTTTTAATTATTTGATCTTTTTAAAAGGAAAATAGAGAAAATTGTGTCCTGAAATTTTTCTTTCTCGGACACTCCTTAGACACTTCTAGAACACTCCTTGAATATTCCTCGAACACGTGTCAAACACTTCGTATTAGTGATGTATGTTCAAGTATTTCGAAAGAAAATCATATACGACTAAGTTATGATTAAAAATCTAAGCTAAATATATGTAGATGACTAAATAAATCCGTTCTTTAATCTATTTTAATCTATTTGTCTATTTTTGTTTATAAGTTTGTTTGTTTGATTATCAATTGATTGATAATGAATTTAATCAATTTTAATCTATTTGTCTATTTTTGTTTATAAGTTTGTTTGTTTGTTTGGTTATTAATTGATCGATGATGAATTGAAGTATTTCTGGAACGTAGTCTTTCTTTGTTGAATAATTAATATATATTAATATATTATATTTATTATTTTATAGCCGTATCATCGCCGTGTTCTTTTTTTAAAAATAATTTCATATCCCATGTCCGTGCTTCTTAGGTGACTTCTCTCTCTCTCTCTTGCTGGCAATCGAATTCAGTTTCCCCAAACGCCCCCCTAATGGCAACCAATTGCTTTGGATGCACATCATCAGGGATGTTGGAATTTGTTTAGTCACATAGGCTGCTTTTCTCTTTTTCTGGCAAGAGAAAAAACAGCACTAACAAAATGACCAATGGCTCATAATATCAGACCACAAGAAAATTTTCCTTTCAGCACTAGCCCATTGTGCGAAGAAATGACTATTATTATCAAGAGAGAGCTGCAATTGTTAAAGGCACAAACAAAGAGGATGTCCCATTGATGTAAAAGAACAAACAAGAATTGCTAGAGGTCATATCAGACACATCACAATTTTCTACACAACAGCCAGCATACAAATGAGCAAGCATTAAATCAGATCTCCATGGATTGAGGTCCAAGCTGAGCTTTATTCTTTTTCCTTTTCGTCTTCTTTCCACTTTTGGTTTTCCTTCTCTCTGGTTTCTCATCCGTTACAGGTTGAGTGCTCTGTAAGTGTTGATGAATAGAAGCCAATGCATCGGACTGGAAAGCAGGATGTTTAAGAACTGTTCTCAATTGATTTCCTTCCTTCAGTCTGATAAAATTATCCCATTGCACAATAAGCATGAAAATTGGTATACTAAAAGGAAAATCAAAGCTTGCAATTGGAATGAAACATGACTAATTTGAAGCACTCACACTAGTTTTTGCCTGGATTTACTATTTAGTTTAAACTCAGCAGGAGTTGGTTGATGTTGAGCCTTTAACTCGGGAAGGAACTCCGAGAGGGTTGAGAGATCATAAGCTTTTAATTTCTGCTGTCGGCTTCTATGTGTTTTCTTCTAATAGAATAGGAGTCGCACAGAAAAAATTCTAAATCAGAATTTCAAATAACATTTGAGCTCATAAACATACACATATATATTGGATAGAGAATAGACAAAGCGATTGCACGCATCATTTGATACACATTATTGTATACTGAGAACAGACAAAGCTATTGCATGAGTCTTTTTTTTATGAACCATTTGAATTTCATAAAATTAAATGATGACATGAAAACTCTACAAGTGAGTTCACGCAGAGCACAATAATGGCTTTACAGATCAATTGAATAAACTACTTTAGTGGCAATCATAAAATCTATCTAATTGTCCTCACATTCATCACAATTAAAGTATTTTGCCCCCTAAATTCAAGATCACAACAAAAGCAACCTCTGGAGTTCACTATAATAGATTTAACTTTGTGCGATGGACTTCCATCCAACACTAGTGGCACCACAATTGTTATGCACACTAGCAACTGAAATAAATCCATCAATAAGTCTGAGAGTTAATCATATCTTATCTGGAAAAGTCCACATGACCCTCAAATGAGCCAATAAAACACAAAGTAAACAGACGGCTGACAGGGGTAAAAAACATAGATAACCTGCCGATCTGGAAGGTTAAATGAACAGTCAGAACTTATAAACAGAACATAAGTTTCAGAATTTTCGAAATAGGTGTAGAGGACCTAATCTAAGATGCCTGTTGATCTAGATGGCTTACAATTCCCAAAACAGCCTATTAACACCTCAGATGTCCGCCACCCACACAACTCCTTTTTAAAAAAAAAAAAGGTAAAAGACATCACACCAATATATCAGTTTATTATTACAGTTCTAAGATCAAAACATAAAAGTTAGAAGAAGATCCTCACCTTACTGATAGCCTTTTGGGCAGTTAATGAAGCAACAGAATCTCTAACCTCTACCAAAAAAAAGAAAGAAATGAAAGTTACAGAAAGCTATTGATAAATCGCATTTAGTAATGCATCAAATAAGCATCCAGAGTTCCAGACATTCACCAAAAAGGTTTGCAACAAGGACATATTTGAAGCATGAAAGATGAAGGTAGTGATTATTCAGTTTTTTTGTGACCAAAAGAAATAAAAATGAGAAGAGGAAGAGGAAGAGGAAAGGAAAGGGGGGAAAAGAACAAAAAAAATAAAAATAAATAATCAATTTAGCTTGATCATTGTCGTATGAAGGATAATTATACTTCACAAAACAAAACCAAATCATCATATGATAGAGGAAACAGGAAAACAACATATTTGCATTTCGTTCATGAGAGAGACCTGGATAATCTAAGAGATGAATATGACATCGAACACATAATAGAGGCGTATTAAACATACTTCAAGATTTGCAATATTGACTAAAATTTACATAGAAGCAAAGGGCATCTCAAACTCAAATACCACAAATTATAATATTTTGATGCTTTATTTTGGAAAATAAATTTGAGCAAGATAAAGAAGCCATTATACTAGATGAAAGTACGAAATTGTTATTCGAACAATGAAATGAAATCACAAAAGCTCTCTCCTCAAAAGCTCATTAAAGCCAAATATACCCAACCCGCCATATGAACATTCAAATTTCTTGCTTTGTTGCTCCTGTCCAGACCTTGAAAAGATGAAATAAGTTTTCAAAGAAGAAACTATTTGCATCACTATTTAATTACACATTGCAAAAGTCCAATCTATACTTTTATAATCTTTATACGCTTTCATTAACTTATGAAATGTGCTTACATTTCTAAACTCAATGTAATCATCAACAGTTCTTAACCAAAATCTTGGTAATCTTTGATTTCTGTTTCCAAATTGCTCAACATATAGAAAGGTTCGAAAACTGCAATTCCGTTCATAATAGCTTCAACAAAATCGTGGTCAATCAAACATGAAATACCTTACTAAAAAATTGCAAAGTTGAAAATTCTATGTGCAAACTGCAAACATACAACGTAATAAATGAACAAAAAATTAGATTTGGTGCTGTGTGGGGCACAAAAATTAGATGACTCTATTGTATAACAGGCTAATAGCAAATTATAATATAAACCATCTTGGTGAGAGTCTATTATAATGAATGGTAGCCATCACTACCACAGTGATCAACTGTATGGAATCAGTTTTATCTATGTTTAACCAAATGTCCAATTAATCAGCTTAACTTTAATATTGCTTCCATTCTGCACAATAGCCTGAAACATGATAATTTTCTGAACTAAAACTATGAAAATCACAATGGATTCATTAGTTTTTATGGAGCACCCAAATATGGCCTAACAACAAATCTGATATACACACAGAAACATCAACTACAATGGCATTCTAAAATAATCCCAAACTTAAGACTTCTACATGAGCATTAGAACTCCAACTTTTTTCATACAATGACAATGTGTTTTGACCATAGCTCAAATACACCAACCATACTGAAAGCCACACAAACATGCAGACATCAAAAGAAAATTAGCGCATACATTCCAATAATGATGGAACAATTGCAAAAATTAGATTAAAAGAAAAAAAGAAGAAAATGATTTTGTCTTTGAATACAAAAATACAAACTTACTTGCATAGAACTGTAGTTTCTTTTCAAATTTGCGGTCGGCATGAGTTGATCCATCTGATCTGAAATAAAAGTTCATGAAACAAAGAAAATTTATCAGAAAAATCAGTACCCTTCGAAAATAGTATATATATAAAGAGAGAGAAAAGAAAATATGTATAAAAAAATGTGGTGTAGGAATTTTACCGTGAACTAGTCTTGCCCATATTTGAAGATTCAACCTTTTAAACTGTTAAGACAACATATAAACATAGACATTAAGAAGCATCTAACTCATAAAAGATAAAAATGTCAGAGAAATAAATTAGGGTTTATTATTAATTGAGGGGTTGATTTAGCGAGAGGCGATGTAGCACATCTTCAAAGCGAGGTTCCTGCTCAAACCTTTAAAAAGGCATCATGTAATAAGAGAGAGAGAGAGAGAGAGAGAGAGCATGGCTTCACAGAGAAAATGAGAAGCAGAGGAACAAAGGTGTATATATATATATATATACACACACAAAGGTATATGTATATATCAAGGTTGTCAGAATCGGGATTCTATGTAGGATCGACTTGGATTCCGTAGAATCGGAATCGTACAATTGGAAGATTCTACAAAACTAGTAAAAAAACAATTCAAACTAACTTTTAAACAATGATACCTCTAAAATATAGCAACGACAAGCACAAAACACAAAAATATATAAAAAAATACCACTCCAAACATATACTAGGAGAATGTAGCTCAAAAGGTAGAGCTCTCATGCCAACTATGCAACTTCTAAATTTTTGAAATTGTGTGAGGAGATCAAGGTTCGATACTTCGAATCCTTGCATTCTTTTTCATGCCAACTATGTAATTTAAAAGTTGTGAACTCTGGGATTGCCAATATAGAGCAACAGATGGAGTTACAAAATTCAAACAGGGATAAACAGAGTTAAAAACAGAGCCTATGGATAAAGTGATAAACAGAGTTACAGAATACAGAGTCACATACAACCAGTGAACAAATTGTAGAAGTTCCCGTGTTAACAACTTATTAATGTTCAATTAGTTCTGTTTTTCCAACGACCCACAAGATCAAAGATTCAAAATCATCAAAGTACTCCTAAAACAATAGATAAGTAAAACCAACATTATTAACTAATAAGTAATAACTACCCAGCATTATTAACTAATAAGTAATAACTACCCAGCAATCTTTTTCCCCAAATCATCCCATGTAATAAAAATAGAATTAAGATGCAAAACAGACCAAGAGTTCTCATGACACAAGTGTTTTAAATTTTTAATCTAAGTTTAGTGTAATTTGATAGAAGAGAAAAGACTTGCAAAATAAAAACTCAAAAGAGAGGAGAGAAGCGGAGACTGGAGAAGAAGAATTAAGAAGATGTGTACTGTGACTCTGTGAGTCTGTGTAGTTGTGTACCTTTGGCCTTTTGGAAGTTGAAACACATCCGAAGTGAACAGAGTGACCTTGTCCGTGCTGCTGGAGGTTGCCGGAGCTGTAGGGGGTCGATAATCGCACTATCGCAGGTCTTCAAGACTTCCAAAAGAAAGAAAAAAGAAGTGGAGAAGTTGATACTTGAAAGTTCAAACACACCGATCAAAAGAGAGAAAAGAGAATGGCCGAAGTGAAAAGAGAGTGCTTTTGGAGCCGCCGGAGCTGCTGGAGACGGGAGACTTCGAGTCGTAGGGCTTCTTCGAGCGTAATGGGGCTTGGAGTATATATTGTATATCGTATCATCTGTCTGTGTAAGTTATGACAATTAACAGAGTTTTTTTTTTTTTTTTTTCCCCTCTTTTTATTACTTTATGGGCTTATTGGGCTGCTCAGCCTGTTTGGGCTTTCTATTATATTGCCCAGTATGTTTCTAAAGGCCCAAAACAATAAATTTAACTGAAAGAACTCAGAAGGCCAGTAAAAACAGAAGTCAAAAAATGATTTTCATAGTATCAGGAGAATTGTAGAGAATTGTACGATTCCACAGACGATTCTACAGAATTGTAAAGAATCGTACGATTCCACGGACTATTCTACCGATTCTACATAATTAACGATTAACATGCGATCTGACTCGTTTTGCACATTTAGAATTGTAGAATCGTACGATTCTATGATTCAATTCACGATTTTGACAACCTTGGTTTTCTAAATCCAGTATGTTAGTGTTTGCAATATATTTGAGTGAAAAACTAGTGTGTTCTATATCCTGTATATCAGAATATACATCTAGCTGAGCCTATTCATGGACATTTATCCAAATCTAACAAGCTAAGCCATGAGGTCTTCCGTCTTGGCTTGTTTATTACATGAGCTTGAGATTGGTTCATTTATTTAGAAAATGTGGTCGAGCTAAGCTATTTTCAAGGCCGACCACGTTAAAAAATTTGTGGACCCTTTAGAAAACTGAATAGATCAGAAGAGCACATTAAAAATCTGAGTTTTGAATGTTTATGAGAGGTAGGAGTTGAACTGGAGACAATGAAACAAAGGGTCTCGTTTGGATTTAGAAAATTGAGAAAAGAAAGGAAAGGATAAAGAAGAATAGCTTATCTTGTGTTTGTTTTAAAAAGGAGGGAAAGGAAAGGATTAGGAGGGATAACATAATCCTTCGAATGTAGGGATGCACACAGTCCAGTTCGGTCAAGTTTTAGTCTTTTTTGGAACCAAATTATATAGTCTGGTTCTATTAAAAATAAAATCGGACTGAACCGTTTGATCGTATGGAATCAGACCGCGAAGAACCAATTTGATTCGGTTCAATTCCACGGTTCACCAATTTCAAAATTTCAAGTTTAGGGTTAGATTACTTAAACCATTTTATATTACTTATTAATAAAAAATCTTTTTATTTGTTTCAAGAAGAGGTGAGCTATTAACCAGTATGGTCACTCTCCTTTGTGAACAATGAAAAGAACCTAACCATAAATAGCGTCACTCTCCCTTGGAGGATCTGCTGAGTCTGGAGAAGAATGGGATGTTAGATTTCATATCTAAATATTATATCATATATTATATATGAGTCTTGTCCCAGCATATATGTATTTATTAAGTACAGGCATAGGGGGTTTCATAGCCTCATAGGTGTGAGCATATGAGGTAAAGGGACATATGGTGGATTCGCCGTGCGTGAGAAGTGAAAGAAAGCAGGCAGTTCATTTATTTTTTTGGTACAAATTAAATACTTGTATACTGTATAAGACTATAAGTGTAACACTAGATATAATATAATATATATATATTTATATACAGTAACGGTCCGGCCTCAAGTGATCTAAAATCATAACCGGACTGTTACTTAACGGTTTTAAAATTTTGAAACCGTAATCGAATCGGATCACAAAAAAATCGGATCGAATTATTCGATCCAGTCTGATTTTACGATTTGGACAAATTTTTGTACATCCCTGTTCGAATGGTAGTTTTGTTGTTTTTCCTAAAGCGGAAGAATTTGGAGGGAAAGGATACGAGAGTTATTGATTGCAAAAATTTAAATATATATATATACGTGTATAAAAATAAAATAAAAAAGACGGGGTTTGCTTTAAACTTTCTCAAATATGTTAGAAGCTTAAAGTGTGTATCTTTATATGCACCCGATTTGCAGGTAGGGGCTTCTTTCCAGAGGTTGATTTAGGGTTCACTCTTTCTCATGTTCAATTGTAGCATACCACATCTCAATAGATTGACGATTATAGTAGGCATGAAAGAGCTAAATGAAATATGTTTTTTTCTGCACATGTTTATAAAGCATTTACCCAAGTTTCATTTTTTGCAAGATTAGATGATGAGCAAAAAGATCAATTGAAAGAAGAAGTTGAATTGAAAACTTTTGATGCATCAGTCTATTGTTATACACTTCTATATTTGGATATGAATGGTGAGAGAATGATGATGTTGCAGAGACCATGAAGTCATGGAGGCAACACTCAAATATCAATTCATTATGATATAGAATTCCTCCAATAGATTTAACATTAGTTTTAATGCATTTTAGCAATTTTACAAAATATCGGATTGAGTTGGATTTTCAAAAGATCCGATAAATAACATTTCCAGAACCATATCTGCATAGAAGTTATCTGCTGATTATTCGAATCCTAATAAAACACCACTGATTTTATTTTTATTTTTTAAGTTGATTGGTGATGGGGTCTAGCCAGTAACTAAGCTCGTTTAAGTGAATGTGTTACTTGAGAGTTTGCATTTAAACCGTATTCTGATATGAATCTCTAGATGGTAAATAAAACATAATTTGCTTGATGGTGTGGGTGATGGCTTTAATTTCTGTTGGATAAAAAACATTACTTTTGTTTTGCAGGGAAATTAATTTATTTTATTTTCTTTTATTTCTGGGTTTCACAAGGTTACAAAGAAGAGCTATATCAGTGATATCTATTTCAACCTATCAAAGAACGTTGCTTTTGTTGCCAAAGAGGCTGAATCAAGGAAACTTCTCAGAGGGAAGAAGTCACTGTTAATACATCAGAAAAAGCTCCTCCGGAATTTTCCAAAGTGAGAGATGGCAGTCATGGTGAGACTACTGCATCAATATCCTCTGCGGTATACAACACCGTTCTGTAGTGCGCTCAACACAATTAAATCGTGATTCAACGCATTACTTCAAGTTTGAAGTAATGGTGTTGAAAACTATAAATAATGGCACCGTTACTTTGAACTTGAAGTAATGTGTTGAATCACGGTTTAATTGTGTTGAGCGCACTACAACACGCTACACCACCATATCTGTTACAGCAGTAATGTGTTAAATCACGGTCTGAATTACTTAATAATTTTTAATGTGTTAAATCACGGTCTGGATTACTTAATAATTTTTAAAAACATTCATGTGCATTATTTGAGGGGATTGCATTTTTTTTTTTTTCATTTAAGATTGTAAGAATTAAAGAAAAAGAATAAAGCATCTATGCTTCACAACTATATAGTGCATAAGATCAACGTATCTACACCTCTGTCTTCCCATTATGTGTCTAACTTAGTAACTTAGCACTTCATGCTTAGAACACCAACTATTTAAAATTTATGTGACCAATATTTATTTGATTTTGAATTTTATTACCTAACATGTCTCTGCCAATATAATTTTTTTAAATAAGTTAATATCATTTTCCTATGGAATCTACAATTTTCTGAGAGTATATAATATATATCATAACACCAACATGACCGCTAATTAGACAGAACCATGTGCTCTGCAATCTGGCAAGTATCCTTGTTTCAATTTTGTAAGGGAACCCCACCTTACCAAACCAATTAATATATTAGCAACCAATAAATTTTGATTCATTGTTCCCTTCTTCTCTGTTAACCAGCAGTAATCACGTTAGAAAAGATCATTCAATGTTATTATGTTTACCACAATATATATATATATATACACACACACACACATAAACACACAAATAGGATATTGCTATGTTCGGCCTCATAGAATTGTAAAAAATTTTGTTAAAGAAAAATTTTCAATTTCACCGATTCCAATTCCAAAGTTCTATTTTCATGTAACCAAGCATAGTCTTTAGGGTCTGTTTGGATGTAAAAGGATATTCATAACGAGAAGAATCATTTAGAAAAAAATGGGACTTCGTTGTACTTCTTTCTACATTGATAATTTTAAAGTTCTATTAAAATAAGAAAATTCCAATATTAAACACTAATTCTTTTTGAAATTTCTACCATTTTCCTCAAATGACTTCATTAAAGAGAAATTTTTTCACTGTAACATTATGTAAACAGTGAAGGAGGCCATTTAAATTCAAGAGAGCACCCAAACAGGCCCTTGAGACTAATTGTAGATTAATTAAATCCTAACCAAGCAGTTGCTGCATAATAAACAAGTATAATGTAATTACTAATTTTTGAAATTAAGTGATGAAACAAGTTCAGGTGGAAGCTTTATTATAACTACTTTTGCGCTGACAACAATTAATAAATAATGGTCAAAGATTTTGCCATCTTGTTTAAAACATTAAAATATCTAAAAACTCAACCGATTATTCCAAGTTTAAATGTACTTTTTAATAAGCTTCTACACAATAAAACAACAGAGCTAATAGGAAATACTTTTTCAGATAAAGGAGATGAAAATTTAAGATTCCTTTACATGATGACACACTGCTGGTGGGGTGAAAAACAGACAATGATATTTTCTCCTTTCATACATATATATATATATATATATATATATATGATTGTGTGTCGGTGTTAGGACAATGATAATCTCTCATTTCAACCACACCCACATATATATTATATACACACAACCATGTCGTTGCGTTATGATAATGTTTTGTGTCAATGTACAAAAACTCCGAAACACATATACACATCTGAGTGTATATAACTATGTATGTATATATATATATACTGCGTGTCAAGTACACATATCCTTTTCAATGTATACGGAGTATCAAAACAAAAACTTATTATATATATAAAAACATGAACTGTCAGTCTAAAACTAAGACCTAGATTTTCCACCGTATGCTTGCTGGCAAATCGATGTAGGTTTCTGTGATTTCAAGCAAAGCTGCGAAGAAACAGGACAACTCCTCAGACAATTGTCCCCTAAGCTGCCGGAAACTGACGACCCACCGGAGAAGAAATTTCCCGGCGGTGTCCCATTTAGGAAATTCCCATCCAGGAACAACCTCTTCAGTGACACCTTCTTGCTCAACTCCCACGGGATTGGTCCACGTAGCCGGTTGTAACGCAGCGACAGAGACGACAACAGAGGATAAGCCGACACATTTACGGGCAAATACCCTTCTAGCTTGTTGAAACCCAGATCAACGGCCACCAGATCGCTGTTACCCTTCGTGGGCTGCCAGATCTCGACACGTGTCAAGCTGTTATTCGCTAAGTTGACCTGTTGGAGTGAAGGTAAGAAGAAGAACCAGGGTTGTAGTGTTCCGGCGAACGAGTTCTCACTGAGTTCGACCACCACCAACTGAGTCAACCCGTCGAAGGACGACTTATAGAGAGACCCAGATAGAGAATTGGCCTTAATAGCGAGTTCTACCAAGTTGGGTGGCAATTTGGGGAGTGATCCAGTGAGTTTGTTGAAACTAAGATCGAGTCTTCTCAAGCTAGTCAATGAATTCATACCATTTGGCAAAGACCCAGAAAGAGAATTACGAGAAAGGTCGATGGATTGCAGAGATTTGAGGATGCTAATGGAGGGTGGGACCGAATCAGAGAACGAGTTGGATCGGAGGATTAGAGTTTGGAGGCTGTGGAGCGAGGAGAGAGAAGAAGGGATCGGGCCGAAGAAGTTGTTATCAGAGAGGTCAAGGATGGTGAGTTGGGTGAGTTTGGAGATGAGTGGAGAGAGAGTCCCGGAGTAACCCGCCGGGTCGAGGGTGAGTTGGGTGACTCGGAGCGAGTTGGAGGTTGTGGAACAGGTGAGTCCACAGGTGAAGTGGGTGATGTGAGGGACAGAACATGGGTCGGAGGTGAAGTTCCAAGAGGCCAAGCAAGAGTAGGGTGGGATAGTGGAGGGTTTGATTGAGGCTTTGAAGGATTGAAGAGCTGAAATGTCTAAAGGAAGAGTGCGGGATTGGGTGGTGAAGATGAGATATGAGAGAGAAAGATGGAAGAGAAGGTAGATGCTATTGAACATTGCGAGAAGTTGCATTTTAGACAGAGAAAGAGAGGTCAGCAGAGAGAGAGAGAGAGAGAGAGAGGGGTGAGGTGGAGGTGGGCAACTGAGCATGTAGCTCTTCAATTTGTAGTCTACTAGTCTTTCACCAGTTGGACAGCACTAACCTTTTCGGGTCAATTCGAGTCCAATAATGGACCCGAGATGAATCAGATTTCTTCGTAACTTGGATAATTTAATTATTAATATTACAATTAAGGTTGTGTTCAGATTGAAAATTTTCAAACGGACTTAATTTGGATTAATTCTGATTGCGATCAACTTCTTTTTTTTCCCCTTTTTTCGGCTCATTTTTTTCTTTTAATCATGCTTTGTTTTATTTTAATCCTTTGAAATTTTATTTCTTAAGAATTTGCTTTATTTTTTAAAATATTCAAGTTCGAATTTTAGAATTTTTATCATAGATATAGCCCAACTTAAGACTAACTTAGCGATTAACCCAGTTTTTTTAACTCGAACATAAATGTGAGTTCAAAAGTTTGAACTTGAATAGTGGATTGAGCGAAGGTTGGGTGGGATTGAGGTGTGGTTGAAGATTTACGCATTGGTTGAATATGGAACTTGCCTAACCCGTTAAAACTTAATTCTTAACATTCCTGTACAATCAACAATAGATTTGGTAATTTTTTCTTGTTTGAGTTGGAAAAGTTGGACATATAAATAATTACTTGCACTGCGTTTGGAATCCTAGAATCTCATATTGAATTTGAAAATGTATTTCACTTGTTTGGAATATTGAAATTTTAAGAGAAAATTATATTTTGGTAACCAAAATTAAAAAGAAAATGCTTTAGAGTATCTTAAACTCAGTAAAAGATAAATAAGGACCAATCTTAAAAAATAATTGTCAATAAGTGACCATTTAATTTTAATATCTAAAATACCCTCTCTTTTATTCCTTTTTTCTCTTCTCCAATCACACCCCCAAATATCAAAGGTTCAAAAGACAATAAAGAATTATAGGAAAGAAAGTATATATATATAGGGAGAGAGAACATATGTGACTTTAAAGAGGAGTTTATCTATATATATAGACATATATGTTGGTCTTACAATTAATGCATGTGCCTTTTTCAATTTGTTCCATGTATGTCCAGATTTTTTTTTTTTTTTGCCCCAAGTATGTCCAGGTTTAGCAACTTAATTCTAATTCCAATTTAAAAAATGAGTAGTACATTTTTCAATCTATCTTGGATGTTCAAGAGGGGAAAAAAATGATTCGTTAAATTATTAATACTAAAATGATTTGTTTTATATATAGTGTTAAAAAGATTGTACCATATTCTCTTTTTATCCTTAGTTCCTTCTTCACCACCACTACTATCGCAGTCGTTACCTTCCACCACTATTGATGTCGATACTTCCACCACCACGTCGTTGTCACGTTACACCATAACCATCGGCTTTCAGTACCACTGAGGCTGCCTTATACCACCATTGCCTTCCAAAACCGTCACCTCCAATATCGTCGCCTTCCAACATTACCACTTCCACCACAACCACCATTTCCATTGCCACCTTCACACTTTTTTTTTCTTCGCTAAAAGAAGAAATTTTTTTTAGAAGCCAATAGTTAACAATAATAAAATTATTGCAAATATAAGTTGTTGTATACACATATTTATATGTATATATTTTTCCTTTCAAAATTCTTTTTACAAATTTCAGCCTATTCCGAACGTACAACTGAAATTATATTTTAGTTACAATTCAATTCTTTTTTACCAGGTCATAGCAAAGTGATATTTTCTCTTTTTTTAAAGTGAAAGGTAGAGAGAGGGTTCGAGTCTTTCCAAATGCATTCAAGGAGTTAATCTTGGTAGGACAAAATTTCAAATTCCAAAATAATTTGGCTCCAAATAGAATGTAAAATTCAATTCCTTTTCCAATTCCAATTTGAAGTCCAAAATAATTAATAGGGCCCGTTTGTTTTATAGAAATGAGAGGGAGAGAAAGGGAATTATGTGAAGATCTTGTGTTTGTTTTGAAAAAAGTGATGAGAAAATGGAATGATTTGGAGGGAGAAAAGGTGTTTAATAACACATTGCACAATGACTTTTTTATTTTTCCAAATCTGAATGAAAATGGAAAAAATGACAGAAGAGTTAGTAATTACTTGTTTTGCTCTTGTATTTTATTACAAGTGAACTCCACTTTTGTACCCATTACTTACAAAATAAAACAATCATTTCATTTATTTTCCTCTATTTTTGCGCTTATCACTCATAGTTAAAATTCTGGTTTACTAGCTCTTGTTAGTAGAATACACACGTTGCCGCGAAATAGAGTTGCAAGAATTAGGGTTTTTGGATTGTTGAAGAAAGAGATGATCGTTCAAGGGTATTTTGGTCTTAACAAAAAACTCAAAGTTAACCTTAAAAAAAAATTATGTGGTATGTTCTTCACTTCTCATGAAAAAAAAAAAAAAAATTTATTTGTCAGACAACTATGAATTATTAAGGTGGACCATGCCTTTTTAGTAAGAATGAGACACCACAAGCTTCTCTTGATCTTTTGCTTTCCTTTTCACACCTAGGTTCTATAATCTTGATCAGCAGGTTTCAACTTTTAAGTTGGTGAAGTCTTGTCCTTGTTGAGCGATTCCAATTTCATGTCATCCACAAACCTTCTGTGAAAGCAAACATTTGGGTGGGGCATATATGTCTTTTTAATTTGTGGAATCCATATATGCTGTGCTTTTGTGCAAGATGTCAACATTGAATAATGAATGTCCTGTTGCAATAGTACTAGGCATTGTGACATCAATGTCCAACTGTTAAGTCAGCAATTACACCAGCATTTGCATAGGAAAAGGTTAACTGTTTGATAATGACACTAATCCATAATTTTATAAAAAAATTCAATCTTATTGCTAAAAGGAAGGATTCAGAGCCCTTACCATCTTAAATTTGTCTAATTCTATTTATTTCATTCACTTTTTTTTTCCCCTGATATTTGGCAACTGCAATATGTGTAAAATGATGCGAGAAAGTATTGGGTATTCCGAAAGTATTGTACTTTCGGTCAATGATTTTGTGTTATTTAGAAAAATAAAGAGTTTTCGTTAGTTAAGGTACGATATTTCCGGTATTGAAATGTGACGTGAGTTTAATCCGATATATCTATCAATTGTGAAGGTATCTAAGGTTGTGTTTGGCTGTACGGAATGAAATTAAAATTGGAGAAAATTTTATTAATAAGAAACATAATTTTATTAACAAAATTTTCTCCAATTTCACCAATTCCACGCAACCGAACACACACTAACCTCTTTATTAGGTATGAATTGTAGTTTTAAATCTGAATTGGAATGAATTAATCATGTATTTTATTTAGATGAACTAACCCGGATCTACTGCAGAGTTCAATAAAAGTGGACATGAAATTGAAAGTCTTATTTTACATAATTAGGATATATTAAGATTATCCTTTTAAAAAAAAAAAAGATTATCCAATGTGAATCATCTTATTATACTAGATTATCCATGAAATTGAAAATCTTATTTTACATAATTAGGATATATTAAGATTATCCAATGTGAATCATCTTATTATACTAGATTATCCTATGTGAATCTCATCCATGTGCAATTTGTGTTAAAAAAATTCAATTCGATTTAAACTCAGCATACAAAACTTGGCTGCATTCTGGACCTACTGCATTTTCATGTCATATGTGTAAAGTTTGAAACAAATGGAAGTGTAATAATGTATTCAACTTTGAGTCTTGCTAACAAGTTGTTCTATATACATAGTAACATAAATATAAGATTAGTATCCGATGTTTATCAACAACCCATGCATAACCCTTTAACCTTATTTGCATAAAACATACGTTAGGGGTTGAAGGTTGAATTCCGTCGTATTTAGTGCACAAAGTTTTTGTTTGAGTAAGGTTTGAAAAACGTAAATATAAAATAAGTCTTACACCTATTTTTAAAGACGTCGTTGTCAAAGTTAAAAGTTCAAGTATGTGTCAAAACAAATTTGGATGAGCAATAATATACTTGCCCACACTCCGTCAAGTGTCTCACAAGAGATATGGGCTCAGTGAACCTCATGTGTCTCACAGAAAGTATGTGTTGTAAAAATTAACAGAAAAGAAGATCAAATATATAAGAAAAGATACAAAAATTTACAAACTTTATCCAAAATCTAGGACTACGTCCTTACAGGTTTTCACAATGATGAAAAAAAAATATATAATTACAGAGAGTTCAGACTGTATGTATAAGCACCTCCTAGGACTGCATAACAAGTGTGAAAATACCAAAATACTCCTCTAAAAAATTTGAGTTGGGGCAAATCTCCTACAACCCCCCGCTAAAGTTAGATCTGCAAAATTGAACCAAGATGTATAATATAATTAGGCTCCACACTTTCTGTCACAGTGAGGCCACTGATGTGGGTTGACTAAACCCACACCTCTTCTCAGTTCACAATAGTTCCTTCAAGATGTTGACCGTCCGCTCCGGCAGGTTGTGCCGCAAATCGGATCGTGTTTTTGGTCACCAATTTCTACTGGGTTTTGATGTGGAAGATTTGAATATTTGAAGTTTAAACCGTTAATGATATAAAACCCAGGCCACTTTCTATGTAAAGCTTCGGATGAAAATAGAATTGTTGTTTTAATTATGTGGAGGCCCAGCCCAACTTGGGTGCTCGGTTAGCCCACCTCATGGATTATGCTTAGATTCTCGGGTGGACAAAACAATTTAGAAAGCAAATCTAATAATATTTTTGGTTCATTTCTGAATTCGAATAACAAGTGTTGGGAATGTTAGGATTCCTTTTAAAAGGTATTCCTGTCCAGTTTGAACCCGTGATTGAAAGACTTTTTGGGATGATAAAAATATGATTTTCATAATGTTTTTATATTGAAAATGTGCTGAAATTTGATTAAAGTAGTATTCTTTTTGAAAGTTAAAATAAACTTACTCTAGCATAGCTCTGATACCTAAAATATATATACAAATGTTAATAATAGTAACCAACTAAATTTAACAAAAGTATAAAAAAGATGGATAAATTGGATACTTACTGAATAAATTCAAACTAATATATTAAGAGAAATATTACAAGTGAACAAGAGAGAAAAGAAGAAGGAAAATACAAGGTGTCTTCAACAAGGGTGAAGATGCCCTTTTATAAAACATAAATCCTACTGTTATGGATTTCAGATGAAAAATTTGGAGTCCGGATAACCCCAAAGTCTTTATCTCTTAACAGTGGTGTAGGCCCATCTGAGTTGGCGTCGGTTGTCTGTTATGTTGATAAAGAGGAATCTTCATTATATGCTTTTGAAAAAGCTTCCGTAAATTCTGGATCTGGTCTGAGATTACTGTTGGTCTTTGGACTCTTGCATCGGCTGAGTCTTGACAAGAACCTGGTTTGAGATTACTATTGGTCTTTGGACTCTTGCGTCGGCTGAGTCTTGACAAAAATGGACGTCATAACATCCCAATAATGTTTTTTTACAATTTTAACGATTTTTCTACAAAAATATGACTTAAAAATAAATTTATGAAATTTTCATGAGAATTAAAAATGGAACTCCAAAATTGATATTTTATTTAAAAGAACCATGAAAAGTTGAAAACTCTTTGAATTTTTTGATTTTAAGAATTATACAAAATAGTCAATTTTTGGATTTGCGGAGTAACAAGACTGTTCTAAGACTAAGGCAAACATATGAGTTTTAAAAGTAGATGATCATGTGAGAAACTTAATTTTTGTGTTAGACAAATTTTAGCATCAAAATTTGATTATTAAATTTGTAATTTTATATTTATTTTGAGTCTCGATTTTGAAAGCTGATCGACAGTCTTAGTAAGTATCAATTGTATCTGAGTATCACTTAGGAAGGTACACAAGTGTGTGACACTTGTTTTCCCCCGTTTCCCCCTTACACCAACCAGTTAGAACACACTGCCAAATTGAACGTCAGTAGATTAATGCTGGAACCCGTTCTCTAGTTTCACTCATGCATTCCGAGAGTTTAAGTTTCAATGTAACTCAGATTTTTAATTTGAGTTTGGGTTCTAAAATTTCTAACACATTCAATCACTTGAAACCACTAAGATCGGAGGATGCTGAGCGTTATAGGTAAATCAACGACAAATGAATCTGAAAGCACTAGAATTAGAGATTCTTGTGGAGAGCAATTCTATTGGCACTGAAACTCGTTGTACTTTTTCTAATCATATTGGATTGTTTCGTTAGAGACGATTAGCCTCCGCTATTTTTTCTTTTGAATTTCATGTAAAATTTTTGGTGTAATCTCTCATTTTAGTTTATTTATTGTTTTGTGTGATTGCTTTATTTTTAATTTGGTAATTAAAAATAATTTAAAAATCAATCGAAAGAGTAAGCTAGACGTATTCATCCCTCTAGATTTTTCGTCTGAGATTAAACCTTCAGTGGCCACTTTCGCAATTTGTAACTCACATATCCTAGTGACTAATTAACTTACCTTTATAGATGATTTGTTTATAAAGGTAATATAATACCTCTTACCACCTCTAGTCACAATCTGTTTTAAGTCACCTATGTTATTATGAATTATGCTTAACAAATCAGATTCTCTTCCTACAGACTTATAAGTCTTTTTAATTATTTTAGTTTCAACACATACATCACATTTTTTATAATTTGAAGATAAAATGTTAGAAATTAAACCAACATCTTTCATTTTCTTAATATATAAAAATTTCATATAATCTAGTCTACGATGCCACATGTCAAGAGATTTAATCAAATAAACAGAACTAGAAGCATTTACATTCATGGTCTTAAGAACATTGAGAACAAATAGCCCTTGATTACAATACCATTTTTCAACAAAAATCTCATTTTTAGTTAGAACAATTTTATCAGACTCAAAAATAGCCTTTACCCCAACCTTCCCGAACAAAGAAACAGACACAAGGTTCCAACGGATATCATTTCGTGTTTAATCGACTAGTCCGATTAATTTGTTTAACTAAATGTGTCATATTCCGATTAAATATTAATTTGTTTAAGTAAATGTATCATATTCCGATTAAATATTAATTTGTTTAACTAAATGTGTTATATTCTGATTAAAAATGATCTTAATATAAAATTTTAATTAAATTTGTATTGTCCTTGTGTTCTAGGCCATTTATTAAACATGTATCTAGTTTTGTTACTCTTACTCGTGTAATAATTTAGGCCTCGTTTGGTAACCGTTTATGTTTAATGTTTATTGTTAAAATGTTTATATAAATAATGTTTATGTTACGATTTTGTTTATCTAAACATGAGTATTGTTTGATAATGAAAAAACATTTGACTTATTTTAAAAATCATAAACAAAAAAACATGTTTGTTAACTATTTTTTTTTAAATCAACACAATAAACTGTATAAAAAGTCAAGTTCATGCTAACACAAATCTATACAGTAATAACAGAGCAAGAAATATACATAAAAAAGAAACCAATAATATTGGGTTACATATATATCTACATACTGCAAATTATACTGTATAACTAGAATGAACCACAACCAAAAAGGTCCAAAAAAGTAGGGGTGCACACGATTCGGTTCCTTACGATTATTGGGGAACAAGAACCAGAACCGTTCCCAACGGTTTCTTAATTTTGAAACCAGAACCGTTGAGTTCGGTTCGATTCTTTACGGTTCCAGTTTCAGTTCTTTGTGTACCCCTAAATTTGTTACTAATTAATGAAAAAGTTTAACATTTTCCTACTAGTAAATTATAAATTTGTTTTTCACATTTCTTTAATGCATCCATGACTTTTATTATTTTCTTTTATTTCCGAAAATAACTGAAAGATTATTATGTGAGTATATATGTGTGTGTATATGTATTTGTGTATTTGTGTGTGCATTGTGAGTAATCAAAGCGTGTATCAACAAATTAACTAATTTCGAAAAAATCGTGTCTTCATATACATACCAATGTTGCTAAAAAAATAAATAAACTTATTTTTCCTTTATCTTATTCCAACCTTTGTTATCTAACAAAAGATAATAACAGTTCGGTTCCTTACGATTATTGGTGAACAAGAACCAGAACCGTTCCCAACTGTTTCTTAATTTTGAAACCAGAACCGTTGAGTTCGGTTCGATTCTTTATGGTTCCAATTTCAGTTCTTTGTGTACCCCTAAATTTGTTACTAATTAATGAAAAAGTTTAACATTTTCCTATTAGTAAATTATAAATTTGCTTTTCACATTTTTTTTAATGCATCCATGACTTTTATTATTTTCTTTTATTTCCGAAAATAACCGAAAGATTATTATGTGAGTATATATGTGTGTGTATATGTATTTGTGTATTTGTGTGTGCATTGTGAGTAATCAAAGCGTGTATCAACAAATTAACTAATTTCGAAAAAATCGTGTCTTCATATACATACCAATGTTGCTAAAAAAACAAATAAACTTATTTTTCCTTTACCTTATTCCAACCTTTGTTATCTAACAAAAGATAATAACAGTTATTATTTGTGCACCTCTACCAACAAGAACAAAATATATATAATTATAGAAAAATTAAAAAATTTTCAATTTGTATGAAGTGGGAAGAAGAATTTAGAGGGCAGGCTCTTACTCTTGAACTTCTTGTGCTACTACTTTCTTTTTTATTTTTCGATTTATATTTTTCTTGCAACACTGACAAGGAGATGGTTGGAATTTTTTTTGTTTTTTTTCCTCAAATAAGTTTTTTTTTAGTACGGGTGCCCCTAAGTTACTATTTGTTATTATCAAGTATATTATTAATTACTTATATTGTACCTCATATTTTTTTCTCAAAACAATTGATACTTTTTAATTCTGTCTACACTTGATTATTTTAATATTTTTATCGTTGAATCAAGCAATAACCTTTTATAATTTTTTTTCTTTTCATTTTTTCACTCTTAGTTTCAATTTTTAATTAAAATAATAATCACCATTTTTAGTTTAAAATTTTTTTTTTTTTTAATAAACATAAGCACTAAAACATCACTTTGATGTTTATAATTTGAAGGCTTAGCTACAGTTTTAAAAGTGTTTTGACAATTTATAAACAAAACAAAAATGATCAAACATGGTTATCTTAAAATTTTATTTTTTATTCGTTTAAATATTTACCTCATGTCCTAACATGAGTAAGGATGTCAATTTAATTCGTCTTGTCTGGCCCCGTCTCGTTCTGCCATTAATAGGACGGGTTTGAAATCATACTAATCGGATTAAGAACAGATTTGAAAAGAGAGTTTAAAACCCACTAAACTCTGAACCCGTTTCGATTAATGATAAATATATAAATAAATATTCTTTTATTAACTATAATTTTTATTTTTTTCAATAGTTATGATAATTTTAAATTTTAACAATATTTTTATTATTATAAGTATTTGTCTTTATTTAATTTTTTTTTACAAAATTTATTGGATTGTATTTCTTAAAAATTATATATATCAAGGCATTCGAGATCATCCCGACTCTTATGCAGAGCGCCCGAACCGAATTTGGAAACCGACCCGTTTGACATCCCTAAACACGAGACGACACAAGCTATGATCGATCTCCGTTTCCTTTTCCGGCGATCCTTTCTCCTTCTTCACACATCACAAGCTAATTGAAACCCTTTACTGACTCTGCTAGCATGCGCCATGATGCCCACAGTCTCGCTACCACTTGTAACCCCACCTTCACCGACGAGTATGAAGAACGCTCTCACTCGCCAACAACTCCGTAACGAAGCTCAAACTCACACCGTCACTTTTCCGATCTCTAATTTGACCGTGTAGTGGTTAATGGTAATCATCAATCAAAATGATCACACACGCATATATTATTTACATGTTTGTATTTGTGTATATAAAATAGATCTTGACGTTGATGTTTTGGGTTTTTTTAATGCAATATTTTATGATTACACTTGTGCAATATCCTTATCTGCGCTCGTTTGATCACTAATATTTGTTATTGTTGTAATTGGGTCACATCTCAAAATTTGGCCATTTGTTCCTGTCAGCATCTTTTGATGCTCCACCTGTGAGAGTATAAAATTTTATGCTTTGACAATATGTCCATCTCCTAAAATATCTTCAAAGATATTATCCTGTCTTTTTACTTCTCAATTATATATATATATATATATATATATATTTCTTGCAATGTCATTTGAGGCATGTAACCTTTCAATTGCATGCGCAGGTCAAGCAGTAAGAAGAAAGATGAGGTATTTCTTGATTTTTCTTGTGTGCTCTGAGGTGCTGGCAACTACCATATTCTCCGTGGCTCAGTTGTCCCCAAATGATGCATACCCATCTGTGTATGGTGATGATTGCGTTCAAACTGGTCAAACATTGATTCCTGTGAGGAGAGAAGTTTATGACAGCAGACGAATATTTGATATTACGCATAGGTTTACTCCCGAAACGCCCTCCGGGGGCTCCGAAGATGGAATTGGACAATTCCTTACACTTTCTATGAGCATGAAGAACGGCTCAGATTATAACTTCTCTATTTTGAAGTTAGCCGTTCATGCTGGTACTCATGTTGATGCGCCGGGACATATGTTTGCTCATTACTTTGATGCTGGGTTTGATGTAGACACTCTTGACCTACATGTCCTCAATGGTATGGGTTTCAGGCTTTCAGCAATAGTGCTTATTTTATTTAAGCAATTATGTTTTTATCATGACTTGTTTAGTATTTGAATCTTTTGGAAGCAATATGTTTGGCGATCTTATGGTAGTCATTACTGGTACTTTCAATAATATTTATCAGGATTAGGGCTTAAACGAGCCTAGCTATTCGCAAACAGGTCGTGCTTGGTTTGCTAAAGGTTCGGTTTGCGTTCGTTTATTTAATAAACAAACCGAGCCCGAACCAATTATATGCGTTTAATTAATAAACAAGCCAAGCTCAAATACACTCTAACTCTACTCAGTTTGCGAACATGCTCGTGAACAAGCTTGTTAATGTGTTCGTGAATATAAATATATATGTATGTATATACATTTATATAATAGGCCCATTATTTTTCATATTAACTTAAAGATAAAAGCCCCTTCCAATGCATATAAACATAACATATAAATCCAAGCCCATCATATAAACCCTAAAACATTATTATCTCACCCATATACATTTCTCACCTCGTACCGATCCCCAACCCTACCCTAATCGCCACCTCTATTGGAAGCAGCGTTTGCGGCAACCTAATCGCCACCTCTATTGGAAGCAGCGTTTACGGCAACCTGCTCTTCAATGTCAGCGATGATGACGAGATCCATCATGCCTGAAATACATGGTTCCCTCTCTCTCTATACGTCTTCAAATTTATCGCGATATCGCACCTCTCCATTTGAATGGCAAAATCAGAAGTGGATAAATATGTGTTTTATATATATATATAAATGTGTATGAGTGTGTGTATATATATATAAATGTATTCACACACATAGAGAGTGACTATGAGATTTGTTTTTCTTTTTTAATAAATTAAACTACAAGATCTATTCTAGTTTGTATTATAAGCTGATGCTTTTGTGAAAATATCCCATTAAAATTACACTTTCCCCCACTGAAATTACAAAAAAATCTCACTATATACAACTTTGCCCCCACAAATATATATATATTTTTTATCTAAACTAACCCCACAATTGTAAATATACTTAACTTTGCCTCCACTCAAATAATTTTTTGGATCTTTCACTATTTGTATCCCGTGTGTATATATATATCTATGTATGAATGTATACACACACGATCGATTTGTTTATTTAATCGAGCTACCGAGCCGAGCTCAAACCTTTATGATCATGCTCTGGCCGAGCTCGGACACTTGTGTAGAAGCTCGAGCTCGAGCACCATTGCTATATGATCGAGCTGAGCCCAATCCAACCTCTACTCGGCTCGGCTCGATTGCAGCCCTATGCAAAATGAATATGAATCTAGTTTGTCCAATATAAACAAACCAAGATAAGGACACATTTCATAAAACTTGTGCTTAGGGTTCTTAGAATTATTGACTCAATAATGAAATTAAATAGGTTTTAAGTTCAAGCGTTTAACCAATCAATTTTCATGTATTAAGCATTTCCTTCGAAAATCTGACATTGTGGCCATCATGTCTATGTATCAATTTTGGATGGTCATGTAAAAACTAATACTAAACTAACCATATAATTAAAAGTAAACAAAACACACAATATGGAGGAAAGAAATGTAAGTGTGATATGTGAGAAGCTTATTTTGTTTGATCTAACATTACAGGCCATGTTAATGTGAACCATGTATTATTTGATTTGACATCATAGGCCATGATATTAAAAAATGAGATTCAATTTTATCACTTAACCATAGAAATTTGAACCCGAAAAATACGGGTCGAGTTTGGGTTGAACCCGCCCGACTTGCACCCCTACCACCCATTCTCACTCTTTGCATTCCATTTCATTTTTGTATACCAAAATGTTTTGTTTGCATTCCATTTCTCATTCACGGGTACTAAACATTTTGTTTACATTTATTGAAAGCTGTTTTAAGGGGTCATGATATATATGACCATCCAAAATTGATATATAGACATGATGGCCACAATGTCAGATTTTCTAACCTGAAGGAAATGTTTGATACATGAAAATTGATTGGTTAAACACTTGAACTTAAAAACATATTTAATTTCATTATTGAGTTAATAATTCTAAGAACCCTAAGCACAAGTTTTATGAAATGTGTCCTTGATCTTGGCTTGTTTATATTGGACAAACTAGATTCATATTAGTTTTGCATAGGGCTGCAATCGAGCCGAGTCGAGCAGAGTAGGGGTTGGTTTGGGCTCGACTCGGTCGGCAATGGTGCTCGAGCTCGACTCCAGCTTCTGCATAGTATCCGAGCTCGGATCAAGCACGATCATAAAGGTTTGAGCTCGGCTCGGTAGCTCGATTAAATAAACAAATCAATCGCGCGTGTGTGTAGATATATATACAGGATACAAACTACAACATATCTCGTAGTTTAATTCCTAAAAAAAGAAAAACATATTTCAGAGTCACTCTCTATGTGTGTGTATACATTCATATATCTCAATAGATCTCATAGTTTAATTTCTGAAAAAAGAAAAACAGATCTGAAAGTCACTCTTTATGTGTGTGTATACATTCACACACACACAATCATACACATTTATATATATATATATATATATATAAAGTTATAAACACATATTCGTACCTGGTACAATAAATCAAATATGATCTTTGCTTCAATATCCACTTCCGATTCCTCCATTCAAATGGAGAAATGGAGAGGTGCGATCTCGCGGGAAATATGAAGAGGTATAGAGAGAGAGAACCATGTATTTCGGGCATGATGGAGTGTGTCATCATCGCCGGCGTTGAAGGGCAGGTTGTCGCAGTGCTCTGGCCAGAACGATTCCATAGAGGTGGAGATTAGGCTAGGGTTGGAGATCGATATAGGGGTGAGAAATGTATATGGGGTGTGATAATGATGTTTTAGGGTTTATATGATGAGCTTGGGTTTATATGTTATGTTTATATGCATTGGATTGAGTTGGGTTGGAATGGGCTTTTATCTTTAAGTTAATATGAAAATAATGGGCCTATTATATACATACATATATATTCGTATTCGCGAGCGTGTTCACGAACTAATGAGCTGAGTTAGAGTGTGTTTGAGCATGGCTCGTTTATTAATCAAACGCATATAATTTGTTTAGGCTTGGTTTGTTTATTAAATAAACGAACGCAAGCCAAGCCCGAGCTGTTCGCGCGTTTGCAGCCCCAGGATCTTTCATGTATATTTAAAACTATTCTTGCATAGTTGTTATTGTAGAACTTGAATTAGCTTGGCTTCATCTGGGGGAACTGAATAGTTTAGTACATCTGTCCTTGCAGAAAGTCCGTCATTTACTGAAATAATTGACACTTAGCAAAAGCCGGAATTCTCAAAGTGGGTCTGGGTGCCTCAGTAGGGAGACGTAGCAGACTAATTCATTAAAATAGGAAAAAATTGTGGATTGATTTAAATGGAAGTTGTTATGGTTGGAACTTTGAGGGCAGGAATGGGCCTTCGAGCTGCACATCATGGCCTATTAGCATTATGATGGATTAGAAACTTTTGTGCTAAAAGTTGCAATTTTTTTCTTGTTAGGCTGCCCAGTAAGATAGGGGCTAATGATGTTACCTAGTTGCTCATTTGCTCAAGAGCTGCAAATCATATTATAAGCTCTTTTTTTCTGTCCTGGGTTTTGGCGTCTTCCTTGATTGGGTCTCCTTGTGGCTGGCAGCTGGATGTTACACAGAAGTAAAGTGTATTAAAACGAAGAGCAACTCCTATTTGTAGGCAGTTTAGTTGTACAAACTACAAAGAGCAACTCCTTTTTGTAAAGCTCAAGTGTTTTGGGGAAGAGAAAAATTGGAGAAAACTCAGTTTCTTTGAAGTTATGAAAATTTTGAGAACCTTTGAAAAGTACAGAGTTTCTTTCTTTGAAGTATTATGTTAAGCTATTTGTTGTTTTTCTACACATTCTTGTGTCATTTATTTTCCCATTAAGCAGTTCGTGTCCATGTCCTTTTCTCTATCTGGCTTGTTTTCTGTTTGTTTGTTTGTTTTGTTTCCTTTGGATTCCTCTCATCAAACTGAAGGCTTTCCCTTCATTTTCTATTTATGCCATCTAACTAAGTTATAGTTTCAGGCGTTTGTACTTATTTATGTATCATTGATGACTATATTTGTTTGTTTTAACAGGTCCTGCATTGTTAGTTGACGTTCCAAGGGATAAGAATATAACTGGTATTCATTTACGATAAACTCATTCATGTCTGATTGGAAATGTTTTTTTCTTTCTTTCCTTGTTGCATGCACTTTGATTTGAACCGCACATATTATTGGTTGTCATAAATGTGCAGATTTGTGCTCTTACTAAAAAAAAATGTAACGAAATTGCATCATGGTTTTGGCACTGTTTTTGAATTATTCCAGCATTTATGCAATGCTTTAATGATGTAGCATAAGGTTCTTAAAAGGATGATAGAATTGTTCTAGGGCCATCATACTTGACATTCTTTTTGTTGTCAATATGGAATTGTGTAGCATTTTGTGTTAAGAGGTACTCATGGATGTGTAAGACTACCCGAAATGCAATAATTATGTATTACATTACTTAAAATAAAACATTCATATAAATCATTATATTCACAGTCAATGTGGTATTTCTTTTGCTTCAATTTGCATTACCCAAATGTTTCAACTCTATTTTTGTGACCAATATTGCTTTCATGATAAATTTTATTTCTTCTTTTTCTTCCATTTCTTCTAAGGTATATGTCAGCTTGTCATTTGGAGTTTTAGTATTGCTGAAAGAGAAGCCTACATCAAGGCAGCTTGTCTGTGTTGGATGACTATTCGTCCAAAGGTTTAAGCTACAAGAAATTGGGTCAAACAATGTATATAAAGCTCACATTCTTCTTCATGTGTGATTCTTCTCTCATGTGGAGAGGTAGATAGACTGATAGACAAATGGAGAGCAAACAAACAAACAGAATGGGAAGTAAATATAAAACAATAAAAGTAGAATTTTCACCCAAAACCTTTTAGTTTGATGCCATGTTAAACAACATAAATGTTTAAGATGCTTGGACAAAATCATTTAAAGTCAACATGTGTTCTGTCAAGAATTGTTTGATTGTAACATCTCATTTTGACCCAAGTCATAGAGCTTATATGAAGTTTAAAACACCTGAAGTTTTAGTTTTTGGAAGCAAGAGAAACAATGAAGTTCTAGTTTAAAGAATTAAGAAAAACAATAAAGCAATGATAGTTTTCACCAAATAATTGCAATAGGACTGTGATTCTGTTAATGTCATCACATGGACAACTACGATTAGATTGCTCAGGGTTTTTTTCCCCCCTGTAATATTGGATTTGAAAGAATTGCATCTTCTTACCCACTTTCTCAAACCCACCCAAAAAAAAAAAAAAATAGAGAAAGAAATAAAGGGGAAAAAAATCCTTCTTGTGATAATATAGACTTCTCCAAGAACATTCAACAATTTCCAAGTTCCTCTAGAACTAGGATGCTGCCACTTAACCAAAGCAAAAATTACTCACCATCTTCTTTTTGCATCATTTTTCTTCGCTATCTTTTTGTTTGTCATTATTAAAAAATGACATTTCTAAGAATATTGTAAAATCTCTAAATTCTAAGAGAAATAGCTTGCTCCCTCTTGTTTATATCTTGACTAATATCCATATAAATAAGATTCTTGATCTTATAATCATTACACTGAAGATCAGGGACCTGGGCCTACTGGGATAACCCCACCCTATTGACCTACAAAAATATATTATATTCTAATTCTTGAGAGGGCAGGATTTCCAAAGAGGCCGACTAAATCAATAGTTTCCTGCTAGCTGAACAAGAAGCTCTTAATCACTCTCCAGGTCCCCCCCACATAATTTCCCAAAGAAATGCCTAACTGAGATACATGAAAAATGGTACTACATTCTTGTCATGAATGAGGACCATATTCTGACATTATTCTGATAAAATTTCTCATTTTTTCTTGAGTTCCTAGTTGATACTTGAAGATGCCTTGCCATGTCCATTTAACCCTTTGGAGAGGAATGGATGGAATACAAAATTTTGTTGGAAGTGTTCCATAAATCTGATGTTAGGGTGCTAGATATAAGAAGCAATTGTCCGATTAAGGCAGTCTTATGAGATTTGCATTCGATATATCCATATGAGGATTAATTAGTAGATTTACAGTTCATCTTAAAATGTTGTCTATTTATTTTGATTCTTTAACTTTGCTACCTACTTAGGTAATGTAATTAGCAATTATGTGGTGTGGAGCTTGAAAATCTCGCTTAATGAGCACATTGAGTCTACTGCCACATGTATGCATTATCATATTGCGTCAATTTAATGCATATAAAAAATTGACACAGCATCTTTCACGTATATGTACAATTAAAAAACAATGGGCACTCTGACAAATGCTTATTGCTGCTATTGCATTTTCTACTTGGAGTTGCAATGAGCATCTTAAGTTTTCTAGTAATCTCTACAAGGTCTAATATTTTGGCTATTTCTTCTTACAGCTGAAGTTATGAAGTCCTTAAATATTCCGAAGGGAGTACGTCGTGTGTTATTCAGAACATTAAACACTGACAGGTAACTGGATAACAAATATACTTTTGCAGAATAATCATGTCAGTGGGACATACTTGGTTTGTGGATTTTGAGTAATATGTAAATTCAGGCATCTAATAGCTTTTATGAGTAGTACCAGTTTGGAACAAAATTGACATTTGATGTCACCAGAACTTATTATGATCGTTAATTCATCTCCAGGTTATTATTTTTGAAATTTCGGGTCTATAAGTTGCCCTTAGCTGATTCATTGATTCTCGTATTGATATATATCCCTGTTCATGATATGCAAACTACTAAGCTCCTTATGGTTTGCACTTGAGATAATCATTTAGGTAGCACTATGGGTAGCAAGAAAGCTCATGTAACTTGTGGAGCAAGTGTCATGTGTAACATATTTTGTGAACGAAAGTTGTGTCTTGGTATGTAGTGTTGTTTCACTTCATTGGAAGGTTTGTCAGAAGCTGTGATTGTAGATTGAAGACTGAACAGAGATATTCCTTACCAGAAAACTAAAAGTTCATATTGACATCTTTCTCCAAACTCCATTAATCACACAAGTTAAGAAGGTAAGTGATCTATAAGGCCATAGGATTTGGAGTGATAGATAAATAATTAAGTTGGTCTGGAAAGTCCCTTATTGATTTAGAAAAACTGGTTTAGAATCAATTAGGAGCTACAATTCACCTTGATTCAAGAGCAGTAAATTTTACTGAATCTGGAGAACATTTATCTTCTGAAGAAATTCCCTTTTGAACTAATACTGAATCTGGAGAACATTTATCTTCTGAAGAAATTCCCTTTGAACTAAAACTTGATTTTTAGGCAGCTAAAACTTGATTAATTTTCAGGCGGCTTATGTGGAGAAAGAACTTTGATACAAGCTTTGT
The DNA here is from genome assembly GCA_026545225.1 of Cornus controversa. Lineage (NCBI taxonomy): Eukaryota > Viridiplantae > Streptophyta > Magnoliopsida > Cornales > Cornaceae > Cornus > Cornus controversa. The sequence goes on from CM048853.1 coordinate 39,806,141, forward strand.
GGGATTCATGAAAGATGGGGCAAAATGGCTGGTGGAGAACACTGACATCAAACTTGTTGGTAAGATGCATACTATTTTAATACTGGTTAGAAGATACATAGCAAGGACGAGATTTCTAAAATTGTTATGTTAGGTATCCCAACTGTGTTGGATATAAATTTCTATGTTTCTGACCAAAATTATGCAATATAGAGTGTGTGGAATCTGTGGCCCAATCTCTTGTAGTTGTAGATGCCTTGCATTGTGTTCAAAATGTTCCGTGTTGTGATGTTTTCCTTTGAGTGAGGAATAACTTACTTTTGTCTTATGGAAGTAGTTGAAATGGTTATCAATATTATAAGTCAAATATCACATCAACCATTTCCTTGTTGACATCCCCCTTGTCCTTGTGGCATCGTCAACATGAACCATATTACTGCTACTAAACCCATGCTCTTCTTTGGACAAACCTTGCCTTTACAGTACCTTCAACATGAATCGCATCATTCCTAACTGGAGCAGCTGTCGGCCTTTGCTGCAAAGGTTCAATCATCTCAACGAGATTTCTCCCATTTTGTTTGCAATTGGTGCTACCTCAATTTCGTGTGCATGCTATCACTTTTAATTCTGTTCTTTCTTGTCTTCTCACTTGTCAACATCCTGTTTCAGCAATGCCCTTGACATTTTATTTGGTTGCTCATAGCCCACCACCATGAAACATAGCTGTCTTGTGTTTGTTGTTGAAAAGAATAGTCTTCAGGATGATGCCTCTGTACTTATCACATTGTAATTGAAAAAGTAACTCATCTCACCCATCCAACTCTAGTGTCCCCTTAAAGCTCTCCTTGTGAAAGAGTGCATTGTGATAGTATATGCGCTTCATCTTGTGTCTTTCATATAGACACAAAAATTTGGTATATATATATCCTTAGGAAGAGATGTTTCCATTTTACTCTAATTAGTCTCTAGTGTGTTGCACATATATATATATATAGATACATACCACCTGTTCTTTTGCTTTCGATAAACACCTTCGAGTATGACATATTAATTATTAACTTGTAAGTTGAACAAAAGCTTTTATTTGTGAGAAGCCATGAAAAGAAAAGTTTGAAAATTTGTGAAATAAAGGCCTACTCGCTTTTGTTTGATTGCACATGTTCATCATGTTGATTTCTCCTCCATCTTTAGCTACTAAATGTTTTTCAATTTTGTTTATTGGTCTGATTTTTGGGTTGTACAAGTTCTTCCGCTTAGAAATTGCCTAAACAGTCCACTGGTTACACATTTACAGGGCAAAACTCATTATAAGCATGTCCATCTTGTTTGTTAATATCCATGTTTATGCACTGTTCTCTTGCAAGATTAAGTGTTGCACTGATGCAGCTGTCAATTCTTAATTGTAGGAATCGATTATTTGTCTGTTGCGGCCTTTGAGGATCTGATTCCTTCTCATCTTGTTTTTCATGAAAGCAGGGTAAGAAAATATATGTCCAATTATGTTTCTCTCTTGGGGAAAAATTCTTTCTCCGTCTTTGCTTTAACTTACAAAAAATAATAATCTTTCTCCTTGTTTCAGTTATATCTATTGGTTGTTTTGATTTTTCTGGATTTAGTATAATCCTATAAAAACAAAACTTTATAATTAAGTCCTTTCCTAGCTCTGGATTGCACACTTCTGTTACTGTGGCTTGCGGATCAGATGATACTGGTGAGATATCTAGTATTCCTGATGTTGTCAGGCATTTTTCCATGGCCGTGATTTTAGCTGATGATTTAATTCAGGCCATGTGAATGATGTCACATGAGATCTCTTTGAAAAAGAAAAAAAAGAAGAAGAAGAAGAAGAAGAAGAAGAAGAAGAAGAAGAAAAACCCATTGTTAGAAACATCTCTTTGAATATATTATATCGACATATATTGATAGTAAGCAAATCATGCTGTATGGGCAGATAGTTCTGCAACAGCCTTATCTGGATTAATTCGTCATGACTATATATCAATCAGCTTTTTCATGTGAATGTATGAAGAATCGAACTGTAGAAATCTGGCTTCATAATGGATTCACTGGCTGTGGGGTCTTATTGTCTGAAATTGGCTATGTTTAAGTCCACCTCACTTGAACTTGACCTGCCAACTAACTTGAACCAAAATCAAATATAATATTAATAACATGCTTTAGCACATTGAACACATCAAATTTCTACAAATTATAAAATGTTCAAATATTAATAATAGAGTTGGATATATATGACCATCTGTTCCAGCAACAAGTTAAACCTTTTTGAACTGGTAAGCATTGTGGGTGGGTACAAGGCTTGTGTTATCATTTTTAGCAATAAAAGAAACTTCAAGCATAAACCTAGAGGCTAGAGTCATAATTGTGAAATATCACTTATATTTGTGCTAGAGGGTGGGCTAACAAATTTGTATTAGGCATATAGTTGGTTCTTGTCTTATTTAGGCATTTGAGGGTGAGCCTTGGCGCAACGGTAAGGTTGCTCCATTGTGACTTGGGGGTCACAGGTTCAAAACAAGAAATCAGCATCTCCGTGTGTGGAGGTAAGGCTGCGTACCTAGACCCTGCAAAGGTGGGAGTTTCGTGCACTAGTTCTGGCCTGCTAGCAACAGAGTCACCTTCTATGGTACCCTGCTACTTTTCCTCTCCATCTCCAACAAAGAAAAGAAAAAAAAGTGAACTTTTTGTGCTCTGTCCTTCACTCCTAGACATGAATCATCCTCTCCTTCATTCAGTCCTTAATGATACTTCTCCTGGTACCATACCCATGATCCGTTAGTGGCTTTCTTTGTGTGGACGGCAGCCATGGGGAGGATTCTGACCATAGATAATCTAAGAAAGAGAGGACACATTTTGACAAATTGGTGCTGTATGTGCAAGCGGGAGGAGGAAACAGTTAATCATCTTCTTCTTCATTGCCCTAGAGCGAGGGAGGGATGGGATTTACTTTGTGCTATTTTTGGAGTTCAGTGGCTCATACCTAAGTCAGTGGTGAGCTGCATTACAGCTTGGAATGGTTTTCGGGTGCGGCGTGATATTAGACATTCTTGGAGGGTTGCCCCCCATTGCTTATGGTGGGCTTTATGGACTGAGTGGAACATGAGATCTTTTGAAGATATTGAACAACCTTGGGGTTTGTTAGATGCTCTGTGCTTAATTTTCTTTTCTTTTGGTCGGAGGGCTCCTTTTGTACTTCATCGGAGTCCCTTCTGACTTTTGTAGATAGCGTAAGGCTTTGATGTGCTGTTTTTTGGGACGCGTCCCCTGTTTGGGAGCCTATCTATGACATTTTTATTTATCAAAAAAAAAGGAAATTGTTATTGTTATTGAAGTAAATAACCCTTCATCTTTCAGGTATGATGGATGAAGTTATATGTCCTGGTAGCCTTGAGTTGGCCTTGACTTTTAGTAAGTACTGAACTCCGTAGTCTTGAGTTCTCTAAAGTGATGTAATTCTTGTATTTTGCAATTAGGAAAATTTTAAGAACTACAACGGATCTTCTTAAGATATTTATTAATTTATAGAAACAATGATTTTATAATTCAATTGAACGAAATGGTCCAATTCTACTCCAGCAGTTCTGAAACTTTTAGGAGAAAAATAAAGTGGTAGGATGGTCATTGAATGGCATGGGACATTGCTTGGTCAATACTCAAGTTGACAAGCGTGACAATGGGAATTTAGTACGAGGACAGTTGCTTTGTGCAAAATAATTTTAGAGGTCAGGTGTATCAGGTCTACCCCTCCTAGCATCCAACATTGGTTTGATCAATAATGATGATGACCTTTATCTTCTTTATATGTCATAATAATTTTGAGAAATATACCTTTGGTGACCTGAAAAGTGTCTACTAATAATCCATGCTCCTCATGGCCGTTGGATGATGAGAAAAATCTTTTAGCTAGATTGCTGGTTGTCATACAATTTTTCTAAATCCAACTGCAACCAGATAAGTATAGTTACTCCTTTTCTTTTTCCTTACTTGTTTCTATGCTTGCACAATTAAAAATGCTATTCCATGAGGTGATGATAATTTATTGCAAACAAATGATTCTATTTGAATAAATCCTGTTCTATGCTTTTGTCCCTCTTCTCTACAACAATTAAACTTTGTCTTTGTCGTTTGGATATAGGAAATTTTATTTTTTACATAGAAAAAGAGTGGAATCAATACTGAAACTGTTGAAATTCTATAGGAAATCATTCTTGTGGAAGGTCTGAAGCTTGATGATATCGAACCAGGAGTATATACTGTCCATTGCTTACCTCTAAGGCTGGTTGGTGCTGAAGGCTCGCCTATAAGATGCATCCTCATCGAATGACGCCATCCTTGTAAGCTTTTAATATATTGCAAGTGACATGATGCCAATTATGGTATTTTAAATTTAACACCGAAACCAGATTTCAACTAGTAATATATTTATATATATTATGTGATTCATGTTTTCTGTGCCCTATAATTTTTGAAGTGGAATGTACCATGCTGTCATCTAGCTTTCAGATTTTCTCATTTAGGAGTATGGTGGTGCCTGTGTTGTTCATTTCCTCATTTTTTGATTGCTTGTGCATAAGTTGTTGCAGGAAAAGATGACTACACAGGAGGTTTGTGAGTGGAAGAACATGCAAGGGCTCTAATAATAATAAAATTCATTCCCTTAAAGTGCATTTGGGATGTCTTTTGAGAGCTGAGACAATCCTTGAGAATAGTTTCTGTATGGTTTAATAAAAGTGCATTTGGGATGTCTTTTGAGAGCTGAGACAATCCTTGAGAATAGTTTCTGTATGGTTTAACTGTTCTTTAAATAAATAATTATTTAATTAAGCACCAATTTCTTTCCCAACAGCAATCACTGAAGAGGAATCTCAAGTTGGCAACTGCAGTGTCACTAAAAACAATTTATCTAAGCACGGATGAGACATGGATACGACACGATATGAATACGGTAATATGGTAATACGATAAATCTCAAAAAAATAAGACACTGATATGGCATATGGCATAAATACGTCAAAAATAATGATAATAATAATAATTGTTGATCATTTTATCCATATAATCATGAATAAAAGCACTAATTTAAAGCTTAGATGTAGATGTTTGTTAATTTTGTTTTCTTAAATTTTATATTATTATTTTAATTAAACCATAATATATTTTAAATGATATTAAATCCTATTTTCTAAAAAATATATTTACAAAATCATCCATTGTGTCCAAAAAGTGTCCTTGTGTCCGATAAAAAAATAGCACAGTAAATTTAGAAATTGTTGTTGAACCAAGGTGAATTCCATTTTTTAAAAATATAATTACAAAATCATCCTTTGTGTTTTAAAATTGTTCTTGTTGTATCCGATCAAAAAATAACACAATAATTTTAGAAATTGTTGTTGAACCAAGGTGAATTTAAAACTGATGTGTTTTTAGATATTTCACAGCTTCATCAATCAAGGATTGAGAGAAACAGCTTTAGATAGGGGAAAGTTTTAGAAAGAGAGTGTGTGTGTTTTAGGGGGAGATTGAAAACTTGAAACAGCATGTACTTCACCTTTCACTTAAGAAATAATATGAAATTGCTAAACTATATTGATCTCATTTGGAATGTGTTCCCATCAATCAAGGGTGTTGGAAGGGACAGACTGGATAAGACTAAATCAATGTTGTTATTAATTATTCAAAATTTAATCAGATATGATTCTCTCAACTTTCATAGATAATCAAACTTAGTTTTCTAAACCTAACCTAAAAATTGATCAAGAGAAAAATATAAGAATAAAGAAAGGTAATCAAGAGTAAACTATAATAGTTTCTTTTGAATGGTCTTTTCTTCTGTTCCCTTACTCTTACTCTCCCATCAGCTAAAAAACAAAATTCATATTCTTTTTATTTTTTTGGGACTACATTTGTGAGAGTGATTTTCCCCTTTATTTCTCAAATTTTTCTCATAGTGAAGGCTGTGGGTCAAAATGTTAAACATTGTTTACTTGTCAATTTTAATATCTCACTGTTCACATGGTGATCTAAAACAGGAAAGATTTAAAATTTGACAGCTATGTGCATACAACAATTTAGTTATCTAAAATTTTATTTCTATTGTTGAAGAACTTTAGGTTATGTGATTGAAGAAGTCAAGACCTCATTCTCATCCATTCCAGCTGCACTGGATTTTCTCCCATCTCAGTAGTCATTATTTAGTTATGATTTGTGATGCCACTTGCAATGGAGTGAACAAACATTTTTTTTGCATGACAGAATGAAATTCAATTTTACATGATTTTATTTTTGCAATGAGAGTGTGAAGTTTAGGTTGTCCATGACAGAACCACCCATTTCACATGATTTTTTTTTTCTTGAGTGCATAAAAAACTGATGAAACATAACATTTTTATGACTACTGCTTGTACATATATATTATTACTCACCAACATTAATTTGAGAGTGAAGTGAAGTTCAACCACCATTTGTATATTTCATGTGAAATTTAAGATATTGTTCATTGCTTCTGCTGTCCTGTAAGATTTAAGATGTTGGAGTAAACAGAAAAAATGTAAACAGCTCATAAGGTCCATTGTTCATTATGGGTCAAATCGATTCATCCGTAAAACTATACCACTAAATTCATAATTATATCAAAGTGGTGAATTTGTCCAATTTTTAACAGATAAATTCATAATGTCTATCCTATTCTGACGTATACACTTCACTTGATAAGGACACAAAACTAGCTGTTTTATATTTCAAAATAAGTCTTTAATTATTCTTTTATTTTATTTAAAAATTTTTATCTTTGCATTTTATGTTTTATAGGAGTTGATTTTTAAAAACAAAAAAAAGACTGAAAAAGATATATATAGTCAAAAATGAACATAAGAAATTTTTTAAGAGAGATGATATTATGTATAATCTAATTCACAAGAGGTCCCAAGTCCAACATGCCCATGTGTGTAGTCTAGAATTCAAATTGAAGATATAGAGATCAAATATTAGATATTTAAATTCAAAATTTTGTATTTAAAATTTTTCCCACCTAAACCATTCTCCTCTAACTCTATAAATAGGGGGTTTTAGGGGAGTTAGAAATTGTAAAAAAAAAATAAAGTGTAGCGGAAAATATTTTCTTGTATTCGTTTTCTTTTCTTGTAAACAACCCTCTCAAGGGAGTGATGAAGCCATCATAATAAAATATGTCATATGTTATCACTAACACGCAGACGAGACCAACTAGACCAAGAAAAAAATTGATCAACAAACACAACATTTTTTATTTCGTATCTCAAATGAACACAACTGTTAAATAAATAAATATAATATATCTACTGAGTATTTAGGTTTACCCATGTAAGTATGTAACATATTATATTATTATACATATAATTACTATATATATATATATTGCCACGGATTGCCACGGATCGGATCGAATTTATGACCCTCCAATCCGTAATCTGATCCTTGGCTAACGGATTCTAATTTTTTAATCCACCACCAATCCATTAGCTATCGGATTGGATCGGATTCACAGATTCGTTGATTTTTTGTGCACCCCTAACCTCCTCTAGTCAGCATAATTACAATATCGTCTCTATAATTTTAAAAATAAGCAATGAAAACTGAAGTATATGATTTTAGGATATTGCCCTTATTAAGAACGAGTTTCTTCATTCCATTAAATCATTTCTCCTTCTTCCTCGTTTCAAAAGCCCTAATGTATATACATAAAAATGTATATAAAATTATTTATATATACTTGTTATATGAGCAAATTGCATAACCCCATGACAATTATCGATTTGCAAAAAATTCCCTTATAATTTTTTTTTGGCAAGAAACCCCCTCAACTAACCAAGGGGTTACATTAAGGGGACAATTACTGAAATACTCCCAAGTCAAGAGGTTCTATGCAATTCATCCAATTGTGTGAATTTAGTTTAAAAAAATCTTTTCTTTTTTAATAATAAGATTTGAACTTATATTTTTTGTTACATGCATCACCATACTTTTAATTAAAAAAAGTATAAAAAAATAAATATATTATATACCATTATTATAATATTTATATTATATTTTTGATTTTATACAATGAGTATATATATATAAGGGTAAATAATCTGACTTCTCCTAAGTTTTTCTTTTATTGCATGCAGATTAAAGTTTTTTTGACACCCTGTCAAACTAAGAATTCGCTAGATAACCTAACAATTGTTGTACTATTACCATTATGCCCTCAACTTAAGTGGCAAATTACAATTATATACCATGCTCTGTGTTGCCCATATTTGTATCATTAATAGGTTTTTAATTCCCCAAACATCCTGCCCATTTTGTCTCTATTCTCTCTCTATAATCAAATGAAACCCTAAATCTCATGCCTCTCTCTTGCTCCGCCCATCTCCACCACCTTTCTATATTTAAATCGGAGCAAAATGGAGGGAGATATCACATGATTCGTTGTATCGAAGTCGTAAGATGGAGACTTGATGATGCAGACTGTAAAAGGAGATGACAACGTTGACGCCAACAATGACAGCAACGACAAAGGTGGCGGGAGATGTTGCAAGGGTAAGTGACGATGATGATGCGCAGTAGTGATGAAGATGGCTATGGCAATCAATAGAGGGTTACAATAAATAGGGAGTGTTTGACGTTTGATGGTGGATTTTCAGGTTCTGGTAATCGATGCTATGGTGTTATGTGTTAGTGGAAGTAGGGGTGCACAAAGAACTAGTGAAATCAGAACTAGAATAGCTAGTAAGAAACCGTAGCTGAATCGAACCGAATCGTTCACTACAGTTTCGATTTTAATTCCAAATTTTAAAAACCATTCACTCCGGTTCCAAGTCAAAGAACTGGAACCATTATATATATATATATATATATATATATATATATGATTCTAAATTCTAGTTTTCTATTTATATATAAGGTATAAAATATATAATATATAGATAAATACTAATAGCTTCTAAGTTCTAATGTTCTATATATTTATATAATATAAAATATATAAATAAATACTAATAACTTCTAATTTATTGTTATAATTAGGGGTGCACAAGTATAAATGTGTATCTTGCCAATTTTTTTTTTTTTATAAAATTGACAGAACTATTGGTGAACCAGAAACGGAATCAAACTAAACCGAACCGAACTCAACGGTTCCGGTTCCAATTCCAAAATTAAGAAACCATTGGGAACGGTTTCGGTTCCACCAAGAACCGTAAGAAATCGAACTGTGTGCATCCCTAAGTGGAGGGATACAATAAATAGGGAGTGCTTGACGTTTGATGGTGGATTTTTAGGTTCCGGTAATCGAGGCTATGGTGTTATGAGTTAGTAGAGGGATAAAGTGAATAAGGAGTGTTGGCTGCTTGATGATTCTAGTAATCGGGGCTATGGTGTTTTGGGTGTATATAGTATAGTGTTCTTGTTGACTCCTTACGTGTTTGATAAAATGTCAAACTGATTTTGTTTTTACTATTTGCTCATAGAATTTTCATTTTTTTTGTTACTGTTAGGGATTTATAATTACCTTGAATTAAAAGGGTTTATGATTGGTATTTTATATATATATATATATATATATATATTTGGACTTATGAAGTTTGTGTTTATCAATTATGATTGGCACTTTAATTTTTTTATTTTTATTTTTTGGATTTATGAATTTAGGGTTTATCAATTATGGGTGTGGAATGAATTTCCAGAAGTTGAATAGAAATGTATATATATTACACATGAATTGGTGTTGTTTAGAGTGACTCGAGATTAACAAATTTGTAAAGGGTAATGCTACTCAGGCAAAATTCGTAGGCAGAATTCATAGGCAGAAAGTTTTATATCCATTGGATGCATGTGGTGAGTGTATGTGGTGGGGCCTACCACATGCATCCAATGGATATAAAACATTCTGCCTATGAATTCTGCCTACAAATTCTGCCTGAGTAGCATTACCCTTTTGTAAAAGGGTAAGCTCTAGTGTTTTTTGTATGCTACAGAAAGAGTGGTGAGAGAGAACAAGGTTAATTTTATAAATGCATTGCACCTGAGGGTAGTTTGGGCATTTAAATTTTCTATTTGACTTGACTTTAACAGTGCTAGCAGCCAGCTCATGACAGTGGACTTTAGGATTAAGTAATCTCAGGAGGAGGTTAGAGTAATTTACCCTATATAATAAGTATATGAGATGGACATTTGATCAAACAATTAAATAAAATAAATAAATTTTAATAACAAAAAGTAATTGAATGGCATAAAATAGCTATTAATCTTACACTAATCCAACTTTATTATACCATACATATGTAAATATGTATATATGTGTGCATTTGTTCTTATGATTAAAAAAAAGAAGAATGTAAATTTTATAATAGATCATGTAAAGTATTAACTTGATTCCACAAGATAGACGATACATAAGATCTTGTATAATTTACCAGATTGTTGTAGTTGCACTCATAACATTGAATTTTATTTTTAAAAAATTTTCTTTAATTAAAAGTATGATTATGCATGTAACAAAAAAAAAAAAAAAATTTAAAAACTAAATTCACACAATTGGACGAATTGCATAAAACTTCCCTTAACTTGAGAATATTTTAATAATTATTTCCTTAAAATAATTCCTTGGTTAGTTGATGGGGTTTTTTTGCCAAAAAAAAAAAATTATAAAATAATTTTCTGTAAATCAATATTTGTTAAGAAAATTTTATGCAATATGCCCTATATTTATTGACGGAATGGTGGTGGAAGAAGACGACCACAAGTTCCAAATCAATATCAAAGACAGTTACATAGTCGCACTGAGGCCATAGTTTACGTTCATGCTTTGCTTGCCAATCTTCTTCCTTTTACATCTTCCAAATCCAATATATATATATATATATAGAGAGAGAGAGAGAGAGAGAGAGAGAGAGAGATATCTCAAAAATCAAACATTATTTATATAAAATGGGTCATATTTGGCTTAAAATGCAATTTAATTTTTTTGTATGCGTTTCAATATATGGAGCAGTTTTTTGTGCTAGAATGTTTGATGATTAGCAAATTAAATATATGGAGAGTTAATTAGCAAATTAAATAAGTGATGAAGCCTCGAAGGATTAGATCTGTACAATGATTTTAAACTTGAAAAATCAATTGAGAAAAAGAAAAAAGAAAATTGAATTAAGGGAGGACAATTCCATTGTCCATCGGTTTGGATGTGATACCATTGCCGGGAAAATAACCGGTATTTAATTGAATAATTTAGCAAAAAATTCATGAAAAAAATCATAAACATTAAAGAGCAACAAAATATAACGTATTTTTTTAGTAAAGAAACTTATATGTCAAGGCACGACAATTAATTTGAATTTCTTACAAAAAAATTACTCAAGGTACCTATATATATATATATATATATATATATAATTTATTTATATTTCTAGCTACTCACCACAGCCGGCAGCCCTCAACCCCACTCAACGGCAATCTCCCACCAAGTCATGTGAGATGTTTGAGTAAACCGAAAAAATGGCTGCAATTGATAGTTTATACTTTTTATTTTTGATAACATCCCATCCCTATATTTTATAATTACTGAATTTTTTTTATAATTACTGAGTTTCTCCTATCTACGAAATAAGTTTTATTGAAAATATTTATTGACTATATAAATGGCAATTGTCTGCGTTGTATTCGTCTACCACAATTGGCAAAGGTGGAGCTACCTCACTTTATGAATGCACCAAATGAATGAATAATAAAGTTGAACATGTTTGTTATATATATCTATATTATATTTAAGTATTTTGTTCGAATTTTTCTAAAAAAAATCACAATTTGACAGTAAAAAATATTTAAAAACTAATTTTATGATTTAAAATATTTATGTTTATTTATGGTCTAAAATAACTCAATTTATCTAACGGCCACAATATACTCACTACATTCATACTTAAATTCACATATACATCTACTTACTCTCACATCTAAAATAACATTATATATATAGTATCGGAGGTACATATAATACAATAGGGTGTGTATATATATACAGATCAGAGAGACTCATGCGCAGAGAATGTATATCGATCAGTTCCTTTCTATCTCTTCTTTTTGTGTATACCGCATTGATATACTTTGGCATAAAGATCTTTCCTTTCAAAACTACCATTCTCCTTGGAGAGTTAATTAGCAAATAAAGTAAGTGATGGAGCCTTGAAGAATTAGATTTGTACAATGATTTACAACTTGAAAAATCAATTGAGAAAAAAGAAGAAGAAAAAGAAAAATGGAGGTAGGAAATTTCTATTTTCGGTTTGAATATTGTTATCCAAAGTATTGATCTAAGAGGGGAACAATGAAATTTTATTCGTATATTATGTTGTGCAAATGATAATCTATTTAAGATAAAGAATAATAATTGATAATGTACATGCAATAATTATAATCAAAAGATGATGAATGCAACATAATCAAATATAATCTGATTAAAAGATTTATGCAAAGATGGAGAAATATATACACAATGATGTAATCAAATAAGCACAAATTATACATAGAAGCTTTTTCATCTAGCTTGTTTGAGATGAAAATTAACAAATAAATATCATTATTATCATCCTTGCCTTATTCTCATATAAATAGGGTTAGTCACGTGAATTTTTTGTCTCCGTCATATGTTCAACTTTGTAAAATTATTTCTAATAACTTTATCCCATGTCATTTTTGGTCGTCTTCTCAGTCTCTTTCCTTTTAGGAAAATTAAACAGACTAGCATTTTTCTTAATATAAAAAACCAAATTAAAGTTATAAAGTATGCCTTTTAGTATTTTTCTTAATATAAGGAACCAAATTAAAGTTATAAAGTATGCCTTTTAGTTTGAGAGTAGTAAATTGTAACTTGCTACTCATGGGAGAAAAAAAATTGTAACTTTGATTCGCGAGAATTAGATCCTGCCTAATGTATGTTAAATCGTGAATGCAACCCACTAAATTGATGATTCAATACTTTTATAACAATAATGTAAACACTCATCCAACATGTTACATCAAGAGATGTAATGTACACTGCAACACCAAATAAAAAATATACAATATTTTTATATCATTGTTAAATTTCTCACTTAGCAGTATTATAGTGTAGTCTTCTATTCTCGATTTATTTGTCCCAAAACAAAATGAACTTGAATGTCTAGTTGACATACAGGTTGAGGTTATGTTTGGTACGATTGAAAAGAAAAGAAAGGGTAATATTAGTAATGAGAGAAAAGAAAAGAAAAAAAGGGGAAGAATAATATTAAATTTTATTGTGTTTGGTTGATTAATAAAGAAAAAGAAAGAAAATGATAGTTAATATGTTTGGGGAAAGAAAGGAAAGAAAATTATTTAATAAAATTACCATTATACCCTTTTATATTTAAAAGTACAAAGTTTAGCTTTTATCAAAATAAGGGCAAAGTGGTATTAAGGAAGTTTCATTAAAAAATACTCGTCTTTCCTTTCTTTTCCTTCCATTTTTGGAAGGATAACAAAAGCTACTATTCATCCTTAATTTATCCCTCCAAACCCTTCCATTTCTTTTCATTTCCATTAAAAAATTTATATCAAACAAAAAAAAAAACATATCCCTCCATTTTCTTCTCTTTCTTTTATTTTCATTTCTTTCCAACCAAACTAGGCCTTAGGGGTGCACAAAATCCGTCCAAACCAAAAGACCGGATCAGACCGGACTAAATTGTACAAAACGGTTTGATTTTTTACAGTTTAGTTTGGTCACGCTTTCAAAATTTTCAATTCAAAAATTTTCAGTTTGATTACCGTTTCGTGTCAATCGGAACTGGACCGAACAGAACCGTTTTGTTATATATATATATAAATTTATAAAATATATGATATTATGACATATGCTTATGTGGATTCACAAGTAGCACTAACAATTTTTTAAACTATGATTTTTTTTGCCTTTCGATAGTAAGCTAGTAGTATTTTTTTTAAAAGATCTAAAGTATTATGTTTTTTTTGCTTTTTTATACAAAAAAATAAAATAATGATAGAACCGTGGTTAAAATCGAATGAAACCGAACTGTAATGAAACGGTCGGTTCGATTTTATATTTGAAATAGTTTGGTTCAGTTTTATGATTTAATAAAACTGATTCGTACGATTGAAGTATTTTGTGATTAAATTAAACCGAACTGAACCTGTGCACCTTAGGTTAATTATTGACCTTTACCAAACATTATTAAGGTCCAGTTTGGAGAGGAAAAGGGAAAAAAAAAAATGATAATGGAGAAAATGATATATTGTGTATACTGTATAGTATAAATTTTAAAAGAAAAGAAAGAAATTCGAGGGATACAAATTATACACTATTTGTAAGTTTTGCTGTTCTCCCAAAATGAAAGAAAATGGATGGAAAAGACATGAATCCATTACTTTTTATTAGAGACAAAGTCAAAATATCATAGGAGTCTTGAGGCACATTTTATTTTATTTTCTTCAACTTTTTCCTGTTATAAATAAAAGAAAAAAGAAAGAAATATTTGCGGAGAAAAAATTATCCTTATATATGGTAAGTCATTAATTACAGAAATTCTAATCAGATGTGATAAAGGATAAACATAAAATATACTTATATATTTTATCACTTTCTTTGCCTTCAAATTCACAAAACACAATTAACCTTATGTTATTCTTTGTTCTCTCTCTTTATCTTTTCTTTTCCCGTATATCAAACATAGCCTAGCCCTAGCTTTGCCTCAGGATCTCACCCACAAAGTCCAAGAGTTTGTATATGTATAGAGAGAGACAGAGAAAGAGAAAGGGGGTTTCACTCAGTCCACAGTCCACTCTCAAGCCCTCTTATTTTTAGAGAGAGAAAGTAGGAGAAGGAGAAGAAGATGGAAGGAGCTTCGTACCAGCGATTTCCGAAAGTGAAGATCAGAGAGCTGAAAGACGACTATGCCAAGTTCGAGCTCCGAGACACCGACGCCAGTATGGCCAACGCCCTCCGGCGAGTGATGATCGCCGAGGTCCCCACCATTGCCATCGACCTGGTCGAGATCGAGGTCAACTCGTCCGTGCTCAACGACGAGTTCATAGCCCACCGCCTCGGCCTCATCCCTCTCACCAGCGAGAGAGCCATGGGCATGCGCTTCTCCCGCGACTGCGACGCCTGCGACGGCGATGGCCAGTGTGAGTTCTGCTCTGTCGAGTTCCATTTGCGGGCCAAGTGCATCAGTGACCAAACCCTAGACGTCACCAGCAAGGACCTTTACAGCTCCGACCACACTGTTGTCCCTGTCGACTTCTCCGATTCCTCCGCCTCAGGTTACGACAATCCGGAGCAGAGGTCTATCAATTTCTCTGTCTCTCTGTCTCTCTATATATATACATTTGTGGATTTGCGTTTGGTTTTCTTGAATTTATATTATTATACTCTTTTTTTGATGAAATTGCCTCTCCTGTTTGGTGTTGCACTGCAGCCCATTTAGGGTTTTGAATTTTCCCTCTCTGTGATATTTATTAGATGAAGTTTTTATATTTTGTTTCAAGTTTTTATTGCACGCATTTTCAGATAATTTTTAGGGATTTTCATGCACGATCCATTTGCTTGGTACAATTGATATATATATAAATAAATAAATAAAAAGAGAAAAAGAAAGAAAAACTGAAAAGAACTGTGTTGTATGAATCCTCAATGATTCATTTTGGTTGCTTGCTGGGAAGGTGGTGGAATACAAAAGAGGAGGGAATATTTATTCCTTATGTATGTATTTTCATTGGCTTGATTTCAGCACAAAAGGAAATTAATATTACTTGTATTTTGTACATTCAACTTTCTTTTATAACCTCCTTGGATATTCAAAGAGAAAGGGGGCAAAAAATGAGAAGACATTTTGGCAACCAAACAGGGCCTATCTTTTTGTTTGTGTAGATTCTTGGTAACAAGAGGGTAAAGAATATTAATAAGTTGATGTGGTTTTAATCTTGATATTTTGATTTATGAGAACTTGAAAGACTTAACTAAGTCAAATGTTGTAATAGTCTAAATTCAATGGAGGTTCATTGGCTTCCAGATAATGAACAACTAGGTTCGGATTTCTATTTTTTTTCTCAACACCAAGCAGAATAAAATTCTGTGTATTTATTTTGTTTTGTGACTTTACACTTTTAGAGGTGAAATTTCGTGTTTTCTGTTGAGATTGTCATGCTACATTTGATTATATTTGGAATTTTTGATTCATCAACTTATAATGATAATCAACTGAATTAAAATTGTGAAATGTCTTACTTCATATCAGGGGGATCATAATAGTGAAGTTACGTCGTGGGCAAGAGTTGAGGCTGAGAGCCATTGCCAGAAAAGGAATTGGCAAAGACCATGCAAAATGGTCTCCTGCAGCGACTGTTACCTTCATGTATGAACCGGAAATTCATATCAATGAAGATTTAATGCAGGCTTTATCACTTGAAGAGAAAACAGCTTTTGTTGAAAGTAGTCCTACCAAAGTGTTTGACATTGATGCTAATACCCAGCAGGTTGGTTGAATTATAACTTTTCTATTTTTTCATGCTGTTGAATCTTAACACTATCGTATGGTTCTATTGCCTGTTAGGATTTGGTATTATGTTAAGTTGCTTAAAATGTGGAATTTTTTTTTTACCTGAAGGGTTTTTTGGGTTGAGGAAGGTTTGATTCACATCATGTTTGCTTCTCCATCTGTCAGAATCTTTTTATCTGTTGTTACTCGCAACCTTTCTATGTGACAATGACATACGTGTATTTCTTTGGAGCATTGCTTGGTCCAATGAAATTTTATTTTTTAATGTATTATTCTTCTATTATGGACATAAGAAGGTAGTTGATGTTAAACTGATCAAGATGGTTTTTAGTTAACTCTTCCCTATTTAGTATTTTGAGTTTCAAGAGGATTAGAGGAGGCAACCTCCTTATGTGGTCACTTGAAGATGTTGTACCATTTGTGCTGGACATAACGTAGGTACAGGCATGAATTTGTGGTTGTCAAACATGTTTCCATTGGAAATTTTAAACAAATGGAATAGAGCAAAGAATTTGTAAAGATCCTTGGGGTGTTTTATTAATTATATTCATGCATATCTCAACATTTTTCAAGTAATAACATCATATCTGGTAAAGGGGGTGCAACTCCTTTACATGAGAGGTATAAAAAAGAATCATCCTTTAATATCCAAGCTCATCTCTCCTAAAAACTATACAAGAGAGTTGGTAGACAAGCGAAAGCCTCCAAAATCCAAAAAAAAAGGGGGAAAAAGTGATCTCTATAAAAGAATATCCTTTAAGGAACCACTCCTTCACTTATTTCAGCTTGTAGATAATAATGTGCATTTTTCTGAAGCATCTTGACAAGTATATTTTTTATGTTAGGTGTACACGTCAAACTTCAAATTGTGAAGTACTTAGACACATGCATGACTCGGGTATGTGTATAGAATATGTGTTGGGCATGCTTGATGACAAACAGCCCACAGGTGTGTCCAATTGAATAGAGGAAAACATTTCTGATCATTTAGAAGTTCTTTTCGTCACTCTCTTAATCATATGTATTTGAATGTTTGATATTTGTACAAAGCATGCTACGCCTCATAGGCACTTCAGTTTCGCTTATGGTTAGAGTAATTGAAACATTGGAACGAATTTAGCTAGCTCTAGTCGTTAGATTAGGAAATGAGATAAAATTTTATGCTTGTACACAGACCGACTTGTGCCATATAATGTAAGGGCTCTTTTTCATTTCCTTAACATTTTTCAGATCAAGGAGGGAAGAAGAGGTCACTAGAAGTTTCAAGGGAAGCAACACTGGTCCTTTCTTGATTTTTTTTTTCCCAATTTGTTGATTATATGATGGCATATTTTAAAAAACCCTTACAAATTTGTGTGAATATCATTTTTTTCAAGGTTTCATGTCTTGGCATGAATCTTCATAAATACTTATTAGTTGACAGGAGAAGTAGTGCAATATGAGATGATCAGCAACCATTCTGGGATTTGCTACTCTTTCATTAGCTTTAGCTGACTCTCTATATGTACAAATGGAGGTTGGGCAAGAGAAGATTTTTGTGGTATTCAGTGATTGAATTTTTTATTGGGGAAAAATAACTCAAGGCTCCAATGATCTGAATAAAAAATTTCAGTGTGAATAGTATAATATAAAATTTAGGGAGGTAATAGATTTCAACTGCTAAACCTGGTCCCATGGTTACCCATTGCTATATAACTCTTATGCGCACAAGTCCACAAGCTTTAGATTTGTCTGCGAGTTGCAAGTTGTGGATGCCGGTAAGAGACTTGCAGCTTATAATGGTTAAGGTGAACCTGATGTGATCTAATGGCTATAGGGATTGTGTTTGTGACTTTATGTTTAGCATTGTGGGTTTCAGCTTAAATTGCTAAATGAGGTTTTTTTGCTGGACTGGTAAAATATGCAGTGATTAGTATGTATGTAATGAAATGCTCAAGCTCAGAAAGCATAGGTGCCAACAGGGCAGAGATCAGACAAGTGAGACCGAATACCAACAAATTTTGGCTATGATTTTGACCTTCAATCCTTAATCAAATCACAATCTTTTTAGTTTAGTGTTAATCAAATCATAATTTTTTTAGTTTAGTGGTGAGACTTTATTAAATTTTTGGGAATTCAATGGAGAGTTCACTCACAAATTTTTGGTTGGAATTATTAATCAAGAATGGATTTTTTTAAGTCGCAAATAAAATAAAATAAAACCTTATTATATATTTGCAATTATAATGCCTTTAAGAAGGTGTTTTTAGTAAATTTGAACTAAATGAGGAGAGAAATTGCTTTCATTGAGAGTTGAACTCAAGACCTCCCGCTTACTAAACGGGTGCTCTAACCAACTGAGCTTTGAAAAATCTATATGTTGTATGATTTTATGTGATGGTTGTTCTAGCTTGCTTAAGACTACCAAGCATTCCTAATATTTTCTGTACTTTTGAATGGAATCTACACGTATGCGGGCTAACTTTTTCTTTCTTTTGCTTTCAGGTGGTATTAGTTGATCCTGAGGCATACACTTATGATGAGGAATTGATCAAGAAAGCAGAATCTATGGGGAAGCCAGGACTTGTGGAAATCTATGCCAAAGAAGACAGTTTTGTGTTCACAGTGGAATCCACTGGTGCAGTTAAAGCTTCTCAGTTGCTCCTCAATGCAATAGATGTTCTTAAACAAAAGCTGGATGCAGTTCGCCTGTCTGAGGATACTGTAGAAGCTGATGAACAGTTTGGTGAATTGGGTGCTCATATGCGAGGGGGATGATTATTTCTAGGATCTCATTTCTCAGTTGATTTCTTCAAGTTTTTAGGAGATCAATTGGCTTCTGTTTGCTTCTTGGGACCGTCTTCAATTAATAGGCTGAACTCTATGCAAATCTCTGTTCACCCAAACTTGAATGCTAATCTCATTTTCTGTAAGTACTTCCTAAAGTCCGTGGGAGACAATTGACCATGTTTCCTTGATGGACTAGTCATTTTGCACGTGTTATGTGCTTTAAATTAAGCATGTAAGAAGGCATTAACATGTAGGATAGCTTCATCCATGCATCCTCTGTTGGAACTATGTTCTGCGCTATTGAATGCAATAGACTGTAATTGAAACTATGTTTTTCTGCAGTTATTGGGTTTATAGTACTTCACTTTTCTGGTAAGTGGATTTTATAGTACTCTTCAAGTGTCTGCACTTGATTTTGAAACTCGTGTTGATTAGCATTTTACAAATCTTTTAAGAGTGAGGGGTGATGAACTCCTACTTGATTCCTATGTTCTAAGTCTACTTCCTTGTTCTAGCGAGTGCAGTGCTTCTCTATGCGGTCTTTGTTTGTAGTTCTTTGAATAGTATCTCGCTATTGCCTTTGTTGTAATAGCTATTAACTCGGCCAAGAAATCTTTGGAATGAAACTATATTGAATCACAAGATGTGAACAAAGTCTTTTATATATGTTACCCAAGTAATTCTTTAGCGCTGGATGATGTTCCTCTTTGGAGGTTTGAATTATATGGTATTCAGGTCATAGTTACACACCCATCAATGAGAGAGGGTGATGAATTGAGTACCAATGAGAGGCCAAGATATCATATGGATATAGAAATTTTTGTCTATTATTATTATTTGTTAATTCATTCATTAGCCAAGGCTACCTTTTCGGTTGTTGTCACCCTTCTTTTGCTTCTTGTGTTCTTTTCTAATGTAAAACTTACTTTATTTTTTTCTTACATCTCACAGGAACACGTCTAGATAATGACCTTTTATATACGAATGTATAAACTTTAGATTTATATTTGTCTTTGATTTTTTGCCTTTCTTGCTCTTGTTTCTGGATATCTTCCTGATGCCTTTGAATTTTAAGTACATTTTTTTTATTATTTATTTTAAATTTCGTTATGTTTAATATATTGTTACTTGTCTTGTGGGGACTTTGGTCCTTGACAATTGTACCTATTCAAGTGATAGAAGTTCGGACTGAAAAACCGGAAGCCAACTTAGGTGGTGCAGGGGACATATCGTGCCTTCAAGGTGGACGATTATTTATTATATATATATATATATATATAGTGATTGAGAATGATGAGAAAAAGGTTGTTGTTATGTTACTTAAGCATATACTTTATATATTAAAGGAAGGTTTATCCTCTTTGAAGTGCAGTAGTGTAAACAAGGAACATTCTTTTCCTCTTTCTTATCCCACTTTTGAAAGAAAGGAAAGATCCCTTCCTCTTCCTTTCCTTTTCCGGTTTCCTCTTAATGATCATCTTGGCAAATTGTGGAAGCTCTATTTATTTCTCTCTTCTCTTTTCTATTATTTCATTCTTTCCTCCTACCAAATGGGCTAGGATCCTCAAAGTTAAAATTTTTCCAAGTTGTCGTTAAGTTGAATTCATAAGTCAATGACGTGTAATTTCTGTTCAATATATGATCTATATTTTGTCACGACTTTAAAATAATAAAGTATTTCAAAATAATGTCATTCTTGAATTGTCTAATTAACGTCGTTTGAAAAAGTTAAGATTTAGTCCTTTACACGGTGTCTGCAGCTACATAGCCACCACTGTTGGTGACGGTCTTTGACAATCATCTACAATTTCCCTTTTCTCTCTCTATATTTCTCTTCAAATTAATCCAAACTCATCCCTCTAACTTGTGGAGCCCTATTTATTTTTTTTTGTTTTTTCTCCAATTGTATAATATAAGTTATACAACTGATGGAATTTGTAATCCAATTGGTATGATCAAATGCTACGTTCAATTTTGCCTAATCCAATTAGTTTCATATACAAAAAAGAGGACCCTTACAAGTCCCACCGCCTACAATTTAGCTCTCCGTATAAAAGAGAGAGAAGTAATTTTGAACTCGAGTCTGTTAATTATTTTTGAATTAACTGCTAATTAAATAGAAAAAAAAGGTAGGGCTTAAAAGTGAAGAGGTAGAAAGAGAGAATGAGAGAAAATTAGGGAAGAAATTGATGGGCATCTAGTAGAAAGCCATAGACGAGAGTCTCAATCATTCTCTAATGGTATCTTTTGAAATGCTTTGTGAAACAACATAGTTTAGTTGACTTTAGTAATTCATGCGTCACATTTTAAGCCTTTGATGCATAAAAATTACAGGTGTCATTGTCCTGTGAATTTAACTTACGATAACTTAAAAGAATTTTAACTTAGAGAATCCTGAGACCAAATGCACTATTAAGTCTAAGAGAAGACTTGATTGCATTTATAATTAAATGCACACAACCACACATTGCCCCCACGTGAGACTCGAACTCGAACTCTTAATCTCTCTTTTGAGGAGGAGAGATCATGTCACTAGGGCCAATGACATAACGATTAAAATTGTCAATTTCTATCCATACTGTAGTCACCTAATTTGCACATTGAATAGGTTCATCCCATCTTCAATTCACAATGAATGACTCCAATAGGAAAAAAAAAACAAGAAATTTCAAATGGAGCTACCCTATTGAGTAGTCAAATCCTACAGGCTTACACATCCATTATTTGTAGAAAATGATGTGGGGCCAACTATCCCCTTCCTGGCCATTGCTACTTATTAATTTCTTGAGTGATCAGTATTAAACCTCTACCGAGCATAGTTGGTCATCTTGTGCTCTAAAATCTTTTGAACTATGTGATGTTGATTCCCAAGTGTATCCCGTAAATTATATATACAAATTTTTGAAAAATGTGAACCTATCTTTGGAGGCCCTCACTTTCATTCTTTAGGGTCACTTTGATAGAAAAGAAAGGATTTGGAGGGTTATAATTTTGTGTGTTTGGTATGAAATTTTTAAAGAAAAGAATAGGAAACGGAAGGATTTGGAGGAATAAATTCAGGGTGTATAGTAACTTTTGTTATTCTTTCAAAAATGGGAAGAAATGGAAGGAAAGGAAAGGAAAGGAAATACTATCTTTTTTAATGAAACTTTGTTAATACCAACTTTACCTTTGTTTTGATAAAAGCTAAAATTTGTTCTTTTAAATATAAAAGGGTATAATGATAAAATTTTTAAATTGTTTCCTTTAATTTTTTTTTTCAAACATGTTAACTATCCTTTCATTTTTTTTCCTTTATTAATCAACCGAGCACGATAAAAGTTTAACACAATCCTTTCCTTCATTAATAATATTATTATTATTTTTTCATTCTACCAAACATAGTCAAAAATGGTTGTTGTACTGAATCTAAATAATTCTGGAGCCAAAAATAGGGTCCACCTCTTTTATGTCCTGTCCTGGATGGTCTAACCAGAAATGGCATTTGGATGTTACCAAACACCCTCTTCTGTAATAATTTGTATGGAATTTTAGGTCTATTGAAAGTGGTCACAGTGGTGGGTGGCCATTCTAGCCTGTCAAAAGATGCCCAAATCTTTGTCTGAGAAGCAGAAATGCTAGCACAGAGTTGGGACAGGCTGACAACTGAAAACATCTAAAAGGTACTCTTGAGGCCTAAAAGACAACCTGCAAGGCTAAACAGCCCCTAAATTTTACTACTCAACAAGGGGGTAGGTGGGTTGCTAACCCCAGGTCAGGACCACCTAACCCAACCAGGCCTTACCATTTGTTTTGTATTCAATGCCTTGTCTGATTCTCCTTTAATACTGCCTTTCTCAAATGTGAAATCATATGGTGGTGGGTTAGGCATTTTTAAGCATAAGAGTGGGTATTAATTATCTTTCATTCGTAAACTATTTTGAGCATCCCGTGACCTTCTTTTGGTTCTACACGTGTTTCAATTCTAATTATCAAAGTGACATTGAAGTTTGAACTCGAGATCTTGCGTGTGCTCTGATGCTATGTTAGTCACAGTCTTTTCTAAAACTTTAAGCCGTCAGAAATGCGAAAGATTTCAATGCATATGTGATATTATGTTACCAATATTATCAACCAAATATATTTTGTCACATAAATAAAAATACATTTATTTCAGTGAGGCCTGTTAATACGTGTCAGCATTTGATCAGTCGATTATACCATGTCATTGTTATTCTAGGAGCATTAAAGTATTTTTCATTAGAGATAATGTAACTTTAATATCTCTATCTGTTATGACAAACAACCACGAACCAAGAAATAATCACGAAACACGACAGAAAATGAAACAAATATCATACACAGAACAAAAGAATTTATGTGGTTTGACAATGTGCCTATGTTCATGGCGAATATTTAACGAAAGTTTTCATTATGTGAAAATCAAAATATTACAAATTTCAACTCCCAAACCCTATATCTCGCTCACTTACTCTATTCAACGATTTTAAATATTTTTTCTTAATTCCACTCCAAACCTTAGATGCCCTTATATACCAGGTTTCAAGAGAGTCCTAATCAAATTTCAAGACCCTCAAGGAAAAAAAAAATCAAAATTGAGTTGCAAAATGACACGATTGGAAATAAAATTCGCACCACAAAATAACAATATCCTCTAACAACACAAAGGTGTCCGTTAGCTTAATGAGACATGTTGGTGGTTGAACTACATGCTTGAATTGAAGTTTCCAAAAGAGTTTGAACACAATTTCCGTCCCTATTTTAACTCAAATGATTTACAACAACAACAACAATTGTCCAAAAGATGGACCACATACCCCAGTACCTTATGTTTCGAATCACTTCATTCAAGACACTAATAAATTCAAATCATGTTTAATTTCTTATCAACATGGAATTGTACAAACAAATTTAAAATGTGTTTATTAATGTGACTTGAAGTTTCAAAAAAATTGGCATTACATGAGATGATGATCACTATGATCAATGAGATCCAAACAAACTTTGGATGCCATTTATGTCATTGGATGGTAAGCATCAACAATAAATTACTGTGGAACAGTAGAGATGGAGAACTTGGGCACATTTATTTGACTCACGCATTGTGTGTGCAATGCAAGCATTTTGATAGCTATGGGTTCATTTGGATCTCCATTCTATCCTTGAGGGCAAGTCTCAGAGTTGATGTTAACCCAGTTGTCAGGAGTTTCAGTCCATCATTTGGGACCATAAGGTTTGGTGTGGTGCAGTGTGAGAGATGTCAACATGACTGTCTAGTTCTATGTAGGGTGTCCCTTCACTGGTAGCAAATTGTTCTTAGAATGTATGTATTTATATATGTATGTATATGTGATTCATGTATGTGATTATGCGTTTATGTACGAGGATTTGTCATTTTTTTTTTCTTGAAAGTTCAATCAATGCACACTCGATCACAATATTACCTCCTAATAGAGGGGCAACACTCAATCTCTTACCTCTCTACATTTTAAAAGTAGTCATCCAGGTATGGTGGTCATTATACCGGATGACCTAATGTCTATTGGTGGAGTATTTGTCGGTTGATTTGCATGACTTGACACTTTTTATTGCATGTTGTACGTCTAATACATGTGCCTCTTCGCATGACTTGTCAAATTGATGCACAATGTATGTACTCTTCAGCTTATGGTTGCAATTATCTCGAATCAAAATTCTCTTCGTTACACTCGTTCTTGTTGTATCCCGTTGTGCACATTTCAGCATTTAAAATTTTACCACTATAAATCTTTAGTGGTGAATTTTACCACTATAATGGTCAAATTTTACTATTCTAATCATGAAATTTGAAGTATAAAACTAAGTCATTTTAATAAGTGGGTATAAGTGAGTGAAGTGAAACTTTGTGTATCATTGAATTTGTACAGGTCACACCATTCAGCGGGGCCCACCATGCATACTTTATTTGCCCCTCCTAATGTGGAGAGAAAAAAATTCAATTAATTCTTTTTCATAAATAAATTAATATCAAAAGAATGAATTATGGTTCTTCTTACTAATAAATTTTGTTCTATTAAGACAGATTTTCATTTATATAACAAATAAATTAACTTGTTTATATATATATATATATATATATATATATATATATATATATCTTAGTAATGATCTCTTGCTTACGGTGAGTAAATTTTTTTTAACACATATATGATCTAAGAGTAAAAAAGAAAGTTATCAAAAAAATATGACAATCATATTCAATTACTTTCTTATTTATCGATGAATAGAAGATCATTTCTCTCCGTGTGTGTGTATATATATATATATAAATATATAACTTTAATATTTTAAATATTGAACATTTATTGATCTTCTGTATTGTCAATATATATATAACTTTAATATTTTAAATATTAAACATTTATTGATCTTCGGTATTGTCAATATCCTATCTCTTGAAGTGAGTAACGTTCACATTAGGTCCATAGTCATTCAACCAAAAACGATACTCAAAATATTGACTTTCATTTATCATGATCAACCTACTACAATCCAGGAATACTAAAAAAATGTGACTCTTACCGTTTCAAGCTTTAGATTTTTGTAATTCATGTTACATAAGGAAGCATGATACAAATTTCCTAGAAATGTTGTCGCAGTATCGAACACGATCCAGACACTTGTGATCTAAAATTTGAATATTTTATTTTTTTATTAAACATGGTGAGACATGACAATCACATGTTTAGGATATAAAGTTAGACATTAGTGTTAGTAGTTAGTGGGTGAGGAGTCGAACACGGTTTCTCTCACTGAGGGAAGAAGTGTCCTATTCACCTGGGCGGCCCGCTATCCTCAATGACACGTTTAGGATGACAGAGTGATTTTATAATTATTTTTTATATTTTTTTTTCTTTTTTCTTATTGAAAACATAATTAGAAGTTCTAAGATATTCCAAGCATGTTTGTGTTTCTGGTTGATTAGGATCACTTTTTTTTAATATGTTGCCTTGATAAAATTGATTTCACATCCATTTTTAATGGAGTGAAATAGCATAATTAATGTAAGAGAGTGTATTAATATGACTTGCATGTACAATCTTTTAAAAGATCGAAAGAGATTCAAGAAGAAACAATGGAATAGTTACAAGAAAAAAAAATTGAAGAGAAAATTAGGGCGAAAATTAATAAGTATTATTTATATCAATAAATTAAACTTAAAAAAATATTCTACCTAAGAAAGGATGTAAATTGAAATGCTTGTGATGGTTTCTGTATTTTCTTCCATCTCTTGGATTAAATTAATCTCCAATATTCACAAGGAAAAAAGAATAGGCAGAAACTTATTGGTATTAAATGCATTTTCTTTCTACCAAAAAAGTAAAGAAAATAAATTTGATAAGTACAACCTAGGTTTTAGGTAGCACGGGCACCATATCGAATATGCAACACGTCAAATTATAAAAAAGTAAGACACGAACACGACATGAATACGGTTAATATATTTATATATAAAATAATAATAATAATAATAATAATAATAAATTATCATTTATATTTTATTAAACAAGACCATTAGAGGGTGTTACATAATTTAGAGAAGAGATTTATATATATGAATATTCTAATATTATATACGTCATTACTCTCTTACTGTCATTATAATTATAGTTTTATTATATATGAGAATGTCATTAGATGTTATAGCATGCAATAGTATCAATTTCTCTTAAAAGAAAAAGAGACTGTACATTTTGAACTACATATTTGTATTGTATAAGATTTGTATCAGAAAATGTAAAATATGTTGGTCAAGTGTCTCAATGTGTCGACCAAGTATTCAAATTAAAAAAAAATAATTTTAAATTATCAACATGTTCATGAAATATTAAACACATGTCTACCAAATATTTGAATTAATAAAAAATATTTTTAAATTATCAACATGTTCAGTATTAAACACATGT
Organism: Cornus controversa; assembly: GCA_026545225.1. Classification (NCBI taxonomy): domain Eukaryota; kingdom Viridiplantae; phylum Streptophyta; class Magnoliopsida; order Cornales; family Cornaceae; genus Cornus; species Cornus controversa. The sequence continues at coordinate 39,833,400 of CM048853.1, forward strand.
CCATAAAGTATAGTATATGCAGTCTCAAATACGGACACATGTGATATGGTAGGTGAAAAGAAAAAAAATGATCAATTGAATCTAAAATTGGGAAGACTACTGAAGTAACAAAAGTATGGTTTAATGCAGTCTATATATGAATGTGGAGAGAGAGAGAGAGAGAGTTATGTCCTCTCTTCTTTTGATTTTATTTCAGCTTTTACAGCTGTAAGGAAGAAAAGGATAGGAAGAGGTTTGAATTCAAATGGCTTTATTAATGAAACAATGACAAGGAGGAGATACGAATGAGTGAGACCAGGTCAAAAAGAAAAGAAAGTTGAAGATGGATCATCTACGGTCTACCTACCTAAACCCCAGGTCAGTCCACCATATTATACTACAATTATTGATATTGGCTACACATTGACCTCAATCATATTTCGTCTTTTTATCACTCTTTGGAAGAAACAAAACACTCTCTCTCTCTCTCTCTCTCTCTCTCTCTGTGAAATGAAAATGAATCATGATCACAAACAAGCACGCATGCTATAGTTGAATCTATATGCTCTCCAAAAGCTATATATATAGAGGCTACAGAAAGAGTGTGTGGTGTGGTGCAGGCATGCATATATGCTCTAATTAGGAATGTATCCACACACACACACACATATATATATATATCTATATATAAAAGATGCACAATTAGTTTGAAGAAGAAGGGTGGCGAAAGAGAATTTAAACTTTACATATTGTAATGGATATTCCAACTTTCACGGTACTAATGAAGATCATGGAGTTAGTTTAATCTCACAATTACACACACACATGTAATTAAGAATGCATAAAGTAAAATGATCTATCACGGTTGTTTAAAGTAGATAAAAAGCATTTGTACACAATCTTGCTTGCGTTGTACGGTTGTAGTAATTAACAAATTACTAGTGAGAACTCAAAAAAATGCACGTGGATTAGAACCTATGAACCACAGTAACAAGAGAGAGAGAGAGAGAGAGCCAATAAAAGAAAACAAATACTTTCAATTTATAAAAGTGGCAAAATTTTCAGTTTATGTGTTTTGTGCATTGCACGTGATTATTTTAATATCAAAATTTTAATTTTCGTGTCGAGAAGGGTAATTTGTAATTTTTTATAAATTGAGTGTTTGAAAAAAAAAAAAGGTAGAGGAGGATATATATTTTGTCACTTTTTGATAGAATAAGGAAGTTTAAGTGTAATTTGACTTAAAAAAATTACTCCAAATTTAAATTCTTGAAAGAGCAATGTTATGGAAGGTTGAAGATTAATAAGTTATCAATGAGACAAAATATGTGTAAATTAGCTATAAAAAAATTATATGTTTTGTTTCATGCATTATACATTACCAAACAATGGTCAATTTGTACAAAGTAATAGTAATATATAACTTTTCATGTAAATATATTGGAATTCATATACATTCAGGAAATACAACTATTTTTGTCACGTTCAGCAAGTAAATGTTGCGATCTGATGTCGTTTCACCACGTTCAAGAAGAACATGCCACGTGTTGTGTCAACACCTTGGAATCCATATACCTTCAGGAAATACATGCCATGCGGTAGGTGATGCCCTTAAATCGATGAAAGTAATTAAATATTTTTTTAGCCTGTTTAATAAAATTATGTCTTTTTTTTTTCTTTGTAAAAACATTAGACACCTATTTGTTTATACATTTATTTGAATCCAAAGGTTGAACATTTAGGTGATGTTTGATCATTCAATTAAACGTTTAATTTTGAACAGATTAAGCATTTATTTAATTGAGTGTGTTTAATAATATAAATATTAATTTTTAATTCTAAACAGATTAAATACTTATTTAATTAAGTACGTTTGGTAATACAATTTGAATATTATTGAAAATAATAAGTATTACTTTAAATAAAATAAAATTTTAAATGACAAAAAAATCACTTTATCACTGTTAAAAATTTTAAAAAATATATCAAAATTATTTATTTTTTAATTACCATATAAAATTTATACTGTACTTAATTTTTTATTTTTCCAAACAGCCAGTGTGAAAAAGTCGGTTAAGCCATAGATTACTGATACCATTAGTAAATTCTTAACTACTTTTTATAATATATAATTCTTAATCACTTTGAGTCTACCGGTAACATATTCTGACATACTCAACACTCTAATCACCATTTATGACCGTTGCTGAGTATCTGACATGACACTGTGTCCCATATCTTGTTTAGCTTCAAGCTAGAAGCACGGACACTTCACCAAAGGTGTCGTACCCGTGTCGGACACTCGGACACCATGTCAGACACTTGGATATTCTGCGGACACGTGTTGGACACTTTGTACCCATTCCTGATATTTTTCTTTTTAGGACACTTCTCGGACACTCCTTGGACACTTCTCAGACACTTCTTAGACACTCCTCAAAGACGTATCGGACACTTCATAACAGTGATATATATTCAAATATTTCGAATGAAAATTATATGATATTAAATTATGATTAAAATCTAAGCTAAATATATATAGAAAACTAATAAGTCTAATTCTTTAATTTATTTTAATCTATTTGTCTATTTTTGTTTATAAGTTTGTTTGGTTTTTAATTGTTTGATAATGAATTGAAGTATTTATGTAATGTAGTATTTTTTTTGAATAATTAATAGATATTAATATATTATATTATTATTTTATAGCCGTATCCTCGCCGTGTCCGTGTCCTATTTTTTTAAAATTTTTTGTATCGCCGTGTCCGTGTCGTGTCGTACCCGTGTCCTGTGTCCGTATCCATGCTTCCTAAGCTTCAAGTTTATATACATGTGAAACAAAGTTGTACGGAATAGTTTATTAACATCATAGAAACGAATACGTATACTACAAGAACAGGATGATACAAAAAATTAAAATAAAAATAGACTGAGTATCTGACACAGTATCCCACATCTTGTTTAGCTTCAAGTTTATATACATATGGAACAAAATAAGATGTGAACACAACAAAAATTCGGTTATAAAATAATAATATAATATATTAATTATTAAAAAAAAAAAATTTAAATTATATAAATAGTTCAATTCATCAATAAGTAATTAAGAATCATACAAACTTATAAACAAAAATAGACAAATAGATTAAAAAATTATACTTATTTAGTTATTTACAAATATTTAACTTATATTTTTAATCATAACTTAGTCATATATTCCCTCTGTCCCATAATTCTTGAAATGTTTGAAGATTCCAACTTTTTATGGTGTGACCCACTTTTTAGTATAATAATGCATGAATTTACATATTAGTCCTTATTTAAAAGTTAGTATTATTATTATATGGTGAACCCAACTTTTAAGATAGTAGAGTTTGAAAATTGTAGTTTAGGAATCATATAATCCATTTTAGGAAATGGACATGTATTTTGGGACATCCCAAAAAGAAATAGTGAACTAAAATTATGAGACGGAGGGAGTATAATTTTGTTTTGAAGTATTTGAATATATATCATTGTTATGAAGTGCTTGATATATGTTCGAAAACTGTCAACGAAATATTTGATAAGTGTTTAAAAAAAAATATATCAAAACACTTGTAAAATATTTAAAAAATATCAGACACGAGATTCGAGTGTTTGAACACAAATAAAACACTCTCACGAAAGTGTTCTTGCTTTCTATGTTAACACTAATTCCGAATTCAATCAAGTGCTTATGTCAACCCACATTGTAGCATTACTTTGGGCCAAAAAGGTTTAGAAAATCTAAGCGTAATTGATGGGGCGGGTGTTTTTAGGATTTTTGTCTTTATATATATATATATATATGATATAGTCTAACTATATATATATAGAGAGAGAGGATTACGGTCATCTCAACTTTCAAGTGACAACAAAGATAAAAGAGTCATTGTATCGAGGTCAAACTCTCAATAGAAGTCCCTCCTCGTGTTCCTCGTGTACACGAGGGTGCATAAACAACGAGTTAGGGACCGTCGAGTCGGATACGGGTTATCGTGAACTCGAACCAAATGCTTCTTTTTCAACTTTAATTTTAACAAATATGTATTACGTTTAATATATTACAACTTCAGTGTTAATATTAATATATTATAACATCACGGGGTTAATTTTTGTAACTAATGTACAACTTCAGTATTATATATCAATATAAGTAATTATTTATAATTTTTATTCTAACCATTCTTGTAACATGATTGAATTGAGACGGAAATTTATGAGAACAATGAGAAAAAATAATGATTATGAAATTTACAAACAACAGTCGTACACACAATAAGAAAGTAGTATTTTAATATTTTCTTTATTCTTTTTAATGCAGAAAAATACACATCAAAATGATTTTAAAATCAAATTAAAAGATGAAACTGAAATCGAATCGGACCAAACTCAACCGCGTTCCGATTCCAGTTTTAAAATTAAGAAACTCTTGAAATCAGTTTCAGTTTTGCCAAGAACTAAAACGTAAAGAACCGAATCATATGTACTCTTAAGTGTCACACACATTGAGTGCTTATTATTCCATTTAAAAGTTCAACTTATGAGGCGATATTAATACTCGCTCTCATATACCAAAACCCTTCTTATCGAGATCCGGCGTGGAACAAGAATCATGATATTAGCGTCTCGGTAAATGAACCGAGTAATGAGAGATGAACTGAAAATGATAAGTGTGCTAAATATAAACAAAAATGTCTTGACTTATGTAATAGTGCACATATGTTTATATAAAGTATAAAGTTAAGAAGAGAGAGAGAGAACAAAGTTGCAGACATTCTTCATTCCTTCTCTGTCACTGCTCTTTTTTAGCGAACTCTGCCATCACCAAACTCTACTATAGAGTGGAATTGCAGATATAAAAGAAAATGAGCATACTAATTAATAAATATAGGACTTAATGAGTAGAGAGAGAAATCAAGAGATCAGAGTGGATTTGCTTTTCCTCTGCTCTGTTCTTCTTTAGGAGAGGCTCTGGCGAAGAAGAAACTGATGACCCAACAACCCACGAATCATTGGAGCTATCAAAACTCAAATATGGAACAAATACACCACTTGGGCTGTCTGCAATTTGTTGATACTTTCGCTTGTGAGGGTTGTTTTGGCTATAGGAACAAGTGTTTGATAAATCCACAATGAGCTTATAGCAATCATTTACTCTCTCCTGTAGAATATATACAGACAGCTTACATAATTAGCATCAATAAATGTGTCAACACTTTACATACTATACCATAAAAAAAAAAAAAAAATTGTAATCAATGAGAAATCACAATAGATGGACACAAACTAGAAAAACTTCACTAAAAACCGATGTGTATTTTGGCGACTCTAATAAATAGTATTCGACAACGACTCTCGTAATATTTGATAAAAATACCAACTTTTTTTCTTGAGATTAAACTCAGAAATTGATTGTAACATTAGTTTGTAACAAAAATTAATAAAAAAAAAAGAAATGCGACAATCATTGAGGTTAACACTCCAACAAGAGAGACATTATTTTTGTCAAATACGTACAAGAGTGTTTGAAGGACACTATTTATTTAATGAAGTCCACAAATATCAATGTGTTTGTAGCATTACTTCACCGTGTCATAAACCAATAAATGTGTAACATTTATCACTAACATATCAACATTTAATGATGATACCATGTCATCAATGTCAAGAGCATTAAAGTATTTTTCGAGACAAATTTACCTTGTTGATTTTGAGAACACCCAGAAGCTGGTTTTGGTATTCAATGGGATTGCAGGGCTCAACTTGGTGAATCACGTGAAGCATTGTTGCAGTAGCCAAAACAGAAGGCAGATAACGTACGAATCTTGAATCTATATATATATATATGTATATATATATAACCATAAAGAAAACGTACATAAAATGTATCAATAATTATGTATATGATGATGAGATTTTAGAAGGATGTGTGTCTTTATTGTTTGTTGTTATCGAAAGATTTCAACTTTGGTCAATTATGAATGGAAGAATATGATTACCAGAGACAACACAGAGGAGGAGATCCTCACAACGCCCAAGGAACTCCCAATGGAGTTGAGTCTTCAATCCAAGCCTCCTTGCGATGTGTTCAACAAATGAAAATGGTGTCACTGGGTTCATCCTCCACTGAAGAGTGGACAACACTAGAAGCTCCATTCTCTGAACAGTTTTGGCCTCAAACACATACTCTGTCCCCTCCACCTAATCAATCATAAGCAAAATTATCTACCATTAATGTGTCATTCTAGAAATTATATACAGTATTCTACAAGTTACACAGTTACATCTGTTTGACTGTCAATTTCTCACTCTATATGGATATACGTGTGTATATTACAATATATCTAACAATTAAACCCAATAAAAAATGGCATTAATTAAAACAAGATACATACTTGAAGGTCTAAGAGAAGGGGTACTTGGGTTTCTTCAACTTTTGCAGCCAAAGAGAGACAAGTCACAGCTACAAGTTGGATCATCCATGGCTTGTCTTTCTGAACATGAAGGCTAAAGAGAAACCTATCAAGGTAATTGATGGCAAGAATGGCAGTGAGAACTGTGAACCCATAATGGGCTTTGACTTTGAGAATCCAATCCACAGCCTCTCCACGAGCCACAAAGAGAAAAGGGTACTCAGTTCTGTCAAAAAAGTTGAGGTTGGGATGGGTTTGGTGTTCTTTGGAGAAGAGAGAGAGAAGCTCCTCATCTTCCCAAAACAAGTCCTGTTCCAATAACAGCAGAGGAGGAGGAAGAAGAAGAGAAGGGGTTGTGCTATCTTTTTCTCTCTCTTCTTCTTCTTCTTCCCATTTCTCTTCTTCACAGTAAAGAGAATCTAACAATGAAGATGGGTATTGTTGTTGATGCTCAAGTTGGTGTATTGCCATATCTTCTTCTTCTCAGAAAGAAGAGGTTTTAGTCCTCTGTTCATTATACAAAAGAGAAAAGAAAAGTTGACCTCATTCTCACATTCATGGCCTCTTTTTTTTCTCTCTGTGTCTCTGTAAAGAGAGGCTCAGACACAGTACTCAAAAAACAGAAAGTAAGGGAGAGATTTTATCATAGTGGGTTTCACGCTTGTCCTTTCTTTATATGTGGAGCTATTCATAGGTGGTTTAGCTTTAATTTTCCTCTTCTTTTTCAATTTTTAAGCTTTCGGTGTAATTCGTTGGCGGCCAAACACGTGTCAAAAACAGTTCTTGAAACATAGAAAAATTTATAAAATAATATAGGGAGACGATATTTGGACTCCTATTTTCTACATTTGCACTCCCGTCTTAGAAGAAGACCGTGTTTGGATTGACTTTTAACTTTTCAAGGTCAAAAGTTGTTTTGAAAAGTGTTTGAATTGATAAGGCGGAAGAGTTTCGGAGTCAAAAAATAGCTTTTAAAGGAAGCTGAGGATACCAATTTCTTGATTTAATTTCTGCTTCTCCTTTTCTTCTACGTAAAAGCCGAAACAAAAGTCCTTCCAAACAGGGCCGAAATGTCACTTTTAACTTTCACTTCAAATGTGAATGATTAACTTTTTTCAAAATACTAAACTACCCTTTCAGACATTTTATTTGTCTCTTATCTTTAATGTTTTTGATTTTTTTTATTGGATCCAAAAAAAATTAATCAAAAAAAAATTCTCTCTTTTTACAAGACTCAAAAAAAATTATCTATGTTAAATAAATTATTTCTTTTGACAAGACCAAAATATATATAAATATATATCTGTTAAAGAAATTATATCTTTTGGCATTAGATAAAAAAAAATATCTCTGTTGAATAAATTATTTCTTTTGGTATGAATTAAAAATTAAAAAGTATTCAAAAAATAGTTATCCTTGTTGAATAAATTTTCTCCTAACAGGACAAAAAAAAAAGTACATAAAAAAATTTATGCTTGTTGAATAAACGATATACATTGAGAGTACCTAAAAAAAAAGTTATTGTTATTCAATAAATTATATCTTTTGGTTCAAAAAAAGAAATTATCTTTATTGAATAAATTATCTCTATTGGAAAAAGCAAAAAAAAAATTATATTTTTGTTGAATAAATTATCCATTTTGACAAGACAAAAAAAAAAAAGTACTAAAGAAAGTAAAAAAAGGTAAAAAAAAATTATTTCTTTTGATAGAAACCAAAAATAAATAAATAAAGAAACTAAAGAAGGTAAAAAATAGTTTAACTTGATATAAAGAGTAGTTGTGGTATTATAAAATAAGTGATGATGTATTAATTAGTTTAGGGACAATCTTGTCATTTTTTTAAAAAGAAAAAGGTAGGTGGAGTACAATTGTAAAAAAGAGGAGTGCGAATATCGCTTCCCATAATATATTAATATATATATAATAAATGGTTTGGTTGGATTTCGTAGAATCCTAAACCATAACCAAACTGTTATTTTTACTGATTTTTTGTACACACTATAAAAAATTGATCTAGTGCTGATAGAAAGTCCGACTGTCTTACTGTTTTTTGCTTTCTAGAGACCATATCTTTACGTTATTCGCTGATGTTAGTGATGGAGCTCATGTTCGGTACTCACATAAAAACAAGGGTAAATTACACTGACCTCTCCTGAGGTTTGACCTAATTACACTCAGTATCAAACTAATAGATTTTATTACAGTGACCTCCTTTGTAACAGAAATGTAGTAACAGACATTAACTTTTGGATGAAATGTCTATTATGCCTTTAAATTATATTGATATATTCTATTAATATCACAACACCTTGGATGCTAAATTTGACAAATCGAAGCTGAATTTTGAAAAACAGACTACTACTGTGTTCAGAATGGTCCATTTAGCTAGGAACTAGTTTGACTTGGTCAAAAATGGTCAAAATTGACTTGCCTGAAAGTTAGCTTGAAAAATGCAATTTCGCCATAAATTTGCTGGAGAAGATGGTTGAAGCAGTGCAGGTTCGCCGAAATTTCACCAGGAAAAATGACCAGAATAGTGCAGGTTCGCCAAAAATTCACCGAAGAGGATGACCAGAATAGTGCAGGTTCGCCGAAAAGTTCATCGAAATGAGGCGCGTAAGGTGCATGCAGGAATGTGAATCTCACACACAGAATTTCTGGTGGCACATAATAGTTCGTGAAACCTCTTCGGGCTTCTATTTTTGAGTCGTTGTACTCGTCTCGATCCTATAGACCTTCTGGTGTGATTAAAATGTTGTTTTGATCACTTTTGTTTCTAAGCAATTGGTTTGGCTCTGTTTTCTCTTCTTCCTCTCTCTAATACCATTGTTAGTGGTAGAGATCAAACACAAATCACTTATGGTGATTTGTATAATACAAAAGGATCGACTAAGAGAGAACAAAAATAACACAATCTATGGAGGTGCCGAGGAGGTGACGGGTCTTCGGGTACGGTAAGGTTGTGGTGAATGTAATTGCACATGTTCATATAATATAATAATAACAAGATACGAAGTTATTAGCACTTTTATCATTTTTTCAACACTAATTGCTACCCCTAAATAGAAGCAAAATGAAGACATTGGGTTAAACTTATATATTATAGGTGTCAAGTACTTCATATCACTTACCAAAGTTTGATAAGTCAAAACATTTGACGTGGCAGCCACATCAGCTAGTGAAATGTAAAGTTTTCACCACACCTCGAGCACCATGCAAAGCCCTGATAAACGTGTCAGGCCAAACAAGCCTCGAGCACACCTCGAGCATCATTCCAAGACCTGACAAATATGTCAGGCTAAGATAAGCCTCGAGAACATCTCGAGAACCATTCCAAGACTCGACAAATATGTCATGCTAAGATAAGCCTCGAGAACATCTCGAGCACCATTCTAAGACCTGACAAATCTGTTAGGCCAAGACAAGCCTCGAGCACATCTCGAGCACCATTCAAAGCCTTGATAAACATGTCAGGCCAAATAAGCCTCGAGCACTGTTCAAAGCCCTGATAAACGATTCAGGCCAATCAAGCCCCGAGCACGCCTCAAGCACCATTCCAAGACTTGACAAATATTGTAATACCCCGCTCCAACACATGGTATGATATTGTCCGTTTTGGGCCTGAGCCCGCACGGTTTTACTCTTGGGTTTACCCCAAAAGGCCTCATACCATTTGAAGAGAACATACTACATATAAGCACATCCCCTTTTTCACACCCAGGCGATGTGGGATTGAGCACCCTGTTCCCTGTCAGTGTGGTAGCTCAGCCCAGTGTCTGTCTATGCACCCGCCCACTACACCCGTCTACAAGGGTTACTATGGCGGGTGCAAAGACAGACACTTGGCTGAGCTACCACACTGACAGGGTACAGGGTGCTTAATCCCACATCGCCTGGGTATGGAAAAGGGGATGTGCTTATATGTAGTATGTTCTCTTCAAATGGTATGAGGCCTTTTCGGGTAAAACCCAAGAGCAAAATCGTGCGGGCTCAGGCCCAAAGCGAACAATATCATACCATGTGTTGGAGCGGGGTATTACAGTTGGTATCAGAGTCTGAACCCAGTCGGAAGTAGTGTGCCGACGAGGACGTCGGGCCTCGTAGGGGGGTGGATTGTAGTAACCCTTGTGGACGGGTGTGAGTGGGCGGGTGCAAAGACAGACACTGGGCTGAGCTACCACACTGACAGGGTACAGGGTGCTTAATCCCACATCACCTGGGTGTGGAAAAGGGGATGTGCTTATATGTAGTATGTTCTCTTCAAATGGTATGAGGCCTTTTCGGGTAAAACCCAAGAGCAAAATCGTGCCGGCTCAGGCCCAAAGCGGACAATATCATACCATGTGTTGGAGTGGGGTATTACAAATATGTTAGGTCACGACGAGCCTCGAGCCCACCTCAAGCACCATTCAAAGCCCTGATAAGCATGCCACGCCAGACAAGCCTCATGCACGCCCTGAGCACCATTCAAAGCCCTGACAAACGTGTAAAAGAGAACAGGCCTCATAAGATGACTAAACCTCGTTTCGAGACAAGAGAAACTTGGTAGGAATCTCTTGTCCAGATGCAGGTAAAATTCTAATGGAGAAAGCCTAACTTTCTGAATAGGCCTAGTTTATAGAATCGTGAAAAACACGCCACTTCTGAGACCCTTATTATCACCATTAATGGGCCTGATAGTGGTCATTAATACTTTCAACCACCACCGCTGTGCTTCAAAGACAGAGCAAGTGGAGGGACTTGACCACTTAGGTATGTAGGGCATCATGAGCTATGCCTTAGGTCCCAAGCTAAGGCCGACCTAATGTGATCTAGTAAGGACAACAGACGCTATAAATAAGGGACTCCAGCAAAAAGGAAGGGCAGAACCTACCTTCATGAAAAAGTTCAATGAACTAACTACATTTCTCCTCCCTGTCAAGGCCCTCTCAAGTATTCCATCATAGTTGTAGAATGATATCCTATAATATTGATTTCTTCTCAAAGAACCCCTACACACACACACACATATACATATAGACACACATACACACTAGCGTATTGTCCATGTCTATGGCACTATAAAAAATATAATATTATTTTAAGTATGAGGATAGATGAATGTATATATGAATTTAGGTGTGAATATAGTGAGTGAATCGTAATTGTTTGATCGTAAATGGAGAGAGTTATTTTAACTTGTAGATAGACATAAATATTTTGAACTGTAAGATTGATTTTTTAAGTATTTTTAACTGTTAGATAGTAATTTTTTTTTTAAGAGAGATTCAAACACAATGCTAATATATATATATGTCACCTGGCTCAGTCAACCTATGTTTAGTAAATCAAAACTTGTAGGTATAAACCAAATGCTATAGACTTCATACTCAATCTAACCGGTACATATACATATGTAATTCAAATGTAGATTATGCGCAGGCAAACATATATACATCGAATGTAGATTATGCGCAGGCAAACATATATACATATATATGTACCGGTTAGATTAAGTATGAAGTCTATAGCATTTGGTTTATACGTATAGGTTTTGATTTACTAAACATGGGTTGACTGAGCCAGGTGACGTGCAAAATATAGATTATGATATGGATAAACTTAAAAAAAAAACACAAAACCCTTTAACTTTCATAAATTTGTAAATACTCTTGTGATGCAATTTACGCATGAACTATTAGCCTGTGTGATAACGAAACCTCTCAGTACTTGAGCAAGTGGAATGTTATCCCAGACTTCTGCTATTTCTATCCGTATTTTTTCCTTTCTTTTGTTCTCGTCTTTTTTGTCCTTCTCTTTTTTCTCCCCTTCTTTGATTTGTTCTTCTTTATAATCTAGAATTTTGAATTCTTCGATTTATATTTAGTATTTATTATGAGACCTGATATTGGTACTCCATAAATATATTCTGGCACTCCCACTTCTATCTTTTTGTAAAGTAAAATTATAAAAGTGGTCCTATGTTATACCATCATAGATTCTTATATTTTTGATACCCTAATTGCCCTTCCAAATCAAGACTTAATTCTAATTTTATTTTATTTTTCTTTAAAAAAAAGGTTTTCCAACTGCATCCTTATTATCCCAAGTAATTTGTGATTGATTTTGTTTTTGTTTTAGATTTACAATATAACAATCCATTTATTACCACCCAAATACTATAGTTTAAATATTTTTTTAATTAAAACTTGTTGTTTTTGTCCCTATCCTATATAACTCAAAGAATCTTAAAATTTGAAATATTGTATTTTTACTTACCAAATGTGTAATTTATTTTTCATTTGTCTTATTTATAACATAACATAAATTAAAAATTAGAAACATTCCATCAATTTGTGAAAAAATAAAATAGAAAGGAAAAGAGGGGGGGGGGGGGGGGGGGAATCAAAAGTAAAGAAAGAAAAACATCATATTAATTTTTTTTTATTTTAATTTTTGGTGCAAAGGTCCTTAGCTAAATTAAGGGGTAAAGTGCATAAAACCCCCCTCTAGTTTCAAAAGCGTGCAAAAAACTCTTCTCATGTTTACTTTGCACCCTTATAGTTTCAAAAATGTGCAAATCAACCCTTTTGGGCTAAAAACATATTTTAAGTTCCAATTTTACCCTTCTACATAATTTCTTAATATTTTCAACAATAGCAATTTTATTCTTTTATATACTTTTTTTAAAATATTAATTTAATTATAAATAAAATATTCTTGTTTTATTATTATTTCGTGGCCAAGCAAAAAAAAAAAAATCTTCATTGTTTTTTTTTTTTTGGCGAAAAAAAAAAATCTTCATTGTTAAAAAAAAAACATTTGACATTACTTAATTTCTTTATATTTTCAACAATAGAAATTTTATTCTTTTTATATATATATTTAAAAATATTAATTTAATTATACATAAAATATTATTGTTTTATTATCATTTCGTGGCCAAGCAAAAAAAATTAATTTTTTTTTGGCATTGTTTTAAAAAAAGTTTATTTTAAACAATGCCAAAAAAATAATTTAAAAACAATGAAGTTTTTTTTAAAATTGTTTTAAATTTTTTTTTGCTTGGCCACGAAATGATAATAAAACAATAATATTTTATATATAATTAGATTAATATTTTTAAAAATATATATAAAAAGAATAAAATTTCTATTGTTGAAAATATTAAGAAATTAAGTAATGTAAAATGTTTTTTTTAACAATGAAGATTTTTTTTTTTTTGGCTCTACCACGAAATGATAATAAGACAAGAATATTTTATTTATAATTAAATTAATATTTTTTAGAAAGTATATGAAAGAATAAAATTGCTATTATTTAAAATATTAAGAAATTATGTAGAAGGGTAAAATTGGAACTTAAAATGTGTTTTTATCCCAGAAGGGTTGATTTGCACATTTTTGAAACTACAAGGGTACAAAGTGAACATGAAGGCGGTTTGTTGCACGTTTTTGAAACTGGGGGGAGGTTTTATGCACTTTACCCCTAAATTAAGACAACTACAATTTAAAAAGGATTTTATAGATTTATGTTTTTTTTTTTCATTTTTTAATTTCTAAAAGTTCTCTATTGAAATAAAAAAGCTTTCCTTAGTTTTCTTAAAGAACTATATATCATAATTTTTATTTAAGTGAAATTAAACTTTATTTTGATTTTAAATCTAATTAATTTTTTTTCAAATAGATTTTATTCATTGATATAATGTTTGTTTCCAACTCAAATACATTTTTAATATTTATCTAGGTAATCTATTATTAACAATTTTTTTCCCAATTTATCTAATCAGGTAACTTTTATTATCTTAATCACATGCATTTGATTGATATTCTCTTAATCATTATATTGAATCCTAAACTTTTCTACTTTTAAAATAAATATTGATAAATTGATTTAACAAGAAGAAATAATATTTTTAAAATCAACGAAGAAGTATTTTCACACCATAAAAGAGAGAGAACATGAGAGAGAAATTGCAATTTGGAGTTAAGAATTCTAACGTTATCAAATAAAGACAATTAGGGTATTAAAAATATAAGAATGAAATATTGTATAGTAGAATGACCTTTGTAATTTTACTTGAGAGTGGAGTGCCAGAGAATATTGGTGGAGTGATCAGCGCCTTTTATTATTTATAAAAACAAATTTTTAGGATAAACATGTTTGATAATTTTTGTTTTATTTATAAATTGTCAAAACATTTTTAAAACAATACTGTGGCTAAGCCTTCAAATCCTAAACACCAAAATAATGTTTTCGTGTTTATGTTTATTTAATTTTTTTCTTTTTTTAATCTAAAATGGTGATTATATTATTTTAATTAAAAATTGAAACTAAAAGTGAGAAAATGAAAAGAAAAAAAATTATAAAAAGTTATTACTTGATAGAACGATAAAAATATTAAAGTTATCAATTGTAAACAGAATTAAAGAGCATCAATTGCCTTGAAAAAAGAATATTGGATACAATATGAATAATTATTAATATACTTGATAATAAGAAATAGTTACTTACGGGTACCCGTGATAAAAAAAAAACTCTTATTTGAGGAAAAAAAACAAAGAAGTCACAACTATCTCATTGTCAAATAAACAAGAATGGTATTTTGCATTCATATCATTAATTCATTTTAAGTGTTGAATAGAATATAAAAATAAAAAAAATGAAAAAGAAAGCAATAGCAGAAGAAGTTAAGAGCAAGAGTATGCCCTCAAAATCCCTCTTCTCTCCATACAAATTGGAAAACTTTCAACTTTTCCATAGTTGTAAATATTTTGTTCTTGTTGGTAGGGGTGCACAAAGAAGTGGTGGAACCGTAAAGAGCCGTAACTGAACTGAACTGAACCATTTACTATGGTTTCGATTCTGGTTCTAAATTTTAGGAATCGTTCATTACAGTTCCGGTTCCAAGCCTTGGAACCGAAACTAGAACCGAATCGTTATATATATATATATATATATATATATAATATATATATATATATATAACTGTTATAAAATCATTGTAATAGTTATACTAACTTCTTGTTATAGAAAAGAGTTTAAACAATCGAGTTATTATAACTATGATAAAGTTAAATACAACTTCTATAATAACCGAACCGAACTCAACGGTTTCGGTTACAAAATTATAGAACCATTCGGAACGGTTCTAGTTTTGGTTTTCCCAATAACTGTAAAGAATCGAACTATATGCACTCCTACTTGTTGGAACCTTCTGGGTTGTGGGTCATTATTATTTTACAGTGTGTAGATATATATGTAACCCAATAATATTGGTTTATTTTTTATGTATATTTCTTGCTCTATTATTACTGTATAGATTTATTGTAGCTTGAACTTGACTTTTTATGCAGTTTATTGTGTTAATTTTTTTTAAAAACAGTTTAAGGTTCATAAACACGTTTTTCTGTTTATGATTTTAAAATAAGTCAAACATTTTTTTGTTATCAAACAATATTCGTGTTTATGGATAAACAAAATCATAACATAAACACTTAAATAATAAACACTAAACATAGACAGTTACCAAATGGACCCTAAATTACCATTAATGTGCATTGTGAAATTAGATCGAGTTTATTGCTAAAGGATGTAGTTTCAATATCTTTCTTTTTGCAATCTACGTACCCATCCAATAAACTGTTGCCACGTGTTTTATATATATATATATATATATATATATATATATATATATATATATATATATATATTTGGACGAATTACAATAAACTCCCTTAACTTGTAGTCTTTTGCAATAAACTCCCCTCAAGATTTTTTTTTTGAAAAAAACCCCTCCAACTAACACGAGGGCTATAGAAGAAAAACAATGACTAAAATATCCATCATTTTTGTTTGAACATGTGCATTATGCAATCTTATATTTATATATATTAATGATCTAAAATGAATGTGAACCTAAATTCTGTTGCTACAATTAATACAATATGTCGTAATTAAATATGGAATAGAAGGAAAAGTTTTTTTTTTTGGACGTGCTGTGTTCCATGCCATCACTATTACTTGATTCCTGTTTTGTTTGAGAAACTGGAATCATTTTCTTCTATGGAAATGAACAATTATAAAATAAAAAAAATTTGCTTAAATATTAATTGCAGATTATATGCTTTTATGATATAGAGAGACTTATATATTTGACCATGCACGTTTTTTATGTTGATAATAAATTTTGCAACAGGTAACTGTTACATTTCATGAAATTAGAATAGTCATTAGCACCTTTGTACTTAATTACATACAAAAATTAAATTTATGACTTGTAAATAAAATTTAGCTCCACAATAATCTTAGATCATTACTATGTATATATAGGGCGGAACTACTAATGGGCTAACCTGGGCTATAGCCTAGGTCCAAAAAAAAAAAAAAACTACTAATGTGTTTATTAGTTCACAACCCACTAGCCCAGCTCATTATTTTTATAATATTGTGGTCTATTCAATTTTAAATCCAAACATGGCATAATATACTTTAAAGTTTAAACTCATACCATTAATATACATATATTATTATAGTACTATATAATTGCATCGAGCTATGTGATCACCTGACCTTTTAAAAAATTATTTGTTCAATCATTCATGGTGGTTCTAGACTTTTGGTGAAAATATTTAAAGGAGATTAAATATGTAAATTCTCTCTAAATGTCCTATTTTTTTTTTCAATTCTTCACCCAATAGTTCTGAACTCTTTTTATATATATCATATATATATAAATAATTAAATAATTCAAAAAATCATTAATAAATTGGAGAAGATGCTAAAGAGCAGGAGGTCAGTATACATTCTCCAATAAATTGGTTGTTTTTTTTATTTACATTTTTAATTTGTTATTTTACTGAAATTTCTTTATAAAAATCTTATATATGTGCATGTTTACTACTTCTCAGCAAACTTGTCTTTGTTATGATTTGTGAAGTGTGAACAAACATGTTAAGGAAAATAAAATGTGTTATGTCTACTAGAAAATTAGCTTAGGGCCTATTAGCCTTTTGAGAATTTTAGGGCCGGCCCTAGGCCTATTGTTTCAGACTATCAAAACACTTTCATTGTAAGATGAAAATTTTTGTTTTCATTCCATAAGTTGAAAAATGATAGATCAAAAAGAGGGGCAACTTCTAATGAGTAGCGGCATCAGTCTCCTTAAAAAATTTCAAAAGTTGGACAAACAGAGATAAACCTGATTGATAGATTGATCTGTCTCATATTGACTCTCCCTGTTTCTACGGCAAAAACAGAATAAGCTTTTTCGGTAATGAAACGTGTCAAAACTGAACTTCGCAACAAGATGAGTGATGAATTTCTTACAAATTGCATGATTTTCGATGAAAAAGAACTTACTGAAGATATTGATATAAATTCGATAGTTAATGAATTTGACTCTCTCAAGGATAGGAGGGTTCATCTTCAATAGCTTATTTAATAAAATGTTATATCTGTGTTTGTATCTATCTGTGATGTATTTGATTTATCTATATGAGAACATCCTCATTTTTTTTTGTTTATTTTTTAATATTTATGACATATCTTTGTCATGAAAATTATTGTGTTCATTTTTAATTTTTCTTACTTTTAGCCCTCCTCACTTTGAAATTCTTGCTCCGTCCTGTATATATATATAAGATTGTATAAAGCATATGTGCAAATAAAAATGATGGGCATTTTAGTCATTTTTTGTATTCAGTACTCTCTTAGTTGGAGGGGACTTTTTTTGCCAAAAAAATTCTCAAAGAGGGCTTATTGCAAAACCCTTCAAGCCAAGAAGGGTTTATTGCAATTTGCCCTATTTTTTTTATTAGAAAAAACAGAGAGAGAGAGAGAGAGAGAGAGAATGCAACCCATTTTAAGACTAATACACCCATTTAATTTAATTTATCCGTTTAGTTTCATCTTCTTCTCAGCAGCCATTAAGCAACAACCATCAACCAAAAACCTTCTGTCCTTTCTCCCACTCTTTTCTTCTTTGCTACCTTTACAAAGAAAATCCAAACAGAAATGATATATAGATATATCAAAAAATTATATATGCACATATGTGTGGAATGAAATATATACACATATAATGAGTTGCTCACATAATCATAATGTTGCACTGTTTCCAAATGTTACAATTTTTTGTTACTCTAATGTTATTCATGAAGAGCTTTGCAATTTTCAAAAGAGCCTTATATATATATATAAGGAAATTTGTCATTTAACTTAAAGAATAATTAACCAGTTACAAACTTGTCTTTGCGAATTAGAGTGTATTATCTAAATAATGGCATACTCTCTGCACATCTCTGTTATCACTGCAAACAGGAAAAAATTGAGCATTAATGGTTCTTAACTATTGATGCATAAAATTGAGCATCAATGGTTCTTAGATCTCTTGTTCGAGTCTTACACTGATTAGCGGGTTGATTGATTTTTCGTTACCAACATAAAATAAACATAATACATAAATCTTCAATCATTATATATATATATATATATATATATATATATATATATATATATATATATATATATATCAATAATTTCTCGCAAACTTCCAACTTTTTGGAGGCAAGATGTATCATTACTTTCAAATCTAGTGGAAAGAAAGATATAATGAATCTAAACTATAGTTTAATAGCATAAATAACTTTCAATTCCATTAAAACAAAGTCGTTTATTGAAATCATTTAGTACTTCACCTAAAAAACTAAGAGTATTCAGTTTCAAACAAATCTGGTAGAAATTTCCATCCAACATAACTATCATCACGAAGCTCCAAATAAGTCTAATTATGAAATTAATCCTGTAGCGGTATCCCTTAAGCATCCCAGTACAAGCAACAAAACACACACAAATGTGTGTGTGTGTGTATATATATATATATATATATATATAAAAGCTAATAGTGAGTCTTTGACAATTGAAAAGCTCATGATGGACATTATAGCTGTTAATGTGACAGAGTCATGTAGTATAGAGAACTGGTCATAGTTAGCTTCAGACAGGTTGAGACACAAAAATGAAAACATTTCCCATCTACAGTTGGCATAAAAGAGAGATTCAATTAACCTAACATTGGTAAGGTTACTTGGGCTTGGTGTCTCACGAAGCATGAGGTCTAAGATTTGACTCATTTTGAGTGCAAAACAATTCTTTGAATAAAAGAAAGATTCATTAACCTAGCATTGGTAAGGTCACTTGGCCCTGGTGCTTTAGAAAGTATTAGGTCTAAGGTTCAACTTATCTTGAGTGCAAAATAATTCTTTGTTCTATGACTTATCCGGCCTGGGGTGAAGAGGCGCCCTTCTTGAATTCTAAGGATTAGTCAGGGCGAAGCCTCAAATACCCTGGTTAATCTATAAAAGGAAATTAGGCTACTATACTAATAATCATAGTTCAAATCTAGTATTGAAAATTAGGCTACTACTAGTCCATGTAACTAGTTTTCTTTTTTTACTGCTTAAAAGCATAAGCTAGTAAGTATAAAGGGAAACGAAAAGGGACAATTTCTTAATCGCATCACAAAAGATAAATTTTCAATAAAAGGTAACACACGAAAATATCAAATTATCACAACTCGGCAAGATTGGGAGTCCAGGGTAACTTTAACACTTCTTTGCAAATCTCAGAGTTTCTATGCGAAGGATGAATTATCAGCCCCTTTAGAACTTTTGAATTTCTTTTAATGTTTTTTGAGATTCCGAAACTCTTGAGCCTTATCAATTCAAACTTTCCAAAATAGCTTTTGATTTTGAAAAGTTGAAAGTCACTTTTCAAAAGCCAATCCGAACGAGACCTTAATAAAAGCATCAAGTGTTTTAACCAATACAAGAGTCTCCAATTGCGGAGAGCTTTCGAGGAAATCCAGTATCAACTTTCATCTAACATGTAGGTGTTGTTTACCAAGCTCCAAATAAGTCAAATGGTCAAAGTTTGGCAGCGGAAACCAGCACAAATGGGCCTTCATTTAAAAAGAAAATGAAGTCGAACCAATTAAAATTTGAAACAACAGGCAGCAATAGTCTCAAAATTACATTTGGCCACAAAGAAAAATAGAAGAAATCATCAGAAATAGAGGCATAGAGTTGAGAGACCTGACCCTTATTGAATTGTCAAATAAACAAAGCCGCTCAACTAGGGTCGGTCCTGAGATTACCAAAATCTCGAGGGGCCTTAGGCGAACTTTCAACGTGAGGCACTTTATATGTAAGGTTATACACGCGTAATTTTTTTTTATAAAGTGTGAATTTTTAACACTCCTCTTAAGACTTTAACTTTAAATATAATTCTGCCGAGATATTGAATATGATTTTCTTCAATATTGTTTGGCTGGAGAAGAAAATTGAAAGATGTTGAAGAGAGGGAGGAATAAAGAAAAAGAGAAAAAAATTAAAAAAAAAAAGAGAGAAAAGTCAATAGATTCATTGAAGGAGGCAAAAATATATATATATATATATATCGACTGTTTTTAACTTATACAATATATAACTATTTTTTTTTTTGGGGCCCCTTTCTCTATGTCTTTAACTTATGCAATATATAAAGTACTATTTTTTTTTTTGGGCCCCTTTTTTTGTGTTTAACTTATACAATATATTTGGGCCATTTTTTCTCTGTTTTTAACTCATACAATATATATATATATATATATATATATATATATCATTTTTTTTTGGACCCCTAAATTTTGGAGGCCCTAGGCGACCGCCTAGGTCGCCTATAGTCAGGGCTGGCCTGCGCTCAACTTTAGATATTCCTTCAACAAACTCTGCTACGAGAAGTTTTTCCACAGAATCATCATGAAAGGTTGGCCTCTTAGTTTGAAACCAATGTCAGCATTGACAAGTGCATTTAATTTATTCATTGAATAGCCTTCAGCTACATAGTCACGATATTTAAGACCTCGAAGATTTCGTGTATTAAGCACAAGCTTGTAGCCATCCATAAACAACCAAATAAATAAACTTTTCAGAGCAGGAGCAGAAATGTTTAAGAACACTAAAATTTCTGGAATTACATCTTTTTATGCAGCTCATGTCCAATGACCAAAGTTTTAGTTCACTAATTATATATATATATATATGTATGTATACATGTATAGAAAATGTAGATTTGCTGGGAGTATATATATGTATGTGAGATGGGGATGTAAATTTACTGGTGTATTTATACATATATATGTATATGTGTATGGGAGATGAAGATGTAGATTTACAGGTGTATATATACATATATATCATCTTCACCTACATGAATGAATACAGTTGCATGTTTCATATTTCAGATACTATATCACAATTTTGAGAAAGTTTATAATACACCTGGTGTAAATACACTGGATGAATCTCATCTGTATGTGTTCAATACACACAATAACACTCACTATACGTGTATAACACATACAATTCAAATTTACTTGGTGTATTTACACCAAATATAACGTAGATCTTCTCAACAACTTTAGATATAATAATAGTTTCAAAATATTGCACAATAAAAAACCCATTACTTTTTTGGAGACATAAAATTCCGTTCAGTTTATCAATGGTGGCAAGTTGCCCTCTTTTGCTAAATTGACGGTTACATGACTAATTTTGCTTTGACACAAATACCCTTTCCCATTCCCATTATATTTTATTTTGACACGTGACCTCCCTTTGTCTATTACAAACCACCCTTCACAGACCATGTTGTTAAGTTTGCCATATGAGCTATCGAGAAGCCCCAAATTGGGCCATCTCATTTATGATGCTTTACATCTTCAAAACATATTCTTTTATCAAATTACAAAAGAAATATATTTGGTGAATTATACCCTTTCTTCCTTTATTTTTTATTATGTATTTGACATTGTAATTTTAGTTGTTTTACAAATTTGATCTCACATAGCGCGCCTGGATGTGGTGGCGGTGCTTGTTTGAAGTTTGAGTGGACATGTTTAAGGGCGCGCAGAGTATCAGGCCATGAGGTCATCATTTGCTTGTTCTGAAAAATTGAACTTTGAATATATCAATTAATGATTATGGTTTCACTGATATATCAAGGTGAGTTCCTACTTCCTAGTAGCTTGCTTGTTTTAGATTGCTTTCAAGTGTAACTTATTTGGAAAATTGCTTATGTTGTGATTGCCCCTTATAAGATGAGATCATGTGTTTTCCATTTGACTGCTTCTGACTTGTACTAATTGATTCGTTGCTTTGTGTATGTGTGTGTCTCATTCTCAAAATGTTTATTTGAGATATACTGGATTGTTGTTCATATTAATGGAAATCGAACTTTAACAGTTATGATTTCTTTACTTTTGGTGTGAATACCCTTTCCTATAACCTTTTCTTTGGCTATTGTTGACTTGATGTTACTGCATCTTATCCACATGCTTTACTTTTTGATAATGCAAAATTTAGCCGTTCTCTGATCCAGAAGGATTGAATACAAAACTAACTTTTGCCATTATTTGCACAAAGTGGTTCTTCTCAGGAGTTGAACCCATGTTCTCAGGCTTCAGAACTGAGCATATTTTCAGTGCACCAAGTAATGCTAATATGTTATCTTGGCTTCAGATGTGGTTTTTGAACCACCATGTTGCCTTTTAGTCATTTCTTAGAATGCTATTGTAGTTGATAGTTGCTGAATATGCCAAAATTTCCATTGCTTTAATCCATTGTTGCTTTACCTTAGGAAACTACCATGCATTATATGGTGTAGAACTCTATATTCCAGGTTCTCTTTAATAATAGTAGCCTGGATGTACTGCAAATTATTATGCTGGCTTGTTGTATGATCTGGTGGGATTTTAAACTAACGCCTGTTCTGCAAATTGTTGGTTGACTCGTTAATGTTTCCTTGATACACAATTGCCTCTAGATATTGTCTAATAGAATCTTAATTTTCATACATTGAGAATAGTTGCCTTAATATGGCTCAACGTGTCAGGCTGCTCAGGAAGATGTTGAGTTGATGCCATATTGCCTTAATTTATAGCTGCTTCAAATATATGAAACCACCATGTTGCCTCAATATGGCTCTGTTGAATGGTCTTTGGGCTGCTGGTATCTTCAAATACCGCATTGCCTTGATATTTATTCTGATAATACTAAAATTATAAGATTCTTAGATTCATAGTTGCCTTGGTGGGAATTTTAATTTTACCTTTAAACCTCCCCTGCTACTGCTCCAATATGTTGAAACTGCAAGGAAAGCAAGAATTTCTACCTTTTTTTTTTAATCATTGACCTGTTGACAACATCTGTTGCATTAGGAAAGTCAGTCAGTCTATGAAGTAGCTCTTACTCATTCATCTCTTCCTTTGCTGCTCTCTCTCCGCACCCCAAGCCTGCATTCCCATATTCATTCCTTTTAGTATCAAAGTTTCTAACATGATACTCCAAAATGCTAAAGCCAATTGTTGAAGTAGCAGCATCTTGCCTTCATTTACCACCAAAAACTTGCACCTAAATTGGCATTATACTCCTTTTGTTAAGTTCATTAGAGAATTACATTTTGTAAATCAGCATGTCATGTTCAATGGTCCCAATTATCAGTACAACCATCTGCTCATTTAGTAAATCGATGCTGTTTGCCACACCATTCTCTCCGATGTTGATTACCCTCTCCACATCTGAGCCCGACTATGTGGTGCACCGGTCTTGGGCATATTGTGAAGTGTATTATGATCTCGTTTGGCTTCAAACATTTCCAATATGTTAAAATATGTCAGTGAATCTTAATATATTTTAGGGTCATTGTCTGATTCAGCGGTTTAATGCTTGAACATCAGTATCATTGGTGCGGGTTCGAGCCTCAAAGTAGCCACTTTGTGAAATTCGTTGTGTTAGGTCTGTCTCGAGTCTTCCCTCTCCAGGTTCTCCAACTACATTCTCACTATATTAACATTCTTTCTTACTCAAATGCTTAAAGATCATAGCTTCAATTGGAAAAGCAGTGATAACGTTGGTGAAAATCTGAAAATCCATTTGTTTATTTGACAAAGATTAACTTCATTAAACACCTAGTTAGACTGGATGAGTAATTAACTTTGTAAATGTAATAATCACATTGCTTTCTAACTTCACCCAGGGAGTGGATTAGTGGAATAACTTTGTAGTTTATACATATTTATTGCCCGATCGAGGTCACAGAATTCTCAACATATTCAATGAAAGAGGGACATATAAAACCATAATTGATCATTTGTAGACTAAGACATCATGCTTCGTATTTCATGTCCTTAGAACATAAGATTGATTTTTAGAATCAGGAGCGGATGAACCTCAGTTCTTCTAGTAAAGCATTCAAAGCAGAGTAAGATGATCCACCATCTTCAACAGCCCTCCTTGCCAGATCTTGCAATGCCCTCGCTCGGCTTCTCATTATCTCAGCTTCTTCACCGACCATTAACTGAGTCACTGCTTTCTCTACATCTTCCTTCTTTACAGAGGCCTTACCATCCTCTGCCCATCTAGACCATCCCTGAGCACCCACTCTCACTCCTATCCTCAAAACATCTGTCACGAATTTTTCATTGGCAAACTGTTCTGCAAAGAGTGGCCATGTGACCATTGGCACTCCTGCAGTCACTCCTTCCAGCAATGAGTTCCATCCACAGTGAGTCACGAACCCTCCAACGGCTTCGTGTTCAAGGATGAGCACTTGGGGTGCCCACCCCCTTATTATCAGACCTTTCCCTTCCATTCTCTTCTCAAACCCTTCTGGCAACCACTCTTCCTCTTCTCCTTTATTAGTTTTTTCCTTTCTAACCACCCAAATGAATTGCTGTTCGGAAGCTTCAAGACCCCTTGCTATCTCAAGTAGCTGAGCAGCTGAAAAATTGGCTAAACTTCCAAAACATACATAGAGTACTGATTTCGGTTTATTAGAGTCAAGCCAATTCAAACACTCTAGTTCATCAATTGACGATTTATTTCCTCTCTGACCCTTAAATTCATTGTCTCTGTTGCATAACGAAACTGGACCAATATGCCATGCCTTTCTTCCTAGAACCTCCCTGTAATGTTCTGAATAAGCCGGTTCCAGCTCGTGGAAGCTGTTCACGAGAACTCCATAGCTTGTCACCTCCGATTTCTTAGCTTCTTCAATTAAAGTGGTCGTAAGGTTTTGAACGCCTTCTCTAATATGATCCGGCAGTTCTCTTCTTGTCATCGTTATTGTGTCTGGAAGTTCAGGCACAATGAAGGGTTCTGAATCAGATTCAATGTTTTCAAATGGTTTATGGCGCCTTAAGTTGTGATAGACACAAAGAGGGAAGGCACCTGTACCATTGAAAACCAGCCTTGGAATTCCAAGCTTGCCTGCTACTTCAGTAGCCCATGGAAAGTGAAAGCCAGCCACTAGGCAATCAGGGCGGTCTTCCCTCAAGAGGTGTTCCAATGGTTCTTGAAGCAGATAAATAGCCTTGTGAAACTTCGCAGCCATTTCTGGTGAAGTAACAAAACTTGCGTTCTCACATCCTTCTGGCAACCCTACTTCCAAAGAAGAGAACTTAATAAGACGGATACTGATGTTTGAGCCTAGTTTGGTATCCATGTCGATGGTCTTAGAAATGAGAGGTGCATTGAGAGGTGTCGTGATAATAGTTGCCTTCACACCATGGCCAGAAAATAGTTTGGCGATGTCTACCATTGGGATCATGTGGCCATGAGCCATCATAGGAAAGAAGTAGATGTGCAGCTGATGAGGTTTTGAACCCATGAAGCTTTGTAGGAGGAATGAGAGTTTTGGAACAAGGGTGATAAAAAGACTGAAATTAGGGTTGGAATTGGATTTGAAATGAGTATGGGATAGGAAGAGGCAGAGAGCTAAGCTAATGTGTTTTTGATTAGGTAGCTAGAAGTAGAACTAAATTTGGGGGTTTTCCCTCTTTGGAATCTCATGTTCTTGGTTCTACCCTTGATTCAATATTTAGATGCAGGGGAAGCTGAATTTTAACACATACAAGGATTGACTTCTTGTTGCAAATTCATGGTAATATAATCTCTTTAGTAAAAACATTTTAACATATTTAATTTCTTGATTGGCCTTGCTGATGCATGTGCTTGACATTTGGGCAGTCAGTCAAAGCACGGAACCATGGTATGAAG
This sequence comes from Cornus controversa, assembly GCA_026545225.1. Lineage (NCBI taxonomy): Eukaryota > Viridiplantae > Streptophyta > Magnoliopsida > Cornales > Cornaceae > Cornus > Cornus controversa. Next base: position 39,859,893 of record CM048853.1, read on the forward strand.
CTGCCTCTATCTCTCTCTGTATATATATATATATATATATATATATATATATATATATATATGTTTGTGTGTTATTTTATTGGTCAAGTGCTTTTGTATTTGTAGACGTAGAGCGCAAGAAATATATTGAAAATTATTTGAGGTTGTCTCTTTCACATTTGGATTGTTTTTCAACTTTATCATGAGGTATACTTGAGAAAGTCTTTCTCGATTCAGTGCACAGACTTCTAATTAATTGTATTAAATCCTTTTGGCAGATAACAGGCTTCAAGCGCAAGAAATTCCTTGAAAGTAGTTGAGACTTGTTCAAAGTTGGGACCTTTAATATATGTGAGTTATTTTTACATCCTGAAAGTGAAGTGTCATTACACATGATCAAGTTCAAATCTCATTAAGATCATTTGATTCAGCATCTCATTTGAGATAGCATATGAAAGATTTAGAGGGATTAGTTATCCCTCTAAATCACATCTAATTCTTTATTTTTTCTCCTTTTTAACAAATCAAACAAAAAAGACACTATCCTTCCCTTTCTTTTCTTTTCTTTCCAATTCCATCAATCCAAACTAGCCGTAATAGATTAATTTCAAAGAGATTACTATTTTTATTTGTAAAGCTCTATGCAATCCAATATATATATATATATATATACCAGGGGCTAGCCCAGTGCATGAACTTTCTGTCATTACAAGGTCTGGTGCAAGGCCTGAAAGGGTCTGGGTGCACGAGGTTTTCGTCACTGCAGGGCCTGAAAGGGTCAAATGTACGTAATGTTATCTATGATTGTAGATCGGTTGTTTTCTTAATTCGAACCCATTACTGGACCCTAATAGATTAATTGCAAAGAGAAGACCTTACTACTTGAAAATTTTATCTTATTCAAACCTGAGATTGATAGCCTGTGGCCCCAAATACTTCGTAACAGTCTATCTTGGCCCATTGATTTTATGCAGACTAACTGTTATTCCAAAAACTATAGTCTGCCTCAATATGTTGAAACTGCAAGGAAAGCAAGAATTTCTAGCTTCTTGGGCATCAATAAGCATCGATTGAATGATATTCCTAATACTCGATATCCTTAGCTGTATAACTGTATTGTAAGTTGTTTATCATAATTTCTTCGGAGACAATGTGACAAATATTAAGAAGAATAAATGTTTATCTAAACTAGCTTACAGACGATGTCTTCGGGGACATTATGACAAATATTAAGAAGAATAAATGTCTATCTAAACCAACTTACAAGTGAGTTCTTCGTTGAGCATAGCTCTTCTGCCTGCTCTGCGCAGTTCGCATACGGTCTCTAATAAGGACAACTTTTTCTGACGTGTCCTTAATGACTTAGGACCCAAAAATCTATTCTCTCTAACTTCCAACCAGCAAACTGGCAATTTACATGGACGTCCATACAGAGCCTCAAATAGTGTCATACCAATAGTCTTTTGATAACTATTGCTATAGGCAAACTCAACTAGCGGCAAGTAACTCTCCTAATTACCCTTGAAGTCAAGTACACATGCTCATAACATATCTTCCAAAATCTAATTAACCCTCTTAGTCTGACCATCGGTCTAAGGGTGATAGGCTGTATTGAGATGCAAAACTATTCCCATCGCTTGCTGAAAACTCTCCCAAAACCCTGATATAAAATTCTGATCCCTATCCGATATAATGGACAAAGGCACGCCATGAAGCTTCACTATCTCTGTAATGTAAAGCTTCGTGTATTGCTCTGAGGTGTAACTTGAGCGTACGGGCAAGAAATGGGCTGATTTTGTCAACCTGTCCACTATCACCCAAATAGCATCATGATTTCGTTGTGAGGTGGGAAGTCCTACAATGAAATCCATAGAGATGCTCTCCCACTTCCACTCCGGTATAGGCAGTGGCTGCAACGATCCCGACGGTCCCTGGTGGTCAATCTTGATCATCTGACATGTGCTACACTTAGAGACAAATATGACAATGTTCCTCTTCATACCTGCCCACCAAAACAATCGTTTAATGTCTTGGTACATCTTATCCCTTCTCGGGTGTACCAAAAACTGAGAACTGTGGACCTCACTCATCACTGCCTTCCTCAAGTTATCATTGTGAGGGACCACTAATCGCCCCTTGTACCTCAATCCTACATCTGTACCCACTGTATAGAACGGTACCTCTCCCGATTTCAACTCAGCCACCTTTTCTACGCATTGCGAGTCAGTAAGTTGATTTGAAATTACCTTCTGAATAATAGTAGGTGTAACCACTACACACGCTACAAAAGCATCATCTAAGTCATCAATGCTTCTTAAATCATTCCATTCTGTTTCAAATAAAGCTGAAAGACTAGCATAGGGTCGGTGACTGAGTGTATTAGCTACTACATTCGTTTTTCCTGGATGGTATTGGAAGGAAAAATGATAATCTTTCACAAACTCCAACCACCTGCGTTACCTCATGTTCAGCTCTTTCTGTGAGAACAGATATTGCAAACTCTTGTGGTCACTTAACAATCTGAAGGTCTTACCCAAGAGGTAATACTTGCAAATCCTCAAAGCAAAAACCATAGCTGCTAACTTTAAGTCATGAGTCGGGTAATTAAGCTCATGAGGCTTAAACTTACGTGAAACGTAAGATATCGGCCTCTCCTCTTGCATCAACACACACCCCAGACCCTGCAATGATGCATCGGTGAATACCAAGTACTCAATGCCTCTCTGAGGAGTAGCTAGGACTGGTGCAGTCGTCAACCTGCTCTTCAACTCGTCAAACGATGCCTGACAAGAATCATCCCAAACGAAAGGCACACCTTTTTTAGTTAAGTGGGTGAGAGGGCTAGCAATCTTGGAGAAGCCCTGAATGAACCTACAATAATAACCAGCTAACCCCAGAAAACTACAAATCTCTGTGGGTGAGGTAGGTTGCCCCCACTCCAATACTGCAGACACCTTGCTTAGATCAACCACTATCCCTTCTCAGATACTATATAACCTAAGAACTTCACCTCCCTCTGCCAGAAATCACACTTCTCAAAATTTGCATACAATTGGTAATCTCTCAGTTTCTGCAAAATGATACGAAGATGTCTGGCATGATCCTCCTCTGACTTAGAAGTAGGCCTAGTGCCTGAAGGCTAAGTAAATTACAAAGTCTATCTCACGACTCGGTGGTAGTCCTGGAATTTCCTAAAACACATCCTGAAAGTCTTGCACCACTAGAATGGGATCCATAGAAACTGTATTTCCCTCCAGAGACTCCTCACTAATAAATAATGGGTGAGTACTAGACCTTCCATTTGATTACGGCATAACAACCAAACACGTCTCCTGACCCGATATAGCAAAAACAATTGTCATATCATGGCAATTGACACGTGCATGATAATGCGATAACCAATCCATCCCGAGTATGACATTATATGATTTCATATCCAAGACCAATAGGTCTGCCCAGAACCTGAGTCTGCCAATATTTATAGTGACCTGACTATAACGTTCCCGTAAAATCGTACTAATCCCCAATGGTGTAGCAATACTAAATGAAGAATTACACGGCTGAATGGTTATACCAGATAGTCTCACCAATGACCGAGTTTACTATTTATCAGAACCAGCCCTTGTTTTGGTTCACATTCCTCCTCCTACGGGGTGGCATCTGAATACTACCCCTAAAAATGAATTAAAACGTATAGCATACGATTAGTCCTATACTTAGATTCTATTTATTAGAATACGCAACACGGAAGATACTGTACGACTGACCCTAAAGATCCGAGAATATATGAACCTGGAATGCTCTGATACCAATTGAAATACTCCCACAAAATTTCGCGCATAAGGTGGCTAGTCTCACACAAAACCTGAGAGATACTTACAATTGATAGAACAAGCATAGAATACAAAGACAGAAATAAAAAATAATAATTTTAAAACAGAATAGAAAGTCCATCTGAAATAATAATAAAATACGAGTCTGGTAATACAATTTGGAAATCCCGTAACCCAAGGACCCCTTAACCAGAAAGAACAAGAGTTTTAACTCTAAATTACAAACTGACAACTAAAGTCTCAAAAGAGTTCATAGTTTGAACTTGAAGAAGAGAATAAGTTCCTACTCTATAACTGATGAGAGGAGATGTTTACCACAACCAAACCCCAAGACTCTATCCTCGTGATGGAACCAGTCTGGGACCTGAAATATCAACAAGTGGGTTAAACTCACGAGCAAGCCCTCTCTACTACATCCTAATCAGAGAATTGGTATACATACCCTCAGTATGAAGGACACAAGAGAAAAATATAGGTGTAAACATACAGGTCATTCCTTATCCAGATCATGTTTTCAAAATAAATGACATCTTTTATAATGTCCCAACAAACCCTTATCATACAAAAATGAACACATTCTTTAAGTTCAGAATAAAGAAACATAAGCATATATTTTATTAAATCTAAGCAATCCTGACATGCTACCATTATTATCTTTGGATTCCTTAATAGGTATTAGCAATCCTAACATGCCCCCTAGCAATCCTTACATGCCTCCCAAACCAACCTACTACATGAAATAAAAGAAGGTGCATAACGATTTAAACTACACGTGCATATGAATTTGATCTAACAGAAATTCAATCATCACAATAAAATAATCCGTTCACAATTGAACTAAAAACAAGTGTAGCATGGATAGTTATAATTTCAAAGAAAATACAGTTAAGGAGTAAAATACTGCAACCACCAATTATATGAGCAAGCACACAACCAAACCTCCAATATACTTAAATCTTCAAGGGAGTCTAAACCTAGCCCTAATCTAGGTTTTCGGGCCTATTCTATTCCTAAGAACCCTATTAAATTATTCTGGAATTTTTTGCAATTTTTGAAAATTCATAGCAACCCAAAGCAAAGGAAAGAATTTAAAAAAATTCTCATTTTGAGGCACACATTTTAAAACTAGTTCTATAACAAAGGAAAATTATTTCGTTATGAAATTTAAAACCCATGCCTATTCTGACCCTAAAAGATTAGATAAAAAGTTTAGGAATTTTTTGGAATTTTTCGGTAATTTAAAAATATTTCCAAAATAAAAAATCTAGTTTTGAGGCACACTTTTTATACTATTTAAACCATAAGGAAACCCATTTTGACTTGATATTTAAAACCCAAATGCATCCTGTCCCCAAAAGATCATCAAAATTTTTTAAAATTTTAAAAATATTTTTCAAATAAAAGAAGATGAAAACCCAATTTTGAAGCATACTTTTAAAAATCAATTTAACCACGAGAAAAGCTCATTTCCACTTGAAATTTAAAACCCAAGTGTATTCTGTTCCTAAAAGGTTATCCAAATTTTTTTAGAATTGTCCGAAATTTAAAAACAATTTTAAAAATTATTTTTCCTATTTTTCTAGATTAAAATCAATTTGAAAAACAAATAAAAAAAATATTAAAATATTCCGGACTGGGCCCAAAGTGGGCCCAGTGGGTGGGCCCAACGAGTGGGACCCAACGGACCTTTCCCGATCCCCGATCGGCGGCGCACTCGCCCCCACGTGCCTGCGGGGTGCGTGGCCCCCTTTTTGTCTTTTTTTTTTTCTTTTCTTTTTCTTGTTCCTTTCTTTCCTGCAACAGAAAGTCAACAATGGTGCCAGAACTTTCCGGCTACTTTTAGGCACCGAATCACGTGTATGAATAAACCATTGAACACGTCTCGATCTAAGCTAGCATTGGTACCAAATTTATGTCCTCTTGCGGCCTAAATAAAAAAGCCCAATTTCAAGTTTTAAAAATCTAAAATTTCAAACTCAAATTCACATCAATCTACCCAACGGTTCACAACCAAATTTTCTAGGATTGTTCTAGGAAGCAAGATATACCTATTGATCAGAACAAAAATCCTAAAAAATGATGAATACAGTCAACCCAATTTCATGTTCGTGTGTATATATATATACACCCGCCTATACAGTCATATATCCATGTATATACATATGCAAAAATATCCTAAAGTAGTACCAAAACCCCAAAATCTTCATGTTTAATTCACAAAATTATTCTTAGCATGCAAAATCATTTAATTTCATAATTAAACGAATAAAAAAAATTTCAGCAACATGTATATACAAACTATATATATATCATATATATAATCCAACAACATATATACAGATAATATATATGTCTACAAATTCAAAGGGGAAGAGAAGAGTTCGAACTTGCCTTTTTGACAAACACAAACTCGTCCCGATTAATCGCTCTTTCTCTCCCTTCTCTCTTGCGTCTACGCTCTTTCGGTCTCTGTACATGTAAACGACAGGAACCCTAACCCCCTTTTCTTTTTTTTTTTTTTAGAAAACTAAATAAACTCCAAAATAATAAAAATAAAAATAAACCCTAACCCATCAAAAATAACCATACACTAGCCCAACCATTCCAGCTCAACTCAACCCAGATTCCTCCCTATCCCAATCCAAAATTAAAATAAAGAAAAAATACAAAGATTCAGTCCAAATAAAATTAAATAAAAAAAAGTAAAGTAAATTACACCACAATATTTAAAGCACTAAAAGAATTTAATCCAACCAATAAAACAATTCAATTTAACTAATAAAAGAAAAATAAAACATTTAAATTAAAATTAAAAGAATTCCAAACTTACCGGGTATTACACACACCATTCTCTTCGATGTTGATTACCCTCTCCACATCTGAGCCCGACTATGTGGTGCACCGGTCTTGGGCATATTGTGAAGTGTATTATGATCTCACTTGGCTTCAAACATTTCCAATATGTTAAAATATGTCAGTGAATCTTAATATATTTTAGGTTCAATGCCTGGTTCAGCGGTTTAACGCTTGAACATCAGTATCATTGGTGCGGGTTCAAGCCTCAAAGTAGCCACTTTGTGAAATTCGTTGTGTTAGGTCTGTCTCGAGTCTTCCCTCTCCAGGTTCCTGCTATAGTAGGACCAAAACTGGTAATGTTTCTAACCTTTATATATATGCAGTTTTAGATCTTGATTTCCTACACTGCCTTTTCTGTTTCTTATAATATATTATGGTTAGTTAATGACCACAAATTAAATTGAAGCATGAAATGTAGAGGCTCCAAACCGCTATCATATTTCTGCATGTGACCTCACCATAGAATCCGCACTTTGTACTGTTTTCATGGATTTGATTGCGTTGATGCCCTTATCATAATCCATACTTCTCAAAAATCAACTGGTGCAAACAACAATTGTGGTGTGCCTTCAAGATTGCTTTAGTTCAAAAACTTCGACTCTCGTAAACCCTTTCCATAAGCTTATTTTCAGACCTGACATAATTGTAGATCTTTCATAATTCTGGTTTAGGGGACCACTTTGTGTAAATAAAATCTAAGGCATGATCACTATTCAATCCACCGTCCCAACACCTAAATTATGGGATCAACACTAAGTAATGGTCACCTAAAGGAAAAGAAACACTAGGTAATGGCCTTCCAAATGCACACCGATTGCCTGAAGTTCTTTGTTATCAACTTATCACTGGCTTTCAAATTCCCATAGGATCAATTGAGATTGTGAAATGTACATATGTAAGTAATATCTAATTTCACTGGCTATCGTAAACTTCCTGGAGTTACTGACAAGAAACTGAACAATTAATTTTTTCCCCTCATGTCAATCAGAGGGAATACTTCTCCAACTATATTCTCACTCTATTAACATTCTTTTTTACTCAAATGCTTAAATATCATAGCTTCAATTGGAAAAGCAGTGATAACGTTGGTGAAAATCTGAAAATCCATTTGTTTATTTGACAAAGATTAACTTCATTAAACACCTAGTTAGACTGGATGAGTAATTAACTTTGTAAATGTAATAATCACATTGCTTTCTAACTTCACCCAGGGAGTGGATTAGTGGAATAACTTTGTAGTTTATACATATTTATTGCCCGATCGAGGTCACAGAATTCTCAACATATTCAATGAAAGAGGGACATATAAAACCATAATTGATCATTTGTAGACTAAGACATCATGCTTCGTATTTCATGTCCTTAGAACATAAGATTGATTTTTAGAATCAGGAGCGGATGAACCTCAGTTCTTCTAGTAAAGCATTCAAAGCAGAGTAAGATGATCCACCATCTTCAACAGCCCTCCTTGCCAGATCTTGCAATGCCCTTGCTCGGCTTCTCATTATCTCAGCTTCTTCACCGACCATTAACTGAGTCACTGCTTTCTCTACATCTTCCTTCTTTACAGAGGCCTTATCATCCTCTGCCCATCTAGACCATCCCTGAGCACCCACTCTCACTCCTATCCTCAAAACATCTGTCACGAATTTTTCATTGGCAAACTGTTCTGCAAAGAGTGGCCATGTGACCATTGGCACTCCTGCAGTCACTCCCTCCAGCAATGAGTTCCATCCACAGTGAGTCACGAACCCTCCAACGGCTTTGTGTTCAAGGATGAGCACTTGGGGTGCCCACCCCCTTATTATCAGACCCTTCCCTTCCATTCTCTTTTCAAACCCTTCTGGCAACCACTCTTCATCTTCTCCTTTATTAGTTTTTTCCTTTCTAACCACCCAAATGAATTGCTGTTCGGAAGCTTCAAGACCCTTTGCTATCTCAAGTAGCTGAGCAGCTGAAAAATTGGCTGAACTTCCAAAACATACATAGAGTACTGATTTTGGTTTATTAGAGTCAAGCCAATTCAAACACTCTAGTTCATCAATTGACGATTTATTTCCTCTCTGACCCTTAAATTCATTGTCTCTGTTGCATAACGAAACTGGACCAATATGCCATGCCTTTCTTCCTAGAACCTCCCTGTAATGTTCTGAATAAGCCGGTTCCAGCTCGTGGAAGCTGTTCACGAGCACTCCATAGCTTGCCACCTCTGATTTCAAAGCTTCTTCAATTAAAGTGGTTCTATGGTTTTGAATTCCTTCTCTAATATGATCCGGCAGTTCTCTTCTTGTCATCTTTATTGTGTCTGGAAGTTCAGGCACAATGAAGGGTTCTGAATCAGATTCAATGTTTTCAAAGGGTTTATGGCGCATTAAGTTGTGATAGACACAAAGAGGGAAGGCACCTGTACCATTGAAAACCAGCCTTGGAATTCCAAGCTTGCCTGCTACTTCAGTAGCCCATGGAAAGTGACAGCCAGCCACAAGGCAATCAGGGCGGTCTTCCCTCAAGAGGTGTTCCAATGGTTCTTGAAGCAGATAAATAGCCTTGTGAAACTTCGCAGCCATTTCTGGTGAAGTAACAGAAGTTAGGTTTTCACATCCTTCTGGTAACCCTACTTCCAAAGAAGAGAACTTAATAAGGCGGATACTGATGTTTGAGCCTAGTTTGGTATCCATGTCGATGGTCTTAGAAATGAGAGGTGCATTGAGAGGTGTCGTGATAATAGTTGCCTTCACACCATGGCCAGAAAATAGTTTGGCGATGTCTACCATTGGGATCATGTGGCCATGAGCCATCATAGGAAAGAAGTAGATGTGCAGCTGATGCGGTTTTGAACCCATGAAGCTTTGTAGGAGGAATGAGAGTTTTGGAACAAGGGTGATAAAAAGACTAAAATTAGGGTTGAAATTGGATTTGAAATGAGTATGGGATAGGAAGAGGCAGAGAGCTAAGCTAATGTGTTTTTGATTAGGTAGCTAGAAGTAGAACTAAATTTGGGGTTTTTTCCCCTATGCAATCTCATATTCTTGGTTCTACCCTTGATTCAATATTTAGATGCAGGGGAAGCTGAATTTTAACACACACAAGGATTGACTTCTTGTTGCAACTTCATGGTAATATAATCTCTTTAGTAATAACATTTTAACATTTTTAATTTCTTGTTTGGCCTTGCTGATGCATGTGCTTAACATTTGGGCAGTCAGTCAAAGCACGGAACCATGGTATGAAGCTGCCTCTCTCTCTCTCTCTGTATATATATATATAATATATAATATAATCTCTTTAGTAATAACATTTTAACATATTTAATTTCTTGATTGGCCTTGTTGATGCATGTGCTTGACATTTGGGCAGTCAGTCAAAGCACGGAACCATGGTATGAAGCTGCCTCTATCTCTCTCTGTATATATATATATATATATATATATATATATATTATTGGTCAAGTGCTTTTGTATTTGTAGATGTAGGGCGCAAGAAATATATTGAAAATTATTTGAGGTTGTCTCTTTCACATTTGGATTGTTTTTCAACTTTGTCATGAGTATACTTGAGAAAGTCTTTCTCAATTCCGTGCACAGACTTCTAATTAATTGTATTAAATCCTTTTGGCAGATAACAAGCTTCAAGTTCAAGCGCAAGAAATTCCTCGAAAGTAGTTGAGACTTGGTCAAAGTTGGGACCTTTAATATATGTGAGTTATTTTTTACATCCTGAAAGTCAAGTGCCATTACACATGATCAAGTTCAAATCTCATTAAGATCATTTGATTCAGCATGTCATTTGAGCTGTTTCATGATAGGTCTTTCTTCATAAAACTTTTGCCTGGTTTCATGCTTAAATGCATTGATGTTTCAGTTCATTTTTTTCTTTCTTTCTTTTCTCTACCAGTCTTGAAACCTTCACATGTGATTTGGGAGTTTTTTTGTTTCTTTCTTTTCTCTACCGGTCTTGAAATCTTGACATGTGATTTGGGAGTTGAGACCCAAAGCCACCAAAACAAAGGTAGACCGGTTGTTTCAGTTGACTTTTGATTCTCTTAGATTGGAAACTCTTTTAATTTTTTGGCCAAGCTAGGTATATATGCTTCAAAAGTCATAAAATGAGGGGCTGTTTGGTAACGTTGTCGGATTCTATTTTTTGATTTCTAAAAAATGAAATATGAAAACCTGTAATGCTGCCATTTCTGTCAAAAGCAGAATACATTTAGTAATATCATATGCTCTTGAAATTTTGAAAGCACAAATCTGAAAATATGTTTGGCAACCCAAAATTAATTTTCAAAAAAAAAAAATAGTGGTATCTTTGAATAAAAATTGTGTTTGAGTAATATGGTTCGAACTCATTTTAATCAACATAAATGTGATAATGTATATTCTTTCATCTGAAATTATATTTTTTAGAACTTTATTTTAGTTTATTTTAATTAAAAATTCTCTTTTAAGCAATTGCATGTTTTTGGTAATTGTCATAAATTCTAACTATTTTCATGTTTTTGGTAATTGTCATATATTATTATATATACTTGTTTTATTTCTTTTTATATTTTTATATTATATATAACTCTTATTTTATTGTATTTTCTTCTTTTATATATCTATATACATATATATTATATTTATTTATTATTATTATATATTTATTTATTTATTGTCTTTTATAGAAAAAAATTTATTCTTATTGACTTATAATTTTTTATTTATTATATTATATATAGCTCTTATTTTATTGTATTTTCTTTTTATATATATCTTTATATTATATATATATACATTTATTATTATTATTATTATTATATTTATATATATTATATATATCTTTATATTTATATATATATTTTAGTTATTGTATTTTATAAAATATTTTTATTCTTGTTGACTTATAATTTTGTATTTAATGTTAGTGATGGAGCTCATGTTCGGTACTCACATAAAAACAAAGGTAAATTACACTGATCTCTCTTGAGGTTTGACCTAATTACACTTAGTATCAAAATAATAGAATTTGTTACAGTGATCTCCCCTATAACAGAAATGCACTAACAGACGTTAATTTTTGGATGAAATGTCTATTATGACCTTAATATTATATTGATATATTCTATTAATATCACAACACCTTGGATGCTAAATTTGACAAATCGAAGTTGAATTTTGAAAAACAGACTTCATTGTTGCATCCAGAATGGTCCGTTTAGCTAGGAACCAGTTTGACCTGGTAAAAATGGCCAAAATTGACTTGCCTGAAAGTTCGCTTGAAAAATGCAGTTTGGCCATAAATTTGCTAGAGAAGATGATTGAAACAGTGCAGGTTCGCCGAAATTTTGCTAGAAAAAATGACCGGAATAGTGCAGGTTCGCCGAAAATTCACCAAAGAAGATGATCGGAATAGTGCAGGTTGGCCAAAAAGTTCGTCGGAATGAGGCGCGTAAGGTGTATGCAAAAGTGTGAATCTCACACAGAATTTCTGGCGGCACATAATAGTTTGTGAAACCTCTTCGGGCTTCTATTTTTGCGTCATTCTACTTGTCTCGATCGTATGGACCTTCTGGGGTGACCAAAATGTTGTTTTGATCACTTTCGTTTCTAGGCAGTTGGTTTGGCTCTATTTTCTCTTCTTCCTCGCTCTGATACCATTGTTGGTGGTAGAGATCAAACATAAATCACTTATGGTGATTTGTATAATACAAAAGGATCGACTAAGAGAGAACAAAAACAAAACAATCTATGGAGGTGCCGATGAGGTGACGGGTCTTCGGGTACAGTGAGATTGTGGTGAAGGTGGTAGGTTGGTGGTGATGTATGGAAGTGTCGAGGAGGTAAAAGAAAACGAAGAAGAAAAAGCTGAGGGATGGAGGGAGTCTTTGTCATAACGGAGCAAATCTCAGGAAAGATCATTGTAACAAAATTTATTAATTTAATGCTGGGTGTAATTAGACCAAACTTCAGAAGAGGTCAGTGTAATTTACCCTAAAATCAATCGTAGTTGTTGAATTACAAATAATTTTTCAAAACTAACATATCAAAACCACATTTAATAAAAATAAGGGTTATAATATTTCACACAATTTTTGTAATTGCACATGTTCATATAACATAATAATAACAAGATACGAAGTTATCAGCACTTTTATCATTTTTCCAAACACTAATTGCTACCCCTAAATAGAAGCAAGATGAAGACATTGGATTAAACTTATATATATATAGACACACATACACACTAGCGTATTGTGACTATTGTCCATGTCTATGACACTATAAAAAATATAATATTATTTTAAGTATGAGGATAGATGAATGTATATATGAATTTAGGTGTAAGTATAGTGAGTGAATCGTGATTGTTTGATCGTAAATAGAGAGAGTTATTTTAATTTATAAATAAACATAAATATTTTGAACTGTAAAATTAAGTTTTTAAGTATTTTTAACCGTTAGATCGTGATTTTTTTTTAAGAGAGATTCAATCACAATGCTAATATATATATATATATATATATATATGTGTGTGTGTGTGTGTGTGTGTGTGTGTGTGTGTGTGTGTGCACGCGCGCGCATAATCTACATTCGAATTACATATGTATATGTACCGGTTAGATTGAGTATGAAGTCTATAACATTTGGTTTATACCTATAGGTTTTGATTTACTAAACATGGGCTTGACTGAGCCATGTAATGTGCAAAATATAGATTATAATATGGATAAACTTAAAAAAAAAAACACAAAACCCTTCAACTTTCATAAATTTGTAAATACCCCTGTGATGCAGTTTACACCTGAACTATTAAAAGGTTGCAAATTGGTCAATACAATTAAGAGTTCATTTGATAACGAAACCTCTTAGTACTTAGCAAGTGGAATGTTATCCCAGGCTTCTACTATTTCTATCTGCGTTTTTTCCTTTCTTTTGTTTTCGTCTTTTTTGTCCTCTTTTTTCTCCCCTTCTTTGATTTGTTCTTCTTTATAATCTAAAATTTTGAATTCTTTGATTTATATTTAGTATTTATTATGAGACCTGATATTGGTACTCCATCAATATTTTCTGGCATTCCACTTCTATCTTTTTGTAAAGTAAAATTACAAAAGTGGTCCTATGTTATACCATCTTAGATTCTTATATTTTTGATACCCTAATTGCCCTTCCAAATCAAGATCAATTCTAATTTTATTTATTTATTTTTTAAAAAAAAAGTTTTCCAATTGCATCCTTATTATCCTAAGTAATTTGTAATTGATTTTGTTTTTGTTTTAGATTTACAATATAACAATCCATTTATTACCACCCAAATACTATAGTTTAGACATTTTTTTAATTAAAACTTTTGTTCTTGTCCCTATCCTATATAACTCAAAGAATCTAAAATTTGAAATATTGTATTTTTACTTACCAAACGTGTAATTTATTTTTCATTTGTCTTATTTATAACATAAATTTGTGAAAAAATAAAACAGAAAGGAGGAGGAGGAGGAGGAGGGGGGGGGGGGGGGGGGATAAAAAGTAAAGAAAGAAAAACATAATATTAATTTTTTTTATTTTTATTTTTTTAAATTTTGGTGCAGAGGCTCCTTAACTAATGGTTAAACCCCTCTAGTTTCAAAAACGTGCAAAAAACTCCCCTCATGTTCACTTTGCACCCTTATAGTTTCAAAAATGTGCAAATCAACCCTTTTGGGCTAAAAATATATTTTAAGTTTCAATTTTACCCTTCTACATAATTTCTTAATATTTTCAACAATAGCAATTTTATTCTTTTATATACTTTTTTTAAAATATTAATTTAATTATAAATAAAATATTATTGTTTTATTATTATTTCGTGGCCAAGCAAAAAAAAAAAATCTTCATTGTTTTTTTTTGGCGAAATAAAAAAAAACATTTGTTGTTAAAAAAAAAACATTTGACATTACTTAATTTCTTTATATTTTCAACAATAAAAATTTTATTCTTTTTATATATATATTTAAAAATATTAATTTAATTATATATAAAATATTATTGTTTTATTATCATTTCGTGGCCAAGAAAAAAATTTTTTTAAAAAATTTCATTTTAAAATTTTTTTTTTTTCTGGCATTGTTTTAAAAAAAGTTTATTTTAAACAATGCCAAAAAAATAATTTAAAAACAATGAAGTTTTTTAAAAATTGTTTTAATTTTTTTTTTGCTTGGCCACGAAATGATAATAAAACAATAATATTTTATATATAATTAAATTAATATTTTTAAAAATATATATAAAAAGAATAAAACTTCTATTGTTGAAAATATTAAGAAATTAAGTAATGTCAAATGTTTTTTTTTAACAATGAAGATTTTTTTTTTGGCTCGGCCACGAAATGATAATAAGACAAGAATTATTTTATTTATAATTAAATTAATATTTTTAAAAAAAGTATATAAAAGAATAAAATTGCTATTGTTTAAAATATTAAGAAATTATTTAGAAGGGTAAAATTGAAACTTAAAATGTGTTTTTAGCCCAGAAGGGTTGATTTGCACATTTTTGAAACTATAAGGGTGCAAAGTGAACATGAAGGGGGTTTATTGCACGTTTTTGAAACTAGAGGGAGGTTTTATGCACTTTACCCCTAAATTAAGACAACTACAATTTAAAAAGGATTTTATAGATTCATGTTTTTTTTTTCATTTTTTAATTTCTAAAAGTTCTCTATTGAAATAAAAAATTAAGCTTTCCTTAGTTTTCTTAAAGAACAATATATCAGAATTTTTATTTAAGTGAAATTAAACTTTATTTTGATTTTAAATATAATTAATTTTTTTTCAAATAGATTTTATTCATTGATATAATGTGTGTTTCCAACTCAAATACATTTTTAATATTTCTCTAAGTAATCTATTATTAACAACTTCTTCCCAATTTATCTAATCAATTAACTTCTATTATCTTAATCACATGCATTTGATTGATATTCTTTTAATCATTATATTGAATCCTAAACTGTTCTACTTCTAAATAAATATTGATAAATTGATTCAACAAGAAGAAATAATATTTTTAAATCAACGAAGAAGTATTTTCACGCCAAAAAAGAGAGGGAACGTGAGAGAGAAGTTGCAATTTGGAGTTAAGAATTCTAACCTTATAAAAAGTTATTGCTTGATACTACAATAAAAATATTAGAATTATCAATTGTAAAAAAAATTAAAGTGCATCAATTGCCTTGAAAAAAGAATATTGGATACAATATGAATAATTACTAATATACTTGATAATAAGAAATAGTTACTTACGGGTACCCGTGATAAAAAAAAAAAACCCTTATTTGAGGAGAAAAAAACAAACAAGTCACAACTATCTCATTGTCAATAAACAAGAATGGTATTTTGTATTCATATCATTAATTCATTTTCAGTGTTGAATGGAAAATAAAAATGAAAAGAAAGCAATAGCAGAAGAAGTTCAAGAGCAAAAGTATGCTCTCAAAATCCCTCTTCTCTCCATACAAATTGGAAAAGTTTTAACTTTTCTATAGTTGTAAATATTTTGTTCTTGTTGGTAGGGGTGCACAAAGAAGTGGTGGAACCGTAAAGAGCCATAACTGAACTGAATTGAATCGTTCACTATGGTTTCGGTTCTGGTTCTAAATTTTAGGAACCGTTCACTACAGTTCCGGTTCCAAGCTTTGGAACCGGAACTGGAACCGAAATCGTTCATATATATATATATAACTGTTATAAAATCATTGTAATAGTTATAATAACTTCTTGTTATATAAAAGAGTTTACACAATTGAGTTATTATAACTATTATAAGGTTAAATACAACTTCTATAATAACCGAACCGAACTCAACGGTTCCGGTTTCAAAATTATGGAACCATTGGGAACGGTTTTAGTTCCGGTTCTCCCAATAACGGTAAAGAATTGAACTATGTGCACCCTAGTTGTTGGGGCCTTCTAGGTTGTGGGTCATTCTTGTTTTATAGTATAATTTGCAGTGTGTATATATATATGTAACCCAATATTATTGGTTTATCTTTTATGTATATTTCTTGCTTTATTATTACTGTATAAATTTATTGTAGCTTGAACTTGACTTTTTGTGCAGTTTATTGTGTTAATTTTTTTTAAAAACAGTTTAAGGTTAACAAACACGTTTTTCTTTTTAATGATTTTAAAATAAGTCAAGCGTTTTTTTGTTATCAAACAATATTCGTGTTTATGGATAAACAAAATCATAACATAAACACTAAACATAGATAGTTACCAAACGGGCCCTAAATTACCATTAATGTGCATTGTGAAATTAGATCGAGTTTATTGCTGAAGGATGTAGTTTCAATATCTTTCTTTTTGCAATCTACGTACCCATCCAATAAATTGTTGCCCACGTGTTATATATATATATATATTTGGATGAATTACAATAAACTCCCTTAACTTGTAGTCTTTTGCAATAAACTCCCCTCAAGAATTTTCTTTTTGAAAAAAAACTCCTCCAACTAACACGAGGGCTATAGAAGAAAAACAATGACTAAAATATCCATCATTTTTGTTTGAACATGTGCATTATGCAATCTTATATATATATATATTAATGATCTAAAATGAATGTGAACCTAAATTCCGTTGCTACAATTAATACAATGTGTCGTAATTAAATATGGAATAGAAGGAATTTTTTTTTTCGACGTGCTGTGTTCCATGCCATCAATATTACTTGATTCCTGTCTTGTTTGAGAAACTGGAATCATTTTCTTGCATGGAAACGAACAGTTATAAAATAGAAAAAAATTTGCTTAAATATTAATTGCAGATTATATGCTTTTACGATATAGAGAGACCTATATATTTGATCATGCACATTTTTTATGTTCATAATAAATTTTGCAACAGGTAACTGTTACATTTCATGAAATTAGAATGATTATTAGCACCTTTGTACTTAATTACATACAAAAATGAAATTTATGACTTGTAAATAAAATTTAGCTCCACAATAATCTTAGATCATTACTATATATATACAGGGTGGAACTACTAATGGGCTAACTTGGGCTATAGCCCAGGTCAAAAAAAAAAAATTACTACTAATGTGTTTATTAGTTCACAGCCCACTAGCCCAGCTCATTATTTTTATAAGAGTAAAATGCTCTAACACCCCCTCAGGTTTGGATTTATTACCCATAAATCAAACTTGTGTCAAATAAAGCTCTAACACCCCCTCAGATTTGGTTAAATTAGCCTTAACACCCCCTGTTGTCAAAAATAACCTCAGATTCTCTCTCTTAATTAGATATTTGTTGAATAAATTACTATTTATGATACATAGTTCATTATTAGTTAAATTACTTTTTAATTACATAGTTTGTTAAATTAATTATTATTTATCTTACACATTTTATAATTCAAAACAAATTATTATTTATGCAACATAGTTTATTGTTAATTAGACATTTGTTGAATAAATTGTTATTTATGCTACATAATTTATTTTTGGTTACATAGTTTGTTAAACAAATTACTATTTATGTAATAAAGTTTATTATTATTTACATAGTTTGTTGCATAAATTATTATTTATGCTATATAGTTTATTATTAATTATATATTTGTTAAATAAATTGTTATTTATGATGCATAGTTTATTATTAAATATTATTTTTTAAATAAATTATTATTTATGATACATAGTTTATACTTAATAATAAATTATTATTTAAGCTACATAGTTTATAGAGAAAGAATCTGAGAGTATTTTTGGCAACAGGGGGTGTTAAGGCTAATTTAACCAAATCTGAGGGGGTGTTAGAGCTTCTTTTGACACAAGTTTAATCTGTGGGTAATAAATCCAAACCTGAGGGGGTGTTTGAGCATTTTACCCTTTTTATAATATTGTTTATATTTTAAGTCTCTAATAATATATTTAATTGGTCTATTCAATTTTAAATCCAAACATGACATAATATACTTTAAAGTTTAAACTCATACCATTTATATACATATATTATTATAGTACTATATAATTGCACCGAGCTATGTGAACACCTGACCTTTTAAAAAATTATTTGTTTAATCATTCATGGTAGTTCTAGACTTTTGGTGAAAATATTTAAAGGAGATTAAATATATAAATTCTCTCTAAAAGTCCTATTTTTTTTTTTTTTCAGTTCTTCACCCAATAGTTCTGAACTCTTTTTATATATATCATATATGTATAAATAATTAAATAATTCAAAAAATCATTAATAAATTGGAGAAGATGCTAAAGAGCAGGAGGTTAGTATACATTCTCCAATAAATTGGTTGTTTTTTTATTTACATTTTTAATTTGTTATTTTACTGAAATTTCTTTATAAAAATCTTATATATGTGCATGTTTACTACTTCTCAGCAAACTTGTCTTTGTTATGATTTGTGAAGTGTGAACAAACACATTAAAGAAAATAAAATTTGTGTTATGTCTACTAGAAAGTTAGCTTAGGGCCTATTAGCCTTTTGAGAATTTTAGGGCCGGCCCTAGGCCTATTGTTTCAGACTATCAAAACACTTTCATTGTAAGATGAAAATTTTTGTTTTCATTCCATAAGTTGAAAAATGATAGATCAAAAAGAGGGGCAACTTCTAATAAGTAGCGGCATCAGTCTCCTTAAAAAATTTCAAAAGTTGGACAAACAGAGATAAACCTGATTGATAGATTGATCTGTCTCATATTGACTCTCCCTGTTTCTACGGCAAAAACAGAATAAGCTTTTTCGGTAATGAAACGTGTCAAAACTGAACTTCGCAACAAGATGAGTGATGAATTTCTTACAAATTGCATGATTTTCGATGAAAAAGAACTTACTGAAGATATTGATATAAATTCGATAATTAATGAATTTGACTCTTTTAAGGATAGGAGGGTTCATCTTCAATAGCTTATTTAATAAAATGTTATATCTGTTTTTATATCTATCTATGATGTACTTGATTTATCTATATGAGAACATCCTCGTTTTTTTTTTGTCTATTTTTTAATATTTATGACATATCTTTGTCATAAAAATTATTGTGTTCATTTTTAATTTTTCTTACTTTTAGCCCTCCTCACTTTGCAATCCTGGCTCCGCCCTGTATATATAAGATTGTATAAAGCATATGTGCAAATAAAAATGATGGACATTTTAATCATTTTTTGTTTTCAGTACTCTTTTAGTTGGAGGGGATTTTTTGCCAAAAAAATTCTAAAAGAGGGCTTATTGCAAAACCCTTCAAGTGAAGAAGGGTTTATTGCAATTTGCCCTATTTTTTTTATTAAAAAAAACAAAGAGAGAGAGAGAAAATGCAACCCATTTTAAGACTAATACACCCATTTAATTTAATTTATCCGTTTAAGCAACAACCATCAACCAAAAACCTTCTGTCCTTTCTCCACTCTTTTCTTCTTTGCTACCTTTACAAAGAAAATCCAAACAGAAATGATATATAGATATATCAAAAAATTATATATGCACATATGTGTGGAAATGAAATTATATATACACATATAATGAGTTGCTCACATAATCATAATGTTGTACTGTTTCCAAATATTTTCTTTTAGCTTAGCAAGTAGCCACATGAATATAATGAGATTGGAACAACCACACTAGTCCCGGTATTGATATTATAATTTTTTGTTACTCTAATGTTTTTCATGAAGAACTTTGCAATTATCAAAAGAGCCTTATATATATATATATATAAGGAAATTTGTCATTTAACTTAAAGAATAATTAACCAGTTACAAACTTGTCTTTGCGAATTAGAGTGTATTATCTAAATAATGGCATACTCTCTACACATCTCCGATATAACTGCAAACAGGAAAAAATTGAGCATTAATGGTTCTTAGATCTCTTGTTTGAATCTTACACTGATTAGCGGGTTGATTGATTTTTCGTTACCAACATAAAATAAAATAAAATAAACATAATACATAAATCTTCAATCATTTTATATATATATATATATATATATATATCAATAATTTCTCGCAAACTTCCAACTTTTTGGAGGCAAGATGTATCATTATTTTCAAATCTAGTGGAAAGAAAGATATAATGAATCTAAACTATAGTTTAATAGCATAAATAACTTTCAATTCCATTAAAACAAAGTCGTTTATTGAAATCATTTAGTACTTCACCTAAAAAACTAAGAGTATTCAGTTTCAAACAAATCTGGTAGAAATTTCCATCCAACATAACTATCATCACGAAGCTCCAAATAAGTCTAATTATGAAACTAATCCTGTAGCGGTATCCCTTAAGCATCCCAGTACAAGCAACAAAACACACACAAATGTGTGTGTGTGTGTATATATATATATATATATATATATATATATATAAAAGCTAATAGTGAGTCTTTGACAATTGAAAAGCTCATGATGGACATTATAACTGTCAATGTGACAGGGTCATGTAGTACAGAGAACTGGTCATAGTTAGCTCCAGACAGGTTGAGACATTAAAATGAAAACATTTCCCATCTACAGTTGGCATAAAAGAGAGATTCAATTAACCTAACATTGGTAAGGTCACTTGGCCTGGTGCATTGACTCATTTTGAGTGCAAAACAATTATTTAGATAAAAGAGAGATTCATTAACCTAGCATTGGTAACTCATCTTGAGTGCAAAATAATTCTTTGTTCTGTGACTTATCTGGCCTGGAATGGAGAGGTGCCCTTCTTGATTTAAGAATTAGTCGGGGCGAAACGTCAGATACCCTGGTTAATCTATAAAAGGAAATTAGGCTACTATACTAATAATCATAGTTCAAATCTAGTATTGAAAATTAGGCTACTACTAATCCATGTAACTAGTTTTCTTTTTTTACTACTTAAAAGCAGAAGGTAGCACGTATAAAAGGAAAACGAAAAGAGACAATTTCTTAATCACATCACAAAAGATAAATTTTCAAAAATGGTAACACAAGAAAATATCAAATTATCACAACTCGGCAAGACTGGGAGCCCCGGGGTAACTTTAACACTTCTTTGCAAATTTCAGAGTTTCTATGCGATGAATTATCAGCCCCTTTAGAACTTTCGAATTTCTTTGAACGCATTTTGGGACTCCGAAACTCTTAAGCCTTACCAATTCAAACACTCTCCAAAACAGTTTTTGATTTTGAAAAATCGAAAGTCATTTTTCAAAAGTCAACCCAAGCTGGACCTTAATAAAAGCATTAAGTGTTTTACCCCAATACAAGAGTCTCCAATTGTGGAGAGCTTTCAAGAAAATCCAGTATCAACTTTCATCCAACATGTACGTGAGAGCAGGAGCAGAAATGTTTGAGAACACTAAAATTTCTGGAATTACATCTTTTTATGAAGCTCATGTCCAATGACCAAAGTTTTAGTTCACTAATTATATATATATATATATATGTATACATGTATAGAAAATGTAGATTTGCTGGGGGTATATATATGTATGTGAGATGGGGATGTAAATTTGCTGGTGTATATATACATATATATGAATATGTGTATGGGAGATGAAGATGTAGATTTGCATGTGTATATATACATATATATTATCTTCACCTACATGAATGAATGCAGTTGCATGTTTCATATTTTTGATACTATATCACAACTTTGAGAAAGTCTATAATGCACCTGGTGTAAATATATCGGGTGAATCTCATCTGTATGTGTTCAATATACACAGTAACACTCACTATACGTGTACAACACGTACAAATCAAATTTTCTTGATGTATTTACACCAAATATAACGTAGATCTTCTCCGCAACTCCAGATATAATAATAATTATGCTAAATTGCACTAAATCTCTTGATAGTTTCAAAATGTTGTACAATACTCCTCTACTTTTTTGGAGATATAAAACTCCGTTCAATTTATCAATGGTGGCAAATTGCCCTCTTTTGCTAAATCTACGGTTACATGACTAATTTTGCTTTGACACAAATACCCTTTCCCATTCCCATTATATTTTATTTTGACACGTGACCTCCCTTTGTCTATTACAAACCACCATCCACAGACCATGTTGTTAAGTTTGCCATATGAGCTATCGAGAAGCCCCAAATTGGGCCATCTCATTTATGATGCTTTACATCTTCAAAACATATTCTTTTATCAAATTACAAAAGAAATATATTTGGTGAATTATACCCTTTCTTCCTTTATTTTTTATTATGTATTTGACATTGTAATTTTAGTTGTTTTACAAATTTGATCTCACATAGCGCGCCTGGATGTGGTGGCGGTGCTTGTTTGAAGTTTGAGTGGACATGTTTAAGGGCGCGCAGACTATCAGGCCATGAGGTCATCATTTGCTTGTTCTGAAAAATTGAACTTTGAATATATCAATTAATGATTATGGTTTCACTGATATATCTATTTGTAATTTCAAGGTTGATTTCTAAATATGAGCAACTTTGTTAAAGGAAATGTTTTTTGATCTTCAATTTTCGGGAAAAAAAAAAAAGGAAAATGTTTGGTCTTCTTTGAAAGTGTCTGCATTTTTCTCTTGGAGTGGAGCATTTTTATTGGATTTGACCTCTCCTGTTTGTCATAAAACCATTTCAATCCTCTCACTTGTATAATCTAGCTCTGCTTGGTTTGGCACTTTGAAAAGGTATTTTTGGACTTTAATGAAAGGTAGAATTTTTTTTTTTTTTTGGAGGCAGCCATTTTATCTTCAGTTGTGTTTGTTTACTGACTGCATTTGAATTTTGTCTTCAAGTGCATTTTGGTTATAACACTGCATTCTGAGAACATAATACTGCTTATTGAACTAGAATCAATAAGTAGAGGAATTGGGATGCCACTGTATATTCTTCTTAGGTTGTGTGTGCAGAAATTGATACTTGTTTTTTTTCTTTCTTCCTCATGTTTTTGTTTCAGTTTTTTTATTGATTTTCTGTTTCTCCAGATTTTATTAAACTAGAGAGTGGTAGCTAAAAATGGTGTCAATCTACATGGGGAAAGATATTACTCACTCTACTCTGTTCATCTTTTCTTTTTCTTTTTTTACTTTAAATTAATTTTGTTTTCAGGTAATGTTTGTTCTCTTATGCTTTCACTCTCACATATCTTGTTTTATTGTGCATA
Source organism: Cornus controversa (assembly GCA_026545225.1). Classification (NCBI taxonomy): domain Eukaryota; kingdom Viridiplantae; phylum Streptophyta; class Magnoliopsida; order Cornales; family Cornaceae; genus Cornus; species Cornus controversa. Next base: position 39,883,642 of record CM048853.1, read on the forward strand.
GTCAAATGGGCAACTCTTGTGAAGAAAAGAAAAAGGGCAACTCTAGTCATAAAAAAAGTTCACTGCTAAAGCATACTTATACTGTTTTCTCTATGCAGTTTCGAGCTGATATTTTTTTCAGGGGATTGTTGAACTTGATAACAGATACCTTAAAGTTAGCAAAGGTGAGTCCCTACTTCCTAGTAGCTTGCTTGTTTTAGATTGCTTTCAAGTGTAACTTATTTGGTAAATTGCTTATGTTGTGATTGCCCTTATAAGATGAGATCATGTGTTTTCCATTTGACTGCTTCTGACTTGTACTAATTGATTTGTTGCTGTGTGTATGTGTGTCTCATTCTCGAAATGTTTATTTGAGATATACTAAATTGTTGTTCATATTAATGGAAATCGAACTTTAACAGTTATGATTTCTTTACTTTTGGTGTGAATACCCTTTCCTATAACCTTTTCTTTGGCTATTGTTGACTTGATGTTACTGCATCTTATCCACATGCTTTACTTTTTGATAGTGCAAAACTAACTTCTGCCATTATTTGCACAAAGTGGCTCTTCTCAGGAGTTGAACCCATGTTCTCAGGCTTGAGAGCTGAGCATATTTTCAGTGCACCAAGTAATGCTAATATGTTATCTTGGCTTCAGATGTGGTTTTTGAACCACCATGTTGCCTTTTAGTCATTTCTTAGAATGCTATTGTAGTTGATAGTTGCTGAATATGCCAAAATTTCCATTGCTTTAATCCATTGTTGCTTTACCTTAGGAAACTACCATGCATTATATGGTGTAGAACTCTATATTCCAGGTTCTCTTTAATAATAGTAGCCTGGATGTACTGCAAATTATTATGCTGGCTTGTTGTATGATCTGGTGGGATTTTAAACTAACGCCTGTTCTGCAAATTGTTGGTTGACTCGTTAATGTTTCCTTGATACACAATTGCCTCTAGATATTGTCTAATAGAATCTTAATTTTCATACATTGAGAATAGTTGCCTTAATATGGCTCAACGTGTCAGGCTGCTCAGGAAGATGTTGAGTTGATGCCATATTGCCTTAATTTATAGCTGCTTCAAATATATGAAACCACCATGTTGCCTCAATATGGCTCTGTTGAATGGTCTTTGGGCTGCTGGTATCTTCAAATACCGCATTGCCTTGATATTTATTCTGATAATACTAAAATTATAAGATTCTTAGATTCATAGTTGCCTTGGTGGGAATTTTAATTTTACCTTTAAACCTCCCCTGCTACTGCTCCAATATGTTGAAACTGCAAGGAAAGCAAGAATTTCTACCTTTTTTTTTTAATCATTGACCTGTTGACAACATCTGTTGCATTAGGAAAGTCAGTCAGTCTATGAAGTAGCTCTTACTCATTCATCTCTTCCTTTGCTGCTCTCTCTCCGCACCCCAAGCCTGCATTCCCATATTCATTCCTTTTAGTATCAAAGTTTCTAACATGATACTCCAAAATGCTAAAGCCAATTGTTGAAGTAGCAGCATCTTGCCTTCATTTACCACCAAAAACTTGCACCTAAATTGGCATTATACTCCTTTTGTTAAGTTCATTAGAGAATTACATTTTGTAAATCAGCATGTCATGTTCAATGGTCCCAATTATCAGTACAACCATCTGCTCATTTAGTAAATCGATGCTGTTTGCCACACCATTCTCTCCGATGTTGATTACCCTCTCCACATCTGAGCCCGACTATGTGGTGCACCGGTCTTGGGCATATTGTGAAGTGTATTATGATCTCGTTTGGCTTCAAACATTTCCAATATGTTAAAATATGTCAGTGAATCTTAATATATTTTAGGGTCATTGTCTGATTCAGCGGTTTAATGCTTGAACATCAGTATCATTGGTGCGGGTTCGAGCCTCAAAGTAGCCACTTTGTGAAATTCGTTGTGTTAGGTCTGTCTCGAGTCTTCCCTCTCCAGGTTCTCCAACTACATTCTCACTATATTAACATTCTTTCTTACTCAAATGCTTAAAGATCATAGCTTCAATTGGAAAAGCAGTGATAACGTTGGTGAAAATCTGAAAATCCATTTGTTTATTTGACAAAGATTAACTTCATTAAACACCTAGTTAGACTGGATGAGTAATTAACTTTGTAAATGTAATAATCACATTGCTTTCTAACTTCACCCAGGGAGTGGATTAGTGGAATAACTTTGTAGTTTATACATATTTATTGCCCGATCGAGGTCACAGAATTCTCAACATATTCAATGAAAGAGGGACATATAAAACCATAATTGATCATTTGTAGACTAAGACATCATGCTTCGTATTTCATGTCCTTAGAACATAAGATTGATTTTTAGAATCAGGAGCGGATGAACCTCAGTTCTTCTAGTAAAGCATTCAAAGCAGAGTAAGATGATCCACCATCTTCAACAGCCCTCCTTGCCAGATCTTGCAATGCCCTCGCTCGGCTTCTCATTATCTCAGCTTCTTCACCGACCATTAACTGAGTCACTGCTTTCTCTACATCTTCCTTCTTTACAGAGGCCTTACCATCCTCTGCCCATCTAGACCATCCCTGAGCACCCACTCTCACTCCTATCCTCAAAACATCTGTCACGAATTTTTCATTGGCAAACTGTTCTGCAAAGAGTGGCCATGTGACCATTGGCACTCCTGCAGTCACTCCTTCCAGCAATGAGTTCCATCCACAGTGAGTCACGAACCCTCCAACGGCTTCGTGTTCAAGGATGAGCACTTGGGGTGCCCACCCCCTTATTATCAGACCTTTCCCTTCCATTCTCTTCTCAAACCCTTCTGGCAACCACTCTTCCTCTTCTCCTTTATTAGTTTTTTCCTTTCTAACCACCCAAATGAATTGCTGTTCGGAAGCTTCAAGACCCCTTGCTATCTCAAGTAGCTGAGCAGCTGAAAAATTGGCTAAACTTCCAAAACATACATAGAGTACTGATTTCGGTTTATTAGAGTCAAGCCAATTCAAACACTCTAGTTCATCAATTGACGATTTATTTCCTCTCTGACCCTTAAATTCATTGTCTCTGTTGCATAACGAAACTGGACCAATATGCCAAACCTTTCTTCCTAGAACCTCCCTGTAATGTTCTGAATAAGCCGGTTCCAGCTCGTGGAAGCTGTTCACGAGAACTCCATAGCTTGCCACCTCTGATTTCATAGCTTCTTCAATTAAAGTGGTTCTATAGTTTTGAATTCCTTCTCTAATATGATCCGGCAGTTCTCTTCTTGTCATCGTTATTGTGTGTGGAAGTTCAGGCACAATGAAGGGTTCTGAATCAGATTCAATGCTTTCAAAGGGTTTATGGCGCATTAAGTTGTGATAGACACAAAGAGGGAAGACACCTGTACCATTGAAAACCAGCCTTGGAATTCCAAGCTTGCCTGCTACTTCAGTAGCCCATGGAAAGTGAAAGCCAGCCACAAGGCAATCAGGGCGGTCTTCCCTCAAGAGGTGTTCCAATGGTTCTTGAAGCAGATAAATAGCCTTGTGAAACTTCGCAGCCATTTCTGGTGAAGTAACAGAAGTTAGGTTTTCACATCCTTCTGGTAACCCTACTTCCAAAGAAGAGAACTTAATAAGGCGGATACTGATGTTTGAGCCTAGTTTGGTATCCATGTCGATGGTCTTAGAAATGAGAGGTGCATTGAGAGGTGTCGTGATAATAGTTGCCTTCACACCATGGCCAGAAAATAGTTTGGCGATGTCTACCATTGGGATCATGTGGCCATGAGCCATCATAGGAAAGAAGTAGATGTGCAGCTGATGCGGTTTTGAACCCATGAAGCTTTGTAGGAGGAATGAGAGTTTTGGAACAAGGGTGATAAAAAGACTAAAATTAGGGTTGAAATTGGATTTGAAATGAGTATGGGATAGGAAGAGGCAGAGAGCTAAGCTAATGTGTTTTTGATTAGGTAGCTCCAAGTAGAACTAAATTTGGGGTTTTTTCCCCTATGCAATCTCATATTCTTGGTTCTACCCTTGATTCAATATTTAGATGCAGGGGAAGCTGAATTTTAACACACACAAGGATTGACTTCTTGTTGCAACTTCATGGTAATATAATCTCTTTAGTAATAACATTTTAACATATTTAATTTCTTGATTGGCCTTGCTGATGCATGTGCTTAACATTTGGGCAGTCAGTCAAAGCACGGAACCATGGTATGAAGCTGCCTCTCTCTCTCTCTCTGTATATATATATATAATATATAATATAATCTCTTTAGTAATAACATTTTAACATATTTAATTTCTTGATTGGCCTTGTTGATGCATGTGCTTGACATTTGGGCAGTCAGTCAAAGCACGGAACCATGGTATGAAGCTGCCTCTATCTCTCTCTGTATATATATATATATATATATATATATATATATATATATATATATATTATTGGTCAAGTGCTTTTGTATTTGTAGATGTAGGGCGCAAGAAATATATTGAAAGTTATTTGAGGTTGTCTCTTTCACATTTGGATTGTTTTTCAACTTTGTCATGAGGTATACTTGAGAAAGTCTTTCTCAATTCCGTGCACAGACTTCTAATTAATTGTATTAAATCCTTTTGGCTGATAACAGGCTTCAAGTTCAAGAGCAAGAAATTCCTCGAAAGTCAAGTGCCATTACACATGATTAAGTTCAAATCTCATTAAGATCATTTGATTCAGCATGTCATTTGAGCTGTTTCATGATAGGTCTTTCTTCATAAAACTTTTGCCTGGTTTCATGCTTAAATGCATTGATGTTTCAGTTCATTTTTTTTTCTTTCTTTCTTTTTTCTACGAGTCCTGAAACCTTCACATGTGATTTGGGAGTTTTTTTCTTTCTTTCTTTTGTCTATCGGTCTTGAAATCTTGACATGTGATTTGGGAGTTGAGACCCAAAGCCACCAAAACAAAGGTAGACCGGTTGTTTGAGTTGACTTTTGATTCTCCTAGATTGGAAACTCTTTTAATTTCTTGGCCAAGCTAGGTATATATGCTTCAAAATTCATAAAATGAGGGGCTGTTTGGTAACGTTGTCGGATTCTATTTTTTGATTTCTAAAAAATGAAATATGAAAACCTGTAATGCTGCCATTTCTGTCAAAAGCAGAATACATTTGGTAAAATTATATGCTCTTGAAATTTTGAAAGCACAAATCTGAAAATATGTTTGGTAACCTAAAATTAATTTTAAAAAAAAAATAGTGGTATCTTTGAATAAAAATTGTATTTGAGTAATATGGTTCAAACTCATTTTAATCAACATAAATGTGATAATGTATATTCTTTCATTTGAAATTATATTTTTTAGAACTTTATTTTAGTTTATTTTAATTAAAAATTCTTTTTTAAGCAGTTGCATGTTTTTGGTAATTGTCATAAATTCTAACTATTTCATGTTTTTTGTAATTGTCATATATTATTATATATACTTGTTTTATTTCTTTTTATATTTTTATATTATATATAATTGTATTTATATATAACTCTTATTTTATTGTATTTTCTTCTTTTATATATCTATATACATATATATTATATTTATTTTTTATTATTATATATTTATTTATTTATTGTGTTTTATAAATAAAAAATTATTCTTATTGACTTATAATTTTTTATTTATTATATTATATATAGCTCTTATTTTATTGTATTTTCTCTTTATATATATCTTTATATTATATATATATACATTTATTATTATTATTATATTTATATATGTTATATATATATCTTTATATTTACATATATATTTTAGTTATTGTATTTTATAAAATATTTTTATTCTTATTGACTTATAATTTTGTATTTATTGTATTTTATTTATAATTTTCTTATTTATTGTATTTTATTTTGTTATATTTATATTTTTTGAGTAACCAATTTTTTATTTATTGTATTTTCTAATTTTTTTATTCTTGCTTTTGATAAAATTTTAATTTAATTTATTATATTATATTTTTTAGGCAGCAAAATTTTTATTTATTTTATTTTATAAAAATATCATAAATGAAGACTTGAACTGAAAAATAAAATTTGATACTGAAATCTTCGTTACGAAGATTTCAAATTATGGCTAAAGATTGTCATAATTTTGACATCACTTTCATTTTTTTATAATTAAAAATTGCGTTACCAAATGCGATTTCTGCAGTGACTTCCAAAAAAATAAAAATAAAAGCTTAAATCTGAAATCAGAAGTGTTACCAAACATGCCCGAGCTGATTTGCTTTCTTTTTTGCAGTCCAATATCATTATATATCAATACTGTCTGTTTTAAGTACCCTAATTCCAAAGAGAAGACCCTTACTTTTTGAAAAGCTTTATCTTTATCCAAACCTGAGATTGATACTCTGTGGCCCCAAATACTTCATAACATTTAAGGCTCATTGATTTTATGCAAACTAACTATTATTCCAAAAACCATAGTCACCAGCCAAAGAAGCCAAAGGAGTTAGACGGAAAAGTAAGTTATTACAGAGGGTGCAACTTTAATATTTAAATTCTGATATTATGTTGACAATCAATTACTCTAAAAGCTTAAGCTATTAGAGTGGGTGCAACTTTAATATTTAAATCCCATAACACTAAGAGAGAAAGAAGGGTAATTAGTTCTTGCGTTGTCCTAATTTTTTGTGATTTATTAGTTTTTAGATCTCGCTTAGTACTTTTCTGTACAATTTGATGTTGACACCTCCATATTAAAATAGACCCACGAAGGACACTTCGTCTTTTTTTGATTTAGAGTAGGATGTGTTCGAATCATACTGTAATGCGTAATTTTGAACAAAAAAAAAATCAAATTCTAAAAACACTCAAGGAAATTTTTTAGATAATTAAATGTAAGTATAAATAAATACTTAAAAGTTACGTGCATGTATTTCTTAATTTTGTAATTAGAAATTTAAAATATTATTAAAGAAAAGAAAAAAAATAATCATATTAAAATTAATGAATTATATTCCTTACAACTAATCAGAGTGGGCTGGGATTGATTTTTTACTCTCCTCAGACCTACCTTTGTTCCGGTTAAAGTACAACAAAATCCTACCCAATAGGAATGGGGTGGGACAGGTACCCATCGGGTAGATAAACTTGTGATCCATATCTTGTTGGTGTATAAATATATTATCATGAACTATAGTTACATGCATATATTTTTTAATTTTGTAATTAGAAATTTAAGATCTTTATTGAAAGAAGAATGTAAAGAAAATACTAATAATATAATAAGAAATATTTTTTACAAATAATCAAAGAGCAATGCTACATGTCATGAAAATATTTCATGAATTTTTATCTTGAATGATGTGACAATTAAATGGTGAGTTAATATTGGTGGGATTCCCCCCATACACGAAATATCAATGGTATTATCACTTGCCACATCATTCATGAAGGCAATTCATGATAAAATTTCATAACGTTTAGCATTTCCCATAATCAAAATGGGTTTGGGCTGGGATTGATTTTTTACTCTCCTCAAACCTACTTCTGTTGAGTTTGTTCTGGTTGAAGTGTGGGATGGGTACCCATTGGGTAGATAAAATTGTGAATTTGTGATCCTTATGTTGGTGTATAAATGTTTATATTATCATGAACTATAGACTGCTAATGAAGGAGATAACTTTTGAAAAAGGATAAAGAGAATTAAGAACCCATGTAAAGGCTTGGAAAATTAAAATAAATTCTTTTCTTTTTTTTTTTTTGGTGAAAAATGGAGAAGGGAAGACTAAAATGAAAAAATTTCTTTAGAAAACATTTTTTAGTTGGGGAAGAAGAACCTTTTGAGATTTCACATTTTCAAATCCATAGACTTTGAGAAATGGACTTGGAATTTAAAATTACAAGGGAGAAATGGAATTTTAAGAAAGTACCAAATGAAGGTTTAAGATCCAAAATGGTCATTAGGAATATTTTTGAAGAAAAAATCAAGAGCTGGGAAGGTAGTAAGTTTTCTTTTAGGGAATTATAGAAAACGTATAGAAACATTAAGGAAAATATCTTTTATTTTGTGAAAAGCGTGGGCTCCTCATTTTTCAAAATCACTTGATGTAGATAAAATCCAAGGCTCAGTCTATGCTCAATCCACCATCCCAACACCTAATTATGAGATCAACACTAATTAGATAGGATGAGTAATTAACTCTGTAATTATAATCATCACACAGCTTCGTAACTTCACTCGTGGAGTGGAATGACTTTAAAGTTTATATATATATAGTAAACACCTAAAGTCACAATATTCTCAAGATTTCAACGAAAGAGGGACATACAAAACCATTTTTGCTAATTTGTAAACTTGTTAAAACACTATCCTTGGTAGTTTAAGTCCTTAGAACATGAGATTGATGAACAGATGATGTTCTAATAGTTAGCATCAGGAGCGGATGAACCTTAGTTCTTCTAGTAAAGCATTCAAGTCGGAGTAAGATGATCCACCATCTTCAACAGCCCTCCTCGCCATATCTTTCAATGCCTTTACTCGGCTTCTCATTATCTCAGCTTCTTCACCAACCATTAACTGAGTCACTGCCTTCTCTATATCTTCCTTCTTTACAGAGGCCTTATCATCCTCTGCCCATCTAGACCATCCCTGAACACCCACTCTCACTCCTACCCTCAAAACATCTGTCACGAATCTTTCATTGGAAAACTGATCTGCAAAGTGTGGCCATGTGACCATTGGCACTCCTGCAGTCACTCCCTCCAGCAATGAGTTCCATCCACAGTGAGTCACGAACCCTCCAACAGCTTCGTGTTCAAGGATGAGCACTTGGGGTGCCCACCCCCTTATTATCAGACCCTTCCCTTCCATTCTCTTCTCAAACCCTTCTGGCAACCACTCTTCCTCTTCTTCTTTTTCTTTTCTAACCACCCAAATGAATTGCTGTTCAGAAGCTTCAAGACCCCTTGCTATCTCAAGGAGCTGAGCAGCTGAAAAATTGGCTAAACTTCCAAAACATACATAGAGTACTGATTTTGGTTTCTTAGAGTCAAGCCAATTCAAACACTCTAGTTCATCAATTGACGATTTATTTCCTCTCTGGCCCTTAAATTCATTGTCTCTGTTGCATAACGAAACTGGACCAATATGCCATGCCTCTCTTCCTATAACCTTCCTATAATGTTCTGAATAAGCCGGTTCCAGCTCATGGAAGCTGTTCACGAGAACTCCATAGCTTGCCGCCACCGATTTCTTAGCTTCTTCAATTAAAGTGGTTGTATGGTTTTGAATTCCTTCTCTAATATGATCCGGCAGTTCTCGTCTTGTCATCTTTATTGTGTCTGGAAGTTCAGGCACAATGAAGGGTTCTGAATCAGATTCAACGTTTCCAAAGGGTTTATGACCCTTAAATTCATTAAGTTGTGATTGACACAAAGAGGAAAGACACCGATACCATGGAAAACCAGCCTTGGAATCCCAAGCTTGCCTGCTACTTCTGTAGCCCATGGAAAGAAAACGTCAGCCACAAGGCAATCAGGGCGGTCTTCCCTCAAGAGGTGTTCCAATGGTTCTTGAAGCAGATAAATAGCCTTGTAAAACTTCGGAACCATTTCTGGACAAGTAACAGAAGTTAGGTTCTTACATCCTTCTGGTAACCCTACTTCCAAAGAAGAGAACTTAATAAGGTGGATATTGATGTTTGAGCCTAGTTTGGTATCCATGTCGATGGTTTTAGAAATAGTTTGGGCCATGTCTATCATTGGGATCATGTGGCCATGAGCCATCAAAGGAAAGAAGTATATGTGCAGCTGATGAGGTTTTGAACCCATGAGGCTTTGTATGAGCTAGGAATGAGAGTTTTGGAACAAGGGTGATAAAAAGACTGAAATGAGGTTGGAAATTGGATTTGTAATGAGTATGGATAGGAAGAGGCAGAGGCAAAGAGTTAAGCTAATGTGTTTTTGATTAGGTTGCTAGAACTAAATTTGGGGTTATTTTCCCCCTATGCAATCTCATGTTCTTGGTTCTACACCTTGATTCAATATTTATATGCAGGGGAAGTTGAATTTAAATACATAGAAGCATTGACTTCTTGTTGGAACTTAATGGTAATATAATCTCTTTAGAAAAACATTTTAATATATTTAATTCCATGATTGGCCTTGCTGGATATATGTGTGTAATTTTATTGGTCAAGTTCTTCTGTATTTGTAGATGTAGAGCGCAAGAAACATATTGAAATTATTTGAGGTTGTCGGTCTCTTTCACATTTGGATTGTTTTTCAACATTATCATGGTAAAATAATCTCTTCAATCAAAATATTTCAATATTTTTAACACCATGGCAGTATGTGTTTATATAAATACATACAATTCTTAGTCTAGTGCTGTTTTATTTGGATACTTGGAGCTCAAGAGATCTACATGAAATATGCTTGAGAAAGTCTTTCTATGTGAGGTATTTGTTACATTATGAAAGTCAGTTTTCATCAAATTCATACCTTATTAAAATCATTTGAATCAGCATGTCATTTGAACTGTTTCATGATAGGACTTTTTTTATAAAATTTTGAGTAATACTATCAAGAGGACCCTCTCATGACAGAGAGCCATGAGCTTCCCATATTTAACCATGGGATTGAAATAGTTTTGTGAGATCTGTGAAAAGTCAAACGAATCATTTAATAATTCTTTTGCTCCAATGGTTTACTATGGAGAGTTCATGACTATTGTCATGAGAGGGTTCTCTTGATTGCATTACTCACCTAAAACTTTTGCTTGGTTTTATGGTTGAATGAATATTTGATGTTTAAGTTGACTTTTGATTCTCATAGGCAAATCTTTAATTTCTTCTGCTTCTTGGCCAAGCTAGGTATATTTACTTCAAATTTCATAAAATGAGCTGATTGCTTTACCTTGTGCAATTCAATATTAATTATATTAATAGTGTCTGTTTTACTTGACCCTAAAGTTTTGTTTGGATAAACATGAGAGAAAAGAAAAGAAAGGATTACATTAATTACGAGAGAAAAGAAAATAAAAGAAATGATAGCAATAACTTGTGTTTATGTTTGGATAAATTATGAAAGAAAAGAAAGGAAATAATAACATTCTTGTTTGAAAAAATTAAAGGAGAGAAAAGAAAAGAAAGCATCTTAACCAATTTACTATCATATTCTTTTTTATTTACTATCATGGCCCTTTGCCTTTTAAAATGCACGAGTTAGTTTTGGTATTAAGAAAGTTTTACTTAAACCTTATCATTTCTCTTCAAATCTTCTCACTTTTGGAAAGATAGCATATGAGAGATTTAGAGAGATAAGTTATTCCTCCAAATCACTTCTAATCCTTTATTTTCTCTCATTTTTAACCAAACATAAAAGACACTATTCTTCCCTTTCTTTTCTTTTCTTTCTAATTCCATCAATCCAAACTAGCCCTAATAGATTAATTCCAAAGAGATGACTCTTTCTATTTGTAAAGCACTATGCAGTCCAATATATATATATAAAAGGGCTAGCCCAGTTATGCAGTCCAATATATATTTATATATATAAGGGCTAGTCCAGTGCATGAAGTTTCCGTCGTTACAAGGTCTGGGTGCACGAGGTTTTTGTCACTACAAAGCCTGAGAGGGTCAAATGTACATAATGTTATCTATTATTTCAGAGCGGTTGTTTTCTTAATTCGACCCATTACTTGATATATTAATTGCAAAGAGAAGACCTTACTACTTGAAAACTTTATCTTTTTCAAACCTGAGATTGATTGCCTATGGCTCCAAATACTTCATAACGTTCTATCTTGGCCCATTGATTTTATGCAGACTAACTATTATTCCAAAAACTATAGTATGGTATCTCTTAATCAAGAGTAATTATTGAGTACCCCGGGATTCTATATTTATAGGAATCCCACTAATAGTAAATTTTTATTTCACACTATTTTAGAAGATAATATGAAATAGAGAGTTACTAAAGATAGGATTTCTCTCATAAACAAAGTTCCGGTGATATTCAATAATTTTTCCTTAATCAAATTACTAAATACTAGTGTAGATCCTTACCTATTGGGTTGAATAGCCCACTCGAGTGAATAAAATGGCCTTTGGGATGGGTGTGGTGTTACAGGCCTAACCTCATGTGGGCCGAAGCTAGTAGATTGAAGTAAACTTTGAGGCCCATATAGGTGTTACCTATTTTTATCTTAATTATTTTTCTTTTTGAATCAAGGCAGAGAATATTAGAGGCATTGAAGCCACTCATGATCAGTTTCATATTTTTCTTCAATTTGCCATTTTTAACTATAACAGAAATTGTGGATTATGTGGCAAATGGTGTAAGGTTATAGTTTGCAACTCTATAAATTTGACATTCCCTTATAGAAACTCGATAAATCAGTGGCCCATTAGCCCAATTTCACATTCTATTGTAGAAACTCAGATAAACCACTGGGCCATTAGCTCATTTAACATCTTCTCCTTCTCAAAGGAAAAAACTTACTTATCTCGGGTATTCCATGTATGTCGTGTATGGTGGACCAATAATATAACTCTATTAGTTTAAAGCACGTGCATGTTGACAAAAAATAAATTAAAATTTTATTATAACACTCAAAACATTCAAAACTATTATAACACATCCAAACACATTAATTAAAACATTCAAAAATTATTTCATTATGTAATCTTCGTAATATAAACTCACTTGTTGAAAAAAAAAAAAAATTATAAGTTAACTATTATTTACATAGAAGGAATCAAGTATAAACTATAAGAAATCAAAAAGTAGAATTCTAACAATTCGTAAACAATTTATTACTATTCTTTTGAAAATTCTCAACACTTTATCCTTTTTATATTTCTGAGTTCTTCTTCAAATAAATTATTCTCAAGTAAAACTTATTTGATAGTTGACACCATAACACTATTTCTAACTACGTCATTTTTACTGTTGTTTATTTTGATCATAAAAAGAAACAATTTTCTTTTGCAACTTGTCACTTTGTCATAAAATTCATTCATCTTCTCGTCCTACAAAAAAAAAAAAAAAAAATTTATTTTAGTAATATTGATGCATTTCAAATGAATTGTTTTATTCATAAATTTTATGAATGAGAGAAAAAGTATTACCTGACTTTTTAACTGTATTAGCTCATCTAGTGAACAATTTATTAATGATTGAAAATTATCAAATATTGTTAGTATGTATTATTTGTTATATCTTTGACTCAAAATTGTATCATAAATTTGCATAAATGAGTATACTTCATTGATACATTATAATAAAGAATGACATATTTGTCATATTGTAATTTTTTTTATAAAAAAATATAATGTTTAAAGATATAATAATACATTTAAAAGCATTTAGCGTCTTTTATTTTACAATTAGTACAACTGAGTCTATTATTTCGTACTTCAACTTTCTTCTTACATTGTTTACATGCATTGTACCATGGTTCGGATATATTTTTAATCTCTATAATTATTGTTTCAAAAAAGTAATATCATGTGTATAATAAAGAAAAAATTAAATGAATATATAAAAATAATAATAATTTAATGTCTTGAATGCCATTGCAGATTTTTTAATTATGTCTTCAAGTGGAGGTTTTTCAACCTCTTCAAAAAATTGATATTTTGAACTTGAAATGAGAGCATTTATATCTTTGTCATTTACGATTTCTTCAAACATGTCAAAACATAATAAATAATTAAAACAATATGTTGTGTATATGTACAAATACACACACACACAATCATTAATTAGACCTTAGGGTTTCATGAACAAAGAAAGTTATAATTTTTGTTTATTTTTTGTTTGATTTTTTAACTGGAGTAGCTTCCACCAACCATGTCCTACTAGTCATGATATTCTTTAAGTAAAATAAATAATTAAAACCTAATGTAAGTACGAAGAAATAAATAACCAACCAATTTCGTAATACTTTGACTCTTTCAATTTTTATGTTAATTTATAATGTAGATCTCAGTTGTGTTTGAAGATCCAAACCTGAAATATAATATTATTTTTTTATTTTATGTTCATTTGAATATACTAAAAAATATAAAGTGAATAATCTCAATGTTGTGTGATAAGTTACATTTGAATGTATTGATTAACAAATGTGTAACTGTGATAATAGGTCTTTCATTTATTAGCTTCATGATAAGTGCACAAAACATGTTATTTTATATCTCAAAATAAGTCTTTAATTACTCTTTTACTTTATTTAAATATTCTTATCTTTGCATTTTGTGTTTTATAGGGGTTGATTTCCAAATAAGAAGAAAAGTAGCAGAAAAGACCTAAAAAGGATATATACAGCCAAAGATAAACATTAAAAGAATTGTAGGAGAGATGGTATTCTGTGTAATCTACTTCACAAGAGGTCTTAAGTTCAAAACTTTGCAAAATACTTTTTTGCACGGCCACGTCTGCAGTCCAGAATTCAAATTAAAGATATGGAGATCAAATATTAGATATTTAAATTCAAAATTTTGTATTTTGAATTTCAAATTTTGTATTTTGAATTTTGTATTTTAAATTTTTTCCACCTAAACCATCCCCCTTTTAACTCTATAAATAAGGGGTCTTAGGGGATGGTGAAGAGGGTTAGAAATTGTAGAAAAAAATAAAGTGTAGTTGTAAATATTTTCTTGTATTCATTTTCTTTTCTTGTAAACACACCTCTCAAGGGAGTGATGAAGCCACTATGATGAAATATAAGTAAGTTATTTTATTTTCTTGGTCTAATTTTTTCTCCCAAGAACATTCTTCTACTCTTATATTCTGGATTTTTATTTTTTAAAATTAGAGGAAGGATTCTTCGTGTTTGTCAAATAATGGTAATTCGAAGAATGTCTACCTCTATTTACCTAGCCAATGTGTATCAGATTAAGTAAAGAAATGTCTCTCTCATATATAATCAATTCATTCTTTTTTATTCCATATTTTCCTTCATCTTTTCAAGTTATAATTGGATTGGTGAAGTGTATTGATTATTGGAGGAAAAACTAGATAAGAATATTAGAAAATTTATTTATGTGGATTCGTGGTGGTGGATTCCCTTCCCTTGAGATTTATTTTATTATTATAGTTTTATTTATTCATTATAATTCCAAAATATAAAAAAAAATTTAAAAATAATTTTCATTCCATAAATTAGTGTGTGAATTTGAGCTCATTCGAAATCTCACTTGAGAGTGGTTCGACCCTGCTTACTACTATACAATTTTTAGTAAATTTTTTGCAGGTTTTATTATTTTTTGTACGAAGTGTAAAAAAGTAACGACAAACATCCATTATTCTACACTCGTCACTTCATTATCAAATTTTCTTCATTTTCAGAAAAATTGTCACACAATGTCAAAGTAATTATTCTTGAATTGTTATAAAAAATAATTAGTTTCATAATTTATAATAGTAATTATGAGCATTTATGTAGTGTTGCAATGATGTACCTTATATCAAAGCCCAATGATAATAAAATAACAATAAAGAAATCAATACACATATAGAATATCCTTATACGTAAAACTTAAAATGCATTTCAAATTAAACTTTGCTTATATAAATATGCTTCAAAAACAGTAGGATACTCGATTGTTTAGTTGAAGTAATGTTTTTTCATTTCAAATAAAAAGTTATTCAATTATATATATATATATATATATATATATATGATTTGTTTGAATCACAAATACATGGCTAAAATATTCATCAAACAGCCGTCAAGAAGACTTAAAATAATTAAATAGCAATAAAAGATGAAAATTTGGGGGCAAAATTTATTAACCCATGTATGAAGTGTCCATCGATAGTGTTGCTAAAAGTCTTGACGTGGACTAGTGTTGGCCCATTCGTAAAAATGTCTATCCTTGTTAACAATTAACTTTAAAGGAGGTTTCATCAAGTATCCACCAATAAATATAAATATATATATATATATATATACACACTTGATTTGTTTGAATCATAAATAGATGACTACAATACTCAATAATTAAATAGTAAGAAAAGATAAAAATTGAGAAGGAAATTTATTAAAGAGTTGTAATACAAATTTAGCTAATTTGAACATCAATGCCAACATTTTTAACTTTCAGAAAAGATATCAATCACAAAATTGAACTTGAAAAAATAATGCAAAATTACATAAGTTAAAAAATAGTGATCTAAGATAGCAGAAATATACAAATGCGAAATTTATCTCTCCTATCTGATTTAAAGATGCTAACATAAATAAGTCCCGGGTTCTCCAACTTATTCAGTACTATCAGAACAGACACTAAAAAGTGTATTCCCACTTTCAATTCTATATGTTACAACATCAACATTTTTGATCTACGAATCTTGAATCTATATATATATATATATATATATATATATATATAACTAACCATAAAGAAATCGTAATAATTATGTATATGATGACGAGATTTTAAAAGGATGTGTGTCTTTATTCTTTGTTGTTATCGAAAGATTTCAACTTTGGTCAATTATGAATGGTAGTATATGATTACCAGAGACAACAGAGAGGAGGTGATCCTCACAACGCCCAAGCAATCCAAGCTTCGTTGCGATGTGTTCAACAAATGAAAATAGTGTCACTGGGTTCATCCTCCATTGAAGAGTGGACAACACTAGAAGCTCCATTCTCTGAACAATTTTGGCCTCAAACACATACTCTGTGTCCTCAACCTAATCAATCATAAACCAAATTATCTACCATTAATGTGTCATTCTAGAAATTATAGACAGTATTCTGCAAGTTATACAGTTACATCTGTTTGACTATCAATTTCTCACTCTATATGGATATACGTGTGTATATTACAATATATCTAACAATTAAACCCAATAAAAAATGGCATTAATTAAAGCAAGATACATACTTGAAGGTCTAAGAGAAGGGGTACTTGGGTTTCTTCAACTTTTGCAGCCAAAGAGAGACAAGCCACAGCTACAAGTTGGATCATCCATGGCTTGTCTTTCTGAACATGAAGGCTAAAGAGAAACCCATCAAGGTAATTGATGGCAAGAATGGCAGTGAGAACTGTGAACCCATAATGGGCTTTGACTTTGAGAATCCAATCCACAGCCTCTCCACGAGCCACAAAGAGAAAAGGTACTCATTTCTGTCAAAAAAGTTGAGGTTGGGATGGGTTTGGTGTTCTTTGGAGAAGAGAGAGAGAAGCTCCTCATCTTCCCAAAACAAGTCCTGTTCCAATAACAACAGAGGAGGAAGAAGAAGAGAGGGGTTTGTGCCATCTTTTTCTCTCATTTCTTCTTCTTCCCATCTCTCTTCTTCACAGTACAGAGAATCT
Organism: Cornus controversa; assembly: GCA_026545225.1. Classification (NCBI taxonomy): domain Eukaryota; kingdom Viridiplantae; phylum Streptophyta; class Magnoliopsida; order Cornales; family Cornaceae; genus Cornus; species Cornus controversa. The sequence continues at coordinate 39,900,913 of CM048853.1, forward strand.
AATAATGAAGATGGGTTTTGTTGTTGATGCTCAAGTTAGTGTATTGCCATATCTTCTTCTTCTTCTGAGAAAGAAGAGGTTTTAGTCCTCAGTTCATTATTCAAAAGAGAAAAGAAAAGTTGACCTCATTCTCACATTCATGGCCTCTTTTTTTTCTATCTCTGTCTCTGTAAAGAGAGGCTCAGACACAGTACTCAAAAAACAGAAAGTAAGGGACGCTTGTCCTTTCTTTATATGTGGAGCTATTCATAGGTGGTTTAGCTGAATTATTCCTTGTGATGCAACTTACACCTGAATTACTCCCTCTCTCCATAATTCATACGGGGAATCCAACTTTTGAGGGTGGACTAACTCTTTTATAATGGTAATAAATAAATTTACATATTAATCTTTATTTAAATGTTAGTATTATTATTATACGGTAAGATCAATTTTTAAGATAGAGGAGTTTTAAAAAGGTAGTTTAAGAATCATATAAAAGATAGTACATCCATTTTTAAAAATGAATATGTATTTTGAGACAATCCAAGATAAAATACTGGATTAAAATTATTGGACGGAGGGACTATTAAAAGGTTGCAAATTGGTCAACACAATTAAATTACTATTAATGTACATTGTGAAATTAGATCAAGTTTATTGCTAAAGGATGTAGTTTCAATATCTTTCTTTTTGCAATCTACCCATCAAATAAATTGTTGTCACGTGTTATATATATATATATATATGGACGAATTGCAATAAACTCCCTTAACTTGTAGTCTTTTACAATAAACTCTCCTTGAGAATTTTGTTTTGAAAAAAAAAAATCACTCCAACTAGGGATGACAATGGGACGGGTATGTCAAAATCATATCCCGTTCTGTCAAGGAAATACTCAATCCATCTCCCAGTAAAAACCCTAACGGGTTTGTGGTAAGTATACCACCACCGCCCCGTTTAAAGAAAAAGAGAATAACATAATTCTTAAAATTCTTTACTTTATTTGATTCAAATTCAATGTCTAGACTAAATATACTCAAACGATGATACAACACTTTTACAGTCAAAACCCTAATATATAAGACAAAGAAAATGACATAAACATACATACATCTGTAGATGGAGATAGAAACAATTTTGGTCTTCAAGAATTTTTTTTATTATAGATCTATTATGTACATAAGATAGAGAGAGTTTTCTTTTAGCCACAAGATAAAGAGAGTAATAATGCAAAACAAGATAATGAGAGAATGAGAGAAAGAGAGAGTACCTTCACGGCTTCACCGGGATAAAATTGTCGCCGAGAGATCTCTAGGGTTTCAAATAACTTCTAAGCTCTCTCTAACTTTCTTTCTCGTGTTGTTGTTCAAAATGTCCTGTGAATGAAATTTGAAAATCATTTTTTTTACTGAAGAAAATAAACCCTAGTGACTGTCATATATCTAGTATACTATATTTATATAAGTAATATAATAATAAAAGAAATGGCACACTCCATACAAATATATATATATATATATATATATAATCTGGGCGGGCGGGTACTAGGCGGATTTTTTTAAAAAATTCATATCTGCCCCTACTCCTATTAGGGGCATACCAAATCCTCTCCATTAGGGGCGGAGCGAGGCGAAAATCCGTCGGGACGAAGGAAATTGCCACCCCTACCTACAACTAATAGGAGGGCTATAGAAGAAAAACAATGACTAAAATATCCATCATTTTTGTTTGAACATGTGTTATATACAATCTTATATATATAGCAAAGATCTAAAATAAATGTGAACCTAAAATCCGTTGCTACAATTAATACAATGCGTCGTAATTAAATATAGAATAGAAGGAAAAGTTTTTTTTTTCGACGTGCTGCGTTCCATGCCATCAATATTACTTGATTCCTGTCTTGTTTGAGAAACTGGAATCATTTTCTTGCATGAAAACGAACAATTATAAAATAGAAAAAAAATTGCTTAAATATTATTTGTAAATTATATGCTTTCATGATATAGAGATACTTATATATTTGACCATGCACATTTTTTATGTTGATAATAAATTATGCAACAGGTAACTATTACATTTTGTGAAATTTTCATGAAATTAGAATGATCATTAGTACATTTGTACTTAATTACTTACGAAAATGAAATTTATGACTTGTAAATGAAATTTAGGTCCACAATAATCTTAGATCATTACTATATATATATATATAGGAGCGGAACTACTAATGGGCTAACTTGGGCTATAGCCCAAGTCGAAAAAAAAAATTTTTTTTACTACTAATGTGTTTATTAGTTCATAGCCCACTAGCCCAGCTCATTATTTTTGTAATATTATTTATATTTTGAGCCTCTAATAATATATTTAATTGGTCTATTCAATTTTAAATCCAAACATGGCATAATATACTTTAAAGTTTAAAATCATATAGTTTATATACATATATTGAGTACTATATAATTGCGCAATGTGACTACTTGGCCTTTTAAAAAATTATTCGTCCAATCATTTGTGGTGGTTCCAGACCTTTAGTGAATATATTCAAAAGAGATTAAATATGTAAGTTCTCTCTAAAAATTCTATTTTTTTTCTTTTTTAGTTCTTCACCCAATAGTTCTGAACTCTTTTTATATATATCATATATGTATAAATAATTAAATAATTCAAAAAATCATTAACAAATTGAAGAAGATGCTAAACCGTAGGAAGTCAGTTTATACATTCTCCAATAAATTGTTTATTTTTTATTTACATTTTTAATTTGTTATTATACTAAAATTTCTTTATAAAAATCTTATATATGTGCATATTTACTATTTCTCAACAAACTTGTCTTTGTTATGATTTGTAAAGTATGAACAAACATCTTAAGAAAATAAAATTTGTGTTATGTTTACTAGAAAGTTAGTTTAGGGTCTATCAACCTTTTGAGAATTTCAGGATTTATCAACCTTTTGGAAATTTCAAGGCAACCCTAGGCCTATTATTTTAGACTATCGAGACACTTTCATTGCAAGATGAATTTTTTTTTTTCGTTCCATAAATTAGAAAATGATAGATCAAAAAGTGGGGCAACTTCTAATGAGCAGCAACATCAACCCAATTAAAAAATTCCAAGAGTTGAACAAACAGAGATAAACCTATTATCTTATTGAAAGATTGATCCGTCTCATATTGACTCTCTTTGTTTTTACGGTAAAAATAAAATGAGCTTTTTCGGAAATGAAGCGTGTCAAAACTGAATTTCGTAACAAAATGGGTGATAAATGCAAATTGCATGATTCTTAATGAAAGAGAACTTTATGAAGATATTGATATAAATTCGATAGTTAATGAATTTTACTCTCTTAAGGATCATAGAGTTCATCTTCAATAGCTTACTTAAAAAAATATTATATCTGTTTTTATATCTATCTATAATGTACTTGATTTATCTATATGAGAATATTCTCATTTTTTTTTTGTCTATTTTTTAATATTTATGAGATATCTTTGTCATAAAAATTATTGTGTTTATTTTTAATTTTTTTTACTTTTAGCCCTCCCCCACTTTACAATCCTGGCTTTATCCCTGTATATATATGTGCAAGTAAAAATGATGGGCATTTTAGTTATTTTTTGTCTTTAGTACTCCTTTAGTTGGAGAAAAGTTTTTTGCCAAAAAAATTCTCTAAGGGGGATTTATTGCAAAACCCTTCGAGTCAAGGAGGATTTATTGTAATTTGTCCTAATTTTTTTTATTTTAAAAAAAAACAGAGAGAGAAAGCAACCCATTTTAAGACTAATACACCCATTTAATTTAATTTATCCGTTTAGTTTCATCTTCTTCCTCATATTCTTCTCAGCAGCCATTAAGCAACAACCATCAACCAGAAACCTTTTGTGTCATTTCTCCACTCTTTTCTTCCTTCGTACATTTACAAAGAAAATCCAAACAGAAATGATATATAGATATATCATATATATATATATGTATATGCACATATGTGCGGAAACGAAGTATAAACACATATAATGAGTTGCTCACATAATCATAATGTTGCACTGTTTCCAAACATTTTCTTTTAGCTTAGCAAGTAGCCACATGCATATAATGAGATTGGAACAGCCACACTGGTCCCGGTATTGTTATTACAATTTTTTGTTGCTCTAATGTTTTTCATGAAGCACTATGCAATTATATATAATATAAGGCTCTTTTGATAATATATATATATATATATATATATATATATATATATATATGTGTGTGTGTGTGTGTGTGTTTTAAGAGAATGCAATGGACTCGAGTTCAAAATTGGGCATTTGTTGTGTGTGTGTGTGTGTGAATATATATATATCAAAAATTTCTCGCAAACTTCCAACTTTTTGAAGGCAAGATGTATCAACATGTTAATTTGGCTAAAGAGTTGAGCATCTTATCCTTTAATCAACCAAATGTCAACTATTGTCAATAAACAGTAGTATTGGGTTCCCGAAAGAAAAATAAAAATGAACAAAGAATACTCAAAAAGTGGAAAACATGTATTATATTAGTATTTTTTTTTTTTGTTGCAATAAATTGAATACATTCTCCCTGTTAACTCAATAATTTCTTTCAAACAAAAGAATTTGAAGGCAACAAGGATAGAGAATATGATAATCCATAACGGATAATACTTACTCACCGACTAAAGGTAAACTCTTCTAACCACTAATGTGTTTCAATGAAAAAAATAAAAGTTTTAATTATAAAATTTAAAGTGTAATAAATTAATATAATAAATGAAATTGATTACATTTATTATACTTATTTATTATATTTTAAATTTAATTTTGTAATAAAAGTAGATGTTTTTATTTTTTATTATCTGACAATACTCGGTTAATACCCTATCAACACTAACTTGGTCTGATGGGTGACGTGATCCAATAAAAGAGTAACACGTGTCATGTTCCGATCTCAAATCAGTTCATCGTCTGTTTGCCTTGAAAATATGAATGAACAAACTCAAATACTACTATTTTATGCTAATTCCTTTTCCAAAGTAGTCAATATAAAACTGATAACGAATCAATAGAAACAGGTGATTAGCTTCAGTTAAACGGAGACAAAAGTCTTCTTTATGGTTAAAGGGAGTCTTTTGATTCTGTTTGCTGGCCAGGAAAATTTAGGAAAACGAAACCGGAAAATGTTATAAATGAAATTCAGTATTATAAAACCAAAATAACATAGCAAAACGTGAAACTAAGAATAGAAACAGGTGATTAGAAACACCTGATTCCGTCTGGTGGCCAGGAAAATTTAGGAAAAAGCTATGAAACCCAACTAACATGGTAAAACGTGAAAATCCACGATTTGATTTTCTTTTCCTCGTTTTCTCATCCACCAAACAGTTAATTTCTTAGAAAAGATATAATAGCTTACTGTTAATAGCTGATTGAGGTGTCTGATTAGTTGATGGAACTGGAAGGTATCGTCGTCGTCTCTGGAGGTCGGTGTAGGGGCGGAGCCGGGGGGGCCCCCAAAATTTTAAAATTTTTTATTATACCCAAAAAAAAATAATTATTTTTAAATAGTGCCTTAAAATTTATTAAAAATTTCAATTCGCCCCCCCTTAAAATTTTTTATTATACCCCAAAAAAAAATAATTATTTTTAAATAGTGCCTTAAAATTTATTAAAAATTTCAATTCGCCCCCCCCCCCTAAAATCTTTCCAAAAAACTCATATATTGAACCCAAATAAGAAATTTGAAAATAAATTTAGCTTGTGTGCTCTTAAAAATTATATAAAAAAAATTAAACTTAGACCTTGTAGCCATACTTTTGAACGCCCAAATATTGTAAAATAAAAATTTAAGTTCATTAAGATTGTAATCCTTATCACAACAAATCGTTATTTTATTTACATATACACATGTATAATATCGATTATATTAATTCAAAAGAGAAATACATTAATGTCCCCTCATATTTAATAAAAATGCATGAACCTTTCTTATCAAATATTTTTATAAATTGATGTTTACAAGAAAACTATCTAGAATTAGATATCAATCTTCATTTGCTAAATGATAAATTAAAAGGAGGAAAAACAAGTGTTGTGAAATTGTAAACAACAACAATGATCATATATACTAAAACTTTTAGGGATAATTACACTTACCTCCCTTCTAGTTTGACTTTATAACACTTACCTCCCTTGTGTTTTGGAATATAACATACCCCCCTCTAGTTTGCACATTGGTAACAAATACCCCCTTTTGTCAATCAAACTAACGATTATTACTAATATCATCAAAATTTAATCTTAAAAGGATAATTATACCCCACTATGAGCCACCATTTTGAGCAGACCCACTTTGGACCTTCAATTATTGCAACATCACCTCTAGAAGAGTCACCACCCACCACCTGCACCATCAACAATCACCATTGAAACCACTGCCGAGAAGACCCAGCTCTAGCCAAACCACTAGCCACTACCATCCCAATGCCAAAGTTGTGATTGAAGCCAAGACTCACCACCTCCACTGTCGCACCTAGAAGACTATATCTCCAATGCCGTCATCACCTCGGCTAAAAAGACCCAATGTCAATCAGACCTACCAAACCACCAACTCCACCACCATTATTCAAGCAACATCCAAACAGTTGTGTAAACCCATTTCCTCCACTATGAGCCACCATTGTGAGTAGACCCACTTCGGACCTTCAACCGTAGCGATATCACCTCTAGCCGAGCCGCCACCTAACTCCATCTCCACTATGCTTCACCACCTACGCCATCAACACTCACCATTGAAACCATTGCTGAGAAGACCCAGCTCCGGCCAAACCACTAGCCACTACTATCCCAATGTCGGAGCTGTCATTGAAATCGAGACCCGCCAACTTCAATTGCAACATTTTTTTAGGGTATAATTGTCCTTTTAAGATTAAATTTTGATGATATTAGCAATAACTGTTAGTTTGATTGACAAAAGGGGGTATTTGTTACCAATGTGCAAACTAGAGGGAGGTAAGTGTTATATTCCAAAACACAGGGGATGTAAGTGTTATAAAGCCAAACTAGAAGGGAGGTAAGTATAATTATCCCAAACTTTTAATGGTCATTTACTAACAAATAACAAATTCTATAACTAATTTATGTATAAGCCACTAAAAAAATAATCTTGTTTTTGTTAAAACTTGTGAGATTTTGTTTAGTTAATTTTTTTTTTTAATCAAATATATATTTTCGAAATGGAATCAAATTACTCAAAATCTTTTTCTAAAAATTGGATTTTTGAAAAACTGAAACAATTAATTATTGAAGAAAATTGGTTCCCTAATTTTTTTTTCTTTACCTCTTCACTTTTTAGTTGTAACTTATTGTTTCATTTTCTCAATTTTTTTTATTCTCATATCAATTTTCTCTCTAATTATTTAAGTTGCATTTTCCTCAATTTTAAATTTTTTTTTCCTGAACAAATTTCTCAACATATGTATACTATAACTAAAATTTTAAAAAATTATATTACAATTGGTTGCTAATATTTTCAAATTTTAATTACATAATGTAAATTTGGCCCCCCCAAAGAAAATTTCCTGGCTCCACCCTGTCGGTGTTGTGCAGGGCTACAACGCCGGCGTGGCTGATGCAGCGAACAGTTTGGGTCGAAGCACAGGTGAGACTATTGCAAGAGTAGTTATTCTGGACCCGGAGATTCCTGTTAGAACTTTGGAATTCATAAAACATTATTTTCATTATTACAGAAAATTATAAAAAATAATAATAGTCATTATATTCAAAAAAAAAAAATTTCTCAATGTGCAAAAGTTTAGGACATATATATATACTTTATTATAGTCATTATGTCCTTCTCTTTGTAAATATAGTATTTTTTAAAAATTCAAAAAATAAATAACTAGATAAAATTTTCAAGTATTAAGTTTAGAAACATAAAAAAAAAGACTAATAAAACTTTATTTAAGTTTTTTTAAATAAAAATGTCATCGTCCAAAGCGATGTGACGTGGCTTCTAGACTTGGGAGCATCCTCTCCAAAAATAGGAGTTTTGTACTTAGTACGATCTTTTTTTCTATTAGTATAATGTTTTCTAAATAATAAAAAATTAAAAAAAAAGTAGTGTGATAAAATTTTAAATAAAATTCTATTGACCTTTTACTTTTTATGTTTCTAATTATTTTTTATTATTACAATGGTGCTTCTTACTATAGTTAGCAAATCAAAGAAAAAAAACTTTTTCAATAATAATTTTATCACTCTTTTTTTTATTTTTAAAATTTTTATTTAAAAAATACTATTGATTGTACTAGTAGAAAAAATAGTACATATTTTAGTTATATTTTTATTTTTAAAGAACTTAAATAAAGTTATATTAGCCTTTTATTTTTTATGTTTTTAAACTCATTATTTGGAAATTTTATCTAACTATTTTTTATTTTTTGAATTTTTAGAAAACACTATATTTATAAAGAGAATAACATAATGGTCATAGTAAATGGTATATATGTTATTATAATTTTGTCAGGGATTAAGTTGCCCAATTTTGCAAGATAAGTGATTTGCTCCAAAATAAAAATAAAAAATTTAGGGGTTAAGGAAAATTTTTGCACTTTCGCCTTAATAATTTTTCCTATTTTGCAAATCATATTACAAACAGAAGCAAAGGTTTTGACTTTTGAGGTACATGGGTTCTATCGGTTAGGGGTGGCAATTTCCTCCGCCCTTAATAGGAGTAGGGGGCGGGTATGATTTTTTTAAAAAAATCCACCTAGTACTCGCCCCACCCCGATTATACACACACGCACACACACACACACACACACACACACACATATATATATATATATATATATATATATATATAGTGACATAATTGTATGAAATGTGTCATTTCTTTTATTATTATATTACTTATATAAATATAGTATACTAGATATACGGCAGCCACTAGTTTACCTTGTTCTACTCTATTCCTCTCTTTATCTTATGGTTAAAAGAGAACTCTATCTTGTGTACATAATAGATCTATAATAAAAAAATTTCTTGAAGACCAAAACCATTTCTATCTCCATCTACATATGTATGTATGTATGTTTGTGTCATTTTCTTTGGTCTTATATATTGGGGTTGTGACTGTAGGAGTGTTGTATCATCGTTTGAGTACATTTAGCCCAAATATCGAATTCAAAGCAAATAAAGCAATGAATTTTATGAATTTTGTTATTCCTCTCTTTCTTTAAATGGGGCGGTGGTGGTATGCTTACCACAAACCCGTTAGGGTTCTTAACAGGAGATGGATTTTGTATTTCCTTGATGGGGCGGGATAGGGTTTTGGCATACCTGCCCCATACCCGCCCCGTTGCCATCCCTACTACCGGTTAAAAATTGGTATAATTCATTTATAATTTTTTTTTAGGGTAAAGTGTAAAAAAAAATCTCAACTACAAATTGTTTTTTTGTTACAATCAAGAACATACCCATTATAAAAGACAATTTTATCCAATTTTTATTAAATGTGTCTTTTCTTATTAAATTATTTTTATTATTTTTTTCTTATCTAAATATTAATTATACCATTTACCTTAATTTTGTTACTGGTATCAATTTATCATTAAAAACAAATGCAAATCTGTAACTACCACCAAATTTAATCATTTTTTAAAATGATTAACTTATTATTAAAGTTTTACTATTTATAATCAAATTTATTATACCCATTTAAAAAAAAATTTACAGTAAAAAATACATTTTTTAATACAATATATTCATGAAAAAATTGAGAAATTATCTAAATAAAAAAATACCTTCTTTTTCATGTAGTATATTCAGAAAAAAAAATATAAGAAATTAGTTAAATTGTTTTAAAAATTCCTACTTAAGATTTTTATTAAAACAATTAATTTCAAGAATTAAAGGTAAAATTATGTAAAGATGATGGAGAATATGTCATCAAAATAGTATGTATTTTTTCATAATTTATTTTAATAAGAAATTTGGGTTAAAAGTAATTCAATAAGAAGTGGCATTATGACCATTTAATGAAAAATAACCCATCACATGGTATGGGGGGCATTTTTGTAACAGACTGTGATAGTTTGGGGGTTTTATGCACAAAATATAGTTCTATTTGCAAATTTGAACATAGTTCAGGGGATTTTTTCACTTTACCTTTTTTTATATTATATAATTTTTAGAAGAAAAATAGTTGCCTCAGGTCATATCCAAATGAACTTGATTCTGCAAGGTGATGTGGTCCAACCAAAATACATCACGTGTCCTAAAAGTAGACAGCGCAAAGAAATGAAGAGATTTAAATAAATGGGTTCTTCGATCCAATTCATCCATTAAAGATTGATGTGCTCGTGTGTATATATATACATAAAAGGGGTATGAAAATAGATGTGTATATATATATGTGTGTGTGTGTATATATATATATTTATTTATTTATATGGCCCTGTTTGGTAGAGCTTTTGCTTCGACTTTTACGCAGAAGAAAAAAAGAAGCAGAAGCTAAATCAGGAAGCTGGTACCCCCAGCTTCCTTTAAATGCTCTTTTTGGACTTCGAAACTCTTCCGCCTTACCAATCCAAACACTCTCCAAAACGGCTTTTGAGCTTAAAAAGCCGAAAGCCGCTTTTCAAAAGTCAATCCAAACAGGACCTATGTATAAGAGATGTAGATTTTCTGGTATATATATGTATGAGAGATAGAGATGTAGATTTGCTGGTGTATATATATTCATGTATATGCGTATGTGTATGTGTATGGGAGACGTAGATGTAGATTTGCAGGTGTATATATACATATATATATCTGAAACCTAGTTTATCCCTTAAAATTGATTTATATCTTTATTTTATTATTATTTATATATTTGAGATATGTGTTAACATTTGGTTGAGCCACATCATGTGAAGAATGAACTCTTTCTATATTGCCCGAGTCAATCATTGTCCTTTTTAAAATGTGTATCGTCTTTTTATAAGACCGTGTCACCTATCAAGATCAAGTTGATCCTGACAAGGCAAAGTCCAGTATTGTCCTAGAGTTATCATTATGCGAGTGGGGATGACAAATTCACATAAAATAGTTGTGAGTAATGATATAGTGTTTGAATTTGGACGTTTCTAAAAGTGTATTATGTAAGTGGGCTGATGGATCGCTACATGGCATGACACGTCATTTTAGATTCTAAATCATTATTCTCGTGAGATTTTAAATCATTTTCTACTAGTCTCACAGTTTTATGTGAGTAAAAAATAACGTTATTGTAACGTTAGTCATGATGATGATCTCATCTTCACTTACATGAATGCAGTTGCATGTTTCATATTTCTGATACTATATCACAACTCTGAGAAAGTCTATAATGCACCTGGTGTAAATACACCGGGTGAATCTCATCTGTATGTGTTTAATACGTACCGTAACACTCACTGCAAGCGTACAACACTTACAACCCAAACTTACTTGGTGTATTTACACCAAACATAACGTAGATCTTCTCCACAACTCTAGATATAATAATAATTATGCTAAATTGCACTAAATCCCTCAATAGTTTCAAAATATTGCACAATACCCTTCTTTGCGCAGACTATCAGATTTGCGCAGACTATCAGGCCATGAGGTCATCATTTGCTTGTTCTGAAAAATTGTACTTTGAATATATCAATTAATGATTATGGTTTCACTGATATATCTATTTGTAATTTCAAGGTTGATTTCTAAATATGAGCAACTTTGTTAAAGGAAATATTTTTTGATCTTCAATTTTCGGGAAAAAAAAAAAAGGAAAATGTTTGGTCTTCTTTGAAAGTGTCTGCATTTTTCTCTTGGAGTGGAGCATTTTTATTGGATTTGACCTCTCCTGTTTGTCATAAAACCATTTCAATCCTCTTCACTTGTATAATCTAGCTCTGCTTGGTTTGGCACTTTGAAAAGGTATGTTTGGACTTTACTGAAAGGTAGAAATTTTTTTTTTTTTGGAGGCAGCCATTTTATCTTCAGTTGTGTTTGTTTACTGACTGCATTTGAATTTTGTCTTGAAGTGCATTTTGGTTATAACACTGCATTCTGAGAACATAATACTGCTTATTGAACTAGAATCAATAAGTAGAGGAATTGGGATGCCGCTGTATATTCTTCTTAGGTTGTGTGTGCAGATGCCGCTGTATATTCTTCTTAGGTTGTGTGTGCAGAAATTGATACTTGTTTTTTTCTTCTTCCTCATGTTTTTGTTTCAGTTTTATTATTGATTTTCTGTTTCTCCAGATTTTATTGAACTAGAGAGTGGTAGCTAAAAATGGTGTCAATCTACATGGGGAAAGATATTACTCACTCTACTCTGTTCATCTTTTCTTTTTCTTTTTTTACTTTAAATTAATTTTGTTTTCAGGTAATGTTTGTTCTCTTATGCTTTCACTCTCACATATCTTGTTTTATTGTGCATAGTCAAATGGGAACTCTTGTGAAGAAAAGAAAAAGGGCAACTCTTGTCATAAAAAAAGTTCACTGCTAAAGCATACTTATACTGTTTTCTCTATGCAGTTTCGAGCTGATATTTTTCTCAGAGGATTGTTGAACTTCATAATAGATATCTTAAAGTTAGCAAAGGTGAGTCCCTACTTGCTAGTAGCTTGCTTGTTTTAGATTGCTTTCAAGTGTAACTTATTTGGTAAATTGCTTATGTTGTGATTGCCCTTATAAGATGAGATCAGGTGTTTTCCATTTGACTGCTTCTGACTTGTACTAATTGATTTGTTGCTGTGTGTATGTGTGTCTCATTCTCAAAATGTTTATTTGAGATATACTAAATTGTTGTTCATATTAATGGAAATCGAACTTTAACAGTTATGATTTCTTTACTTTTGGTGTGAATACCCTTTCCTATAACCTTTTCTTTGGCTATTGTTGACTTGATGTTACTGCATCTTATCCACATGCTTTACTTTTTGATAGTGCAAAACTAACTTCTGCCATTATTTGCACAAAGTGGCTCTTCTCAGGAGTTGAACCCATGTTCTCAGGCTTGAGAGCTGAGCATATTTTCAGTGCACCAAGTAATGCTAATATGTTATCTTGGCTTCAGATGTGGTTTTTGAACCACCATGTTGCCTTTTAGTCATTTCTTAGAATGCTATTGTAGTTGATAGTTGCTGAATATGCCAAATTTTCCATTGCTTTAATCCATTGTTGCTTTACCTTAGGAAACTACCATGCATTATATGCTGTAGAACTCTATATTCCAGGTTCTCTTTAATAATAGTAGCCTGGATGTACTGCAAATTATTATGCTGGCTTGTTGTATGATCTGGTGGGATTTTAAACTAATGCCTGTTCTGCAAACTGTTGGTTGACTCGTTAATGTTTCCTTGATACACAATTGCCTCTAGATATTGTCTAATAGAATCTTAATTGTCATACATTGAGAATAGTTACCTTAATATGGTGCAACATGTCATGCTGCTCAGGAAGATGTTGAGTTGATGCCATATTGCCTTAATTTATAGCTGCTTCAAATATATGGAAACCACCATGTTGCCTCAATATGGCTCCGTTGAATGGTCCTTGGGCTGCTGGGACCTTCAAATACCGCATTGCCTTGATATTTATTCTGATAATACTAAAATTATAAGATTCTTAGATTCATAGTTGCCTTGGTGGGAATTTTAATTTTACCTTTAAACCTCCCCTGATACTGCTCCAATATGTTGAAACTGCAAGGAAAGCAAGAATTTCTACCTTTTTTTTTTAATCATTGACCTGTTGACAACATCTGTTGCATAGGAAAGTCAGTCAGTCTATGAAGTAGCTCTTACTCATTCATCTCTTCCTTTGCTGCTCTCTCTCCGCACCCCAAGCCTGCATTCCCATATTCATTCCTTTTAGTATCAAAGTTTCTAACATGATTACTCCAAAATGCTAAAGCCAATTGTTTAAGTAGCAGCATCTTGCCTTTATTTACCACCAAAAACTTGCATCTCGAGTCTTCCCTCTCCAAGTTCCTGCTGTAGCAGGACCAAAACTGGTAATGTCCCTTACGTTTATATATATACAGTTTTAGATCTTGATTTCCTACACTGCCTTTTCTGTTTCTTATAATAAACTATGGTTAGTTAATGACCACAAATTAAATTGAAGCATGAAATGTAGAGGCTTCAAACTGCCATCATATTTCTGCATGTGACCTCACCATAGAATCCGCACTTTGTACTGTTTTCATGGCTTTGATTGCGTTGATGCCCTTAGCATAATCCATACTTCTCAAATCAACTGGTGCAAACAACAATTGTGGTGTGCCTTCAAGATTGCTTTAGTTCAAAAACTTCGACTCTCGTAAACCCTTTCCATCAGCTTATTTTCAGACCTGACATAATTGTAGATCTTTCATAATTCTGGTTTAGGGGACCACTTTGTGTAAATAAAATCTAAGGCATGATCACTATTCAATCCACCATCCCAACACCTAAATTATGGGCTCAACACTAAGTAATGGTCACCTAGTGAAAAGGAAAAGAAACACTAGGTAATGGCCTTCCAAATGCACACCGATTGCCTGAAGTTCTTTGTTATCAACTTATCACTGGCTTTCAAATTCCCATAGGTTCAATTGAGATTGTGCAATGTACATATGTAAGTAATATCTAATTTCACTGGCTATCTTAAACTTCCTGGAGTTACTGACAAGAAACTGAACAATTAATTTTTTCCCCTCATGTCAATCAGAGGGAATACTTCTCCAACTATATTCTCACTCTATTAACATTCTTTTTTACTCAAATGCTTAAATATCATAGCTTCAATTGGAAAAGCAGTGATAACGTTGGTGAAAATCTGAAAATCCATTTTATTGCCCGAGGTCACAGAATTCTCAACATATTCAATGAGAGAGGGACATATGAAACCATAATTGCTCATTCGTAGACTAAGACATCATGCTTCGTATTTCATGTCCTTAGAACATAAGATTGATTTATAGATGATGTTCTAATAGTTAGAATCAGGAGCGGATGAACCTCAGTTCTTCTAGTAAAGCATTCAAAGCAGAGCAAGATGATCCACCATCTTCAACAGCCCTCCTTGCCAGATCTTGCAATGCCCTTGCTCGGCTTCTCATTATCTCCGCTTCTTCACCAACCATTAACTGAGTCACTGCTTTCTCTACATGTTCCTTCTTTACAGAGGCCTTACCATCCTCTGCCCATCTAGACCATCCCTGAGCACCCACTCTCACTCCTATCCTCAAAACATCTGTCACGAATTTTTCATTGGCAAACTGTTCTGCAAAGTGTGGCCATGTGACCATTGGCACTCCTGCAGTCACTCCTTCCAGCAATGAGTTCCATCCACAGTGAGTCACGAACCCTCCAACGGCTTCGTGTTCAAGGATGAGCACTTGGGGTGCCCACCCCCTTATTATCAGACCCTTCCCTTCCATTCTCTTCTCAAACCCTTCTGGCAACCACTCTTCCTCTTCTTCTTTTTCTTTTCTAACCACCCAAATGAATTGCTGTTCCGAAGCTTCAAGACCCCTTGCTATCTCAAGTAGCTGGGCTGCTGAAAAATTGGCTAAACTTCCAAAACATACATAGAGTACTGATTTTGGTTTCTTAGAGTCAAGCCAATTCAAACACTCTAGTTCATCAATTGACGATTTATTTCCTCTCTGACCCTTAAATTCATTGTCTCTGTTGCATAACGAAACTGGACCAATATGCCATGCCTTTCTTCCTAGAACCTCCCTGTAATGTTCTGAATAAGCCGGTTCCAGCTCGTGGAAGCTGTTCACGAGAACTCCATAGCTTGCCACCTCCGATTTCATAGCTTCTTCAATTAAAGTGGTCGTAAGGTTTTGAATGCCTTCTCTAATATGATCCGGCAGTTCTCTTCTTGTCATCTTTATTGTGTCTGGAAGTTCAGGCACAATGAAGGGTTCTGAATCAGATTCAATGTTTTCAAAGGGTTTATGGCGCATTATGTTGTGGTAGACACAAAGAGGGAAGGCACCTGTGCCATTGAAAACCAGCCTTGGAATTCCAAGCTTGCCTGCTACTTCAGTAGCCCATGGAAAGTGCATGTCAGCCACAAGACAATCAGGGCGGTCTTCCCTCAATAGGTGCTCGAATGGTTCTTGAAGCAGATAAATAGCCTTGTAAAACTTTAGAATCATTTCTGGAGAAGTAACAAAACTTACGTTCTCACATCCTTCTGGCAGCCCTACTTCCAAAGAAGAGAACTTAATAAGACGGATACTGATGTTTGAGCCTAGTTTGGTATCCATGTCGATGGTTTTAGAGATGAGAGGCGCATTGAGGGGTGTTGTGATAATGGTTGCCTTCGCACCGTGGCCAGAAAATAGTTTGGCCATGTCTACCATTGGGATCATGTGGCCATGAGCCATCATAGGAAAGAAGTAGATGTGCAGCTGATGAGGTTTTGAACCCATGAAGCTTTGTAGGAGGAATGAGAGTTTTGGAACAAGGGTGATAAAAAGACTGAAATTAGGGTTGAAATTGGATTTGAAATGAATATGGGATAGGAAGAGGCAGAGAGCTAAGCTAATGTGTTTTTGATTAGGTAGCTCCAAGTAGAACTAAATTTGGGGTTTTTTTTCCCCAAATTCTTGGTTCTACCCTTGATTCAATATTTAGATGCAGGGAAGCTCAATTTTAACACATACAAGGATTGACTTCTTGTTGCAACTTCATGGTAATATAATCTCTTTAGCAATAACATTTTAACATATTTAATTTCTTGATTGGCCTTGCAGGTGCATGTGCTTGACATGTGGGCAGTCAGTCAAAGCACATAACCATGGTATGAAGCTGCCTCTCTCTCTCTCTCTGTATATATATATATATATATTATTGGTCAGCATATTTAATTTCTTGATTGGCCTTGCTGATGCATGTGCTTGACATTTGGGCAGTCAGTCAAAGCACGGAACCATGGTATGAAGTTGCCTCTCTCTCTCTCTCTCTCTCTCTCTCTCTCTCTATATATATATATATATTGTTGGTCAACATATTTAATTTCTTGATTGGCCTTGCTGATGCATGTGCTTGACATTTGGGCAGTCAGTCAAAGCATGGAACCATGGTATGAAGCTGCCTCTCTCTCTGTATATATATATATATATATATATATATATATATATATATATTATTGGTCAAGTGCTTTTGAATTTGTAGACGTAGGGCGCAAGAAATATATTGAAAATTATTTGAGGTTGTCTCTTTCAAATTTGGATTGTTTTTCAACTTTATCACGAGGTATACTTGAGAAAGTCTTTCTCAATTCAGTGCACAGACTTCTAATTAATTGTATTAAATCTTTTGGCAAATAATATATGTGAGTTATTTTTTACATCCTGAAAGTCAAGTGTCATTACACATGATCAAGTTCAAATCTCATTAAGATCATTTGATTCAGCGTATCATTTGAGCTGTTTCATGATAGGTCTTTCTTCATAAAACTTTTACCTGATTTCATGCTTAAATGCATTGATGTTTTAGTTGATTTTTTTTCTTTCTTTCTTTTCTCTACCAGTCTTGAAACCTTGACATGTGAATTGGGAGTTTTTTTCTTTCTTTCTTTTCTCTACCGGTCTTGAAATCTTGACATGTGATTTGGGAATTGAGACCTAAAGCCACCAAGACAAAGGTAGAGCGGTTGTTTCAGTTGACTTTTGATTCTCTTAGATTTGAAACTCTTTTAATTTCTTTTCCTTCTTGGCCAAGCTCGGTTTATATGCTTCAAATCTCATAAAATGAGCTGATTGCTTTCCTTTTTGCAGTCCAATATCATTATATATCAATAGTGTCTGTTTTAATTTACCCTAATTCCAAAGAGAAGACCCTTACTTTTTGTAAAGCTTTATCTGTTTCCAAACCTGAGATTGATACTCTGTGTCCCCAAATACTTCATAACATTTAAGGCCCATTGATTTTATGCAGACTAACTATTATTCCAAAAACCATAGTCACCAGCCAAAGAAGCTGAAGGGGTTTGGTGAAAAGTAAGTTATTAGAGTGGGTGCAACTTTAATATTTAAATCCTCATACCATATTGACAATCATCTACTCTAAAAGCTTATGTTATTAGAGTGAGTGCAACTTCAATATCTAAATCCTTTAACACTAAGAGAGAAAGAGGGGTAATTAATTCTTACGTTGTCCTAATTTTTTTGTGATTTATTAGTTTTTAGATCTCGCTTAGTACTTTTCTGTACAATTTGATGTTCACACCTCCATCTTAAATCAGACCCACGAAGGACACTTCGTCTTATCTTGATTTAGAGCAGGATGGGTTCGAATCATACTGTAATGCATAATTTTGACCCAAAAAAAAAATCAAATCCTAAAAACACTCAAGGAAAAGTTTTTAGATAACTAAATGCAAGTATAAATAAATACCTAAATGTTACATGCATGTATTTCTTAATTTTGTAATTAGAAATTTAAAATATCACTAAAGAAAAGAAGAAAAAAAATCATATTATAATTAATGAATTATAATCTTTACAACTAATCAGAGTGGGCTGGGATTGATTTTTTACTCTCCTCAGACCTACCTCTGTTCTGGTTGAAGTACATCAAAATCCTACCCAATAGTAATGGGGTGGGACGGGTACCCATTGGGTGGATAAAATTGTGAAT
This sequence comes from Cornus controversa, assembly GCA_026545225.1. Lineage (NCBI taxonomy): Eukaryota > Viridiplantae > Streptophyta > Magnoliopsida > Cornales > Cornaceae > Cornus > Cornus controversa. The sequence continues at coordinate 39,919,554 of CM048853.1, forward strand.
TTGTGATCCTTGTGTTGGTGTATAAATGTTTATATTATCATGAACTATAGACTGCTAATGAAGGAAATAACTTTTGAAAAAGGAGAAAGAGAATTAAGAGCCCATGTAAAGGCTTGGAAAAATAAAATAAATTCATGTTTTTTTTTTTGTTTGGTTAAAAATGGAAAAGGGAAGACTAAAATGAAAAAGGAAATTCTTTTAGAAAATATTTTTTAGTTGGGGAAGAAGAACCTTTTGAGATTTCACATTTTTTAGTTGGGGAAGAAGAACCTTTTGAGATTTCACATTTTCAAATCCATAGACTTTGAGAAATGGACTTCGAATTTAAAATTACAAGGGAGAAATGGAATTTTAAGAAAGTACCAAATGAAGGTTTAACATCCAAAATTATCATTAGGAATATTTTTGAAGAAAAAATCAAGAGTTGGGAAGGTAGTTAGTTTTCTTTTAGGAAATTATAGAAAATGTATAGAAACATTAAGGAAAATCTCTTTTATTTTGTGAAAAGCTTGGGCTCATCATTTTTCAAAATCACATATTTTTGGCCTTTTCTTTTATTATTTTTCCATGAAATTGCCATGCAGAGAATATTTTCTAAAAGAATATGGTTTGACTCATAAAAAGGGAATCATGGCAACAATATGGGAAAATGGTGAACTTCAACATTGATTTAGTATTAAAACTTCAACTCTTGCAAACCCTTTCCATCAGCATATTTTCAACCCTGGCATAATTGTAAATCTTTTGTAATTCTGATTTGAGGAATCCACTTAGTGTAAATAAAATCTAAGGCTCAGTCTATACTCAATCCACCATCCCAACACCTAATTACGAGATCAACACTAGTTAGATAGGATGAGTAATTAACTCTGTAATTTTAATCATCACATAGCTTCGTAACTCCAGTCGTGGAGTGGAATGACTTTGTAGTTGATATATATATATAGTAAACACCTAAAGTCACAAAATTCTCAAGATTTCAACGAAAGAGGGACATACAAAACCAGTTTTTCTCATTTGTAAACTTGCTAAAACATTATCCTTCGTATTTTAAGTCCTTAGAACATGAGATTGATGAACAGATGGCGTTCTAATAGTTAGCATCAGGAGCGGATGAACCTCAGTTCTTCTAGTAAAGCATTCAAATCAGAGTAAGATGATCCACCATCTTCAACAGCCCTCCTTGCCATATCTTGCAATGCCCTTGCTCGGCTTCTCATTATCTCAGCTTCTTCACCAACCATTAACTGAGTCACTGCGTTCTCTATATCTTCCTTCTTTACAGAGGCCTTATCATCCTCTGCCCATCTAGACCAACCCTGTGCACCCACTCTCACTCCTACCCTCAAAACATCTGTCACGAATTTTTCATTGGCAAACTGTTCTGCAAAGTGTGGCCATGTGACCATTGGCACTCCTGCAGTCACTCCTTCCAGCAATGAGTTCCATCCACAGTGAGTCACGAACCCTCCAACGGCTTCGTGTTCAAGGATGAGCACTTGGGGTGCCCACCCCCTTATTATCAGACCCTTCCCTTCCATTCTCTTCTCAAACCCTTCTGGCAACCACTCTTCCTCTTCTTCTTTTTCTTTTCTAACCACCCAAATGAATTGCTGTTCCGAAGCTTCAAGACCCCTTGCTATCTCAAGTAGCTGGGCTGCTGAAAAATTGGCTAAACTTCCAAAACATACATAGAGTACTGATTTTGGTTTCTTAGAGTCAAGCCAATTCAAACACTCTAGTTCATCAATTGACGATTTATTTCCTCTCTGACCCTTAAATTCATTGTCTCTGTTGCATAACGAAACTGGACCAATATGCCATGCCTTTCTTCCTAGAACCTCCCTGTAATGTTCTGAATAAGCCGGTTCCAGCTCGTGGAAGCTGTTCACGAGAACTCCATAGCTTGCCACCTCCGATTTCATAGCTTCTTCAATTAAAGTGGTCGTAAGGTTTTGAATGCCTTCTCTAATATGATCCGGCAGTTCTCTTCTTGTCATCTTTATTGTGTCTGGAAGTTCAGGCACAATGAAGGGTTCTGAATCAGATTCAATGTTTTCAAAGGGTTTATGGCGCATTATGTTGTGGTAGACACAAAGAGGGAAGGCACCTGTGCCATTGAAAACCAGCCTTGGAATTCCAAGCTTGCCTGCTACTTCAGTAGCCCATGGAAAGTGAAAGCCAGCCACAAGGCAATCAGGGCGGTCTTCCCTCAAGAGGTGTTCCAATGGTTCTTGAAGCAGATAAATAGCCTTGTAAAACTTCGCAACCATTTCTGGTGAAGTAGCAAAACTTGCGTTCTCACATCCTTCTGGCAACCCTACTTCCAAAGAAGAGAACTTAATAAGACGGATACTGATGTTTGAGCCTAGTTTGGTATCCATGTCGATGGATTTAGAGATGAGAGGCGCATTGAGGGGTGTTGTGATAATGGTTGCCTTCGCACCGTGGCCAGAAAATAGTTTGGCCATGTCTACCATTGGGATCATGTGGCCATGAGCCATCATAGGAAAGAAGTAGATGTGCAGCTGATGAGGTTTTGAACCCATGAAGCTTTGTAGGAGGAATGAGAGTTTTGGAACAAGGGTGATAAAAAGACTGAAATTAGGGTTGGAATTGGATTTGAAATGAGTATGGGATAGGAAGAGGCAGAGAGCTAAGCTAATGTGTTTTTGATTAGGTAGCTAGAAGTAGAACTAAATTTGGGGGTTTTCCCTCTTTGGAATCTCATGTTCTTGGTTCTACCCTTGATTCAATATTTAGATGCAGGGGAAGCTGAATTTTAACACATACAAGGATTGACTTCTTGTTGCAAATTGATGGTAATATAATCTCTTTAGTAAAAACATTTTAACATATTTAATTTCTTGATTGGCCTTGCTGATGCATGTGCTTGACATTTGGGCAGTCAGTCAAAGCACGGAACCATGGTATGAAGCTGCCTCTATCTCTATCTGTATATATATATATATATATATATATATATATATGTTTGTGTGTTATTTTATTGGTCAAGTGCTTTTGTATTTGTAGACGTAGAGCGCAAGAAATATATTGAAAATTATTTGAGGTGGTCTCTTTCACATTTGGATTGTTTTTCAACTTTATCATGAGGTATACTTGAGAAAGTCTTTCTCGATTAAGTGCACAGACTTCTAATTAATTGTATTAAATCCTTGTGGCAGATAACAGGCTTCAAGCGCAAGAAATTCCTTGAAAGTAGTTGAGAGTTGGTCAAAGTTGGGACCTTTAATATATGTGAGTTATTTTTACATCTTGAAAGTCTAGTGTCATTACACATGATCAAGTTCAAATCTCATTAATATCATTTGATTCGGCATGTCATTTGAGATATCATGTGAGAGATTTAGAGGAATTAGTTATCCCTCTAAATCACATCTAATTCTTTATCTTTTCTCATTTTTAACAAATCAAACAAAAAAGACACTATCCTTCCCTTTCTTTTCTTTTCTTTTTTTTCTTTCCAATTCCATCAATCCAAACTAGCCCTAATAGATTAATTCCAAAGAGATTACTATTTTTATTTGTAAAGCTCTTTGCAATCCAATATATATATATATATATATATATACACACACACAAGGGGCTAGCCCAGTGCATGAACTTTCTGTCATTACAAGGTTTGGTGCAAGGCCTGAAAGTGCACGAGGTTTTCGTCACAATAGGCCTGAAAGGGTCAAATGTACGTAATGTTATCTATGATTGCAGATCGGTTGTTTACTTAATTCGAACCCATTACTGGACCCTAATAGATTAATTGCAAAGAGAAGACCTTACTACTTGAAAACTTTATCTTATTCAAACCTGAGATTGATAGCCTGTGGCCCCAAATACTTCGTAACATTCTATCTTGGCCCATTGATTTTATGCTGACTAGCTGTTATTCCAAAAACTATAGTCTGCCTCAATATGTTGAAACTGCAAGGAAAGCAAGAATTTCTAGCTTCTTGGGCATCAATAAGCATCGATTGAATAATATTCTTAATACTCGATATCCTTAGCTGTATAACTGTATTGTAAGTTGTTTATAATAATTTCTTCGGGGACATTGTGACAAATATTAAGAAGAATAAATGTTTATCTAAACCAGCTTACAGACGATGTCTTCGGGGACATTGTGACAAATATTAAGAAGAATAAATGTTTATCTAAACCAACTTACAGGTGAGTTCTTCGTTTAACATAGCTCTTCTGCCTGCTCTGCGCAGTCCGCATATGGTCTCTAATAAGGACAACTTTTTCTGACGTGTCCTTAATGACTCAGGACCCAAAAATCTGTTCTCTCTAACTTCCAACCAACAAACCGGCAATTTACATGGACGTCCATACAGAGCCTCAAATAGTGTCATATCAATAGTCTTTTGATAACTATTGTTATAGGCAAACTCAACTAGCGGCAAGTAACTTTCCCAATTACCCTTGAAGTCAAGTACACATGCTCACAACATATCCTCCAAAATCTAATTAACCCTCTCAGTCTGACCATCAGTTTAAGGGTGATAGGCTGTATTGAGATGCAGAGTTATTCCCATCGCTTGCTGAAAACTCTCCCAAAACCCTGATACAAAATTCGGATCCCTATCCGATATAATGGACAAAGGCACGCCATGAAGCTTCACTATCTCTGTAATGTAAAGCTTTGCGTATTGCTCTGAGGTGTAACTTGAGCGTACGAGCAAGAAATGGGCTGATTTTGTCAACCTGTCCACTATCACCCAAATAGCATGCATCATGATTTCGTTGTGAAGTGGGAAGTCCTACAATGAAATCCATAGAGATGTTCTCCCACTTCCACTCCGGTATAGACAGTGGCTGCAACGATCCCGACGGTTCCTGGTGGTCAATCTTGATCATTTGACATGTGCTACACTTAGAGACAAATATGGCAATGTCCCTCTTCATACCTGCCCACCAAAACAGTCGTTTAATGTCTTGGTACATTTTATCCCTTCTCGGGTGTACCAAAAACTGAGAACTGTGGGCCTCACTCATCACTGTCCTCCTCAAGTTATCACTGTGAGGGACCACTAATCGCCCCTTGTACCTCAATCCTACATCTGTACCCATTGTATAGAACGGTACCTCTGCCGATTTCAACTTAGCCACCTTTTCTACGCATTGCGAGTCAGTAAGCTGATCTGAAATTACCCTATGAATAATAGTAGGTGTAACCACTACACACGCTACAAAAGCATCATCTAAGTCATCAACGCTTCTTAAATCATTCCATTCTGTTTCAAATAAAGCTGAAAGACTAGCATAGGGTCAGTGACTGAGTGCATTAGGTACTACATTCATATTTCCTGGGTGGTATTGGAAGGAAAAATGATAATCTTTCACAAACTCCAACCACCTGCGTTACCTCATGTTCATCTCCTTCTGTGAGAACAGATATTGCAAACTCTTGTGGTCACTTAACAATCTGAAGGTCTCACCCAAGAAGTAATACCTCTAAATCCTCAAAACAAAAATCATAGCTGACAACTCCAATTCATGAGTCTGGTAATTAAGCTCATGAGGCTTAAACTTACGTGAAGCGTAAGATATCGGCCTCTTCTCTTGCATCAACACACACCCCAGACCCTGCTCTGGTGAATACTAAGTACTCAATGCCTCTCTGAGGAGTAGCTAGAACTGGTGCAGTCGTCAACCTGCTCTTTAACTTGTCAAACGATGCCTGACAAGAATCATCCCAAACGAAAGGCACACCTTTTTTAGTTAAATGGGTGAGAGGGCTAGCAATATTGGAGAAGCCCTGAATGAACCTACAACAATAACCAGCTAATCCCAGAAAACTACAAATCTCTGTGTGTGAGGTAGGTTGCCCCCACTCCAATACTGCAGACACCTTGCTTAGATCAACCACTCCCTTCTCAGATACTATATGACCCAAGAACTTCACCTCCCTCTGCCAGAAATCACACTTCTCAAAATTTGCATACAATTGGTGATCTCTCAGTGTCTGCAAAATGATACGAAGATGTCTGTCATGGTCCTCCTCTGACTTAGAAGTAGGCATGGTGCCTTAAGGCTAAGTAAATTACAAAGTCTATCTCACGACTCGGTGGTAGTCCTGGAATTTCCTAAAACACATCCTGAAAGTCTCGCACAACTAGAATGAGATCTATAGAAACTGTATTTCCCTCCGGAGACTCCTCACTAATAAATAATGGGTGAGTACTAGACCCTCCATTTGATTACGGCATAGCAACCAAACACGTCTCCTGACCCGATATAGCAAAAACAATTGTCAGATTATGGCAATTGACACATGCATGATAATGCGATAACCAATCCATCCCGAGTATGACATTATATGATTTCATATCCAAGACCAATAGGTCTGCCTAGAACCTAAGTCTGCCAATATTTATAGTGACCTGACTATAATGTTCCCGTAAAACCGTACTAATCCCCAATGGTGTAGCAATACTAAATAGAGAATTACACGGCTGAATGATTATACCAGATAATCTCACCAATGACCGAGTTTACTATTTATCAGAACCAACCCTTGTTTTGGTTCATATTCCTCCTCTACGGGGGTGGCATCTGAATACTACCCCTAAAAATGAACTAAAACGTATAGCGTACGATTAGTCCTATACTTAGATTCTATTTATTAGAATACGCAACGTGGAAGATACCGTACGACCGACCTTAAAGATCCGAGAATATATGAACCTGGAATGCTCTGATACCAACTAAAATACCCCCACAAAATTTCGCGCATGAGGTGGCCAGTCTCACACAAAACCTGAGAGATACTTATAATTGATAGAACAAGCATATAATACAAAGACAGAAATAAAAAATAATATTTTTAAAGCAGATTAGAAAGTCCATCTGAAATAATAATAAAATACGAGTCTGGTAATACAATTTGGAAGTCCCGTAACCCAAGGACCCCTTAACCAGAAAGAACAAGAGTTTTAACTCTAAATTACAAACCGACAACTAAAGTCTCAAAAGAGTTCATAGTTTGAACTTGAAGAAGAGAATAAATTCCTACTCTGTAACTGATGAGAGGAGATGTCTGCCACAACCAAACCCCAAGACTCTATCCTCGTGGTGGAACCAGCCTGGGACCTGAAATATCAACAAGTGGGTTAAACTCACGAGCAAGCCCTCTCTACTACATCCCAATCAGAGAACCGGTATACATACCCTCAGTATGAAGAACACAAGAGAAAAATATAGGTGTAAACATACAGGTCATTCCTTATCCAGATCATGTTTTCAAAATAAATGACATCTTTTATAATGTCCCAACAAACCCTTATCATACAAAAATGAACACATTCTTTAAGTTCAGAACAAAGAAACATAAGTACATATTTTATTAAATCTAAGCAATCCTGACATGCTACCATTATTATCTTTGGATACCTTAATAGGTCTTAGCAATCCTAACATGCCCCCTAACAATCCTTACATGCCTCCCAAACCAACCTACTACATGAAATAAAAGAAGGTGCATAACGATTTAAACTACACGTGCATATGAATTTGATCTAACAGAAATTCAATCATCACAATAAAATAATCCGTTCACAATTGAACTAAAAACAAGTGTAGCATAGATAGTTATAATTTCAAAGAAAATACAGTTAAGGAGTAAAATACTGCAACCACCAATTATATGAGCAAGCACACAACCAAACCTCCAATATACTTAAATCTTCAAGGGAGTCTAAACCTAACCCTAATCTAGGTTTTCGAGCCTATTCTATTCCTAAGAACCCTATTAAATTATTCTAGAATTTTCTGCAATTTTTGAAAATTCATAACAACCCAAAGCAAAGGAAAGAATTTAAAAAAATTCTCATTTTGAGGCACACATTTTAAAACTAGTTCTATAACAAGGGAAAATTATTTCGTTATGAAATTTAAAACCCATGCCTATTCTGACCCCAAAAGATTAGATAAAAAGTTTAGGAATTTTCTGGAATTTTTCGATAATTTTAAAATATTTTCAAAATAAAAAATCTAATTTTGAGGCACATTTTTTATACTACTTAAACCATAAGAAAACCCCATTTTGACTTGATATTTAAAACCCAAATACATCCTATCCCCAAAAGATCACCAAAAATTTTTGAAATTTTAAAAATATTTTTCAAATAAAAGAAGATGAAAATCTAATTTTGAAGCATACTTTTAAAAATCAATTTAATCACGAGGGAAGCTCATTTTCACTTGAAATTTAAAACCCAAGTGTATTCTGTTCCTAAAAGGTTATCCAAATTTTTTTAGAATTGTCCGAAATTTAAAAATAATTTAAAATTTTATTTTCCTATTTTTCTAAATTAAAATCAATTTGAAAAACAAATAAAAAAATATTAAAATATTCCGGACTGGGCCCAAAGTGGGCCCAGTGGGTGGGCCCAATGAGTGGGACCCAACAGACCTTTCCCGATCCCCGACCGGCGGCGCACTCGCCCCCACGTGCATGCGGGGTGCGTGGCCCCCTTTTTGTCTTTTTTTTGTTCTTTTCTTTTTCTTCTTCCTTTCTTTCCTGCAACAGAACGTCAACAATGGTGCCGAAACTTTCCGGCCACTTTCGGGCACCGAATCGCGTGTATGAATAAACCATTGAACTCGTCTCGATCTAAGCTACGCATTGGTACCAAATTTATGTCCTCTCGCGGCCTAAATAAAAAAGCCCAATTTAAAGTTTTAAAAATCTAAAATTTCAAACTCAAATTCCGATCAATCACCCAACGGTTCACAACCAAATTTTCTAGGATTGTTCTAGGAAGCAAGATCTACCTACTGATCAGAACAAAAATCCTAAAAAATGATGAATACAGTCAACCCAATTTCATGTTCGTGTATATATATATATACACCCGCCTATACAGTCATATATCCATGTAAAAACATATGCAAAAATATCCTAAAGTAGTACGAAAACCCCCAAAATCTTCATGTTTAATTCACAGAATTATTTTTAGCATGCAAAATCATTTAATTTAATAATTAAACGAATAAAAAAATTTTCAGCAACATGTATATACAAATTATATATATATATCATATATATAATCCAACAACATATATACAGATAATATATATGTCTACAAATTCAAAGGGGAAGAGAAGAGTTCGAACTTGCCTTTTTGACAAACATGAACTCGTCCCGATGAATCGCTCTTTCTCTCCCTTCTCTCTTGCGTCTACGCTCTTCCGGTCTTTGTACGTGTAAACGACAGGAACCCTAACCCCCTTTTCTTTTTCTTTTTTTTTAGAAAACTAAATAAACTCCAAAATAATAAAAATAAAAATATAATAAAAATAAACCCTAGCCCATAAAAAATAATCATATACTAGCCCAACCATTCCAGCCCAACTCAACCCAGATTCCTCCCTAGCCCAATCCAAAATTAAAATAAAGGAAAAATACAAAGATCCAATCCAAATAAAATTAAATAAAAAAAAGTAAAGTAAATTACACCACAATATTTAAAGTACTAAAAGAATTTAATCCAACCAATAAAGCAATTTAATTTAACTAATAAAAAAAAAATAAAACATTTAAATTAAAATTAAAAGAATTCCAAAATTACCGGGTATTACACACACCATTCTCTCCGATGTTGATTACCCTCTCCACATCTGAGCCCGACTATGTGGTGCACCAGTCTTGGGCATATTGTGAAGTGTATTATGATCTCACTTGGCTTCAAACATTTCCAATATGTTAAAATATGTCAGTGAATCTTAATATATTTTAGGGTCATTGCCTGGTTCAGCGGTTTAACGCTTGAACATCAGTATCATTGGTGCAGGTGCAAGCCTCAAAGTTGCCACTTTGTGAAATTCGTTGTGTTAGGTCTGTCTCGAGTCTTCCCTCTCCAGGTTCCTGCTGTAGCAGAACCAAAACTGGTAATGCCCCTTATCTTTATATATATACAGTTTTAGATCTTTATTTCCTACACTGCCTTTTCTGTTTCTTATAATATACTATGGTTAGTTAATGACCATAAATTAATTGAAGCATGAAATGTAGACGCTCCAAACTGCTATCATATTTCTGCATGTGACCTCACCATAGAATCCGCACTTTGTACTGTTTTCATGGCTTTGATTGCTTTGATGCCCTTAGCATAATCCATACTTCTCAAATCAACTGGTGCAAACAACAATTGTAGTGTGCCTTCAAGATTGCTTTGGTTCAAAAACTTAGACTCTCGTAAACCCTTTCCATCAGCTTATTTTCAGACCTGACATAATTGTAGATCTTTCATAATTCTGGTTTAGGGGACCACTTTGTGTAAATAAAATCTAAGGCATGATCACTATTCAATCCACCATCCCAACACCTAAATTATGGGATCAACACTAAGTAATAGTCACCTACTGAAAAGGAAAAAGAAACACTTGGTAATGGCCTTCCGAATGCACACCGATTGCCTGAAGTTCTTTGTTATCAGCTTATCACTGGCTTTCAAATTCCCATAGGTTCAATCGAGATTGTGCAATGTACATATGTAAGTAATATCTAATTTCACTGGCTATGGTAAACTTCCCGGATTTACTGACAAGAAACTGAACAATTAATTTTTTCCCCTCATGTCAATCAGAGGGAATACTAATCTATTTGTTTATTTGACAAAGATTAACTTCATTAAACACCAAGTTAGATTGGATGAATAATTAACTTTGTAAATGTAATAATCACATTGCTTTCTTTTTTTTTTTTTTTTGATAAATTATAATCACATTGCTTTCTAACTCCACCCAGGGAGTGGAATAACTTTGTAGTTTATACATATTTAATGCCCGAGATCACAGATTTCTCAACATACTCAATGAAAGAGGGACATATAAAGCCGCTCATTTGTAGACTAAGACATCATCCTTCGTATTTCATGTCCTTAGAACATAAGATTGATTTATAGATGATGTTCTAATAGTTAGCATCAGGAGCGGATGAACCTCAGTTCTTCTAGTAAAGCATTCAAAGCAGAGTAAGATGATCCACCATCTTCAACAGCCCTCCTTGCCATATCTTGCAATGCCCTTGCTCGGCTTCTCATTATCTCAGCTTCTTCACCGGCCATTAACTGAGTCACTGCCTTCTCTATATTTTCTTTATTTACAGAGGCCTTATCATCCTCTGCCCATCTAGACCATCCCTGAGCACCCACTCTCACTCCTATCCTCAAAACATCTGTCACGAATTTTTCATTGGCAAACTGATCTGCAAAGAGTGGCCATGTGGCCATTGGCACTCCTGCAGTCACTCCCTCCAGCAATGAGTTCCATCCACAGTGAGTCATAAACCCTCCAACGGCTTCGTGTTCAAGGATGAGCACTTGGGGTGCCCACCCCCTTATTATCAGACCCTTCCCTTCCATTCTCTTCTCGAACCCTTCTGGCAACCACTCTTCCTCTTCTTCTTTTTCTTTTCTAACCACCCAAATGAATTGCTGTTCAGAAGCTTCAAGACCCCTTGCTATCTCAAGTAGCTGAGCAGCTGAAAAATTGGCTAAGCTTCCAAAACATACATAGAGTACTGATTTTGGTTTCTTGGAGTGGAGCCAATTCAGACACTCTTGTTCATCAATGGAGGATTTATTTCCCCTCTTGCCTTTAAGTTCACTGTTTCTGTTGCATAACGAAACTGGACCAATATGCCATGCCTTTCTTCCTACAACCTCCCTGTAATGTTCTGAATAAGCCGGTTCCAGCTTGTGGAAGCTGTTCACGAGAACTCCATAGCTTGTCACCTCTGCTTTCATAACTTCTTCAAATAAAGTGGTTGTATAGTTTTGAGTTCCATCTCTATTATGATCCGACAGTTCTCGTCTTGTCATCTTTATTGTGTCCGGAAGTTCTGGCACAATGACGGGTTCTGAATCAGATTCAATGTTTTCAAAGGGTTTATGGTGGATTAAGCTGTGATGGACACAAAGTGGGAAGACACCGGTACCATGGAAAACCAGCCTTGGAATTTCAAGCCTGCCTGCTACTTCAGTAGCCCATGGAAAGTACATGTCAGCCACAAGACAATCAGGGTGGTCTTCCCTCAACAGGTGCTCGAATGGTTCTTGAAGCAGATAAATAGCCTTGTAAAACTTTAGAATCATTTCTGGAGAAGTAACAAAACTTACGTTCTCACATCCTTCTGGCAGCCCTACTTCCAAAGAAGAGAACTTAATAAGACGGATACTGATGTTTGAGCCTAGTTCGGTATCCATGTCAATGGTTTTAGAGATCAGAGGCGCATTGAGGGGTGTTGTGATAATGGTTGCCTTCGCACCGTGGCCAGAAAATAGTTTGGCCATGTCTACCATTGGGATCATGTGGCCATGAGCCATCATAGGAAAGAAGTAGATGTGCAGCTGATTAGGTTTTGAACCCATGAAGCTTTGTAGGAGGAATGAGAGTTTTGGAACAAGGGTGATAAAAAGACTGGAATTAGGGTTGGAATTGGATTTGAAATGAGTATGGGATAGGAAGAGGCAGAGAGCTAACCTAATGTGTTTTTGATTAGGTAGCTCCAAGTAGAACTAAATTTGGGGTTTTTTCCCCTATGCAATCTCATGTTCTTGGTGCTACCCTTGATTCAATATTTAGATGCATGGGAAGCTGAATTTTAACACATACAAGGATTGACTTCTTTTTGCAACTTCATGGTAATATAATCTCTTTAGCAAAAACATTTTAACATATTTAATTTCTTGATTGGCCTCGCTGATGCATGTGCTTGACATGTGGGCATTCAGACAAAGCTTGGAACCATGGTATGAAGCTGCCTCTTTCTCTCTCTCTGTCTCTATCTGTATATATATATATATATATATATTATATGTTTGTGTGTGTTATTTTATTGGTAAATTGCTTTTGTATTGGTAGACGTAGAGCGCAAGAAATATATTTAAAATTATTTGCGGTTGTCTCTTTCACATTTGGATTGTTTTTCAACTTTATCATGAGGTATACTTGAGAAGGTCTTTCTCAATTCAGTGCACATACTTCTAATTAATTGTATTAAATCCTTTTGGCAGATAACAGGCTTCAAGCGCAAGAAATTCCTTGAAAGTAGTTGAGACTTGGTCAAAGTTGGGACCTTTAATATATGTGAGTTATTTTTTACATCCTGAAAGTCAAGTGTTATTACACATGATCAAGTTCAAATCTCATTAAGATCATTTGATTCAGCATGTCATTTGAGCTGTTTCATGATAGGTCTTTCTTCATAAAACTTTTGCCTGGTTCATGCTTTAAATGCATTCATGTTTCAGTTGATTTTTTTTCTTTCTTTCTTTTCTCTACCAGTCTTGAAATCTTGACATGTGATTTGGGAGTTGAGACCCAAAGCCACCAAGACAAAGGTAGACCGGTTGTTTCAGTTGACTTTTGATTCTCTTAGATTGGAAACGCTTTTAATTTCTTTTCCTTCTTGGCCAAGCTAGGTTTATATGCTTCAAATCTCATAAAATGAGCTAATTGCTTTCCTTTTTGCAGTCCAATATCATTATATATCAATAGTGTCTGTTTTAATTTACCCTAATTCCAAAGAGAAGACCCTTACTTTTTGTAAAGCTTTATCTTTATCCAAACCTGAGATTGATAGTCTGTGGCCCCAAATACTTCATAACATTTAAGGCCCATTGATTTTATGCAGACTAACTATTATTCCAAAAACCATAGTCACCAGCCAAAGAAGCCAAAGGGGTTAGGTGAAAAGAAAGTCATTAGAGAGGGTGCAACTTTAATATTTAAATCCTGATACCATGTTGACAACCATCTACTCTAAAAGCTTAAGCTATTAGAGTGGGTGTAACTTTATTATTTAAATCCTCCAACACTAAGAGAGAAAGAAGGGTAATCAGTTCTTGCGTTGTCCTAATTTTTTGTGATTTGTTAGTTTTTAGATCTTGCTTAGTCCTTCTCTGTACAATTTGATTTTGACACCTCCATCTTAAATCAGACCTACGAAGGACACTTCGTCTTATCTTGATTTAGAGCAGGATGGGTTCGAATCATACTGTAATGCATAATTTTGACCCAAAAAAACAATCAAATCCTAAAAACACTCAAGGAAAAGTTTTTAGATAACTAAATGCAAGTAAAATAAATACTTAAAAGTTACATGCATGTATTTCTTAATTTTGTAATTAGAAATTTAAAATATCATTGAAGAAAAGAAAAAAAAAATCATATTATAATTAATGAATTGTATTCCTGACAACTAATCAGAGTGGGCTGGGATTGATTTTTTACTCTCCCCAGACCTACCTCTGTTCCGGTTGAAGTACATCAAAATCCTACCCAATAGGAATGGGGTGGGACGGGTACCCATTGGGTAGATAAAATTGTGAATTTGTGATCCTTGTGTTGGTGTATAAATGTTTATATTATCATGAACTATAGATTGCTAATGAAGGAAATAAATTTTGGAAAAGGAGAAAGAGAATTAAGAACCCATGTAAAGGCTTGGAAAAATAAAATAAATTCATGTTTTTTTTTTGTTTGGTGAAAAATGGAAAAGGGAAGGCTAAAATGAAAAAATTTCTTTTAGAAAACATTTTTTAGTTGGGGAAGAAGAACGTTTTGAGATTTCACATTTTCAAATCCATAGACTTTGAGAAATGGACTTGGAATTTAAAATTACATGGGAGAAATGGAATTTTTAGAAAGTACCAAATGAAGGTTTAACATCCAAAATTATCGTTAGGAATATTTTTGAAGAAAAAATCAAGAGTTGGGAAGGTAGTTAGTTTTCTTTTAGGAAATTATAGAAAATGTATAGAAACATTAAGGAAAATCTCTTTTATTTTGTGAAAAGCTTGGGCTCATCATTTTTCAAAATCACATATTTTTGGCCTTTTCTTTTATTATTTTTCCATGAAATTGCCATGCAGAGAATATTTTCTAAAAGAATATGGTTTGACTCATAAAAAGGGATTCATGGCAACAATATGGGAAAATGGTGAACTTCAACATTGATTTAGTATTAAAACTTCAACTCTTGCAAACCCTTTCCATCAGCATATTTTCAACCCTGGCATAATTGTAAATCTTTTGTAATTCTGATTTGAGGAATCCACTTAGTGTAAATAAAATCTAAGGCTCAGTCTATACTCAATCCACCATCCCAACACCTAATTACAAGATCAACACTAGTTAGATAGGGTGAGTAATTAACTCTGTAGTTATAATCATCACATAGCTTCGTAACTTCACTCGTGGAGTGGAATGACTTTGTAGTTTATATATATATAGTAAACACCTAAAGTCACAAAATTCTCAAGATTTCAACAAAAGAGGGACATACAAAACCATTTTTGCTCATTTGTAAACTTGCTAAAACATTATCCTTCGTATTTTAAGCCCTTAGAACATGAGACTGATGAACAGATGGTGTTCTAATAGTTAGCATCAGGAGCGGATGAACCTCAGTTCTTCTAGTAAAGCATTCAAATCAGAGTAAGATGAACCACCATCTTCAACTGCCCTCCTTGCCATATCTTGCAATGCCCTTGCTCGGCTTCTCATTATCTCAGCTTCTTCACCAACTATTAACTGAGTCACTGCGTTCTCTATATCTTCCTTCTTTACAGAGGCCTTATCATCCTCTGCCCATCTAGACCAACCCTGAGCACCCACTCTCACTCCTACCCTCAAAACATCTGTCACGAATTTTTCATTGTAAAACTGTTCTGCAAAGTGTGGCCATGTGACCATTGGCACTCCTGCAGTCACTCCCTCCAGCAATGAGTTCCATCCACAGTGAGTCACGAACCCTCCAACGGCTTCGTGTTCAAGGATGAGCACTTGGGGTGCCCACCCCCTTATTATCAGACCCTTCCCTTCCATTCTCTTCTCAAACCCTTCTGGCAACCACTCTTCCTCTTCTTCTTTTTCTTTTCTAACCACCCAAATGAATTGCTGTTCCGAAGCTTCAAGACCCCTTGCTATCTCAAGTAGCTGGGCTGCTGAAAAATTGGCTAAACTTCCAAAACATACATAGAGTACTGATTTTGGTTTCTTAGAGTCAAGCCAATTCAAGCACTCTAGTTCATCAATTGACGATTTATTTCCTCTCTGACCCTTAAATTCACTGTCTCTGTTGCATAACGAAACTGGACCAATATGCCATGCCTTTCTTCCTAGAACCTCCCTGTAATGTTCTGAATAAGCCGGTTCCAGCTCGTGGAAGCTGTTTACGAGAACTCCATAGCTTGCCACCTCCGATTTCATAGCTTCTTCAATTAAAGTGGTCATATGGTTTTGAATTCCTTCTTTAATATGATCCGACAGTTCTCTTCTTGTCATCTTTATTGTGTCTGGAAGTTCAGGCACAATGAAGGGTTCTGAATCAGATTCAATGTTTTCAAAGGGTTTATGGCGCATTATGTTGTGGTAGACACAAAGAGGGAAGGCACCTGTGCCATTGAAAACCAGCCTTGGAATTCCAAGCTTGCCTGCTACTTCAGTAGCCCATGGAAAGTGCATGTCAGCCACAAGACAATCAGGGCGGTCTTCCCTCAAGAGGTGTTCCAATGGTTCTTGAAGCAGATAAATAGCCTTGTAAAACTTCGGAGCCATTTCTGGTGAAGTAACAGAAGTTAGGTTTTCACATCCTTCTGGTAACCCTACTTCCAAAGAAGAGAACTTAATAAGGCGGATACTGATGTTTGAGCCTAGTTTGGTATCCATGTTGATGGTTTTAGAAATGAGAGGTGCATTGAGAGGTGTCGTGATAATGGTTGCCTTCACACCATGGCCAGAAAATAGTTTGGCTATGTCTACCATTGGGATCATGTGGCCATGAGCCATCATAGGAAAGAAGTAGATGTGCAGCTGATGAGGTTTTGAACCCATGAAGCTTTGTAGGAGGAATGAGAGTTTTGGAACAAGGGTGATAAAAAGACTGAAATTAGGCTTGAAATTGGATTTGAAATGAGTATGGGATAGGAAGAGGCAGAGAGCTAAGCTAATGTGTTTTTGATTAGGTAGCTAGAAGTAGAACTAAATTTGGGGTTTTTCCCCCTATTCAATCTCATGTTCTTGGTTCTACCTTTGATTCAATATTTAGATGCAGGGGAAGCTGAATTTTAACACATACAAGGATTGACTTCTTGTTGCAAATTCATGGTAATATAATCTCTTTAGTAAAAACATTTTAACATATTTAATTTCTTGATTGGCCTTGCTGATGCATGTGCTTGACATTTGGGCAGTCAGTCAAAGCACGGAACCATGGTGTGAAGCTGCCTCTCTTTCTCTCTCTGTGTGTGTGTATATATATATATATATATATATATGTTTGTGTGTCATTTTATTGGTCAAGTGCTTTTGTATTTGTAGACGTAGAGCGCAAGAAATATATTGAAAATTATTTGAGGTTGTCTCTTCACATTTGGATTGTTTTTCAACTTTATCATGGTATAATAATCTATTCAGTAAAAATATTTCAATATGTTTAACATCATGGCAGTGTGTGTGTGTATGAATACACACAATTGAGAGTTTTGGAACAAGTTGATAAAAAGACTGAAATGAGGTTGGGAATTGGATTTGTAATGAGTGTGGATAGGAAGAGGCAAAGAGTTAAAACTTATGTGGTTTTGAATAACTTGCTAGAAGAAGAACTAAATTTGGGCTATTCCCATCTTATGTTCTTGGTTCTACCCCCTTGATTCAATATTTCTATGGAGGGGAAGTTGAATTTAAATACATAGAAGGATTGACTTCTTGTTGGACCTTAATGGTAATATAATCTCTTTAGCAAAAACATTTTAATATATTTAATTCCATGATTGGCCTTGCAGGATATATGTGTGTTATTTTGTTGGTCAAGTTCTTTTGTATTTGTAGACTTAGAGCACAAGAAATATATTGAAAATTATTTGAGGTTGTCTCTATCACATTTGGATTGTTTCTCAACCTATCATGATAAAATAATCTCTTCCATCAAAACATTACAATATGTTTAACATCATGGCAGGCGTTGCTGATAAGTGATATGTGTGTATAAAATACACACAATTCTTAGTCCGGTGCTGTTGTATTTGGATACTTGGAGCTCAAGAGATCTACATGAAATATGCTTGAGAAAGTGTTTCTATGTGGTATTTTTTAATATGTGAAGTTAGTTGAGACTTGGTAAAAGTTGGGACCTCTAATATGTGATGAGGTATTTTTTTACAATCATGAAAGTCAATTTTCATCAAGTTCATACCTTATTAAAATAATTTGAATCAGCATGTCATTTGAACTGTTTCATGATAGGACTTTCTTTATAGAACTTTGATTAATGCTATCAAGAGGACGCTCTCATGACTAGGCTGCAAATGAACCGAGCCGAGCTGAGCTTGAGCCTACTCGGGCTCGTTTGTTTGTGAGCTCACTCAGGCTCGGCTCAGGCTCGTGACGAACTCGAAAAGCTAAGCTGAGCTCGAGCTCGACTCATTTAATAAAAAAATTCGTTTGGGCTCGTGTTCAAGATCGTTTTAACTTGTTCATAAACGTAAATGAGCCTACACAAGTCTATGTTTATGAACATAATCACAAGCTTTTGAGCCCTAAACGAGTTCTAAATGAGTTTTGTTCACAAACATAAACGAGCTTATGTTCACGAGCCAAGCCCAACATTGTTCGTGCTCAACTCGTTTGCCTAACGAACGAGCTTGAGCCGAGCCCTAAACGAGCCCGAGCCCAAGTTGCTCATGAATAACTCAGTTCATTTGCAGCCCTACTCATAACCACGGGATTGAAATAGTTTTGTGAGATATGTGAAAAGTCAAATAAATCATTTAATAATTATTTCGCTCCATTGGTTAATTATGAAGAGTTCATGGCTATTATCATGAGAGGGTTCTCTTGATAGCATTACTCACCTAAAACTTTTACATGGTGTTATGGTTGAATGAATATTTGATGTTTCTGTTGACTTTTGATTCTCATAGGCGGCTCTTTAATTTCTTCTGCTTCTTGGCCAAGCTAGGTATATTTATTTCAAATTTCATAAAATGAGCTGAATGCTTTTCCTTATGCAGCCCAATATAATTATATTAATAGTGTCTGTTTTAATTGACCCTAAGGTTTTGTTTGGACAAACAGGAGAGAAGAGAAAAGAAAGAATAACATTAGTTACGAGAGAAAGATAATAAAAGAAATTATAGCAATAACTTGTGTTTATGTTTAGATAAATTATGAAAAAAAAAAATGATAACATTCTTGTTTGAAAAAGTTAAAAGGAGATAAAAGAAAAGAAAACATTTTAACCAATTTACTATCATATCTCTTTTTATTTATTATCATGTCTCTTTGTCTTTTAAAATGTTAGGGTTAGTTTTGGTATTAAGAAAGTTTTATTTAAATGTTATCATTTCTCTCTAAATCTTCCCACTTTTGGGAATATAACATATAAGAGATTTGGAGGGATAAGTTATTTTTTCAAATCATTTCTAATCTTTTCTTTTCTCTCATTTTTAACAAACCAAACATAAAAAAAAAATATCTATCCTTTTCTTTTCTTTCCAATTCCATCAATCCAAATTAGTCCTAATAGATTAATTCCAAAGAGATGGCTCTTTCTATTTGCAAAGCTCTATTTAGTCCAAAATATATATATATATAAAGAGGGGGGTAGCCCAATGCATGAAGCTTCCGTCATTACAGGGTCTGGGTGCACGAAGTTTTCGTCACTACAGGATCAAATGTACGTAATGTTATTTATGATTGCAGAGAGGTTGTTTTCTTAATTTGAACCCACGACTTGACCTTAAATAGATTAATTGCGAAGAGAAGACCTTACTACTTGTAAAACTTTATCTTATTTCAAATTTGAGATTGATAGCCTGTGGGCCCAAATACTTCATAACATTCTATCTTGGCCCATTGATTTTATGCAGACTAACTATTATTCCAAAAATTATAGTCCGGTATATTTATAAATATTCCAATAATAATAAACTTCTATTTCACACTATTTTAGGAGATAATATAAAATAAAGAGTTACTAGTAGTAGGATTTCTCATAGATGGAGTCTCGGTGATATTTAATAATTTTTCCTTAATCTGATTGCTAAATACTACTGGAGATGCTTACCTATTGGGTTGAATAGCCCACTCGAGTGAATAAAATGGCTTTTGGATGGGTGTGGTGTTACAGGCCTAATCTCATGTGGGCCGAAGCTAGTAGATTGAAGTAAATTTTGACGCCCATATAGCCACATAGGTGTTACCTATTTTTATCTTAATTTTTTTTTCTTTTTGAATCAAGGCAGAGAATGTTAGAGGCACTCATTATCAGTTTCATACTTTTCTTCATTTCGCCATTTTTAACTATAACAAAATTTGTGAATTATGTGGCAAATGGTGCAAGGATATAGTTTGCATCTCTATAAATTTGACATTCCATTATAGAAACTCGAAAATCACTGGGCCATTAGCCCAATTTGACATTCTATTATAAAAAATCAGATAAACCATTGGGTCATTACTAGGGGTGCACACGGTACGGTTCCTCACGGTTCTTGGTGGAACCGGAACCGGAACCGTTACCAACGGTTCCTGATTTTCGGAACCGGAACCGGAACCGTTAAGGGTTGGAACCGTGAGGAACCGAACCACGGTTCTCGGTACGGTTCCGGTTCCGAACCGCGGTTCCTTAGGATTTTTTTTTTTTTTTTTTTTTTTTTTTTTTTTTTTTTTTTTTTTTTTTAATGAAGCTTGAAAATACAAAATATATATATATATATATATATATATATATATATATTCATTAAATAAATGTGAGACCTACAATCTAAAAATGGCACCCTATATATATATAATTATTATATTATATTATAGATATATATACATTACATATAATAATTATATATAATGTATATATATTATGTATAGTAATTATATTATTATATAATTACTATACATAATATATATACATTATATATAATTATTATATGTAATGTGTATATATATATATATATAGTTATTATATTATATATATATATATATATACACATATTTAATATAAAACGGTTCCGGTTCCGGTTCCGGTTTGGTTCCAAGGAACCGTTACCCCCAACAGTTTCGATTCCAGTACGGTTCTACTGGTCCTGGAACCGGAACCGGAACCGTTGGTAACGGTTCATAATTTTAGGAACCGGAACCGGAACCGGAACCGTAGCCACGGTTCGGTACGGTTCCCTTCGGTTCCGGTTCCGACGGTTCTTTGTGCACCCCTAGTCATTAGTCCATATACTCTTCTCCTTCTGGGGAAAAAAATTTGTTGTTTATCTCGGGTATTCTGTGTATGGTGAAATTCTACGAGTAATATAACTCTATTTTTTATTATATAGAAAATAATGTGAAATAAAGAGTTTTTACTTTTGGGATTCCGTATATGGTGGAATCTTCAAGATAGCCAATAACTTCTCGAGGGGGAGGTAAGGGATTCAAGTTCTATAGTGAGTATGTGTGTGAGTGTTTACTTAGAAAGCACGGACACAGAACATGGGTATGACACAACACGGACTCGATGATACGAGAAATTCTAAAAAAAAGGACACAGACATAACGAGGATAAGGTTATAAAATAATAATATAATATATTAATTATTCAACAAAAAAAAGACTACATTATAGAAACATTTCAATTCATCATCAAGTAATTAAGAACCAAACAAACATATAAACAAAAATAGACAAATAGATTAAAGAACTAGACTTATTTAGTCCTCTACATATATTTAGCTTAAATTTTAATCATAACTTAGTCGTATATAATTTTCTTTCGAAATACTTGAATATATATCACTGCTATGAAGTGTCCGACACATGTTCAAGGAGTGTCTTAAAAAGAAAAATACCAAGAGAAGTGTTCGAGTGTTCAATATGGATATAGCACCATTGTATTTACCTAATATATATATATATATATATATATATATATATATATATATATATATATATATATTAACTCGATTATGTGCACGTATGACTTCTATTATTTTCTTGGAACGGGAAAAAAAAAACATAGAGACTGAAATTTTAATATGATGTTGATGTTGCTACTTAATTAAACTCAAAGTATAACACACCTTCAATTCCCACTTTTTAAAGGGTTTCCATATCATCATATTGCCACTGCCCTCAACCATGTCACTCATAAGTTCCATTAGACTATCGTTAGTTATTGCTTTACTTTTCTAATATATATATATATATATAAACAAATGGGGACCAATATTCCCACTTCTTTTTGGTTAGCCCACTAATTCCCCCCATTTATTTGTAGATGATTGCGTTTTGAAGTGTGAAAACTCCACACAAATGAGTGAAATCCATGGAATTCCTAGCTAGGTCCACTAATCCCCCATTTATGAGTGGATGGGTCGCCTTTTGAAATGAGAAAATGCCATTAGAGTGAGTGTAAGCCATGGAAAATGAGATGGGCCCAACTAGGTCAGTTTCTATTCCTTTTAGCCACCATTTGTGCTATCTCAAGTGCCTTGCAATTTTCTCACATGACAAAGCATAATCAGGCAAGGCCACCTCATAAATCACCACATCCACGTCATTTAACTATATGTAATGTAATGTAAGTCAAAATTAACTCACAACAATTTAAATGGTTAAGTTGCCATGAGAGGGATTGCTCTAACAATTGATGTAAATTCACTAATTAAATACCAATTCCTCTAAAAACCCTAATGATATATTTGAGATCACCGAATCAGCGTCTTGAATTTAAAATTGAAGAAAATTTAGTGTCAATTTGGTGTTCCCAAATACAACATAATTATTGTTAGATTATGAATGAGTCAATACAAGTTTTACTTATAACTGTTAAGGTGGTCACGTACAGTGAAAGTCAAATTAATTCATAAATAATGATTGTTCTTTTGAATTCGATTGTTTCACAAAATTCACTTTTGAAAACAGTTTAATTCAGCTTCCTATCTTTACTCTTAATACATTAAACTCAAGAGTGAGGACCTTAACTATTCTAGTGTCATGTTGATCCCGAATTACTAATGAAAAGTTTAAACTTAATTTTAGAGATTATGCAATTTTATTATTAATTTATCCTCTTTGACATTTTACTTGGTGATACGATTATAAATTTGAGTGTCCTGAAGAAAATTGAAAATTAATTCAAAAAAGAGAGTAAGCTCCAAAGAAAAGAAAATGATCGGAGGAGAGAATAATGTTACTTAAATTTTCATTGTGTTCGGATTATTAAAGAGAGAAATGAAAGGAAAAATCCTCTATCCTTTTCCTTCTAATTCCTTCCACTTTAGTTAGGAATGATTGCAAAATCCTATTCAAAGAATTAATCTAATTTTATTCCATCTTTATTTTTATTAGCGAACACAAGATAAGTTAGGATATGTTTGGTTTAGTTCTCTCAAGAAATGATGTCTTTTTTGAACTTAGATTTTGAAAACTGTGGACTATTATTTTCATTTCTCAGAAAACTGAAAATTATTCTGAGATTACTGAACCAAACAAACTTTATTCTTCTTCTACTTTCCTTTCTTTTCAATTCCCTCAATCAAAACAAAGAATTCAAATACTTAATTGTATATCCATCCAAATAGACAGTATTTCAGTAATGAACTCATTTCAACTCTAAACCTATGGAAAGTGTTTAGAATCATAACATATGTGAAATGTCTTATCCATTAACAAAGAGAAGCGTATGAAAATTTCTGAAAACGATATGGCAACAAGAACCAAATCAACCAGTATAAAAACAGATATCAGTATCTTAATTCTAATAATATTCTCCATCTTCTACAACTCTCTCTCTCTCTCTCTCTCTCTCTCTATATATATATATATATATCACACACACAATGAGAAGCATCTCTTTTTATATCAAACACCTACTCCTTACCCTCATCACCATCCTTCCTTATATCTTATACACAAATTGCCAAGAACGTTGTGGATGCTCACCACCGGAACCACCAACACCGCCACCAGAACCACAACCCTTAACCTTCCTGGACCAAAGACTCGCCACGGTTTACCCGGTCATCCAACTCTTCAAGAACACAATCACCTCCGACCCCCTCGGAATCACCCAGAACTGGACCGGCTCCGATATATGCAACTACCAGGGCTTTTACTGTGACCACCCACCGGACAATCTCACCGCCATTGCTGTGGCCGCCATAGATTTCAACGGATTTCAGCTCGGGGCTCCAACCCTAGACGGCTTCCTTGATAACCTCCCTGACCTCGCCATCTTCCATGCCAACACCAACAACTTTTCTGGCACTATCTCACCAAACATCACCAAACTACCATATTTCTACGAGCTAGATATAAGTAACAATAAATTTTCGGGTCAGTTTCCGGCCTATGTGCTCGGCATCTCCGGCCTGACGTTCCTCGACATCCGGTTCAACTTCTTTACCGGCTCAGTCCCGCCACAGGTTTTCATGCAAACCCTAGACGTACTCTTCATTAACAACAACAATTTCAGGCAGAGACTACCCAATAACCTAGGATCAACTCCGGCGATATATCTGACCTTGGCCAACAACAAGTTCACCGGTCCGATACCCCGGAGCATCGGACAAGCCTCGTCGACGTTGACGGAGGTTTTGTTCCTCAACAACGAGCTCACCGGCTGTATTCCTTATGAATTAGGGTTTCTGGGAAATGCGACGGTGATCGACGTCGGAGGCAACTGGTTGACTGGTCCGCTGCCGTGCTCGTTGGGGTGTTTGAAGGCAGCGGAGCAGCTGAACTTCGCCAGTAACTTCCTGTACGGAGAGGTGCCGGAGGTGGTGTGTGCCCTAGAAAACCTGGTCAACTTGTCTTTGTCACACAACTATTTTACCAAAGTGGGACCCATATGTTGGAAGAGGATCAAGAGTGGGGTCCTTGATGTGAGGAAGAATTGCATTCATGGGCTTCGTGATCAGAGATCACCGGGTGAGTGTTGGTGGTTCTTCTGGCACCACCGATATTTCTACTGTCCGTATCTCGCGTCGTACAATATCATTCCTTGTAAGCATCCTCCGCATATATATAGTCATACACCACCACCACCTCCTCCTCCGTCAACACGAAATGGTAGACGTTTGATATCTTATTCGGCTCTCCTGAGACATAGACTTTGATCAGTTTTCGATACATATATATATATATAAAATAAGAATCATTATGTGTCAGATGGAAATTAGTATTCTTCTTATGATTCATCATGATTTAGTTGACTTGTTATATATATATATATGGTTGATACATTTTCTTAGTGCGGTGGCATGACTAAGATTTAGTGAAGTCATGTTAAAAGAAAATTATATATATATACAAAAAGTTTATATAGAATAATGTTCGGTCTCTGATTTGGTTCCAATCACTTTAAAATGATACTATTTGTTTTATTTTTTTAGCAGCATTACCATGAGAATTTGGTATAAAAGTTCTATTTGTCTCGCATTTTCTTCAACCCTTTGACACTTGTTACATATGAATTTAGCATAGCAAATTAATCCAGTAAATTAAATCAAGTTCGAGACTGTTCAGATCAATGTTGACTCTCCGATGTGCTCAAAACTAAGATCTAGCTTAATTTGCTAGCTAGATTGCAACTATTTTCATATATGTTCGATTCATTTTCTTTAAACAAACACTTAAATCTTTGATAAGTCAATCTTGAACTATTCATGAGCAACTCAATTGATTTGTTGTAATTCGTGGTATTAATGTTTCAAATTTGAAAAATGGCGGACCAATAGTAATACACGAAAATTAAAGAAAAGAAGTGATTGATCTTGACCGATCAGTTCAATTCAACCTCAGAAAGCTTTTGAAAGACTCGCTCGAACACTCTACATTTCACCTCGAAAAAAAAAGTGATATTACTGTTTTACAAACCTTGGTCCTCAACAAGTCTAAATTGCGTACATCAACTCATTATATATTGCTCCATTTTTTTCTTTTCTTTTTCCAATTCTATTTTGCATATTTATTTCTATTTGAATTTTAAATGTAATGTGTCATTCTAATTTTTCTTTGGACATTGAAAGAGCAATGCACCTCATAAACAGTGTTGCACAAGGGCTGGACTATATTGCATGTCAGGATATCAAATCTAAATGATTGATTGAACATGAAGAGAGACCTAAAGACCATAGTCTAGTAATACTTTCTCATTTATATCTAAATGTGTGTATTAATTTGTAAAAATATACATTGTTGGGTAGGGGTGCAACTTGGGTCGATCAATCTAAATCTAACTTAAGCCGATTTTTTACAAACTTGGACAACAGTTTTTACAATTAGGGTTGGACTTGGGTTGAGGTCTCATCAACTTGAGTCCAACCCGAACCCGAAGCTGAATTCTAATTTTATTTTTTTATATATATTTATTTTAAATATACCCTTATCATCTCAAATTATTGTTAGGTTGGTCTAGTCAATGGTCCATTGGTTATTACGTCATAGGATTTACAGACAAATATTTTTAGTCTTTACAATTGTGAATTAGTTACAACTATTCCTTTTAGTCTTTACAATAATTATGTCTAGTGGTAGATGATGTGCATTCCAAACACATAATATGATGCTTATATTATAAAATCAAAGTGGTAACCTAAATTCTAACCCGAATTTCAGCCCGAGTTATAAGTCCGAATTCAACTCAAACTAAAAAATTTAAGGATGGGTTAGGCTATGGATAGTTAGCTTGAGTTGAAGGTCGTGTTAGAATTGAATTAGAGTTGAACATTTCATATATCGAGTTCAACTCGAACGTCCAACCCATCCAATCCGCTCGAGTAGCACCCCTATTGTTGGAATGTCGAATCTTGGGCTCAACAGGCCCATTAAGATCTGTAACCAAAAGTAAAGTAACGAAAGAGTAGCCAGTAGTCCAAAGAATGGGCCCAATGTCAGCCAGGCCCAAAGTCATGAAGGATTATAGTGTCAACCTTACCATGGATCTCAGGTTGAATGGGCCCCTTTAGTCCAAATAATGGTCCCTATGTCCAAGCTTTATTGTCCAGCTAAATGACATTTTCAGTATATGAAATTTAAGTTAGAAAGATCTGATTATTTGCCTCTATGCTTAGTGAAAATTTATTTTGAATGTGTTTGGTAATTAATAACACTTCTTTATTTAATTTTACGATAGTTAAAAAAAAATGTTTTTAAGGTAATATAAAGTTATAAATTAAAGAATAAATTTTCAATTCCAAAAATATAATTGTATAAAATATTGAGCCCTAATTCAATTATAAATTTATTATGTCTCATTTCAGGAACAATGTTGCAATTCCCTCACAAATATAGTGGACAAATCTTTATCACTTTTTGAAAAAAAAAATGTCTAATAAATTAAGGTCAAGTTAAAATGTACCCACTGAACAAATCTATGTGGCAATTTAAATCTCGAATAATAACAGTAAAAGTGAAAAAATAGAACCGTCGAACAATACAAGTTACAAACTTATGTGTCTTCTTGCCACACAATCATTTTCCTTAAGTCTCACATATTTCAATTTGAAAAAGATGAAGTAAGAATTAAATTTTTCACAATTTGAAATCTCTAAGAGCATCTTCAACTGATGCTTCAAATTTCATACCTCAAAAAAAATTGAGGTATGATGAGGCAAATTAACATATGATATTTTGGCATACTCCACTCAATATGTCAAATTTATTAATATTTTGTCTTTTAATTAAACAACAATAATACATTATTTGAAACAATTTTGAATTTTTTTGAAGCTCATAGATTAAAATAATTAAAAATATTCATTCGGCATATACTTTTTGATATGTCAAATTTAACATATTCCATTATATGTCAAATATTAAGTAGACATTTCAGACGTCGGTTGAAATTATTTTTTATATCAAAAATAACTGTTGCATTTGCGATATAAAATTTGAAGTTTGTCGAGTTTAAATCCATCTCATTTCAATATTTGAATTCATATCCAAATTGAAATCGAACTCATGTTTGAACCGTATATATGATGGGACTCAAAAAATATATATATATATAGTGGGACCTTCAAGTAGACTTTATCATTTTGGTATTTGACTAAATATCTAATGCAATTTCATTTCATGTTATGATTAAAATTTGTTAGTTCTGGCATTTACTATAGATACAAAAAGTGACATGACTATAATGGAATCAACAAGCGATTCATATGAGTATCATATGATAATAAAATCCTCTCAATTAGTCCACTGACACCTCTCTATATCTGTCGTATGCATTACTACGACACAATCTTATCTAGGAGACATTATATGACGCTCGTCTCACGGTGCAACTCGAAGGGACTAAATCTGATTCATTCAACTTTAATTTAACTTTCTTCTCGAGATTTAAATTATGTACACTTACATCATCATTTTAGATAATTACGTCATCATTTTAATTAATGATAAGATATTCAGAATTTGACTCTACAACGACTTTTTCAAATTTCTGTTAGTCAAAAATAATAATATTTTAAAAAATTTTATTTTTTTAAAATTAAGTTAGAACATAGCATATGTGATATTCAAATTAAAACTCTCGAAATTCTCTTTATGACAAAAATGATTTCATCAAAAAACTTAATTTGTAATAAAAGTTATAGAAGTTTAAATGAAAAAAACACAAATATATATATATATGCTAGAATCAAAAACAAGAAAATTTTGATTAAAAAAAATTTATTTTGCTTGACTCGATGGTTAGCTTGATTTAGCCGAGCATATAGCCAAGCTATATGTGGAATTCAATTTTTGGCCAAATTGTTGGAACAACATTTGTTAATTTGGTTAGCTGAAAAGGCTTTTAGTTAAGCCGTATGAGATTCTCTAACCTGAGTCTAACTTATTTTTAATTTTTTTAGTTTAGATTGAATTCAAACTTACAACTCCGGATTTATAAATATGCATTGTGTACTTGTATGCAACTTATAGATTATTTTCTTATTCTTTTATGTGTTTGAAATGCATATCATCTACCACTCAGGCATAATTAATCTAAAGATTAAAAAATGAACAATTTTAACTTTTTCACAATTGAAGATATTGAGCAGTACATAATAATAAATTGTCTCATCGTCGGATCAACCCGGCCATAATTTAAATATATATATATATATTTAATAAAAATACATATATAAAAAATAAAGTTAGAATTTGAATTCAAATTAGACTCGGGTTGCTACTACCTCAACCCAAGTCCAACCCTAATTAAACTTAGGTTAAATTTTTTTAACTCAAGTTCAATCCTAATTATAAAAATAGTTATTCAAATTTATGAAAAATCAGACTTACAGTCAAATTGAGCTAGGGTTAGCCCAACAAGTTGAAGCCCCACATCCAACTAGTTTGTTATAACTTATATGGTATTAATTCAAATACGTGTAAATTAACTCCCATATCACATGTTTAGGAGAAAGTTTACAATACTTCGAGAGTAATTTAATACATGATACTCTCTTCATACAGGTTTACATTTTTATTTTACAATTTTCAAGAAAAGTAGATAAGGAAAAGTACCATGTGTCAAAATATGCAAGGTATTATAGAATTTTTCCATGCTTAGATCTAATACTTTCCTAACATGGTATTATTGTGCTGTGGTATCAGCTGATTGGCTGATTCCACACAGTGCTCAGTGGCTTCCTCTTTGGGCTCACACCGCGGCTTCACGATCACCCCCAATTCCCAAACAAGGATCCTTCCTAGTATGTTCCTAGTTCTTTTTCCCTCCTGTTGTTTGGTATCCGAGACAATTCTTGGGAAAGAAAAGAATATTAGGTTGTAATTTCTAAATCTCATGTCTTACGGCATATGACTTTCCAAAACAAGTTAAATAAAGTTCAAGCAAGCTCAAAATGTATCCGGTTTGCTCGACGAACTTTCAAAACTATATTTAGAACTTGTAGGCCTGTTGAGTCGGACTTGGTCGACCCATCAACTGATGACACATGACGAGCCAACTTGACACTTAAGATGAGATCAAGTTCAATAAAAAATCTTGTGGATAGCTATCACTAAAGTCCACCTCATGCTTAACCCGATAAGAATCATCAAGAGTTTAAGAAATATCATGATTATACCGGTTCACTCAACAAAAAATGACAAAGTCTACAAAGAGATTTGGGTGGTACGGCGAGGCCGAAAAAGACCAATACTTAAGGGTGGAGAGAGCCTATATCAGAGAAATAGAAAAGAAAGAGGAGTTTTTTTTCTTTTTTAAACAGAAAAATTATCTTGTGTCAAATAAAACAGGTCTGTTTTTAATATATGTGAGTCGGTAAGAAATTTTTCACTCAGTGAGGGCTTGAATTTAAGTAAAATAATTTTAGTGTCTACAGAACCAAGCCCAGCTCAAAATCTAAAGACCTAGGTTAAAAATAAATAAATAAATAAAAATCTCAAGACCCAAAACTTGATATCCCATCGTTGGTCCTTTAAAATAACACATTATACAATAAAAAGGAAAAAAAAAAATTAGGAGCAAAAGAAATCATGTAGTAGTAATACACAAATAATCAGTGTTTGTCTCACTGATGCGAAGAAGATGAAGAGTTTGGACAAAACTCAAAGCCATTACCATCCAATCTTTCCAACACAAAATGTCCCAACAAATCCACAGACCCAACCAAATTCTCTCTACACAAGAACTCATCACTACAAACTCTCTCCACCTCCCTATCCATATCATGCACAAACACATGGGTCTTCCCTCCACCGCCTCTCTTGCTTCTCGCCAGCACGCCGGCGGTGAATATCGCCGCCATCCTCCCCGGAGCTGCCGGAAAGTACCCACTTGGACCATCCACCAAAATCACATCCCAACCCACTTCGTATACGTGATTGGGAAGGTCGTTAATGCCCAATTTGCAGTCCGAGAAGAGAAGGTTCTGTACAGGCCTACACTCGTTTCGAATTTGCTCTCTCGCGTGTTCAAGAAGCTCGTGAAATTCGCTCACTTTGGTGGTGAATTGAACGTCGTAGGCTTCGATTTCCGGGTGTTTCTCTTCGATTTTGCCGACCATGTACGAGTTTTCGTCGACGAAGACCGTTCGGCCGTTGTGGTTGAGGGAATTCCAGAGGAGGGTTTCGTGGGTCAGGCCGAAAACGAGGAAGTTACAGGGGGTGGGGCAGCGGCGGAGGACGGCGGCGACAGAGCGGAGCTCGGCGGCGGACATTTTGGCATTGGTGGTGGTGGAATTGGGTGTGGTGGCGTAGTGGAGCAGGGCGTCGAAGACGGGTTTGGGTAATGTGGAGGTGGCAGTGGCAGTTGTAGTGGTAGTGGTGGTGGTGGTGGCAGCGGCGGGAATGACGTCTCTGGTGGAGATGAGAGTGAGAACAAATGCGAGCGTGGAGAAGGAGAGGAGGATGAGAAGCCATTTTCGGTGAGAACCAACTTGCTTGTCTATAGATGGGTGGAAAACTATGAGCTTTGTGCTGGTCTTCATCTAGGGATAGTGATTGTGTGCAACCCCAAGGTTTCTCTTTCTCTCTCTAGTTTCTCTCACTACCAATTAATTGGAAGGGAGAATCACCTATCGCCAGGTGATGTGATTAAACGGAGTGATTTTGATTTGGATTATCATAGAAAAAGAATGGTCCGATGGGATGGGGTGCAAATGTGGGTCCCATTCGATTGGTAGGTTTGACGAGGAGGAAGGATCGAGGACAAAAATGACAAATTTTATGTCATGCTAAAAAAAAATGAAATAGAGTCTACGAACACTAATTTAAAAGAATTATATAACTTAACATAAGATTAAATTAGTAAATTGTTATTTTTTTATTATCAAAGAAGAGAATGAGGAGTTTGAATTTCTTTTTTTCTTGATATGATATCATTTTCTTCGTGTATTATATGTCAAAGTACACTGAAGTGGATTTTGAAATTTGGTCGGCCGAATTAATGAAAGAATAGAACAATATTGTTGATGTTTGATCGTATTTAAAGATAAATTGCGAACATTTATTGATTTTAGACAATATTAAACGGAATCTTTTGTGACTTCAAAGATTATACTAATCTTTTCAACAAAATCAAAATTCAGTTATCTCCTTCCATTAACAATCTGTGTTGGTCAAAAATGAAAATTAAATGCTTGAATTCCAATATTAACATTTAGTAAGCGAGTGTTATATTACTTGAGAGCATTTTAATAATAATACACCAATTATTAACCGTTCAATGGACGTCACTGACACAAGAGGTTTATTTAATTTTGTCAAACCTTAAAAAAAATTAGCGTAGTTTATCCATAAGATCGCAGTTGATTTTAGGACATATTTATAAGTTGTTCTTATGTTATGTTAGGTTTAGGAACATAAAAATGTCCTTTCGGAATTTAAATAGTGGTGAATTAATTTAAATTTGAAGATGCTGATTTCATAATTCTAAAAAATTCAACATCAATTCTATTTAATGAATTTAATTTTTCACTTTAATTAGTACTTTCCTTAAATTGTGTGCACAACAGTTTGTCTGAGCAGATAGAAAACATCAGTAAATTATTGAATCCATGGGGACTTGGTGCTAGGTTTATGTACGATTATCAATTATATCTATTTGCAGGGAAAATAAGCTTATTGTTAATTACTATAAACTTACGTGGACGGTCAGTATTAAATTCATACTTTTTTTTATCTTGTTATACATATGATTTGACAATACTTAGATTATGGGGTGTATGTTATTTCTCGATAATTTTGTATCTGTTGATGAGGCTAGAGAAGAAGTTAGTGTCAACTTGAAAGTAAAGTATAGAGAAACATTAGAATTAAAAGGATTTAAGATAAGTTAAAATAAAATTGAATATATAAAGTATAACTTTAGTAAATCTAGAAAGACATGTAAATGAGGATGTAGTAAGAATAGAGAATCAAGAGGTACAAAAAAAAAGTAAACATTTTTGCTATTTAGTCTCAATTATTCATAACGCGAGAGAAATTGGAAATGACTTTAATTATAAAATAAGGTATGATAAGTTAAATGGAGGATTGCATCTAATATATTGTGTGATATGAGTATCTCCTATAATTGAAGTGGGAGTTCTATTGAACAACTATTATAGTAACAAATGCTGGGCATCTAGGAAACAATTTTTGCATAAAGTGAATGACATAAATGTGCAATAAGATGGTTTGGACCCGTACGCAGAAGACTTTTAATTGCGTCAGTTATAAAAATAAAAAGTCTTCTTTGGTATTCATTTTCTCCTAATATTATCTTTAACGTGCGTCAGTTAAAAAAAATAACGGACATCAATCCATATGTTATAAAGAAAACTACAATAGCATATGAATTGTCTGAGACTATGGCCATAAACGAACCAGAATGAAAACATAGGATATCTCTATTATTATTATTATTATAATTTTATTTTTTACTTTACAATTCTATCTTCTCTTTTTGTTTTTTGTTTTTCCTTGTGCATGAGCACCCAGGGATGACAATTTTTGATGGACCTCTTGTCAATTAATCCAATTTAGTTATTTACTCTATAACTTGTATTTTTTCTGGAAAGCTAACTGAATTTATTTACAAAATATACGGAACTAACATTCTGATAATAAAGAAGAAAAAAAATAGTTTGGAATTGTCCATGCTATAGTCAATAACCAAAGATTAATGCTATGAACGCAAGCAATGTCCACGAACGACAAGTTTACCTAACTAATAATTAGCATTGGTACATAGTTTCAACAAGTCTTAACATCATCCCCAATGCAATAAATATCTTGGCCTTAAAATCTTGCCAATAATAATAATAATAATAAAAATAAAACTTGTCTATTTTTTCATGGGCAAAAAAACCCACGTATCCATTTGCTGTTGCGTTGAATATTTTAATGAATTTCATAATTCAACAAGAATTTATTATTTTTGTCATAAGAGAATCATTTTAATAACAAAAAGATATTTAGTTTATACATGCTACAAGTATCATCAATCAATTATATCTTGTCACATAACTAAAAACGCATTTATTTTAATAGGTTAAATTTACTATATGTCAATATTCAATCGGTTAGTAATTTCATTTCATGTATTTCTGATGTATTAAAGTTTCTTTCTTCACTTCAAATAGGATCTCCACGCTCTATCTATTTCGAAAAGTTTTCTCTCTCCTTTCCTACAACCTTATTATAATTTTAGAAAGAAGGACGCCTTATCTGATCACGAGAAAACGAGATGGTGCCCATGACCAGTTTAGTCATAAATATTCTTTCTTTGAGTCGGTTTACGATTTCACTTTAAATTGACATCAACAATCCTTCTTATTATCAAAATTAGCTTAAATACAATTTCACCTTAAATTGACACTCACAATTCTTCTTATTATTGAAATTAGCTTAAATACAATTTTTTTTATTATATTAGAAAGCTAATTAAAGTACCATGAAAGAAGAAGAATTTTAAATGATTTCAAACATTCAATCAATGTTGACAAAGATAAAACGTCTGAATGAAAAAGTGGAGGTCGTTAAGGAAAAGACAACAATCCAACGACCATTTCAACTTTTGGTCTTCACTGTGTTTGTCAACATTTGAGATATAAAACACACTAACATTGACTCGAAGAAAACAACTAATAGCTTGAAACTTTGAACTATAATTGCAGTTATATGCACATGTAAGATCAAGAACACAAAATTATTCAACCCTTCAAATGTATCACTTCATCATTTTAATACATCAAATAAATCTAAAAATGGACCTGTATATAGATAATCAATTACCTTTTTGTTGACATAAATATTGTGTAGATACAAAAGGTACCAAAGATTTTGCATATTACGGGAGAGGTTATACGTTTTTGGTTTTGAACTTGCGACCTTCAAGTCATAACATAATATCTTTGTCATTATGCCAAGATCTACTCTCATTTTATAAATCCATGTTTCTTAAAAAAAATTATAAAGTATTTTATACTTCTTTTAAAGCCTGGAATTACTTTTTTATGATTAAGAAACTTTTATTTGAGTTTTATTTTTATTTTTCCGCAAAGCGAGAGTGACATTAATGAAATCAAACTATTACAATGTACTTGCAACCTCCAACATAAGTTACGTAAAACATCTGAAAGGAGGCTCTCAATATATAGTAATTTGAATTTCCACCGATATAATTTCAGCTCATATATATACCAATAGAAAATTGTAGCAAAGTTGTTTAAGAATTGAAACTCCTTTTTCCTAATTTGATAAATCTGCTTTAAAAATAATAATAATGGGAATCTACTTTATATAAATAACAACCCAAACCCAGATCATAATTAACTTTAGTGGGTGGCAAAAGTGCCTTCCCATCTTGAAACAGTTCTTATATAATTTAATGTTTTAAAAACATTCACTTTATCTTTTTGTTTAATTAACCAAGCACCATGTTAATCATTCTTGTTAAAGGTGGACATAATGCTAAATTGAGTTGGGCAGAATATAAAATCATCCTTGGTCTGCATAAATATATTAAGAGGAATATATACAATTCAATCATAAAGAAAGTATTTGAAAATTGGCTTTAGAAACAGTGAAGTATTTTATTAGAATAAATATCATCTATTCACCTTGAGGTTTGTCGAAATAACGCATACTCTCTTCTATGTTTCATAATCCCACCTACCTTCTCTGAGATTTTGATCTGTGTAATGCACATCCCCCTCCCGTTACAGTAGTTGACGTAGTCAAAGAGAACCTGCTGATGTCAACCATAATAAACAAGTAAAAGGTCTATTTTGCCCCTCTAACGCATCAAATAACTATTTTAACTTGTTGACCAACTAAATATTACTTATAAACCATTCACCGTCTTTCCCAACAAGCCACACCGGAGCCCTCCAAGTCTACCATCTCACAACCGAACAAAGAAGACCCATGAGCTCCACCTGTAACTGACAACTCATCAGAAATGCAATATTCACCTTTGACTGTTGCTTATCATCACCAAATTCTACCAGCAAAACCTCATCTCTCTCCAACGATGTTAAGCCTTAGTGCGTTGGAGCCAAAATTTACAATTCCATCGCCAATTGAAGACGAAGTCAACGGACTATCAGCATCAGTATCGGACGTCACTGGCAGCTGATATTTTGGAGTTATGGTCCGACTAGTTGAAATTTTTGACGACAATCTATACATCGGAGGGATTTCGAGCTGAAAATCAACTGTTTTAGGTGAACTCGCTGGTGAAAATTCATCAACCCTAGTAGGTTCAGGCATGGGAGGCTCCACCGTATGATTATTCATTGTTTCATTGCTCAACATGTAGTAACCCTTGTGGACGGGTGTGAGTGGGCGGGTGCGAAGATAGACACTGGGCTGAGCTACCACACTGATAGGGTACAGGGTGCTCAATCCCACATCGCCTGGGTGTGGAAAAGGGGATGTGCTTATATGTAGTATGTTCTCTTCAAATGGTATGAGGCTTTTTGGGGTAAACCTAAGAGCAAAACCGTGCGGGCTATGGCCCAAAACGGACAATATCATACCATGTGTTGGAGCGGGGTATTACACAACATTTCAAATCTATTGTGATCTGACGATTCTGCCGGCGGAGGAGAATGATCACTGGCAATGGAAAATTATGCTCACTAGATAAATTCACCAACGGAGGAACCAAAATTTCTCTTTCTACATTCTTTGAACTTTCTCTTTCTACATCCATATGGGAGACCATTCCAATCGGAGCATTAGAACCAAGAAGAAATAACACTCGGAAGACATTACTTCTTGATTGTCAGCATCATTTGCATCTCCGCCGAGCTCTGACGAGGTCAAACCCTTTTCGAAGTGGCACAAAGGCAGTCGTAGGCGACAACACCAAAGTGATGGAAGTTCGAGGAGAGAGAGAAGAGAGGAGAAAGAAAAGAAATAAAAAAATTAATATATAATACATGAGTATAACAGTAAAATTGCACACTACCGTTATTTACATGAACAACCGTTATTGACAATGGGGGTAGGTAGGATTATGAAACGTAGAGGGAATATGTGTTATTTTGGCAAATCCAGGGGATGTAGATGATATTTATCCATTTTATTAATATAAATTATTGACTTGACAATACTTGCTTACTTATGGATGAGTATGAATCTCTTCCTCACTTTAAAAAATGTAAAGAAAAAATATAAAAAAATATTTAATTTTTCCTCTCTTATATTTTAAATTCAAAATCAACACGTGTCAAACTGTGCTTAGAGCTTATAGTCCATGGGCTACCCTAATAATCCAAGAAGAATCATTGGAGTGTCCTGTGTCGACTCCAAACGGGTCAGGACCATTTATCCAGAAACTGAAAAGTATCCAGTTAAAAAATTTCACAACTTCTAAAGCCCATGTTTGTTCTAGCATTCATTTGGATCAGACTGGCCCACCAAACTAGCTCATTAGTCTTGACATGACACAAGTTTGGTCCCTATTAAACCCGTTTAGTCCGGCCCAAATTGCACAACCACGAGACAGAAGAGATCGGCAAAAAAAAAAAGAAGAAAAAATCAACGAAAAGAGGAAGAGGGAGTAGAGAAAGCGTTCGGAGCCATTTTTTGGCGTCGTCTCTAGGATTCCAGGTCTTCAACTTCTGTTTCTATATTTAGAAGGTACACACACTACGATATGTCTTTGTTGATTTAATCTTTACTTCTTCATTTACTATTATAATCTCAATCTCTCCTGGTATGCAAGTATGTATCTTTTGTTTTCAATTTAGGAATCTAAATGACACAAATCATATATTTTTTCTCCTCTATCTCTTGAGAACCCAAATTTGTGTCTTAACGATCGCATGAGCCGTTGGGCTTTTCGCCTAGTGGGAAGTCACAGTTTCGGGGAACTTCTGCATCTTTTGATTTAATCTGACCGTTGTGTATGTAAAAGGAGTTAAAGTTACTGATGGGTCTATCTCTATAATCTCTTATATATTGAGTTAGGTGTTCTATATTCCATTCTAGGGTTCTCCATCCCCATTATGATCGACTTCAAATTTTTGGAAATGGGTGTTTGGTGTATTTTGCATGCTTAAATTATCCTTGAACATTAGTGTGTATATAGTTATGGACGTTTAAGACTTGTATTTTATTCTCAATTCATTTTGCTTTCATTGTAGAGTGACAAATACTTAGCCATGAATCTTTTAAGTATTTGGTTTCTCTATGAGTACGAGGAGCTTTCAATGAGTTAGGATTAAAAAGAACTATGGGTCGTGGAAATAATTGAAAAATATCGGGTTTGATAATTCCACCATGGTGGCCTGTGTTATTCAAAAATGCTGTCCAGAGGAAGTTATATATATATTATTTAACTAGAATCGAACCCTTTTCTGGATTGTGTAATACCATAAGTCACTCTTAGAAAGGTAGACTTTGAAAAAACAAGCCATTTGATAGAATAAATACAAAAGGGTATGAATGTATGACAGTACTTTTCTCTCCTGTTTATCCAAACATGAATAGAGATTATAGAGGTTATTGCCATCCTTTCCTTTCTTTTCTTTTCTCTCATAACTAATGCTATCCTTTCCTTTCTTTTCTTTTCTTTTCTGTAATTCAACTATAAAACTAGATCCATCATTTTGTTTTCATTTTAGTGTTTGTTTTTGGTTGATCTATGTGTTTGATTTGGGTCTTTGAGCTTCGCTAACGCCATTGTTTTTATGTCTAATTTGATGCAGTTGTTGTACACTAGGAGTTATACTTTGGACGCTCCAATTCTCAAGCAAGCTCAGTTCTAGGTATGTCAATCGATTGCCTTAATTACGGTTTTTGTTAGGGTTCCTACAGCCCAATCCCTTGCATTCCCCTATTTCATTCCTCTTTATCTTTGTTTTGTGGTTCTGAACCTATCAGTTTTATGCATTCATTAGTTGTACTGCAAACTACGCTTGTTTTCAATATCACTTAATCAACTGTGTAAAAGTGATTTAACATCCTTAAACCCATGCTAGGGTTGTCTTTTTGAATGCAAACATACTTCATAGATACATGATTATATGTGTGTACTCATATATATATATATATATATATGCATCATATCTATGTATTAATATATGTACGTCTAGGTGGTTCAACATCCTTTAAGCCCAGCAGAAGTATATAACCAACTGGGATGGTTGAACTTATGGTGGGATTCATTTAGTTTTGAACTGTCAGATATAAGTTACTTTTTCACTTTTTATTTTTATTATTTTTTACTTTTTCTGGAATTCTAAAAGTTATTCGGCTTCAAACACTACAATTTTAAATCTAGTTTATAACTAAAGATTCATCAGTTTATAGCGCCATAGTTATCATTATGTTGGGCTTTTTGTCTAGTTTGCTAAAAGCATGATGAGAATTTTGTTTGATTCTTTGCTTCTGTCATATATGAGTTATAAGAAATCTATATGCGCTGAATTTACTCATTTTCCTGTACCCAATTTACCACTGAAAATAGATCATTTGAACATTGTTGTAAATATAAGTAGCTTTTTTTCCTAACTCAAATTTTATAAAACCAAGCAAAGGCAACAATCAAGAGGCCAGAACCTCAAGAAACAGCACATTAAAGTGTACAACAACCTACTCAGTCAACTCAACTGAAGTACACAAAAAAGAGAAGAAAAAACCACTTTCAGAAACCAGAAAATAAAAATAGAACAGTTAAAACAGAAGCCCCCAGCAGCTCATCAAGAAGCTCATGCAGCAACTTTGGACTAGGAAAAGCAACCATGGACTGAACAGAAAAGACAGGGCTTAAACTATCTACACCAGAATGACCATCATAGCTAAGGAAAACAAGCCAAAAGCCAATCAACAGATTACCTTTCTTCCTCCTTGTAATCCTCAATATCAGATAACTTGAGCTTTAACAAATCAAGGGTCTCCATTTCAGATTAACTTGATACAACTTTTTGGCAAGCATGACAACAGTTTAACAAAAAAT
The DNA here is from genome assembly GCA_026545225.1 of Cornus controversa. Classification (NCBI taxonomy): domain Eukaryota; kingdom Viridiplantae; phylum Streptophyta; class Magnoliopsida; order Cornales; family Cornaceae; genus Cornus; species Cornus controversa. Next base: position 39,959,473 of record CM048853.1, read on the forward strand.
TATAAAGTAGAAATGGCATGGATAATGACATTGTTTCACATTATATCTTCTCATTTCCTTTTAGAATAGAAATGTATACTGAAAAATAGTGCTGAACTATCTTGGGATGGTTTACAAAGAACAAAACTTCAGCATCACAATAAAAATATTCAAAAACATCTATTTTAAATAGATCTAAGGAGTTAAAGAGATCTTTACAATTAAGCTTTTACAGAGAAATGAATGTGTTTTATAAAATACTAGATGTATTAACAGCCAAATAGATCATTTTATCGATAAACCTGAGGAGTTTTAGAAAATACTAGATGTATTTACGCAGGTTTGAGGATGGGAGCAGTCACTGTACAAGATAATGTGAAAGTTTATATCAAGTCTTCCTCTTCCAGTACCTTGTGTAACAGAATATATACCGGATAATAGAAAAAGGAAAAAAATTCATAAATATTATTTAATAACAAAGACATATAATATTTGACAGATTAAGGAAGGCTCAGGTTGGGATCAAATCCACTGACAGGCCTACCTGTAGATTAGTCCAATGTTTGATTACTTATTTGTTTGTCGCACAAAAAAAACTTTTTGAATTTCCTGTAGAAAGAGATTTCCATAACGAAAAGGCTTTTAGCGCTGCCAAATATCTCCTTTTTTTCCACATATTTATACGAATATGCTTTTTTGATATAGAAGGACACTTTTTGGTGCCATATAAAAATTGAGAGATTGCTCGTTGTTATAGTTGGATGTGAAAGACATCTATTGTTCAAAACAAATTGTTCTTTACTATTCATTATTTATCTATTTATTCTCTAGATAATATTCCCTTCATAAAAAATAAATATGGATATGTGAAAGTCATATAAAATATTACTAGAAATATAAAAAATAAAAAGAATATGATATATAGTTATGTGACTTTTTCATTTTTTTTTTCTTTCTATTCCCTACAATATCCCGACAGGGGTGGCAATTTCCCCCTGCCCTGTCCCTAATGGAGTGGATTTGATAGGCCCTGCTTAGTAGTAAGGGCGGGGATGGAATTTTATTTTAAAACCCGACTCGGGTTTGAGGTGGACGTGGATCTGTGTTTTTCATCCCTCCCTGTCCCTCCCCGATTATATTAATAAAAACATATTTACCATTTGTTTTATTATAGTATTCTTTTAATACCCTAATACACACACACACACACACACACATACATATTAGTATACCAGGGTTTCAGTTCATTTCACCTTTACAACTAGTAGCGCCGAATGCAATAGAGCCCTAGAGAGAATGTGAAGTTGCAGAGTGAAGGTCACAGAGCTAGACCATCAAAGGGCTCAATATCAACTGAAGTTGCAGAGACCATCGTATTCAGGTAGTCAAGCCCTGTTTGGTGTTTCATCCCTCTCTCTCTATTTCTCTCTCTAAAATCGCCATTGAAGCTCTGAAGAACACAAACAGTTTGATCCACACTTTTCGCAGCTTCTTTATGTATTCAAATTCTTTCTATTTTGGTGACTAAAAGGCATAGATCTTGTGCTTGCTGTGATTAGCGAATCTATCTGATGTTTGTCATTGCATTGATAGTGGATCGTTGAAATTTATCATTTGATTTTAGAAATTTTGTGAGAAATTTGGATGTTTGTCATTGCATTAATAGGATTGTTCAACATTATCTTTTGGTTTTGGGAAATTTCTGACAAAATTTGGGTCATTTTTTTTAATAAAATTTTAAAATCGGGTCGGAGCAGTGGTGGTACCTCCAATTACGTTCCCAGGGCTGGGATGGTATTCTTACCAAAAACCCGTCTCGGGTTCTTAACGGGGATGGTATATGAGATTTCTTAACGGGGCAGGGTAGGGTTCACTCAAACCAGCCCCATACTTGCCCGTAATAAAATACATTAAAAAGTTTAAGAAACCAACTTTTGCCTACTGAAAAAACTTTCATCTTTTTTCTATTAATTGGTCAAGCTCGAGGAAAGAGTATGACTAATTTAAATTTTCAAATTCGAATGAGACTAGTAATTAATCTGTTAAAAAACATGGACTTTTCTGAACTCTGTAAAGGCTTGCAGTCTTTACTGTTTACTAATGGTTCATCCCTTGGCCCATACTTTACAAATTTCTATTGCTATACTATAGATTTGTCTTATTACTGTGTAACAAGAGTTTTGCAGAATTAATGAATAGTTATTTGGTAGTTGAGTGCATTTTAATGAAATTTGCAATATTAACCTGAAAACACATTATACTTGCTTTTACTTCATTTCATTGCATAAATTCATTGAGTCCTTTGCAACTAGACTTGGTTTAGTATATGCTTTGCTGAAAATAGCATGACAGTGCCTTGTGAGTAGTTGCTTAGTGAACTGCAAAAATTGGCATTTGATACAGGAAAAAGGCACAGTAAAAGAAAATGGCAGAGGGAGATGAGGATTTGCCAAGAGATGCAAAGATTGTTAAAACACTGCTGAAATCAATGGGTGTCGATGACTATGAACCTCGTGTTGTACACCAATTTCTAGAACTGTGGTACCGATATGTTGTTGATGTTCTGTCGGATGCACAGGTCTACTCAGAGCATGCTGGTAAGGCTGCAATTGACTGTGATGATGTCAAGCTTGCAATTCAGTCAAAAGTCAATTTTAGCTTCTCACAACCTCCACCACGAGAGGTAATTTGATTCTCCAATTTTATGAATGTTGGATTTTAATCTTGTTTTAAGACTTGTCTGTACCATTATACTTGAGCTTTTGTAAACTTTAGCATTCAGTTGAAATGTGGGTTCAATTCCGTGGATTCTTGAAAAAGTGGTAATAATTTATGATTGTTTTCAAAAGCTGGCAACCTCCATAAGATTTCTCATAAGGAAAGAAATCAGTTACTCATGCTTTTAAAGTAATTGTTTAAGCAATGAAGGGTGAAAATGCAGTTTACTCCTTTCTCTTGTCCATAACTTCTGAAGTTGTAATTTGAATGATCTTTTGTTGCAAGGAACTATTTTTTATGCAATTTCTTTTTCTATGGTTTTCTTTCACGTTTACCATTTATTGGCATCTTTAATATGGTTAAATGATGGTCTGTACCATTATTATGCTGGTGTGTTCTATTCAGTGGAGTTAGAGGTGATCATAATTCATGGATCATGGTTGTTGGCAACCTCCACATTGTGATTTCTCATAATGTAAGAAATCAGTTAGTATCTCTGCTCCTAAAGTAATTGTTTAACAATATTTTGTGCCATGACTGGAGAAATGCAGTTTGCCTTCTGCTTTCTATATAACTTCTGAAGTTGCAATGAATGATCTTCTGTTGCAAATAACTAGTTTTATTCAATTTCTTTTCCCTGGTTCTCTCAAGTTTACGATTGTTTGGTATCTTTATATGATCAGATAATCTTCTGTATCATTGTTGTGCTGAAATTGGATAAAACTTGTTGGCCATGAATAGGGGAACAGCAATTTACTTCTGGCTTTCTCTATAACTTCTGAAGTTGCACACCCCACCCCCTCTCTTGCCTCCTTCAAAGAGCTAGTTTTATGCTTTTTTTTACCCTCTGGTTTAATCGTGTTTACCATTGATTGGCAAATGATGGTATGTATCATTGTTGTGCTTGTGTTGATAAACAACCATCTATTCTTTTTCTGACAGTGGGATATGGTGCTGATCTTTTTAATGTAGTGTAGGCTTTAAATGCATTTATTATTGTTAATGTTGTTTTACTGTTTAATTTCTACTCAACCAAGTGTATTCTTTTGACGACCCAAGTTGCATAGAAACTCTCTCTCTCTCTGCGCGCATGTGTGTGTCTTCATCTGTCAGTTGAAAGGTTAATAGCGTATCTAACTTAACCATTCATCAGGTACTGCTAGAGTTGGCGAGAAACAGGAACAAAATCCCATTGCCAAAGTCAATAGCAGGACCTGGAATCCCACTCCCACCTGAACAGGATACTTTGATGAGCCCTAACTACCAACTTGCAATCCCAAAGAAGCAAACTGGTCTGGCAGTGGAAGAAACAGAGGAGGACGAAGAAGGTGTTGATCCCAATCCAAGCATTTCCCAAGAACAGAAAACAGATTTACCGCAAAGTACTACTCCTCAACGAGTATCCTTTCCCCTTGGAGCTAAACGTCCAAGGTGAGGTATGCAATTCATCCTATCATGCCAGGATATCCTTTAGTATCTATCGTGTAAAAAATTCAAAGGATGATTTGTGTTTTGGCAGTGTTAGACTGTACTTGTGTCGGTCTTAATTAACATGGACACAAGGTATTTTTGCTAATTTGAAAGTCGTTGAACGCATGAATGCTTGCACATGGCTGTATATGGTATTGTAAAAGAATGATTAAAACATAAAATGCAAATGGCTGTGGAGAGCCATTTGGTCAGTTTTACTATCGAGTCCTGTTAAACTTGTTGCCTAAAAGCTCCTTCTGGCATGCAGATCTTGCTGAAATGATTGAGATCATATGATTGTGGCATGATTGGCACAAGTGTCAGAATGATTCACATAAATGGAGCCAATCCTGGACAGCACATGACCTACCTACTATAATAGCCTTTTATTCGGATAAGTTAGTGGGGAAACAGAAATTTTGATATATCAGTTCACACTGCATTATTGAGTAGAGTTTGTGGTATGTGTGTGAACGGATTGGATTTGGACTAGATTGGGGATTATTATAATCCAATTCAACAAGTAATAACCCTAAAGCAGTCCAATTTAATAATACAATAGATTGGACGAAAGCCAATCTCGATTAAATAATATTCAATAACCAAAAGGATAATGAATGAATTATACCATTTAAGTGATTTAAATTTTTACAGCTGGACATGTAATGACATGTATTATTTAACTTGTCTGTGAATAAAAATTTATAACGCTATGTTTGAGAGCATGAAATTGGTGCCTTGTAACTAGAATGAGAAGAAATTTAGTTCAAAATGCAAGGTAAAAAATAATTGAAAACATTTATGTTCTTCTTAGGTTTTCTTAGTTCAATCTTCCATGTTGTGTTAAAAAGCATATGAATATATTTACATCTAACTTCATTGTATGACTATGACCTCATTTAATCAAATGTTGTGACACCAGGTATGTATCAAAAAAAAAAAAAATTGTTGTGACACCAGGCCAGGACTATAATTTAATATATTTTACTTATTTTCTCGTTGATAGGTGCCACTCCTAATTTTCCTTTTACCCTTTCATTAGTGGCCCTATCTCTTCTAGTCACTCCAAGCATCCATCTTAGCATTTTCATTTCCGCAACATGAATGCGTTGATCTTGTTTCTTTTTAAAACTCAACACTCTGCTCCAAATAGCATAATTGGTCTAATAACAATCTTATAAAAAATTTCTTTTAATGTATGTGTTATTCTTTTATCACATAAGATGCCACTAGCTTGTCTCCATTTTATCTATCCAGATCCAATTCTACTAGTTATATTATTATCTATCTTTCCATCATTTTGTATTGTCGACCCTAAGTGGTGAAAGTGGTTATTTCGAGTAGTTTTTGATTTTCAAGTGTTATCATTATATTAGCAAGAGACGAGTTCTTGTTTAATTTACACTCCACATACTCTGTTTTGGTTCGGCTAATTCTCAATCCTTTTGATTCTAAGGCATTTCTCCACATATTTAATTTTATTGCTAAGCTTTCTTTAGAAGTATCTGGTAGCACAATATCATCGGCAAATATCATGCACCATGGAATGTCTTCTTGGAGGTCTTTTGTTATTTCATCTAAAATTATTGCAAATAAGGAAGGGCTTATCATCGATCCTTGGCGGCCCTAAGAAGCACGGAAATGGATACAAGACACAGATATGACACGACACGGACACGACAACATTGCAAATCCTAAAAAATTAGGACACTGACACGGCGGGGACACGACAAATAATAAATATTTATTTTTATATAATATTTGATGTCGTACTTCAAATAATTAAGAGAAATATTATTTTTCATCAACCTAACAAAGAAAAAATTCACAAATCATAAGTCACAAGTACACAATTGAATCTACTCCACAACAACAATAATAATAAGAGAACGATATCACAAAGTCATAAAACTAAATCGAAACGAGACATTAGAATAAAAACTAGTCTTATCATTTAAACATCATTCCAGCTTACTCCAAATACAAATGCATCATCAGAAAGTCACATGTAAAAGATAGCATTTGTATAGTAAGAGAAAGAAGAGTAAAAAATAACAAAGATGAAGAGATGAGATGGGCTATAGTTGAATTGTTAAAACAAACTTTCTAGAACTTGTGTTTTGCTGGGAAAAAGAAAGAAAGAGGCTAAAAAAGGAGAAAAAAGCAAAAAAAATTAGGGTTTTGTTAGAAAAAGAAGATTCATGAAAACAAGAGGAAAAAGAGAAAAAAAAAAATTGCTGTGTCCAACATGTGTCCGCGCCGAGTACTACTCCTAACTGAAAGTTTTCTGAAATTTTACCCAAAAGATCTCTACAAAATTCAAGCAAAAGATGAAACCCTTCTCACCTGGAATTCATTCAACTTGCAATGAGAACAGAAAAAAGAAAACCTAAATCAGACGTAAATTGTTGATCTTATTCATGAACTCTAAGACATGCATACCAAATACTGGCAAGTTTAGATTATTGAAACAGAGTTTGCCAGAATCACCCCAACAAGAACATAATAAGCTATTTTCTGCATTTCAACCATGAAATGACTTTAATTCTTCTATTAATGCATTCAAATCATTGTAAGATGAGCCTCCTTCAACAGCCCTCTTTGCCGTCTCTCCCAGCACCTTTGACCTTTGATCTGCTTCTGATTTACTCAGCTTCTTCGCCCACCATTATTCGCTTCACCACCTTCTCTATAGCATCACTCTTCACAGTATCTCCCACAAATTTAACCCATCTCTGAACTCCCACTCTAACACTATTCCAACCACAATGACTCACAAATCCTCCTATTGCTTTGTGATCAAGAATCAACATCTGGGGTGCCCAACCTTTGATGATTAGTCCCTTCCCTTTCACCCTCTCTTCAAACCCTTCTGGCAACCAATTTTCTCTCTCATCTTCTTCCTTCTCATCTCTCCCCACTACCCATATAAATTCTTGCCCAGAAGCCTCAAGACCCATTGCAATCTCGTTTAGTTGAGAATCTAGGAATCTCGTTACTCTGCCAAAACATACATATACAACTGAATTGGGTTTCTTGGAATTGAGCCATTTCAAGCATTCATGCATGTCAATTGATGATTTCTTTCCTCTCTATCTTTTCCTCATCGTCCCTGTTGGAAAGTGACATTGGGCCAACATGCCATGCTTTCTTTTCCTTCTTGTATAGTTCAGCATAAGCTGGTTCAAGCTCATAGAAGCTATTGAAAATATTCCCATAGCTTCTATCTGCTGATTCTCTTGCACTGCCAACTAATCTCGAAAATTCATCTTCATAACCCTGTCTGATATGATCATGAAGTTGCAGTTTTGTCTTCTTGATCTAATCAGGAAGTCCAGTAATTATCAAGGGTTTCAGTATCATCTGATGACAAGTTCTGGTAAGGCTTGTACTTGGTCACACTGTCCTGTGAACAGGTGGAGAAAAAACAGATACGATAAACTAGTCTAGGAATTTCATACTTGGCTGCTAGGTCAGTTGCCCATGGGAAGATCCTGTTGGCAATTAGGCCATTGGGGTGGCATTCTTGTAGAAGCTGTTCCAAAGGTTGTTGGAGCAAGTTTATGGCATGGAAGAATTTGGTGTGGAGTTATGGTGTGGTGACAAGGTTGAGGTTTTCAAGGCCATCAGGAAGGCCAGCCTCTTTGGCTGGGAATGTGATGGCTCTGATGGTGATCATGTGGGTAGAGAGGTTTTCTGATCTTTGGATTGCTCCGGTGAAGACGGGGACATTGAGAGGAGTGGTGATAATGGTGGCTCTTATGCCATGGGCTGTGAAGAGTTTAACAAGGTCTATGATTGGAAGCATGTGGCCTTGAGCCATTAATGGGAAGAAGAAGACGTGAAGCTGTTTAGTTTCAGGATTCATCCTGTTGCCTGTGATCAGGAACAGAGAGAAAGAGAGAGAAAGTGAGGGATTGGGATGTAACATCTGATGATATGCAACATATAAGTAGGTTTGTCTTCTCGTGGTATTGACTCACGGTTGCTTACCAAAAAAAGAAGGTATTGAAGTTGTCAAACCAGTGAGTGACTTACCAAAAAGAGAAGGTATTGAAGTTGTCACACCACAGTCCAGCAGCATATGGTGGCTCTTATGCCATGGGCTGTGAAGAGTTTAACAAGGTCTATGATTGGAAGCATGTGGCCTTGAGCCATTAATGGGAAGAAGAAGACGTGAAGCTGTTTAGTTTCAGGATTCATCCTGTTGCCTGTGACAGGGAACAGAGAGAAAGAGAGAGAAAGTGAGGGATTTTTGATTGGGATGTAACATCTGATGATATGCAATATATAAGTAGGTTTGTCTTCTCGTGGTATTGACTCACGGTTGCTTACCAAAAAAAGAAGGTATTGAAGTTGTCAAACCAGTGAGTGACTTACCAAAAAGAGAAGGTATTGAAGTTGTCACACCACAGTCCAGCAGCATATGAAACTTTAAAGGAGGCCAATTGGAGCCACAAGATTCCCTTTATTGTATTTGAAGTCCAACCACCATCTAATAATTTCTCGCTAGACATTGTATTGAGCATTGAAAGAATGAGCCATAGAAGTAGGGTCATTGAGTCAATTGTGTTCAGAGTTCAGTGTGATTGACTGTGTAAATTTATGTACTGGAAACTTCCTTTTTCCAATAAAATAGCTAGTGTGTTTCCATCAACTCTTTCTACTCACTTTGTAGAAAATCTTGATTTAGTCTACCTTTTAGTTCTTATAACCTGTAGATTTTATTCTTTATTCATGTGAATGGTTGATCAGTATGGGCATAAGGGTGTGCAGAACAGTTTCTTCAGTGGAGAAAGTCCGATAAGTGGTGGTTGCTAACTCCGGAATAGGAGAGTTAAAAAAATTAGAGGTGTACCTCTTAAAGGTTACTAATTTTAGCCCTTGGGATAACCATGTAAGATGTGGAGCTGTCTAGCTTCAGGATTCATCCTGTTGCTATGAGAGAGAGAGAGAGAGAGAGAGAGAGAGGTATTTTTGATTGGGATGTAACATCTGATGGTATGCAATATATAATTAGGTTTGTCTACTGGTGGTATTGACTAACAATTGCTTACCAAAAAAGAAAAAGGTACACAGTTCAGTAGCATGTGAAACTTTAAAGGAAGCCAAGTGAAGCCACAAGATTCCCTTTCGCTAATTTGAGGTGCCCATCCTCTTATTGTATAAGTCTTGGTTAAATTGGACACAAGGTATTTTGCTAATTTGGAAGTTCATAAAACGGTATTAAGCATGATTGTTAGGATCTGGATTCTCGGTAGGATCTATAGAGGATACATGGGATCAAGATCGTAGGATCGCATTGAGGATTGTAAGATTTTAATAAACTAGTAGAAAAATAACTTACACTAACTTTCTAAATAAATCTATTTTCAAAATAAATAAAGGCTAAATAATGTGAATTCATAAATTTTGATATATCAGTTCACACTGCATTATTGAGTAGAGTTTGTGGTCTGTGTGAACGGATTGGATTTGGACTAGATTGGGGATGATTAGAATCCAATTAAAAAATATTCAGTAAACAAAAGGAGATAAATAAATAAATTATACCATTAAAGTGATTTAGATTGAGTTTTACAGCTAATGACATGTATTATTTAGCTTGTTTGAGAATTAAAATTTATAATCCTATGTTTGAGAGCATGAAATTGGAGCCGTATAACTAGAATGGGAAGAAATTTAGTTCAAAATGCAACATAAGAAATAATTGAAAACATGTATGTTCTTTCTTCCTAGGTTTTATTTAGTTCAATCTGCCAAATTGTGTTAATAAGCATATGTACTTTGTTCTTCTTGTGGTGATACTGGCAAACTCTGTTTCAATAATCTAAAGTTGCCAGTCTTTGTATGCATGTCTTAGTTCATGAATAAGTCTTACTCTTTACTTTCTTAGATGCCTTTCTGCAGACCCTGGGGAAACAGGTAGCAGCTTAGAAGAAACCTATAAATGTGAATTTTAGTTTATTAACTACTATTAAAAGAATATTAGATCAGACCAGCCAATGAATCAGATTAAATTATAGTACTGGCCTGGTGTGGCAACATCTCTGAACTCCCACTCTTACACCAGTCTTCAAAACCTCAGTAACACATTTTTCATTGAAGAATTGTTCAGCAGACACAGGCCAAGTCACCATTGGTACCCCAGCACACATTCCTTCCAGAATCGAATTCCAACCACAATGACTCACAAATCCTCCTATTGCTTTGTGATCAAGAATCAACATCTGGGGTGCCCAACCTCTGATGATTAGTCCCTTCCCTTTTACCCTCTCTTCAAACCCTTCTGGCAACCAATTCTCTCTCTCATCTTCTTTCTTCTCGTCTCTCCTTACTACCCATATAAAATCTTGTCCAGAAGCCTCAAGACCCATTGCAATCTCCATTAGTTGAGAATCTGGGAATCTCGCAACTGTGCCAAAACATACATATACGACTGAATTGGGTTCCTTGGAATCAAGCCATTTCAAGCATTCATGCATGTCAATTGATGATTTCTTTCCTCCCTGCCTTTTCCTCTTGGTTCCTGATGGAAAGTAACATCGGGCCAACATGCCATGTTTTCTTTTCCTTCTTGTATAGTTCAGCATAAGCTGGTTCAAGCTCATAGAAGCTATCGACAATATTTCTGTAGCTTCTATCTGCCGACTCTCTTGCACAGTCAAACAATCTCATAAAATCCTTTCCAAAACCCAGTCTGAGGGATCAAATTCCTCTCTTGTGAGGCAATTCCCACAGTTCCGTCTAGTGACAACATTTATAACACTACAATGGGTAACATCAATGTCACCCATTTTATAATGTAAATCACTACTTCCAGTGATAAAAGTTGTCACTGGAGGAACTGGGAATTTGTGACAGGAGATGATTTCTTTCCCAGTCTGAGATGATCAGGAAGTTGCAGTTTTGTCATCTTGATCTGATCAGGAAAGCCCAGGAATTATAAAGGGTTCAGTATCTGATGACAAGTTCCGGTAAGTCTTGGACTTGGTAACAATGTCCAATGCACAGTTGGTGAAAGAACAGGTACGATAAACTAGTCTAGGAATTTCATACTTGGCTGCTTGGTCAGTTTCCCATGGGAAGAACCTGTCAGCGACTAGGCCGTTGGGGTGGCATTCTTATATAAGTTGTTCCAAAGGCTCTTGGAGCAAGTGTATGGCATGAAAGAATTTGGTGTGGTGTTGTGTGGTGACAAGGTCGAGGTTTTCGAGGCTGTCAGGAAGGCCATCCTCTTTGGCTGGGAATGTGATGGCTCTGAGAATTTGGTGTGACATTGTTTCGTGCATCGAAAGAAAGAGAGTGTGAGTGTGTTGTCTGGTGTAAAACTTCTATTCAAGAGAGAAGTAGGATCATTGAGTCAAGTGTGTGAAGAGTTCATTGAATTGTGTAAATTTATATACTGAAAATTTCTTATTTCCAATAAAATAGCTACTGTGTTCCCATCAACTCTTTCTACTCACTTTGTAGAAAATCTTGATATAATCTACCTTTTAGTTCTTGTAACCTGTAGATTTTTATTCCTTATTCATGTGAGTGTTGATCAATAGTGGCATAAGGGTGTGCAGAACAGTTTTTCAGTGGAAGATGTCTGATAAGTGGTTGTTGCTAACTCCGGAACCGGAGAGTTCGGGAAATTAGAGGTATACCTCTTAAAGGTAAGGTTACTAAATTTTAGCCCTTGGGATAACAATGTAGGATCTAGTTCCGAATTTAATAGAGCTTCTTGCCTGATAGAGCCGACCAATAATACTGTAAACTCATTCCATCCCAAATTAAATTTTTTTTTTTCTGTTTTTTTTCTAATGTACCATAATAATTTTCAAAACTTAATTATAAAAATTGAATTGATTTTAAACTATCCATTTATTTTTAAAAAAATTCAGGCTTACAGTGCACAGTGTCCTAACTTAATCTTTCGTGCAAAACATATCTATCAAATTTCAAGATCTGATAATACTTATAACATACCAATTACCCAAAAACACAATCCATTATGAAATGATTTCAACTATCCATATCATGTTAAAACACCAATTGTGGAAAACATTAACTCATTATGAAATGAGTACCAATGTATATCAATCTTTCAGATAAATGACTCCATCACATCCCAGCATGGTAGTTTAAACAAATTGTGATACAACTTGCTAATGTAAGGAAACCTATATATGCAGAAGAAAAGAATACTTCTGAGCTTTTATCATGGCCAACCTGCCAGCTCACCCAATTTTCCTAGTGTTTAATAGACTACTGTTCTGCATCATGGAATAATATTGCCATTAGCTTTACAAGAATCACTGAACAATTTCATCCAAATGCCCACATATTAGTTCCAAAATATTTGAATCAAATTCAAAAATTAACAACGTCGAATCAAAATACTCTCTAGTGACCTCTACTCTGCAGTGCATTGGAGAAGATTGAGATCAACTCAGCCGTGTGACAGTGGGTCCCACTGATTCAAGGCGCACCAGTGCACTAGGGAGAGAATTTTGGTCCAAAACCACCATCACGTAAAAGAACAATTATAAAGCGCATATCCTATACATGCTGGTCTGGTTTTTATATATTCTTGTTTGCTTCAAGAACCATAAGCAATCAATTCTTTTATCAAAGCATCCAAATCAGTGTAAGATGATCCACCTTCTTCAACAGCCTTCCATGCCATCTCTTTAAGTGTCCTCGCTCTTCTCCTCCTCTCCTCAGCTTCTTCACCCACCATAACCTCCTTCACCGCCTTCTCTATAGCTTCTCTTTTCACGCCTTCAATTGCTGCTATCTTCCATTGCTGAGAACCAACACCAACACCTATTCCCAAAATCTCAGTCACCAACTTCTCATTAAAGAACTGCTCTGCAAACACCGGCCACGTCACCATTGGCACTCCGGCAGACACCCCTTCAAGCGTCGAGTTCCATCCACAGTGAGTCACAAAACCTCCCACCGCTTTGTGATCAAGAATCAACATTTGAGGTGCCCACCCTCTTATAATTAGGCCCTTACCTTTCGTTCTCTCTTCAAATCCTTCTGGCAACCAATTTTCATTGTCGTCTTCATTCCTGGCTTTCCTCACAACCCAAATGAATTCTTGTCCAGAAGCTTCAAGCCCCATTGCAATCTCATATAACTGGGAAGCAGCAAAGTTGGCCACGCTTCCAAAGCATACATAAATAACCGAATTGGGTTTCTTTGAGTCTAGCCATTTCAAGCACTCGAGTTTGTCAATGGATGTTTGTTTTCCTCTTTGTGCTTTGTCTTCATCTTCTCTATTGCATAGCGACACTGGGCCTATGTGCCACTCCTTCCTACCCAATACCATGCTGTAATGATCAGCATAAGCCGGTTCAAGCTCGTAGAAGCTGTTAACGACAACTCCAAAGCTTGTCATCTCTGACACTAAAACTTTATCTACAAGCTTGCTAAAGTCTGACTCAATATCTTCTTTTTCATAATCTGGTAGTTGCATTCTAGTTAACTTAACCTGATGAGGAAGGTTAGGCAAGATGAAGGGTTCTGAGTCTGATGAGACATTCCTCTGAGGCTTGTAGAGTCTCATGTGCTCCGAAGCACAGAGAGCGAAAAAACTGGTTCCATGAAAAACAAGTCTAGGAATGTGGAATTTGGCTGCAACATCGGTTGCCCAAGGGAAGAACACATCCGCGACAAGGCAATCAGGACGGTCTTCTTCTAGGAAATGCTCGAGTGGTTCTTGGAGCATTGTGGCGGCCTTGAGGAAGTTGGGAATCATATCAGGGGAGACTTGATCGATGTTTTCACACCCTTGGGGCAAGCCAGCTTCCTCTGCAGGGAATTTGATGACACGGATAGAGATTTGGGTACCCAAATTTTTGGTTCTTTGGATTGCTTTGTTGAAGATGGGGGTATTCAAAGGAGTGGTGATTATGGTTGTTTTAACACCTCGTGAAGCAAATAGTTTGGCCATGTCCAAAGTCGGTATCATGTGGCCATGTGCCATGAATGGAAAGAAGAACACATGAAGCTGACCACCCATTTGAGAACAAGTTATGAAGAATTGAATATGAGCTGAGAAAAGAGAAAAATCTGGGCTAATTTTCCAACTCTGTGGGTGTTTGAAAATTAATGAGTATTGCAAAATATGTGTGTGTGTGTGTGTGTATATATATATATATATATATATATATATATATATATATATGTATAGGGTGTTTAATAGTAGCTACAAGTAGAGCTTTCCTCACAGATGGTAGTAAACAAAAATAAAATGCTAGAACTTGAGAGAAAACTTGTTGCCATCCTTATTCTAGAATAACTGAAGATAAATAAGTGATCTCAAGATTATTATTATTATTATTATATATCTGCAAGAACATGCTAGGGTGATGTACAAATTAAAAATAAGGTGGTGCTTGTTGATAACCTAATCCCTTCCGTCATTTATTTTATTCTTCTTAAGAAAAAATGATTTTAAATGACCAGAGGACAGAGAGTCTCGACCTCTTTAATTTAAAACATAGATAAAGGTAAGAAAGTCACGAATTTGGATGAGTTTGATGCATTTAAAATTACATCCCGAAGGTTTGAAGTTAAACAAATTAACTAATTACATTAATTTTGACTAAGATTCATTTCTAGAGAAGTGATAGGAACGACAACAGGGTGAGTTTGGGACGGGAGTTCTGCTCCATCCCTGTTTCCGTTTACCATAGAATTTCTCATTCTCAAATTGGTTTAGCGCCTCCTTGTACTCCATCCCGTCTCCATTTAAATTCTCCACTCGTTCTCCTCACAATAACTCAATCAAATATATTTTTTAAAAATTTATATTCACTATTTTGTTAGTTTATTTATGAAAGAAATACGACATGTACAAGTAATATGAAAAAAAAAATTAAAGAATCAAGAAATTCAATAACAAACTCAATTAACATATTTTAGTATATCTTTTAATAAGTGCAACGGGTATTATGACAATTTTACAACATAAACCGAGTCGCGTAGGGTACCTTCCTCCTGAACAAGGATCCTAGTTAAAAGTTCTTTATATTATCGTAAGTTGAGTTTATATTGTATTGACATGTTTTATATTTTGTGAATCAATGACTTATAGATAAAAATTCAAAATTTGCCAAACTTAGTAAATTGAGTGCCCAACGTATATAAAAGAATGAGTCATCTACTTCATCACAGACTAGTTCTTTCATGCCATCACCACCATATTGCTCCCTTTCTCTCCTTTCATCGTCCATACCGTCACAAAAATAAAAAAATATATATACCAAAGGAAAAGAATACTTATGTATTTTTTGGGGTTCACATTTTTGTTTATTTTTTTTCCTCCCATCTATTTCTCTAAATCAGTCTAGGCTCTTTATGTCAATATATGTTCTGTCAAAGAAAAACAATGCTTTTGGAATATAAGCTTTGTACTGAGTGTGAGTTAGACATTACTGAGAGATAAATATTATGAGAGGCAAGAAGAGTGAGGAGATAACAAAGAGAGGTCTCGATTGATAGAAACTTTATTATTTGAATTTGATGTGGAATGAATTTGCCTTCAAAACTACGTAGTTTTTTAGTTATTTTGTTAAATTAGTGATATGGCGCATTATAAGTTATAGATACAAATGAAATGACATGTGGCAATACAAGAAAATTTCAAGTTATTCATGATCCCTTTCTCCTTCCCCACCCAAAAACTTACTTCCTCAACTCAAACCCTTCACAATCATCTAAACAAAAGAGGTCCAGATGGACCATTTTGCCATCCCTAAAAGTGAATGAATTATTGCATTAAAGATATAGATTCTCCGTTTACCTTCACATACCCATGTGGGCAGGATGGTAAAATAGCACGTCTCATTTATAAAGGTTTTGAAATTTCGTTTAATAGTTTTGGGTGGGAACGGGGAAGGTCAGCCCGTCCCGCCCGTTTATAATGAAAAAAATATATACTATTTTACTAGTGTTGCTAAGATGCTTGCCAATAAAACGTAATGATATACATACATATATAACTCATTCATCTTGATTTCATCATTATTTCATTTATTTTTTGGTTATTTGTTTTTTTTTTTTTTGAAAGATTATTTTCAGTTTTATTTGTTTCTTATTCCTTTAATTTTTATAAAGAAGACGTCAGATACTAGTTATAAAATGTGAAACACACAACTCATTCATCCTCTACTTTTCTAGTTTTATTTGTTTCTTATTTGTTCAATTTTCATAAAATATGGTAAATTTTCTCGTAATACTTATTTAGTTATTTATTTATTTTGCTTTAACTTTTCCATTATTTGTACTAAGGCCGAATGTGAAAAAGAGATGGATTAGTGTTAGGTAGACAATTGATTAATGTAAAATTTATGTTAATTTTTTTTGATTAATTCTCACTCAATTGAAGAGAATTTATGTGACTGATTCCATTTATATGGAATTAAGGCAATGATGATGATGATAATGTATAATAGAAAAGAGTGAAAAAATAGAATTCAAGTGGCTGATCCCATCCATATGAATAAAGGCAAAGAAGATGATGATAATGACGACGACGACACATATAATGTCACTTTTTTTTAAAAAAAAGTTGGACACTTTGAACTGCATTTGTATTATTCAAGATGGTTATATATTTGTATTTTATTAATTTTGTATTGGAGAGACTAGAATCTTACAGTGATTTGTCGATCAAGTGTTTAAAATGTGTTCGCTAAACGTTCAAATTAATAAAAATTATTTTTTAATTATGAACACGCTCAAAAAATGTCAGACACGTATTTATGAAGTGTCCTCACAAATACGATGTCTGAGAGTAATAGAAAACTTTTTAAAAATTGTCCGTACTTCTTAGGTTGTGAATGGTGGCCATCAAAAACACTCCAAAATGATATATCCCGGGAATCACTAACGGCAAAACCTTTTATGGACCAAAGAGAGTTTCACATTTTGCTTCTTTATTCCACAAATTTAAAATAAGTTTTCATTATCTAAATGTGATGTAGTAAATCGTATTTGGTTTAAAAGTCAAAAAGCAAAAGGTAAAGGAAATAAAGGTGAGTTGATTAAAAGTTTTTATATATGGGGGAAAACTAACCTCCCATCTTTCACCGGAGGATAGGCTGTCTTCAAATTTTATGGACAAAAACAGCCTAATAGAATCCACCGGCTTATAAAATTTTTGACAATCATGTAATTTAACCTTTTGATCTCTCTCGCCTTTTTCGATTCTATCTCCATCTGTCACATCATTTATCAAATCCCTCAAATGTCACAAGAGAAACATTAGCGAGGGTGCTGACTCCTAACAGGGAGTCATTGTTGCGTTCTATACCGCTTGAGTATAATGAATGAATGTGCTTATATGTGGTGTATTTTTTTTAAATAATATGTGACATTTTAAAGTAAAATCCAAGAAAAAAATCGCACTAAATGATCACAA
Organism: Cornus controversa; assembly: GCA_026545225.1. Lineage (NCBI taxonomy): Eukaryota > Viridiplantae > Streptophyta > Magnoliopsida > Cornales > Cornaceae > Cornus > Cornus controversa. The sequence continues at coordinate 39,977,063 of CM048853.1, forward strand.
TCTTTATCTGCAACTAGTTCTGAAAAATTCTCTCCTAGGTGGGAGAAGGTGAATATAAGTGAATTTTTTGGAGGCTAGCTTTCCTCTTTATATATATAAATATACAAAAAAGATAGATACAAAACTGTATTTACCACACCTTTTGGGCATTATGAATGGAACGTCATGCCTTTTGGTTTAAAAAATACACCTAGTAAGTTTTAAAATATTATGAATGATATTTTCAACCCCTATAGTAAATTTGCTCTTGTTTATATTGATGATGTCTTTATTTTTTTTCAGTCCATTGATGAACACTCGAAACATTTGTATACATTCAATGCACTCATCAAACAAAACGGCCTTGTTGTTTTTGCTTCGAAGATCCACCTTTTTCAAACAAAAGTCAGATTTATTGATTTTCATATATATATATATATCTTCTTGCTAAGAAAAGTGCTAGAAAGCCAACTAAATTGGTATGGATCATTATGAACTCAAATTATCATCTAATGAAATTATTCTTACAAGAAAATCGATACTTAAACAAAGATTCAGGAAAATTTTTACACATACTAAACATAGTGGTAATCGATATTTAAACAAATATTTAGTAATAATCTCTTCTTCATCAATGGTTAAAAATTTTTACACACTAGGTATAATCTAATGATCACTATCCTATAGTTATGTTGTGTATAAAAATTTTTGTTAACCTTTGAACAAAAAAATCATTATTCAACAAATATTAATTCGCTAATTAATAATTCATTAATAAATAAACCAAACAGTGGATCCCACCTGGTGATCTCATGGTTCATGTTGTACCACTGCACCAGAGAGAATTTTGGTCTAACAACAGCATCAAGAACAATTATAAAGTACATATCCCATCCATGCTTGTCTGGTTTTTATTTATTCTTGTTTGTTTCAAGAACCATAAGCACTCAATTCTTTTATCAAAGCATCCAAATCAGTGTAAGATGATCCACCTTCTTCAACAGCCTTCCATGCCATCTCTTTAAGTGTCCTCGCTCTTCTCCTCCTCTCCTCAGCTTCTTCACCCACCATAACATCCTTCACCGCCTTCTCTATAGCTTCTCTTTTCACGCCTTCAATTGCTGCTATCTTCCATTGCTGAGAACCAACACCAACACCTATTCCCAAAATCTCAGTCACCAACTTCTCATTAAAGAACTGCTCTGCAAACACCGGCCACGTCACCATTGGCACTCCGGCAGACACCCCTTCAAGAGTCGAATTCCATCCACAGTGAGTCACAAAACCTCCCACCGCTTCGTGATCAAGAATCAACACTTGAGGTGCCCACCCTCTTATAATTAGGCCCTTACCTTTCGTTCTCTCTTCAAATCCTTCTGGCAACCAATTTTCATTGTCGTCTTCATTCTTGGCTCTCCTCACAACCCATATGAATTCTTGTCCAGAATCTTCAAGCCCCATTGCAATCTCATATAATTGGGAAGCTGCAAAGTTGGCCACACTTCCAAAGCATACATAAATAACCGAATTGGGTTTCTTTGAGTCTAGCCATTTCAAGCACTCGAGTTTGTCAATGGATGTTTGTTTTCCTCTTTGTGCTTTGTCTTCATCTTCTCTATTGCATAGGGACACTGGGCCTATGTGCCACGCCTTCCTACCCAAAACCATCGTGTAATGATCAGCATAAGCCGGTTCAAGCTCGTAGAAGCTGTTAACTACAACTCCAAAGCTTGTCATCTCTGACACTACAAGTTTTTCTAAAAACTTGCTAGAGTCTGACTCAATATCTTCTTTTTCATGATCTGGTAGTTGCATTCTAGTTAACTTAACCTGATGAGGAAGGTTAGGCAAGATGAAGGGTTCTGAGTCTGATGAGACATTCCTCTGAGGCTTGTAGAGTCTCATGTGCTCCATAGCACAGCGAGCGAAAAAACTTGTTCCATGAAAAACAAGTCTAGGAATGTGGAATTTGGCTGCAACATCGGTTGCCCAAGGGAAGAACATGTCGGCGACAAGGCAATCAGGACGGCCTTCTTTTAGGACATGCTCGAGTGGTTCTTGGAACATTGTGGTGGCCTTGAAGAAGTTGGGAATCATATCGTTGGGGACTTGATCCACGTTTTCACATCCTTGGGGCAAGCCAGCTTCCTCTGTAGGGAATTTGATGACACGGATAGAGATTTGGGTACCCAAATTTTTGGTTCTGGTGAAGATAGGGGCGTTAAAAGGAGTGGTGATTATGGTAGTTTTAACACCGCGTGAAGCAAATAGTTTGGCCATGTCCAAAGTGGGTATCATGTGGCCATGTGCCATGAATGGAAAGAAGAACACATGAAGCTGACCCATTGATAACAAGTTATGAAGAAATGGAGTGGAACTAAGAAAAAAGAGAGAACAGGGCTAATTTTCCAACACTTGAGTGTTTGACAATGAATTAGTATTGAAAATTATGTAGTAGCTAAAGTACTCTAGAGCTTAGAGCACGTGAAGCTGACCCATGAGAACAAGTCACGAAAAAAATGAGATGAACAGAGAAAAGAAAAAGAGAGAACAGTGCTAATTTCTAGATCTGGGAGTGTTTTGAGTATTGCAATTTATTTATATATATATATATAGGGTATTTAGTGGTGGCTAAAAGTGCTCTTGAGCTTTCTACATAGGAGGAGGAGAAAAAAAAATGCTAAAAGTTGTTGTCATTCTTGTTCTAACATAACTGAATTGCAGTAACTCTTGTGGACGGGTGTGAGTGGGTGGATGCGAAGACAGATACTGGACTGAGCTACCATACTGACAGGGTACTGAGTGCTCAATCCCACATCGGTTGGGTGTGAAAAAAAGGATGTGCTTATATGTAGTATGTTCCCTTCAAATGGTATGAGACCTTTTGGAATAAAACTCAAGAACAAAATTGTGTAAAAATATAATCTCTTCCGTCACGCAGTAGGAAAATGATTTTAATTGACCAGAGGATTGAAAGTTAAGAATTTGAATGTGCTTGATGCGTTTAGAATTACATTTATTTTGACTAATGTTTGATTTGGTAGAGATGATTAAAAGGACAGAAATAATGGAAGACGGCATTGAAGATCGGCAACAGGGTGGGTCTGGGACGAGTAAATATTCGTTTTGGGCCCGGGCAACAGGGTGGGTCTAGGACGAATAAATATTCGTTTTGTGCAACACAGGGCCCTCGATGCACTACATACTCGGTGATGCCCACCGCGTGTGTAGTGCATAAAAGGCTAAGATGCGCTGGACACATATGCGCTGGACACATGTGCGCCGGACACACTTAATATCTACACGTCTGGAACAAAGGGCCTAGCCTCATTTTCCATTTACCATTGCATTCTCATTCTCTTAGTCTTAAACAGTTTAGGGGTCCCGTCATGCTTCATCCTAGTCTCTATTTGAATTCTTCCACCGCGTTCTTGTCATGTCACATCAAAATCACTAAATTATTATTTTTTAAAATTTATATTCATTATTTTGTTAGTTTATTAATGAGAAAAATCCAACATGAAAAAGTAAAATGAGAAAAATTAAGAAATAAAAAAGTCAATACCTATATTTAATAACAAACTCGGATAACATAATTTAGTATATTTTTTAATAAGTGCAAGGGGTATAATGATAATTTTGCAACATAACCCAGATAAGACGAGGGAGGGATGGGTCCCACCCCATACCCACCCCGTTGTCATCCCCATCTACATCAATGCATAATTCAAGCTATTGATTATAACAACATTGCTCTTTAGTTTCGATTCATTAATGTTAGAATAAGAGAAAGAAAGAGAGAATTATCTCTCAATTGTATTAATTAATGGTATGGGTTTACAATATACAATGAGTTCATATATATAAGAGAAGGAAAGATGGTAAGTGAGTTGGAATCAAGTTAACCTATATATGGTAAGCCTCGATCATAGAAAATCCTTTGAAATTTGTACCTGCATAATCATGACAGTTATACGTGATATTTTTATATTGATTTGAGTTTATGTTTTCACAACATAAATATTTTCAATGGTTTTAATTTCTTATAGAGTCCAAAAGAATAAGCCTAGGAAGAATATCGAATTATTTTATCACGATCCGCCAACACGATTTGGAAACAATTCGAAATTAGTAAGTTTGGGTTGACCTTAATCCTGTTTATGTTATAATCATGCCAACCTGTTTAATTGGTCTTGTTCATATTTTAGAGCTTAACTTGTTTAACCCGATTAAATCTGTGTAATTAATCATGTCAATTCAACTTGATTAACCCCTAACTTGTTTTAACCTAATTACCATGAATACTTTTGTTATTTCAATATAATTTGAGTACGATTATTGTATTTGTATTTTTTTTGTAATTATATTGTCCCAATTATCTCCATTTTCATGAATTTAGTAGTCTATTATGTCATTTTTTTTTATAATTAAGATAATAAATGTGTCATATGACTCATTTAATATACATGGGTTAAATAGATTATTAAACAGTTTGTGTCATATTGTGTGTTACATGACCTATTTTTTGAACGGATTACAAGGGTTGTGTTGTGTTATTTATTTAATAAACGAGTCGTGTTTGTATCCAGGATTCTGACACGATTATTAAACGGGTTATATTTGTGTTTAGAATTTCTTGACACAATTATTAAATAGACTGTGCTTGAATTGACCTGACACTAATATGATCGGACAAAACGAATTGCTAAACAATAATTATTAGATTCTAGTAGAAAACGTTCAAGGGGTTCTTGAAACATACCAGTGCCGTGGAAGAATTTCTCATACAACAATTGTGTTACATGAACTCGATGCATATAGGAAGTGAATAAGTGTCTATCTATCAAATTTATCAAATCTATCTTCAAATACAAAAAAAAAAAAAAAAAAAAAAATTGGTTATACAACTAAAATAAATGTAATATAATATTTTTCTTTTTAAAATTTAAAATATATATTTTTAAGATAACATAACAATGTTAAATGAATATTTCATACTTTGAAAAGGTAATATATCAAATAACGCGCACACTTTGCCAACTTGAAAATCTATCCTTTTATTTTTGTATGGTGGAGAGGAAATTACCGGTTATGTTCTCTGCCAATGATAAAGCATGAGTCATGAGCAACTTTATTTGTTTCAAAAGGAGGAAATCAACACCAAGGGCTACATCACTTTGTTATAATCAACTCATGAACTGAAGTAAATTACTTGTTTTGTTCAATTCTTTGACAATTTTTTAGAGATAGATTAAATATAGTTTTTGTGACGGAGGAAAAATATTCGACGGGTTGTTTTGTTCAATTCTTTGACAATTTTTTATAGATAGATTAAATATAGTTCTTGTGACGGAGGAAAAATATTCGACGGGGATGACACGTGAAAATAACAGCTTGGAGTATACATGACAGCCACGTCATAAAGGATGGACCACCTTCCACGTCATTCATCGCTAAGCGACAAAAGCACAAGAGAAGATATAAATTCTCTATTTAATTATGAAATCAGACACTGAATTCTTGCAATAAATTAAGGCAGAATTTCATGACTACAGTCAAACCCACGAAAAGGGTGGAATAATTACAGACACAATTAATGTATTCACAAAAATTATACGAGGAGGGAAAAGCAAATGAGAAAGTCATCGCTTCTAGAATACGAAAAACCTAGAGAAATTTCTTGGAAGTGTGCTGACAATTTTTCTGCACCTCCAATTCTCTTAAAAAAAATATTTATTTTTCAGGTAAATTTTCTTTTAGTTTCCTTAAAAAAGGGAAACAATTCAAAAAACTAAGAGCTGGATTTTTACTTTTGTAAGTTCATATCAATTCTCATGACATTCACCTTGAGAATTTTCAAACCATGCAGATGCAGTATGAAAGAGAAACTTTATAGTAGTTTATATTCGATTTGTCCACAATTTTAGAGCTTGTCCATCCTACAATGCGTAATCAATTACGTCACACATTTTAACTTTATATTATCAATTAATATTATATAAATGAGTTGTCAATACCATGCCTTCTTTGAAATGAGGTGTGAGTGGTGGACATCCAACAAGAGTGCCGAACCACCTTTGTGCTTGTTTTTAGCTTTATATTATACTTAGTTGTTATAAACAAGTTAATCTTCACCCCCTTTTTTGTCATTATTTTGTCAATAAACTTTACTCTCTTTTTTTTTTTTTTCAAGAATTCACACACCAATTTGATCACAGGATTTGAACTCTCACCTTTCGGTTTGAGAGCTGAAAGAAATACTATTAAGTTACAACATTTGCTCGTATAAACTTTACATTTTATAACAAAGGAAAAAATAGTTTTATGAATACTTATCAAAAAGAAAAAAAAATCACATATGATTAAAGCTAATTTAATTCACATTTACTATTAAAACCCCCCAAAAAAGGGGACATTAAGAACCTGAAGGAATATGATCCTTGTCAAAAAAGAAAAAAAATCACATATGATTAAAGCTAATTTCACATTACTATTTAAGGTAAATTACATTCACTTTCCCTGAGGTTTGATCTAATTACAGACTGTATCAAATTTATGCTTTTTGTTAACTGACATTTCTTGTAACGGATTTGCTAGACCAATTTTAGAGTAATTTAACCATTTTACCCCTTATATTTTATTGTTAAAATGATAAAAGATTTTGGAGATATGAAATTACATCTTCGCCCACAAAACACTTTTTTTCCTTCTTCCTTCTCTTCTCTCTCTCTTTTCTTCGTTTTGTTCTCTCTGCTATCCATCTACTACACCACCTACTCCCACCCACCATGCCACCACCATTGCCACAACCATTACCCGCATAATATATACTCTAGATATATAAGGGGGTTGTCGTGTAAATTCATACAATTTGATTATAAAAGGTGTATTTACAAACATGGTCTTCGAGCCATGGTCTGGGTCTTTGTATAAGGACTTTGCTGGGTGTTTTGCATTCATGGCCTAATTGTTTGCTAGGTCTTGGTTTTTACCTCATTTGTAATGCTTCCAACTACTAAGAAATGGCTTCAACTGTAATACCCGTAATTTTGGAGGTTTTTTAATTTTAATTTAAAGGCTTTATTTTTTTTTCTCTTCTTTTATTAGTTAAATTAAATTTCTTTATTGTTAAATAAATTTTTCTTTAAGTGCTTTGAATGCTATATGTGTTTAAATTATATTTTTTTAGGGCCTTGAACTGTTTTGAGTGCCTAAATTGTTAAGGAGGGTTTTAAATATTTTAGGGGTAGTTTATTTGTATTATTATTATTATTATTATTATTTATTTAATTTTAGTTGGGCTGGAATGGCTGGGCTAGGTGTATATGTTGGGTTGAAATGACTGGGTTAGGTGTATATTTATTTTGATGGGCTAGAGTTTATTTTATTATTATTATTATTTCCCTTTTTAATTATTTTAGTTGTAATTAGTTTTCTAGAAAAAAAGTAAAAGAAAAGAAAAGGGGGTTAGGATTTACGTCATTTACACGCACAGAGATTGAAAGAACATAGATGCAAGAGAGAAGGGAGAGAATGAGCGATTCATAGGGACGAGTTTTTAGTCGACAAAAAGGCAAGTTCGAATTTTTCTCTCCGTAGACGTATATATTATTTGTATATACATGTTGCTGGAATATATATATATATATATATATATATATATATATATAATTTCTTTTTTTGTATCTAATTATAAAATTAAATGATTATGCATGCTAAGGTAGATTTTGTGGATTAAACATGAAGAATCTGGGAATTTGATACTGCTATAGAGTATTTTTGCATATGTATATACATGTATATATGACTGTATAGGAGGGTGTGTATATATATATATGTACGAACATAAAATTGAGTTTACTATATTTATCATTTTTGAGGGTTTTTGTTCCGATCAATAGGTAGATCTTGCTTCCTAGAACAATCTTTGAAAATTTGGTTGCGAACCGTTAGGTAAATTTAGATTTTTAAAATTTAAAATTGGACGTTTTTTATTTAGGTCACGAGAGGGCGTGAATTTGGTATCAATACGTAGCTTAGATCGAGATAAATTCAATGATATATTCATAAGCGCGATTCGGTGTGCGGAAGTGGCCGAAAAATGGCCAGAAAGTTTTGGCACCATTGTTGATACATTTTGTTGTAGGAAAGAAAAGGAGAAGAAGAAGAAAAAAAAAAAGGAAAACGAGGGTGCGGGCAGCGCCCCCCAGGCGCGCCGCCGGTGCATGGGGGCGCGTGACATCGGTGTGGGCGGCAACGGGCCCCACTCGCCGGGGCCCACCTTTGGGCCCAGTCCAGGGTATTTTTTAATTTTTAAAATTGATTTTTAATTTAGAAAAATAATTTTTAAATTTTTTTTAAATTCCAAAAAATTTGGATAATTTTTTAGGGATAGAATACACTTGGGTTTTAAATTTCAAGTGGAAATGAGCTTCCCTCATGGTTAAATTGATTTTAAAAGTATGCCTCAAAATTGGGTTTTCATCTTCTTTTATTTGAAAAATATTTTTAAAATTTTAAAAAAATTTTAGAAAATTTTGGTGATCTTTTGGGAACAGAATGCACTTGAATTTTAAATATCAAGTCAAAATGGGGTTACCTTATGGTTTAAGTAGTATAAAAAGTGTGTCTCAAAACTAGATTTTTATTTTCTTTTATTTTGGAAATATTTTAAAATTACCAAAAAACTCCAAAAAATTTCTAAACTTTTTATCTAATTTTTTGGGATTAGAATAGGCATGAGTTTTAAATTTCATAACGAAATAATTTTCCCTTGTTCTTGCACTAGTTTTAAAAAATGTGCTTCAAAATAAGAATTTTTAAATTCTTTCCTTTTCTTTGGGTTTTTTTTTTTAATTTTCAAAAATTGTAAAAAATTCCAGAATAATTAAATCGGGTTCTTAGGAATAGAATAGGCCCTGAAACCTAGATTAAGGGTTAGGTTTAGACTCCTTCGATGATTTAGGTACATTGGAGGTTTGGTTGTGTGCTTGCTTATATAATTGGTGGTTGTATTATTTTTTCCTTCCTTATTTGTATTCTTTGAAATCATAATTGTTCATGAGATACTTGATATAAGTTAATTGTATATTGAGTTATTTTATTGTGGTGATTGAACTTTTGTTAGATTAAATTAATGTGCTAAGTAGGTTATGTATTTTGTTTTAGTTTAATATGTTAGTTGTAGAGGCATGTAAGGATTGCCAGGGGGCATGTTAGGATTGTCAATACCTATTAAGCCATTTAAGGTTAGGGAGGCATGTAAGGATTGTCAAGGGACATGTCAGGATTGTTAATACCTGTTAAGGTATCCAAGGATAGTATAGGTGGCATGTCAAGATTGCCTAGGTTTTATAGAATACTTGCTTTTGTTCTTTTGGTTTGAACTTAGAAAATATGTTCTAAATTTGTGTGATAGGGGTTGAATTAGGACGGTATATAGGAAGACTTATATTTTGAAAATTTGAGATAAATAAGAAAATGGTTTGTATATAATCATATATATTGGTTGTCCCTCATATAGACGGTATGTTTACCGGTTCTCTGATTGGGTTGTAGTAGAGAGAACTTGCTCGTGGGTTTAACCCACTTTATTGATATTTCAAGTTCCAGACAGTTTCCACCTCGAGGTTAGAGCTTGGTGGTCATCTACTCCTTACTAGACTTTAGTGTAAAGACTTAGATCTTTTCAAAAAGTATTTTACTTTTAATTTTTTTTGTTAAGGGGTCCTTGGGTTACGGGACTTCCAAGTTGTATCGATCAGACTGGAATTATGTATTTAACATTATTTATTATTATTCCAGTTAGACTTTCTTTTCAGTATTTATAATTTTTTTCTCTTTTGTTCTTGTATTTTATGCTTGTTACTATCAGTTGTAAATATCTCTCAAGTTTTGTGTGTGAGACTGGCGACCTCATACGCGAAATTTTGTGGGGGTATTTCATCAACTACTACCTCTCTTTCTCTATATATACATATGTGTGTGTGTGAGTGTTTATATATATATATATATATATATATATATATATGTATGAATATATATATTTCTTTCCCTTAATCAGACCTCTTCTCTCCCTTCAAAATTTCCTCTCTTATTCTTTAATCTCTAATCTCTTTTTCATTTTATTTCAATTTTTCCCCTCTAAGCTCTCCTCTATCTTTATCGTAAATATTTTTCCTTTAAAGTTGATAGATAAAAGGATGTATATATCATAGACACACATGATACATATTGCATGGGTGCTAACAGAAAGTTGGGAGTAAGAGAACTAGTACTTGTAAAATGAGGCAGTCAAACCTATTTTTCAATTTCCATTCATCTTTCTCTGATGGCACTTTCTAGTATCGATTGGCGGCTAGGCACGAGATATTTCACTTTTTGAAGGCATGAGCCTTGCTTGAAAATTTTTGGACGTGTTTGTTAGAAATAAGGTTAGGGCTCCAGTTGAATTTGAGTTGGAATTGAAGTTAGGAACTTAGGACTGAACCTATGAATGAAATTAGATGAAGAGAATTTCATACAATTTAAGTAGTATGAAATTGAGGATGCAACAAAGGAAGAATGAAAGTGGATTTGCAAAAAATATCACCGAATCGAGGATTAACTGATCGAAAAACTGCGAATTTATGGACACAATTGTGGAGTATATAATCTTATATATGGAAGAATGATTGTTATATACTATATTGAAAAATGATTGTTTTGAGAGATTGGGTGTGTATATATATATATACACACATAAGAGGATGAAAAATGGAGGGCGAATAAATCAGAATAATGGACGTTACATGTAAGGTTATTTTCGTCTCTTAAAACTTGGATTTTTTTTTTTTTTTTTTGTAATTTGATGACATATAAAGGGTTTAAGTGTCTTTTCATTTTACTTGATGGGTATTTTGGTCCCTACAATTAAATATTTGGACGGAAAGGGCGAAATTTTGGACGGAGGGAGGTCTTTGTTATAACGGAACAAACTTTAGGTAAGCACGGTGTAACAAAATGTATAAGTTTGATACCGTTTGTAATTATGTCAAACTTCAGAAGGGATTACTGTAATTTACCTTATTATTTATAAACAAACAAAAAAACAAAAAAGACATTGTGGGCCTGAAGGTATGTGTATTGTGTTGAAACCTAAGGACAAAAATGTACTATGAAAGCCTTGATAAAAATGAGGTTTCATAATTTATTTTTCTTCTAAAAAGAACTTCGCTATTATCACCAATGGTGTTGTCCTCTACTCACTGGGAAGGGAATTATATATTCTTCAAATTGGAAATCACTGATGGCCAAAATGTGCTTAGCTTCTGTGGTATACAACATTTGTATGGAATAATATTGTCATTAGCATTACAAGAAATACTGAACAATTTCATGCCAATGGCCATATATTAGTTCCAAAATATTTGAATCAAATTCAAATATTAACTATAACGAATCAAAATTCTATCCAGTGACCTGTACTCTACTATGTAGTACATTCGAGAGCGATAGGTCTTAGTTCTCTCTGGTCTGAGTTGCACCAGTGTACTAGTTAAAGAGGATTTTGGTCCAACAACGACATTACGTACTAATACAAGAACAATTATGAGGCACGTATCGTATTCGTGCTGGTCTTATTTTTATATATTCTTGGTTGGTTCAGGAGCCATAAGCACTCAATTCTTTTATCAGAGCATCCAAATCAGTGTAAGATGATCCACCCTCTTTCAACAGCCTTCCAAGCCATCTCTTTAAGTGTCATCGCTCTTCTTCTCCTCTCCTCAGCTTCTTCGCCCACCATAATCGATCTCCTTCACCGCCTTCTCTATGGCTTCCCTTTTCACGCCATCAATTGCCTCTCTCTTCAATTCCTGAGAACCAACACCAACCCCTATTCTCAAAATCTCAGTCAACAACTTCTCATTAAAGAACTGCTCTGCAAACATCGGCCACGTCACCATTGGCACTCCGGCAGACACTGCTTCAAGCGTCGAATTCCATCCACAGAGAGTCACAAAACCTCCCACCGCTTCGTGGTCAAGAATCAACACTTGAGGTGCCCATCCTCTTATAATTAGGCCCTTACCTTTCGTTCTCTCTTCAAATCCTTCTGGCAACCAATTCTCATTGTCGTCTTCATTCTCGGATTTCCTCACAACCCAAATGAATTCTTGTCCAGAAGCTTCAAGTCCCATTGCAAGCTCATATAATTGTGAAGCAGCAAAGTTGGCCAAACTTTCAAAGCACACATAAATAATCGAATTGGGTTTCTTTGAGTCTAGCCATTTCAAGCACTCGTGTTTGTCAATGGATATTTCTTTTCCTCTTTGTGCTTTGTCTTTCACTTCTGTATTGCATAGCGACACCGGGCCTATGTGCCACGCCTTCCTCCCCAAAACCGTCCTGTAATGATCAGCATAAGCCGGTTCAAGCTCGTAGAAGCTGTTAAATACAACTCCAAAGCTTGTCATCTCTGTCTCTACAACTTCATCTACCAACTTGGCAAAGTCTGTCTTGTTGTTATCATCTTCCTTGTAATGATCTGGTAGTTGCATTCTAGTTAACTTAACCTCATGAGGAAGGTTAGGCACAATGAAGGCCTCGGACTCTGGTGAAACATTCCTCTGAGGTTTGTAGAGTCTCAAGTGCTCCGAAACACAGAGCTAAAAAATTGGTTCATGAAAAACAAGTCTAGGAGTGTTGAATTTGGCTGCAACATCGGTTGCCCAAGGGAAGAACACGTCGGCGACTAGGCATTCAGGAAGGCCTTCTTGTAGGACATGCTCGAGTGGTTCTTGGAGCATTGCGATGCATTGAGGAAGTTGGGAATCATATCGTCGGAGATTTGATCGATGTTTTCGCATCCCTGGGGCAAGCCAGCTTCCTCGGCAGGGAATTTGATGACTTTGATAGAGATTTGGGTATCTAAATTTTGGGTTGTTTGGATTGATTTGGTGAAGGTAGGGGCATTAAGAGGAGTGGTGATTATGGTTGCTTTTACACCGTGTGAAATGGGTATCATGTGGCCAGGTGCCATTAATGGGAAGAAGAAGACATGAAGCTGACCCATTGAGAACAAATTATGAAGAATTGAAGATGAAGCGTGTGTTGATAATCAACGAGTACTGCAATATAGTAGTCTAGAGCATAAGAAATTAAGAAGTCAACAAAAGTAAAATAGTACAAGTGTGAGGAAACATGTTCTTGAATGACATTTTATTAATTATTCGTTTGGTAACATTTTATGTTTAGTGTTTATTATTAATAAAAATAAATTTTTAGGATAAACATGTTTGATAATTTTTGTTTTATTTATAAATTAGAAAAACACTTTTAAAATAACACTGTAGAGTCTTCAAATCTTAAACACCAAAATAATGCTTATTGTTTATGTTTATTAAATTTTTTTTATCTAAAATGGTGATTATATTGTTTTAATTAAAAATTGAAACTAAAATTGAGAAAATGAAAAGAAAAAAAATTATAAAAGGCTATTGTTTGATATAACGATAAAAATATTAGAATTATCAAGTGTGGACAGAATTAAAGAGTATCAATTGTCTTGAGAAAAATTTATTGGGTACAATATGAAAAGTTTTTGAGGTATCTCCAGAAAATCAAAGAGTTCATGTTTGTCTATATGAAATCAAATTTATTAGAAATAAATGGTTATTCTGATGATGACTATGCAAATTGCTCAAGTAGTAGAAAATTCACTTCTGTTTTTATTTTTACGCTGGCTCAAGGAGCAACCTATTTTGTGAAAAATCTCTAAGCAATATATTATCACGTATTTCACTATGTATGCAGAGTTGGTCAATTGTTGTGAAACAACCAAACATACCATGTGGCTAAGAAATTTTTATTGTGAATTTGAAGGTTGTGAACTCCATACATAAGCCTATGGTATTTTTTGCGATAATGGAATTGTTATAAAGTATGTGAAAGATGAAAAGTTGACCAAACGTAATAAACACATTGACATAAAGTATATTTTTGTGTGTGAGAAGGTTGAGGAAGGTTCTATTGAGGTTCCCCACATAAAATACTATTGCAGATCTTCTCATTAAAGGTATTTAGCTGCAAATATTTTAAGGAGCACATGATCCGGCTAGGTGTTCGAGAATCATTGTATTATGATGTCTGATATTTCTTTTATATCATGTTACATTGCTATTAGCTTTCAGTTTATTTACACCTTATGGTGATAGTTATTTGCATTCAAACTGAAGTTATGATGCATCATCATTATTATTATCATGATATATATAGTTTATGCGCATGCCGTTATGTTTGTCTGGGGAGTGGTATTACACTCCATGAGCTTGTTTGGCTTGATGTGTTATTGACACCACATTGGTAAAGTCAAATATAATTACTAAAGTGCCTATGAAAATGTTTCACACTCCATGAGGATAGCTTGGGCTAGATATGAGATTGACTCCATATCGGTAAACTCTCACGCTGGACAGAAGGTTGACAGTTTGTCATAATATGTTCAGGTGATATACCGTGATAGTATAAAACAGTCTGTGGATAACTTGGGTTAGATATGAGATTGACTCCATATCAATAAACCCTCACACTAGACAGAAGGTTGGTAGTTCGCTGTAATATGTTCAGGTGACATGTTGTGATGGTATGAAGCAGGACAGTTAGCGCATCTCATGAAATGAAGAAAAACCACTATATTTGCTAGAATCCTAGATAGAATCAGTTTTGAGACCATGAAATTATTTAGACTAATATATTACTTGTCTATGCATTCATGATCCACAATTGAAGAAGTCTATGGAAGAAAGTGTTTTAAAGTTTCGACCCATCAGTTTCGATAATTGCATTTTTCTAAAATAAAATAATTGGCCACTCGAATTTTTTTTAAAGTGTTGCAATCCATGGTGTCGTTTTACAAAACTTAAAGTGCATGAATCAAGTGAGAGATTGTTATTAGAATATTTTAATAAATAAAATATTTTTATTTGTGGTCCTATGCACCATTTCTAAAATTGGATTGCAATGTAATTATTGTTACTTGATGGGTTGGGGTTATACTTGTCAATTGTGGTCTAATTGACAGTATAATATTTACACCGTTGGATTGTGATTTTCCAACTTTATTTGGTAGGATTTAATCCTAACTGTTGATATCTAGGTTTATATGGTAGGAAGGGAGACTTAGGTATTTTATTTACAAAGATGTCGTCCCCCCTGTTATTGTTATAAATAAGGATTTCATAACCCTTATTCAACCCTATCGAATGACAACTCTCAGAAAGAGGGTAGAACTCTCTAAAGATCTCTTGCAGAAACTCAAAGATATTCTCCAACTTAATCTTCATTCAGGTATGTAAATTAAAATCTCCTCTATAATTAATTGTTATATTCTTGATTTCTACAAGTTAAGTATAGATTAAATTCCAATAATTGGTATCAGAGTCATGGTTAGGGCTAGAGTTTTTTCTTGTAGAAATCAAGAATCAAAATACATATATATAACATTTTTCTTTGAAATTGACAATGTGTCGATTTGTAGAGAGATATAATCATTTATGCATATGATTGATCTATGAAGTATATCTATAGTTATAGATATACGCTAGATTTCTTTATTGATTCATGTGATTCTTTTGAATTCAATTAAAAGCATATATTTCACATGTATAGAGTAATTGAACATTTTTTTTTCCATGCATTATATGATTCTTGGAACATAGTCTGCGCATATATATATTGTGTACATGACAAATTGGCAAATTGGCATTCTTTTCAAGTTTCAAACCCTTTATTTGATTATTATAATATTGTGTTACAATCATCAAGTACATATTACTGCATTGTTGATGTAACATCATTTTATTTTTATATGACAATCAATCCTGAAACCTTTTTTATTTATTTCATTGGTATTCAAAAGCTTTAGAATCCTTTGGAATTCTATATTAGAATATAGAGTTATGGTAAGATTGCAAATCTTGATTGGTGTGCACAGTATACATGTTTTCTTGAAACAAAATTTT
Organism: Cornus controversa; assembly: GCA_026545225.1. Classification (NCBI taxonomy): domain Eukaryota; kingdom Viridiplantae; phylum Streptophyta; class Magnoliopsida; order Cornales; family Cornaceae; genus Cornus; species Cornus controversa. Next base: position 39,993,043 of record CM048853.1, read on the forward strand.
GTCCATATATGTTGTTAGAGGCACGCATGTTACATATATATGGGTCTGGCGGAATTTTTATTTTAATATTATTAGTTCTCAGTATGTGATTGGAATTGAATTTCGACATATGAGATTTTATACAGTGATAGTGGGGAATTCCATTGAAATTAATATAATAAATTTCAATGGTAGATTTTGAAGGTTCTGATACTCACTGTTCTATTTAAATGTTTGATAAATATATATATACACATTTTATTATTTATATATAAGTTTTGTCTTTTTCTTTGGGAAAAAGAAACAATTAAATTAAATTATGAACAGTAGATGTTATGCACATAGGTTATTATGAATAGATTTATATTTATTTTTGGTTATTTTTTATCTGTGTTCATATATTATTTCATAATATTTGGGTTTGATTTATGTGCACTATAAATAATATATGAACCTAGATAAAATGGAAAATTTTAAATTTTAGGCCTTTCCTTGGGGTTTAGGAGGACCGATAAAGTGACTGTTTCAAGGTAGTATCTAAAGTGGGTGATGGATGACCAAAGGTGACATTCACTCATAGAGGTTATTATTTTTAAAATTTTAAGGTCTCACAGTGTACTTGCACACATTAGAGAATTCGTTCTGCCCAAAGGTGATCAATGTCTTAGTGTGAGTTAAGTGAATAGAATAGTTGAGAGTGTTTGGGTTATAACTAAATAATCCTCTTGCCCAAAGGTAGTGGAAGTGTTTAGCAATAATTCAAGCATAATCAACTAGGTCTATGAGCGATTTAATTGCAGATTTGGGAGGCAAATGTATTTAAAATTTTACCCAAAGGTGATTTTTAGATAACATTTTACCTGAAATTTAGTATTTTTTTTAATAAGTGCAAGGGGTATAATGATAATTTTGCAACATAACCCAGATAAGACAGGGTAGGGATGGGTCCCGCCCCATACCCACCCCATTGTCATCCCCGTTTATATCAATGCATAATTCAAGCTATTGATTATAACAACATTGCTCTTTAGTTATGATTCATTAATGTTAGAATAACAGAAAGAAATAGAGAATTATCTCTGAATTATATTAATTAATGGTATAAGTTTACAATATACAATGAGTTCATATATATAAGAGAAGGAAAGATGGTAAGTGAGTTGGGATAAATTAACTTATATATGATAAGCCTCAATCATAGGAAATCCTTTGAAATTTGTACTTGCATAATCATGACACTTATACGTGATATTTTCATATTGATTTGAGTTTATACATTCACAACATAAATGTTTTCAATGGTTTTAATTTCTTATAGAGTCCAAAAGAAAAAGAGACTAAACTAGCTCAATGAAAAATAAGCCTAGGAAGAATATCGAATTATTTTATCACGATCCGTCAACACGATTTGAACACAATTCAAAATTAGCAAGTTTGGGTTAACCTTAATCCTGTTTATGTTATAATCATGTCAACCCGTTTAATTAGTCTTATTCATATTTTATAGCTTAACTTGTTTAACCTGATTAAATATGTTTAATTAATCATGTCAATTCAACTTGATTAACCCCTAACCCATTTTAACCTAATTACCATGAATACTTTTGTTATTTCAATATAATTTGAGTACGATTATTGTATTTGTATTTTTTATTTTGTAATTATATTGTCCCAATTATCTCCATTTCCATGAATTTAGTAGTCTATTATGTCATTTTTTCTTTTTTTTATACTTAAGATAATAAATGTGTCATATGACTCATTTAATATAAACAGGTTAAATAGATTATTAACCAGGTTGTGTCATATTGTGCGTTACATGACCTATTTTTTGAACGGATTACAAGGGTTGTGTTGTGTTATCTATTTAATAAACGAGTCGTGTTTGTGTCTAATATTTTTTTTTTTAAATTTAAAATAATATTTTTTTAAGATAACATGACATTGTTAAATGAATATTTCATACTTTGAAAAGGTAATATATCAAATAACACACACTTTGCCAACTTGAAAATCTATCCTTTTATTTTTGTATGGCGGAGAGGAAATTACTGGTTATGTTCTCAGCCAGTGATAAAGCATGAGTCATGACCAACTTTATTTGTTTCAAAAGGAGGAAATCAACACCAAGGGCTACATCACTTTGTTATAATCAACTTTGAAATGAGGTGTGAGTGGTGGACATGCAACAAAGAGTGTACATTTTGAAATCTATGAGGAGTGCCGAAACACGGTACGTGCTTTATTGGATTTGAATCTCTCCTTCCTTATCTCTCACTTTTGTGCCTTGTTTTTAGCTTTATGTGTTATCACCCCCTTTTTTCGTCATTATTTGTCAATAAACTTTACTCTGTTTTTTTCCAAGAATCCACACACCAATTTGATCACAAGACTTGAACTCTCACCTTTCGGTTTGAGAGCATAAAGAAGTACCATTAAGTTACAACATTTGCTCGTATAAACTTTACATTTTATAACAAAGAAAAAAATAGTTTTAACGAATGCTTATCAAAAAGAAAATAAAAATCACATATGATTAAAGCTAATTTAATTCACATTTACTATTAAAATACAAAAAAAAAAGAGACATTAAGAACATGAAGGATTATGATCCTTGTCAAAAAGAAAAAAAAATCACATATGAATAAAGCTAATTTCACATTTACTATTCTGAAATTTGACCTAATTACAAACTGCAACAAATTTATGCTTTTTTGTTACACTGACGTTCCTTGTAACGGATTTGCTAGACCAATTTTAGAGTAATTTAATCATTTTACCCCGTATATTTTATTGTTAAAAATGATAAAAGATTTTGGAGATATATAATTACATCTTTGCCCACAAAACACTTTTTTTCCTTCTTCCTTCTCTTCTTTTCGTTCTCTCTACTATCCATCTACTGCGCCACCTCCTCCCACCCACCACGCCACCACCATTGCCACAACCATTACCCGTATATATGTATATATATATATGTATGTATATAGATATATATATATATATAAGGGGGTCGTCATGTAATTTCATGCAATTTGATTATAAAAGGTGTATTTACAAACATGGTCTTCGAGTCATGGCCTGATTGTTTGTTAGGTCTTTGTATAAGGACTTTGCTGGGTGTTTTGCATTCATAGCCTGATTGTTTGCAGGGTCTTGGTTTGTACTTCATTTGTAATACTTCCAACTACCACGAAATGGCTTCAACTACCACCTCTCTTTCTCTTTTTCTGTATATACATATATATGTGTGTGTGAGTGTTTATATATATATATATATATATATATATATATATATATATATTTCTTTCCTCTTCTCTCCCCTCAAAATTTCCTCTCTTATTCCTTAATCTTTAATCTTTTTCCCATTTTATTTCAATTTTCTCCCCTCTAAGCTCTCCTCTATCTTTATCTCAAATATTTTTCCTTTAAAGTTCATAGATAAAAGGATGTATATATCATTGACATACATGATACATATCACATGGGTGCTAACAGAAAATTGGGAGTAAGAGAATTAGTACTTATAGAACGAAGCAATCAAACCTATTTTTAAATTTTCATTCATCTTTTTCTCATACTCTTACAAGAATGGCACTTTCTATTATCAATTGGCGGCTAGGCATGATGTTGCTCGAAATTTTTTTGGACATCTTTGTTAGAAATAAGGTTAGGGCTCCAGTTTGAATTTGAGTTGGAAATGGAGTTAGGGTTGAACCTGTAAATGAAATTACATGAAGAGAATTTCATACAATTTAAGTAGTATGAAATTGAGGATGCAACGAAGGAAGAATCAAAGTGAATTTGCAAAAAAATATCATCGAATTGAGGATTAACTGGAGAAATTATTATATACCATGGGAATTCCGTGTATTGAGAGAATTTCACTACTGGTGAGATGGAATCCCTGGGATATCGTAGAATTACTCGATTAAATGATCGAAAAACTGTGAGTATTTGGGCACAATTGTGGAGTATATAATCTTATATATGGAAGAATGATTGTTATATACTATATTGAAAAATGATTGTTTTGAGAGATTGGGTGTGTGTATATATATGTTTATGTATGTGTGTGTGTGTCTATATATATATATATATATGTAAGAGGATGAAAAATGGGGGGCGAATAAATCAGAATAATGGAGGTTACATGTAAGGTTATTTTTGTCTATTAAAACTTGAATTTTTTTATTTTTTATTTTGTAATTTGATGACATATAAAGGGTTTAAGTGTCTTTTCATTTTACTTGATGGGTATTTTGATCCCTACAATTAAATTTTTGGACCGAAAAGGTGAAATTTTGGACGAAGGGAGGTTTTTGTCATAACGGAGCAAACTTCAAAGAAGCACGGTGTAATTAACAAAATGCATAAGTTTGATGTTGCATATAATTAGGTTAAACTCCAAAGAATATCATTGTACAACTATTTATAAACAAACAAACAAAAAAGACAGTGTGGTCCTGTAGGTATGTGTATTGTGTTGAAACATAAGGACAAAAATGTATTATGAAAAACCTTGATAAAAATGAGGTTTCATAATTTATTTTTCTTCTAAAAACAACTTTGCTATTATCACCAGCGGTCAGTGTCGTTGCATAACCCTCCCCCACCACGGCACCATTTACCGACGATTCAATATGATTCTACGGCAGAGCAAGTCTTCAGCTCCTACATCAGAGAAACAGCGTCATTGCAAGACACTGTGCACTAAATATTTTCAAGCTTACAGTGCAGAGTGTCCTACAAAACATATCAATCAAATTTGAAGATATGATACTACTTATAACATAACATAACATAACCCATTATGAAATGATTTCAACCATGTATATCAATCTTAACTCTTCAATAAAGTTTAGATATCATGTTAGAACACCAATTGTGCAAAACATTAACTCGTTATAAAATGAGTTTAACAATGTATATCAATGTTTCACATAAACGTCTCCCTAAACTCACCCAATTTTTCTAGCAATTTTCTACCTTCTTAGTGTTTAATAGACTACTGTTTTGCAACATGGATTCTCTCAACAGAAAACAGTTTACTTTGGTCTCAGTTAAGAGGCCGATGTATCTGATTGAATTGCAAAGATTTCTCAACAATGCTCTTGGAATTTGCACAAACTTTTTCAACATAGAGTCCTTTGTGAAATCTGTAACTGGAGAACATCTCTACCGGATGAATTTAGATTGTACAGATTGTATATGCACAATGAAATTTACCGCACATATGATCCAGATTCACTGCATTTACATCAAATGACCAATTTCTAGTTTGACAATTGGTGCTCTCTTGAGCCTTTGCATCTCATATCTCCACTAAAGAACTTCAAAATCTCAATTTTATTGAATTCTCGAATTGAATTTCCCTCCTAATGTCTTGGTTTTAAACCCTCAGCTCTCCTCTCCAATTGGCATTTCCTCTCCAAACGGGAAGTTGTCAATATGGCATATCATGAAAGCCCTCCACCCTTGACGGCTGAATTTCTGTGATCTCTTTTCCGGCAGTTCAGAATCCTACAATCACCTCCGGTATGTCTGTCCGATTTATTCGACAGACATTCACTGCATTTATATTGGGATGCACTTCTTCAAATTGCAAATCACTGATGACCAAATTGTGCTTAGCTTCTGTGGTATACAACATTTGGATGGAATAATATTGTCATTAGCGTTACAAGAAATACTGAACAATTTCATGCCAATGACCATATATTAGTTCCAAAATATTTTAATCAAATTCAAATATTAACAACAACGAATCAAAATTATCAAAATTCTCTCCCTGGTCCGAGTTGCACCAGTGGATTTTGGTCCAACAAGAACATCACGTACTAATACAAGAAAAATTATAAAGCACATATCCTATCCGTGCTGGTCTTTTTTTTATTTATGTTCTTGCTTGGTTCAAGAACCACAAGCAATCAATTCTTTTATCAAAGCATCCAAATCAGTGTAAGATGATCCACCTTCTTCAACAGCCTTCCATGCCATCTCTTTAAGTGTCCTCGCTTTTCTTCTCCTCTCCTCAGCTTCTTCACCCACCATAATCTCCTTCACCGCCTTCTCAATCGCTTCCCTTTTCACACCATCATTTGCTTCTCTCTTCAATTCCTCAGAACCAAGAGAACCGACACCAACCCCTATTCTCAAAATCTCAGTCAACAACTTCTCATTAAAGAACTGCTCTGCAAACACCGGCCACGTCACCATTGGCACTCCGGCAGACACCCCTTCAAGCGTCGAATTCCATCCACAGTGAGTCACAAAACCTCCCACCGCTTCGTGGTCAAGAATCAACACTTGTGGTGCCCATCCTCTTATAATTAGGCCCTTACCTTTCGTTCTCTCTTCAAATCCTTCCGGCAACCAATTCTCATTGTCGTCTTCATTCTCGGCTTTCCTCACAACCCAAATGAATTCTTGTCCAGCAGCTTCAAGCCCCATTGCAAGCTCATATAATTGTGAAGCAGAGAAGTTGGCCAAACTTCCAAAGCATACATAAATAACCGAATTGGGCTTCTTTGAGTCTAGCCATTTCAAGCACTCGTGTTTGTCAATGGATGTTTTTTTTCCTCTTTGTGCTTTGTCTTCCACTTCTCTATTGCACAGCGACACCGGACCTATGTGCCACGCCTTCCTCCCCAAAACCGTCCTGTAATGATCAGCATAAGCCGGTTCAAGCTCGTAGAAGCTGTTAAATACAACTCCAAAGCTTGTCATCTCTGTCTCTACAACTTCATCTACCAACTTGGCAAAGTCTGTCTTGTTGTTATCATCTTCCTTGTAATGATCTGGTAGTTGCATTCTAGTTAACTTAACCTCATGAGGAAGGTTAGGCACAATGAAGGCCTCGGACTCTGATGAGACATTCCTCTGAGGCTTGTAGATTCTCAAGTGCTCCGAAACACACAGAGCGAAAAAATTGGTTCCATGAAAAACAAGTCTAGGAATGTTGAATTTGGCTGCAACATCGGTTGCCCAAGGGAAGAACACGTCGGCGACAAGACAATCAGGACGGCCTTCTTGTAGGACATGCTCGAGTGGTTCTTGGAGCATTGCGATGGCATTGAAGAAGTTGGAAGTCATATCGTCGGAGATTTGATCGATGTTTTCGCATCCTTGGGGCAAGCCAGCTTCCTCTGCAGGGAATTTGATGACTTTGATAGAGATTTGGGTATCCAAATTTTCGGTTGTTTGAATTGATTTGGTGAAGGTAGGGGCATTAAGAGGAGTGGTGATTATGGTTGTTTTAACACCGTGTGAAGCAAATTGTTTGGCCATGTCCAAAATGGGTATCATGTGGCCTGGTGCCATTAATGGGAAGAAGAACACATGAAGTTGTCCCATTGAGAACTGGTTATGAAGAATTGAAGACGAAGGTGTGTGTTGAAAATCAACGAGTATTGCAATATATATATATATATAGGGTATTTAGTATAGCAGCAAAAAGCTGTCTAGAGCATAAGAAGTCAACAAAAGTAAATTAGTACAACTTGTGGGTGTGAGAAAACGATGACATTTTATTAAATATGTGGCTGAAATTTGAGCAGCGTGGATAACAAGTTGTTTGGAACTCAAGTTATAGTTTACTAGCCGATTCCTTTCGAACAGCCTTTTATTGAAGTTTCTGCCAACTCAGTTGACTCATTTGACCACCTTTGTAATGCTTGCACAGCAAGTATTTTTGCATTTTTGTCCCGACTCATTTATTTTTTTTGGGTAAATAAGTGAGAATGTAGAAATATACTTGGAGCATACCTCAAGGCCTTCAAAGACCCGGTAAGAGCCCATGTGGGCTTACAATGCTAAAAGCCCAAACAGCAACAAAGGCCCAAAGGACACCAAAAAAATCTTTTATGGACAATACTTACCTACTCACCAGCGTATAAATGAGCTCTCTTGACCGCTGATGTGTTTCAATAAAAAATGAACACATCAGTTTTAAAGTGTAATAAATAAGTATAATAAATGAGGTTTAAAATGCAATAAATAAGTCCTCATTTATTATACTTATTTATTGCATTTAAATTTAATTTTGTAATTAAAGCTGATGTGTTCATTTTTTATTGGAACACATCAGCGATCAGGAGGGCTTAGTTACACACTGGTGAGTAGGTAAGTATTGTCCATCTTTTATTAGCCTAAACACCTTGCGGACCAAGGTAACTAACTAATTAACACAAGATGCTTGTATGAACATCAACAATTCATGGCTGCCACAAGAGCAATAGAGCAAGATCAAAAAGGGAAGAAAAGGTATTTTTTTGAGGAATCAAAGATCGACTTCTGGAGGTTCCAATCATCAGCAATATTGGAAAGCGCAAGGGGACACTTTCATCGTCTCACAGAAAAGAGACGGAGCTTAACAGATTCAACAATGGTATTCAAGGTTTCAAAGGAAGGGCTGAGTGGTTTCAAAAAATTTGATTGTTTTGTTCCTTCCAGATGTGGTAAATGAAGCAAGCAAGGTAAGTTTCCATGTTGATATTCTGCTTGTTTTCAATTTTTGCTTCCAAGTTGAATATGCCCAAACAAAAAAGTTATTCCAACTGTTAGAGTTTGTGTAGAAGCCATATTTGGCTTGCAAGTTGTTTCAAATAATATTCGAATATAAATGAACAGCGATAGAAAAGGTGGTTGTGATCTTAAGCTGCACTGACGCAGAGGATACAAACATTTGGTTCCATCTGATAATTGAGAAATGGTTTGTCTTGAGTGAGTAATTTTTCTTGTATGACAATCCATAAACAAAAAAGTGTTTGAAGATACATTGGTTAAACTCCATCAGTTTATGCCAGTTATGGTTCGCAGTCATGGTTGTGGTGTAATAGAATCGGGTCCGTATTAGCATTACGTAACAAAATCGGTTACCACAGTTGTGAATTACTTTTGAACTCACACGAAGGATCTAAAATGCACTTTTACATTAGAAAATTTAAAATAGATTAGAAAAATATATAATTTTGTCTAAACTAACAGATGATTGGTTTTAAGCCAAAAGATCTTACAAAAAGTAAATAAGTAGTGATGACTATAAAATAAAGCATATTTGGCACAATTAATAATAAATGACGTAAGATAGATTGGTTTTAAGCCAAAAAGATCTTAACAAGCCTATTTTAAAGGGCTCGTTTAGCCATTCAAATATTAATTTAATTACTCAAAGAACATTAAGGCAGATTTTCGGTTCTGTTAAAGTATTGACTTTTTTTTGGGTGCATGTTGGGTCTCACTGGTATATCGGTGAGCATTGGTATCAGTAGTTATGAATATCAGGTCCAGTAGTTATTGATACCAGGTGTTAAAGTATCGACTAATTTTTTGTGCGTTTTAGAGTCTCATTGGTATACCAGTAAATACCATAGTTATCGATACCAGGTGAGATGGCTTTAAGAGAATGTTCGAGGGAATGGTTTTTTTTTTGGATAAGGTCATTTGTATTGAGGCTAGGCAAAAGGTGGTTGGTGGTGTCAAAAACGGGGGTGACAATGTTTTGGATATGTCAAGTCCATGGCCATTGCTCATTGTTGACCTGTCAATGGATCAAATTTTTATCTGAATCTGACCAATAATTAAGATATAGTTTGGAAAGGATTTTGATCTGAATTGGAGTCAATAATTAGGATGTGGATTGGGCATTCAATCCAATAATCCGTTAGCGATTTGAATTTGATAATCCGTTAGCGAAAAAAAATTAAATATAGATTATGGTCGATCTGATCCGATCCGAAATAATATTCTTACCCAATAATTAACCCCAGAGGGGGTGAATATAGGATCTATGGCAAATGATGAAACTTTTTTAGTTTAACTTGTTTTGACAAAAATTAGCTTGAATGGACTTTTATCAAACACTTAGTGAACTTATGTATTCAACAAATGAAAATGAGAATGCTCTATCTATTATGCACTTAAATGATCTAGTGGATACAACAAATGTAAGTGTTCATGTAAGTGCAACATATTATACTTGTAGTGTATAAAAATGTTGATTGTGCATTTGATCAAACACATGATATGCAAATTAATTGACAAAAAGATAATCAAATAAATACACAATCAATTAACAATTTAATCAATTCCATAACTCAACTAATATATTTCAAGCATTCATCTCATCCTCCTCATATGAATTAAAATATATAAACTTCTAGCATTCATCTATAAATCATATGGAATTTAAACAAATAAAATACTAGCAAATAAAGAAGTTTAAGGATAAAGAAATGCAAACCAAGTGACACTATGATTTTTACATGGTTCAGCCCCTTTTGCTTACGTCCATGCCTCAATAGCACCTCTTGAGGATTCACTATAGAGCTTTCCTTAAAGGTGGAAAGAAAATCATACAATTGCCAAGTGAACCACTTGGGCTTCTTTGCTCCGATAAACACCTCACCAAGACTTTTTTGTCAAGCGCACGACTTGGGCTTCCTTTCTCTTTTGATAGCTAAAAGATAATCATTGTTCACTCTAATAGGTAGAGAGTGCTACCCAATCATTCTCCTTATAAGGTAGAGAATGAACCTTTCTCTTTTTCGGGCTTAGAGAGAACCCTTACAAAGATTCCCCAAGCTACCCATGCCAAAATAATCTCTTGGTCTTCTTCTCTCAAGAATAAGAAGTTTTGTGTACAATAATTGTCTCTTAAATAGACAAGATATACAAATTTAAAGCTCTCTCAAATCTAGAGTTACGGTTGATGAATTAATAAGAAAGCTCAACTCTAGATGAATATAGAAGATGAACAATAGATATGCATTGTAAGTTCACTCTTCCCTCTTTCTTACAAGAGAGTGTCTACCAATAAATATGAAAATAATGCTTCATGGTAAAACTATTCATAAGATGTATAAATTAAATGTACAAGGTAAGTCTCTCTCTTGTTCTCTACTCTCTTGTCCAGATATCTCCAATACAAATGGGTATATAAGGGTCTCAAGAGAATATAGCCATTTGGGGTCCAAAACTAGTTGTTATTTTGAATTTAGAAAAAAACAGTCGACTATATGCATAAAGAAGTCGACTATATTTGAGTTTTCAAAATGTTAGATTCACGCTGCCAGAAAGAGTTGACTTTCTCAAAATAATAAGTCGACTATTTCATAAAATTTCATTAATGAAAATAGAAAGATAGTCGACTATATGAAATGGAATACTCTTCCACTTTAGTGCTCCAGAAATACCAAAAATATACTGCTTGAAAAAGTCGACTATTTGGGATAAGTCGACTATTTTAATCCTCATTTGAAAGACAACTTTGTTAAAGCTTAAATGAACCTAAAACATCAAGGACTAATGAACAAATGCTTCATTAAGATCAAATCCTATTCTAAAATACTAAGAACCAATCATGAATACTAAAATAAGATGCATGTGGTCTTAGAATCAATTTTAGATTATGAAATAGGTTCTTTGAATGTTTGAACATCCTCAAAGTCAACTATGGCCTTATGAAATAAATTAGTTTGATTAAAGGTCTTTGACTTCACAACTTCACTAAATGTGAATATTGAGTATTTAAAGATATTCCCAATTGGAGATCGTCTCAACATTACCTAAGATTTTTCATGATTTAAACAAATAAGTTCAAAACCTTATTCATCTCACTCTTAGACACCATTCCAAATAATATAATTGAAAGACATGGTTCTAGTTATGGCTTAATAATTAAGTTCTTCCAAAGCTTATAAAATCTTGAACTAACTCAACCTTAGTGAATGCCTCATGATATTATAAATGAAGTTCATGACCTATTACTTATGATCTAAGGACCAATGAATGATGTGAATGATATGCATTGTCCTAAAGCTTTCATGTGAGTACATCAAAGTAACTTTACAAAGATTACTTATACACTCACCAAAACTAAACTACTTAATATTCAATGTCTTCATTGATCTTGATGTGCATTGGGTGAAGTCTTCTTTGTTTTGATTCTATTGTCTTCATCCTTTTGTAATGTCCTTGATATGAGCTTTTGGACATAGATGGGCATGATCAATGTGAGTTTTGACTACCTTTGCAAGTTGTCATCGATCCTCTTGTCTTACTTTGAGTCTTCTCAGAATGTAAACACAAACTCAAGTAATGATTAAATCCTAACACTCACAATGATTTGTTATCATCAAAAAACCAAAAATAAACTTGGTTGGAAACCGTGGTTCAACAATAATATAATACATAATTTATTATAAATATATTATCTAATGTTATAACATATAATATTTACATACTATTAAAATATTTTTTTATCATTATTTCATTTTTATTCTTCCTTCTCTCTATTTTGTCTTTCTTTATAGTTTTTTTTTTAATAAAAAGTCAAATACTTACTTTTCTACTACTTTTTTCTTTATATTTTATTTTTCTTCTCTACTTTTTTCCTAATCATTATTTGCTAATCTCTTTTGAAATTAATTTTTTATAAAGAAATTATATTATTTTCGAAATTGGGTTATCAAATCGAATTTAGTAATCTATTATGTCATTTTTTTCATTATATTTATATTTTATACTTAATGTAATTAATGGTTAAATGACTCATTTAATATAAATGGGTTAAATAGGTTATTAAATGGGTCTTGTCGTGTTGTGTGTTACACGACCCATTTATTAAACGAGTTACACGGGTAGTGTCTGTTGGGATTGTATGCCCTACAAAACCAACTTATGGACAATGACTGATATTTTAATATGAGTTTTATATTCTTTTATATATATAGAAAGAATGATTGTTTGGTTAATTCAAGAGTTGAATTAAGTGTCTAATAGATACAAATCATCAGGTATTCATAATTATAAATTAGTTCACTTTCTTTAATAGAATTGGACATACTATTAATATTACTCCCTATGTGAGTCACAGTTCCCGAAGTGCCCATCTATTATGGGACGGAGGGAGTATTTGAATGAATGTAGCACATTTGTTTATATATGATAGAATGAAGTATTTCGGTCATTTGAGTGTAAGACTTAGAACCATATGTGTTAGTATGTATAACACATTTAAATGGATCAAGAATAAGTAGAAAATTACTTAAGTCGTCGTCAGTAATTTTTCTTATTATTACTAAAGTAAATAAATTCTTAATCCTTAGAAATTTAAAAACTTTTGTTCATAGTCATGGTTACTTTGATTTACTATAGGTGAAATCTTCTTCAAGTTCAATATACCTTATATTTTGGGTAATCATTGATTATGGGCTCCGGAACATATTTCTCAAGATGAAATTCATGTGGTATTTATATTTTGGTTTGTTTGTTTGAACACAGAAAGCTGGTCTACATTGATAAATAGATTAATATATTTATTAAATATATTATTTTAACAAATAAAATTTTATGTGATTAAATGGGTTAAAAACAAGTGGCAAAAATATGAATTAATTAGTATATTGGATTGATGGTTATATTTATTATGACATCCAAACAACTAATTAACATGGAATGACTAAGAGTGCGTTCACTAACGGAAAACGTTTTTTGTTTTTTGTTGTCAACCCTCAAAAAGTAGAAACAAAAACAAAAAATATGTCTAGTAATATGTTTTTGTTTTTCGATGGTAGAAAACGTTTTTCATTTTTGTGAAGAAAAGAGAAAACATAAAAAAAGTGTTTCTTCTATTTTCAGCACTATAGCTCAAAAACGTTTTTGGTATTGTTACTACATGGGCACTGTTCATTCCTACATGAAATATTATATTATAATATATTATAATTGTAATTAATTTAATTATATTATATTATATTATAATTAATTTATAATTTTACTACATATAATATATTATTTAATATTATTTATTTATTATTATATACTATATGTTAAATATATTATCCATCACATACTAAAGTTATTCATAGAGTTCGTGATTTAAATTAGATATTGTAATTTATTAGGATAATGATTTGTAAAGTGAAAATATATCACTGAATGTGTAGTGAAGAGGTTGTCCATCTATTGGATTGTGAAAGTGTAGGTCTCGCATACATGATGAGAGTCATTCACTTTTCCAATTCGGTGATAACTTTCACTATGTTTATCATTACTCATTTTATTATCATGTATTAGGTATTATTAAAATTTGTAAAATCATTGAATTGTATACACTATATATATTTTAAGGTTTTCTGATATCAATAGATGAATTAAAAATAAAATATAAAATTAAAACTGTTAAAAAGAAAAACAATATGTTACTAAACACTGTTATTTGTTTTCTGTTTTTAAAATTGTGAGAACAATAAGTATTAATAAACGTCATTTCTGTTTTCTAGTTTCACTCAGAAAAGCAAAATTAACTTTTTACTTTCTTGAGATAGCAAAAACAGAAAACAAAAACATTACTAAACACAATTTGCAACATTTAGTATTTGTAGTGGTTTCTTTATTATTCATGAATTGGAGTTCAATTATTTTCATTTGTAGACTTGAAAATAATTAAATCAACTTATTAAATTGGGCCAAGAGTTGACAAACCTTTAATTAGTCTCATTAAAGCCATGACATGGATAGACCAATCAAGAACCCAGTTTTTGCCTAACTTGGAGAGTAAGCTAGAGTCAAAGGAGGATTTGAAAACAAGAGGAGAGTGGTGGCCTGCCCCACTCTATAAAAACCTTTGTGCTTGTGATTGTGTGTGCAAGACAAAATTCTCCCTCTATCTAAAAACCATAATTTTTATAGAAACATAAAGTCCACTCTTCTCAATTTCATACAAGGTCGTAGAAATGAAAATTTGGAAGTGTTTAGAAGACATATAAATCAGATTATTCATGAAGGAAAGAAGAGTTGAAATCGAATATATTCTAGGTGTTTCTACAGGACCAACCTGTATTATTTCTGCCATAACTTTGTCAATACTTGGAATTTTAAGGTGAGACCAGTGGGGATTAGAAAGTATACTTAATTACCTTTCCAACCATATAAAATTGGTTGAATTTTGTGTTCGGATGATCCTTCAACCGAGTCTACAAAGTTGTTGTTTCTGCAGTCACAGACTTTTCTTTGTACTACTTCTGGTTTTTTGGTGTGATCTCATAGGATACTTGGAGTTTTGAGCTAATTCTTACACATTTGGAAAGTATTCTTCAAGCTTTCCATGAAAAAATAAGTTCGTCTAATTCCAATATCGTTTAGTCTGTCAATGAACCATTCAAAGTAAGATTACATGCTCTTGCGAAAAAGACACGAATTTGGTACAGGAGGAGTTTGTCGACGAATTGACGGATATTTTGATCGTGTAATGTAGCAGGTCATTTTCAATTAATTCTCTATAGAGTGTTCTTGTATTGACAATCAACAACTCCTCTAAAGGTATAAAATCAACTCTCTTAATGATTTGCAAAAACAAGTTGAAAAACAATATCGTATTACTTGATTAATAAACGGGTCGTGTTCTTATCAAAGGTTCCTAACACGATTATTAAACGGGTCATGTTCAGGTTAACCTGTATAACAGATGCTACTAAATATGACTAACAATTGTGTTATATGGACTTGGTCTATTATGTCACGTCCCCAAATTCAAATACCGGAAACCCTTGCCCTATACTTAAATCTGATGCGTGATTTGATTTTTACGTCCTTAACGACAATAAACTAATAACTTTTCAATCCACAATTCCAACATAATTCCATTATAAAAAGACTAATAATATAAAACTCCATCAATAGTACAGTCCACATAACATTAAGTATCAACTATATAAAAAAAATGACTATACAAAAGAATGTACAAATTGATGGGCTCCATCTCTTTAGCATTTGTCTTTGTCAACGGGTACCTGAAATATATTTAGGGATGAGTTCACAAGGTCAGCAAGAGATTACTAAACATAATCATCGCTCAGCAAATTGATGATGCCTATTGTTAGAAACGAAGAAAAAGAATTGTATTGATAAAATTGATTGATTATGAAGAATACATAAAGGCATATCTATAGGCGCATAATCTTGATGGCTAAGTAAATTTAAGAAACAAGAAATCCTAATCCTAGATGATTTAGGAGAAGGCATAAGAAACCTATTAGGAAAAGATATATAATCTATAATAGGAAATTTATAATCCAACAGCCCCCGCAAACTCAAGGTGAGTCATATGAAGCCATCTTGAGTTTGGAGACAAAATCTTGAATGCGGCTCGCGAAGCAATCTGGTAATGTAACCAATTATGGCTGCGAACACATACAAAGAAGCGTAAAAAAAGCTAGAGAGACTGAAAGCGGCTCGTTGAAGTAAAAATTGAATTGAAAATCATAAAAGAAGCTCGTTGAAATCAATGACTTTGATACACAGATGTTATGGCTTCTGAAAATAATCTGGTGATGTTACCAACAGTGGCTGAGAAACACATACAAAGAAGTTGCAAAAGAGCAAACTCGTTGGAGCGACGGTAAGACTGAAAATTGCTCGTTGGAGTGAAAACTGATTTAAAAATCAGAAAAGGGGGCTCGTTGAAATCAACAACTTTGACACACAGATGCTAGTGGGAGCCGATAAATTAAACTTGAACTGGGCTGTCATATTTTTCTTTTATTATCTGCATAAAAATATATATAAGACGCAAGCTATTTTTTACGATTGACCGCCGGGATGAGGATGTCATCCCCAGCGATGACGGTGATGAATAGTGAAGACTACCAGGAATTGATAGACTTTGATACTATGTTAGA
Source organism: Cornus controversa (assembly GCA_026545225.1). Taxonomy (NCBI): domain Eukaryota; kingdom Viridiplantae; phylum Streptophyta; class Magnoliopsida; order Cornales; family Cornaceae; genus Cornus; species Cornus controversa. Next base: position 40,009,704 of record CM048853.1, read on the forward strand.
AACGAAGAAAGAGAATTGTTTTGATAGAATTGATTGAATTATGAAGAATACATAAAGGCCTATTTATAAGCACATAATCTTGAAGGGTAAGTAAATTTAGGAAACAAGAAATCCTAATCTTAAATAATTTAGGAGAAGACATAAAAACCTATTAGGAAAATATATATATTCTATAATAGGAAATATATAATCTAACACCTATAATCCCATATATAAAGAAATTAATTCTCGTCAATTAACATATTCTGACCCACATTTCTTACCATAATTAAATTAATAGTTAATTATTATATGCATATCTATTCCATGTAGGAATATCAATTTTGTCCGCCCCGCCGAGTTTTCGCCCTGTCCCGCCCCGTTTAAGGCGGGTATGAGAGCCATTTTTTTTTCGTAGGGGCGGGTTTGAAAAAAAAAATTAAAACCCGCCGCGGGTTTGGGACTCTATAATAACCCGCCCCGCCCCACCTATATATTTTATTATTATAAATATATTTATATGTATATATATATATATACAAATTATAATTTTACTTTTGGTTGTATTAAGACTTATGTTTTTATTTTATCTTTTTGTTGTATTAACACTTCTTTAATTGTTGGATCGAACTTATTACTAAGTTATTTAGTTGTGAAATATATTTTCTGTAACAGGCTATTTAATTGTGGAATCTTGTCATTTTACTTCTTAAACAGGAGTTATACTATTTTGAATTTAATGGTATCAAACTTGGTACTATCCACTAGGCTCGTATTTTTTTAAAAAATCAATTTTTATTAATGTTTGATGTAGTTACAATTTTGTGGGGAGGGGCCCCACGTCACCCCGTCTCGTCCCACCCCTTTTGAAATTTTAAACGGGGCGGGGAGGGGCGGGGACGGAGTGGGGTTTCTCCCAACGGGGTGGGGATGGTTTTGAAATTCCGTCCCGTTTCAAAGCCGTGGCGGATTTGATAATAATGTTGAAGGCAGCGGGACGGGGCCGGGTTTAGGCAAATCCGTGCCATACCCGCCCCGTTGCCATCCCTAATTCCATGTAGGTTACACTAATTAGTATACCCCATAAATTATCAAACTCAATCCCAAACCCACATCCTACATTAAAACAGGACACCAACCCTTTAACATTTACTTTTCCAATAGTCTACACCCGTATGCAAAACAGCTTCTTATAATTCCAACCAGAATCCATACTATATAATATTTTAATTTAAGTTTATCATCAAATTCAAACACACATAATATATATAGAATTATGAGATATGAATCAAATAACCAATTACTAATTCTATGTTACAAACAAAAATATCTTCTAATCAATTAACTCAATTTATACATATATAGATGTATACACGCGTTTAACATAGGGTATATACAAAAAAAATTAAATTTTCACTAATTTATTCACATCAACCCAACAAGTAGTTAAGATCTCATAACCATTAATTAACACAATCATATACAGAAAACTAAGAATTCACGTTTAATTTAATCATGCAAACTATTATGAAGTACATAACTTAAATCTTATAGATTAGGAAAATAGGCAAAATCAACTTCCTTGGAATCCCCCTCCTCATTCTTCTCTCTCTCTCTCTCTCTCTCCCTCTCCTATTCCGTGGAACCCACTTCCTGATATTCTCTTATTTGCCGTATTGGATACAACAATATATCTTATATAATTATATCTACTTAATTAATATGCACAGGTGTCTTAGGTGCGTGGCTAAGGAGTGACACGTACTGATTCATCACTCCTTCCTTTCCTTTTTCTTATAGTTACAAGCTTACCCAAAAAGCTATACTACTCTCTCTGTATTTGTTTGTACTGCACCGTGCATGATTGTATATACATATACAAATCCTTATATAGGACTTTGTGGACCAGCCTCAACAACCTGGGTTTAAAAGAAAGACAAGCGTAACGTTTGACATGTCAAATGTGACTCTAACACGCACCTGTCATTATACCATTGATTCCTTTGCGCAGAAGATGCAATCTTCACACCAGAGTGACGTCTGAGTTCAACTTGCGGATGGAACACTCGAAAGAGAGAAAGCATCTTCTGACTACCACAAAGCAAGACCACTTGCGCCCCTATGATATAGTAAAAACGGGAACATTAAGCTTCTCGGTACTTTCATATAATTACCCATGTGTTCCAAGTGAATAAAATTAAAATAAATCTAACGCATAATTAATTAGCCAAAAGATAATTTAAGTTATCACATTCTATTTCACATGAACACTATCTCCACTTATCCACGAATTTTAGACCTTCCTTTAAAAATTCAAAGCCTTTTAGGTCACTGGATCAACTGGTGTTTGGCAAAAAAATTAAATTCTCGTACGGTCAAATCTTGCCACTCTAGTAAGTAGGAATGGAGAAGAAGAAGAGGAGAGAGGAGGAAAATCAGTATGATCAACCCAAGGAACCTAGGATCAGCACAATAATTACATTGAAGGTAGGGAAATTCCAATTCTTACTCCTTTGGGTGTGTTTTCTACTTTGTAAATATAGGTTTTGAAAATCTTAGACCTGTATATATATATATATATAATTGCATGTCTCCGAAATGAGTTCATAAGCATGATTTAATTTTTGAAATACCTCTATTGTGAGTTTTTGGATAGCACAATCATTTTAGAATGATAGGTATCTACTGTTGATGTTTATATCCTTTAATCTCCTGTTAAATTATAAAAATTATAAAATATATGTTGATTTCAATTTGGGTTTGTGCTGTTTCCAGTTTTTCCATGGCTGAATATCATTCATTATATTTTAAAGTTGCTTTCGTGCTTTATGGTTGAGTTTTGAACTGAATTTGATTTATGAAGAACCCTTGAATGGTTCTTGGAATTTTGTAATTGATAAATTACTGAATCAAAGTTGTGGTGTATTGAGGTTGGGGCCACACCTATTGAATGATTGGCCGGTGATTTTCAAACTAGAGTTTGTGTATTATTGAAGGTTGGGCCACGCCTGTTGAAAGATTGGCCGGTGATTTTATTTTGTTTTCCCAACATTGATTTGAGTTTGTAAATTGAGGGTTAGGGTCACGTCAATTGAAAGGTCGGCCAAAATCTGAACATGGCTTCAACTATATATAATCAATGGCTTATTTAGTGATTTCTCTTTCCTAAATATAGTGATATATTGCATGTTATTGAGCTATTTTTATCCATTTTCTTTGAAAAGTGATTGCCTTTAATGAGTTGTATTCTATGTTAAGATAGAAGATAAATTATACTGATTTCATTTTAATTTCTCTTAATCACACAATCCGGTCCTGGCATGTAAGAAGTAAATAAGTGTTTATCCATCAAATTTCTCAAATCCCATCTTCAAATATAAAAAAATGGTTATACAACTAAAATAAATGTAAAATAATATTTTTTTAAAAAATTTAAAATAATGTTCTTATAATATAACATAACAATGTTCAATTAGTATTTCATACCATGCAGATGCAGTATGAAAGACTAACTTTATATTTTTGTCTATTTGACCACAATTTTAGACCTCATCCATCCTACATTACGTAATCAATTAGGTCACACATTTTAACTTTATATATAAATGAGTTGCCAATACCATCTTTTCTTTGGAAAGAGGTGTGAATGGTGGGCATATGATACCGTATATCACAAAACCTTTTCTCGTGGTCCACAGACAGTATACATTTTGCTTTTTCCTCCACAAACACAAGTCAAGTTTCATTTACAGAAGAAGTAAAAAAAAAACATATTCGCTCCGCATACATTACTCTCTCTTAACTCTAATGTCTCATATCAAGGGTAAATTAATAATTTTAATGATAATAACTTATTAACGTAGGGATATTATATAAACTCGAGTATGAAAAGATCATGGTCAAATGCAAAAGTTCAAATTAGATATAAAACATATTGAAGATCAAGTTCAAGTTCAAGTTCAAGACCTTGGGTAGAACAGGTACTTGGTGAATCGTAAAATCCTTATAAAGTAATTCATGATGCATTTGATTTCAAAGCTTAACTCTAGGACCTAAAAAGAATTTGGACTTAAGTTTAAAATTTAAATCGTATTATTCTAAGCTCCCTATGATTAATTACTTGACCCTTGAACTTAGAATACTCAGTCGAAAGGAAAAACAGTCATGTAATCTATTTGGTATCACTTTGGCACTTAAATTTTTCAAAATAAAATTTTCAAAGTGATAAAAACGTCTACCTCTTAATGTTTTGTCAAAGTACTGTAAGTGCATATTTTTTCGAAATTACCATATTGACTTCTGTCTTGTTTACCTGTTAATGTTTTGGCAAAGCATTGTAAGTGTTGATTTCTCAAAAATTGTCATATAGACGTCATAGGTATTTTCTTATAAACATCTACATTTTCGTGTTTTTGAAAAGTACTGGAAGTGTAGAATTCTCAAAAGATGATGTTTAGAAGTCTACGTGAACACGAAACATACAAGTGTAAAAAGTGATAAAAAGAGGTTATGACACGTGACTCATAATTTTTATAACTGTATTTTCGAACAACCTCTTTTAAACTCTAATGCTCCGTTTGACAGGAAGGAAGAAAATTTGATGAAAGGGAGAGAATAAGGGATGAATAAGACATTCCTAGAGAAGAAATTGTGGTCTTCCCTTTTTTTGTTTGGTTGGATGGAATAGAAGAGAATGAGATAATACCTTATTTTGTTTGTTAGAAGAGAATGAAAGAGAAATAAGGAAAGTTTTGTAATTTAAAACATGTATAATAGTCTTGCATTTCTTTTTTCTTGTCTTACGTCTAAATTTATAATGAAGAAAATTTGTGAAAAAGAAAGGATGACTCATGAATTCAATTTTCTCTTCTCTGCTTACATCCTCTCTACCAAACGAAAAAAATTTATTCTTTCTCTGCTATCTTTCCTCCACCCCTTTTCTTTCCTTCGTACCAAACCAAGCATAACATACATATTTTCCTATGAGACTATAAATAGAAGGTCCCTTCCCTATTTAGAGAACTTTTGCACATAAATCTGGTATATTCTTGAAGGCTTTACTCATTTGGGAAACCTCTTGCAAAAAACTTTAGATCTTTTACATCAAACTTGAACATCTCATAGATCTTTACTGTATTTGGTATCATCACTATCCATCAGATCTAGTGAGGTCTATACCATTTTCATTTAGAGTTGAGATTTCATCATTTGCTTCATCTATTATTGTAGAAATTGAGCTTTCGATTTGTATATCTATACTCTAGAAAGTGAGCTTAAATTTGTATATCTATCTATTGAGAGATACTTACAGTTAGCTTTGATTTATTGAGGGACATCTACTGTGGTACTCAACCTCTATATCTTTGAGAGCTGTTGTAAAAGGTTAGTGCAACTCTTGAAGTTTAGGTAGGATGCTCATTTAGAAGGTAAGAAAGGTTAGTGAAGCTTTATAAAGGTTGCTTTTCACATGTGAAGAAGAATTGTGTAAGAGTTTGTGCAAGAAAAACAGATAGCAGATTTGGAAATCCTAAAAGGTGTTTCAAGACTTGAACTTGAACTTATTGAACAACATAAAGAACTGATGTTCTTTGTGTTTGGTTTTCTATGCCGTTTTCACTCTTTACTAGTTTAAGTTGTTACTCTGTTTTGTTTTGGTAACACTCTCAATTAAACCTCTTTTCTTGAATTTGACATTCACGGAAGGTTTCTCATGACAACATTGCCGTAAAAAAAATAAAAAATAAAATAAAATTTCTTGCCAGTTGACCAAATAGAGGAGTTATCAGGCCAAGAGCTAGAACTAGCCTAATCCTGAATTTTGTGAGAAGATTGGTCTAACTATAGAGGAATCATGTATGTTGATTTGCTTAGAGAATTTCCCACTTCTATTTAAAACTCCAAATCTTGCAATCGTCCCCTTCAAAATCCCTTAAAAGAACCTACTTAACCAATCTGGAATCTCTCCATAAACTAATCTTCTGACTTGATCATATGACCTTTATCAGGTGTGAATTGAGAAATGAAATGCTCTCATGATAAACTTCACATTTTTTCTTTTCTTCTCAAGAAACTCACATTCTATTTCCACTGAGTTGCAACTTTTGGCGGTCTTTTTTTCCTTTTTTTTCCTACTTTTGGTGGTATAAACTATACATTTTATAAAAAAGAAAAAAATAGTTAAACGAATATACAAATTCACATAAGATAATTACTTGTCAAAAATAAAAAAAATAAAAAAAATATATATATATATATACACGATTAGTAAAATACACTGACCTCCCCTGAGATTTGCTCATTTAGACAAAGACGCCCCTCCGTCCAAAATTCTGTTTGTTTTATTAAAAAAATTAGGGTAATTTACACTGACCTCCCCTGAAGTTGGGGGTAAATTACACTGATCTCCCTTAAGGTTTGGCCTAATTAATATTTAATATAATATTTTAATTTTTATAATATAAATATATAATTATGTATTATATATAATATTTTAATAAATATTATATATAATATTAAGATGTAATTATTAACAGTATATAATATTATATAATGTTAATATAAAAAAATATAGACGTAAGGGCATTTTTGAATCAGATTTTTCTTGACAATTTAGATTTTCAAAATATCCATTTTGTCGTCAAAGCATATGTAAAGACATTGTTATCCTCTTGAAAATTCTTCTGAAGTTACCTAAATACCCTCATTCTAACAAAATGCAATGAGCAAAAATACCTTCATTAATAATTTAAAAAGTCTCTGAATTTGAGTTGGTAAGAGAATAATAGAGAGAGGAGAAGAGAGTTTTAGAAAGGGATTGACATGAAAAAGAAAGCAAGGAATAAAAGATAAGGCATAATGGTCTTTCTATTTTATACGATTTGTTTTTTAAAAAAATCTTTAAAAAGCATTAAAATAATAAAAAAAAATATATATATATATATATATTCTTTTTTAAAAATAGAGTCCAACCTTGTGAACATATATTATTTAAACCTAAGATAGGTGAAATGTCTATTCTACCCTTAATATTATATTGATATAAAAATTAAAATATTTATATATATATAATATTATATAATTAAAATATACTTTTGCCCATCTTAATTATATATATACATATAAATATTTTAATTATATAATATATTAACATTATATAATATTATATAATGTTAATAATTACATATTAATATTATATATAATATTATTAAAATATTATATTAAATATTAATTAGGCCAAACCTTAGGTTAAATCAGTGTAATTTACACCAAATCTCGGGGGAGGTCAATGTAAATTACCCTAAATTTTTTGACAAAATTAACTAAATTTTAAATTGAAGTGATCTTTGTCTAACAGAGCAAATATCAAGAGATGTCATTGTAATAAAATTCAATAATTTAATATCAAGTGTAATTAGACCATAATATCAGGAAAAGTTAATGTATTTTTTTCAAGATTTAAAAGTACTGCGTTGAAAGTTGAAACCATAAAAGTGTACTGTGAAAAACCTCGGATGAAAATGAGATTTTATACCAACATTTTTCAAACATTTTTATGAGTGTTTCTGCATAACCCTACCCCACCACCACAATGTGGACGGGCGACTCAATGTGAATCTCCGGCCGAACCCAAGTCCTCTTTCCGGTGAGTCTTCAGCTCCTCAATCAAAGAAACAGCATCATTGTAAGACGACCCACCTACTTCCACCGCTCTCTTCGCCTTCTCCGCCATCTCCTTCGCCCGCCGCCTCATCTCTGCCGTCTCACCGCCTCCCATCAACTGCCGCACCGTCGCCTCCACCTTCTCCCTCCCCACCACCGTCTTCCTCTCCACATTCCACGACCCCCACTCCTCGCTCCCCACTCTCACCCCAATCCTCAACACCTCCGTCACCAGCTTCTCGTTGTAGAACTGCTCCGCCGAGAGCGGCCATGTCACCATCGGCACGCCGGCACAAACACCTTCCAGAGTCGAATTCCACCCACAGTGGGTCATGAAACCCCCCACTGCCTCATGTTCCAAGATCAGCAACTGCGGTGCCCAACCCTTTATTATCAACCCCTTCTGGGTCTCCATCATTCTTTCTTCGAACCCAACAGGTAACCAATTTTTTTTCGATTCATCATTTTTCTCAGTCGATTCCAATATTTTCCCAATCACCCATATGAAAGAATAGTCAGAGGACTCGAGACCGTAAGCGAGCTCATGAAGCTGGGTGGGATTTAATCGAACTAAGCTACCAAAACTTACATAAATCACCGAATTGGGTTCCTTGGAATCGAGCCATTTCAAGCAGCTCTGTTCATCAATGGCGGAATTTTGCCCTCTTTGAGCCTTATCTTCAAGGTTTCTGTTACATAGCGACACTGGTCCGATAAAATATGCCTTTTTGCCCATAACATTTCTGAAATAATCAACATAAGCTGGTTCCAATTCGTAGAAGCTATTGACAACTTGCCCAAAGATGTTTTGCTCAGCTCTCATGGCCTTGCCGGGAAATTCAGTCCGTGTTCTGGCGAAGATCGGAAGCTGAGACCTCGTGAGTTCGATCCGATCGGGAAGACCCGGCAAAACGAAAGGCTCTGAATCAGAACCCACTTTCAGATGAGGCTCGTGTAGTTTAATAGAGTCTCCACAGCAGCGAGCGAAGCAGCAATTGCCGTTGAAGATGATTCTGGGAACGCCGATGGCGTCGACGACGTCGGGGACCCAACGGTGGAACGTGTCGGTGACGATGCAGTCGGGGCGGCGGTGGAGGAGGACTTGCTTGAGGGGTTCTTGGAGGATGGAGGTGTCGGTGAAGGGTGAAGCCGACATGTCGACGGAGGAGATGGTGGTGAGTTGCTCGCCGGGGGGTGGTTGGAGGGTGTGGAGGTGGATGTCGTGGCCGGAGTTTTTGTCTCGGTTGATGACTCTGTGGAAGACAACGGCGTCGTTTGGGATGGTGAGTATGGTGGCTTTGACACCGTGAGAGGCAAATAGTCTGGCAAGGTCTATCATTGGGATCAAGTGACCTCCACCCACAAATGGGAAGAAGAAGATCTCCAGTTTACCAGTTTCAGAGTCCATGGCTGCCTAGAGAGAGAAAGAGAAACACAGACAGATAGATAGGGGGGGGGGGGGGGGGATTGGAAGGTTACACTTGATTTCAGTTGCATATTTATGGTGCTTTTATTCTTGCTATTCTAGTAAAGGCACAACAAGATGTCTCTATACCTAGAACTCCGTTTGTCAATTTAATACTAGAATTTTTTAAAGAGATGTATTTAATATATTGTTTTCATTTAAACTTTTAAAATTATTCTTGAAATTTAATTTTTTTGAAGAGTTAGAAGAGTATTAACGAGAAGATGTATTTATCTTATGAAGATAGGTTATTAAATTAGGACAGATGAAGTATTTATTGATACTTTCAAAAATCTTAAATGAAATCTAAAACCAAACAATGCCAAACAGGTAAATACCTCCCATTTAAGAAAGTTATAAGTATTGACTTTAGATGTAAAAAGTTTAAATAATATTTAATATGGAGAGGAGTTATTTATATATATATATATATATATATATATAGTCAGAGAGAGCGAAGAAAAGGTGACGAACAGATGATAGAACCTTTTAGTTGCGCTGACTTTTTTTTATATGTATATATTAGCAGATACGAGAACCTATATACAGATACAAATAGTCAGAGAGAGAAGAAAAGGTAACGAACAGATGATAGAACCTTTTAGTTGAGCTGACTATTACGTGACAGAGAAGCATTTGTACAAGAGAAATGCTAAATATTACAATTTTATTTCACGAATTTTAACTTGAATTTATGTGGCAGATTCTTATTAATTTGGCAACTCAAGTGGCACACAAGTAAAAGAACATATTTTCTTTTCTCATCCTTTCCCCAGTTTCCGAGTTTACACGTGTGGATGGCGCGTTTGTGAAATGTTGTGACAATAGCTTCTCACAAAAAGCACGTAAATTGCATGATATTTGTTCGATGGAAATGAAGTAGAGGTAATTTAATTTATGACTACTTTTTTGGTGGTCTAATTACAATTACAAATGCACCTAATTTTCAAATAGTATACGGTCAAAAAAATAATTTTTCAAGAAGTCCAAATTGTCCTTAAACCCTTCACATATCAGTTTACTAAAACTTTTACTAATGCTGCATTTATGTAACACTTTATCTGCATGATGTTATAATTTTACTGTACAAAACTAAAGGTGTACAAAGAATCGGTGGAATCGGAACCGTAGTTGAATCACACCAAACAGTTCACTACACTTCCAATTCCAGTTCTAAATTTTAGGAACCGTTCACTACGATTCTGGTTCCAATTCCAAGTCAAGGAACCAGAATCGGAACCATTAGAAAAATATATATATATATAATATAATATATAATTAAATAAATAATAATAACTTCTAAGTTCTAGTGTTCTATATATATATATATATATATATATATATATAAAGTGATGTATTAATACTAGAATTTTTTACTCCTTGTGTCAATTTAATACTAGAATTTTTTAAAGTGGTGTATTTAATATATTGTTTTCAATTGAAATTTTAAAATTATTCTTGAAATTTAAATTTTTCTGAAGAGTTAAAAAAACGTTAACGAGAAGATGTAATTATCTTATGAAGATAGATTATTAAATTAGGACAGATGAAGTATTAATTTTTACTTTCAACAATCTTAAATGAAATCTAAAACCAAATGTAGGTGCAGAAAAATTGACATCACACTTAAAAATAAATTTCTCTTAATTTCTTTGTTCCCAAATCTCATGCATTTTTCCCCTTTACATTTCTCTCTTATATAATCTATATGATTACATTAATTTTGCCTGTAATTGTTCCATAGTTATTGGGAGATTTGATTTTTTCCTTAGTCCTAGCTGATTTGCTCTTGTGACTTTTGCCTTGATTTCTGCAGTGGATCAATGTCCCAATCCGCGCTAATGTGGGGGGCGGATTTTCTGTAACGTTTCTGCCGCCAAGCGCATGCTCACATAGAAGGTGGGCCACTTTTGGTGATGTGGCAGTCTTGTGTACGCTGATATGTCATTTACACGTGTCACCTTTTATTGGGTATTTTTTCCTGCTACACTTTGCCCTTAAAAATAACTTTCAATTTTCAGTTAATAAAATTTGAAAGGATTTTTATCATGGGAGGCGGTTCAACTGGCACGCTTGACGACACTTGGATTTCATGCCCCTGGCAGCCGCCAAAGCGTCAGTTCCCCTTAAATGCCCCTCTTTCTTCCCTTTTAAGTATTTCTGGTTATTTCGCGGCGTCATCCATTCCTGGCGATTCTGATCCTTCTGTGGTTTTCATCCTTATTTGTTTCTTAAGGTCAGTGCTTTATTTCTTTCTTCATTTAATTCTTAGGCATAGATAGGACGAAGGGAGTAGAAATCGTTGATGAGTTCGGACAATGGAGACCTACCAGTCCATTGATGAGTTCCTGAATGAGGGCGATGGTGACTCAAATCCCCCCGGAAACCCTTCGACTTCGGCGAACCCCCTTCGTTACTTCTCCTTTAGGACAGTCGGTTCCAGAAGGTGAGGGGTCTTCGAAATCGGACTTTAAGGACGTCGATCGTGACTTAGTTAGGACTCCAGTGAGTTTAGAAAAACTTATAATAGATTGTGAGGCCCCTGCCTGTGTAGCCCTTAGAAATTATCTGATTCACCTTGATTTCCAATCTGGGGAAGGTCAAAATGAGAATGATATGCTTTTCTCGGCCAGACATTTTTTCACTTTTCAATTTCCTCTTCACCCCTTCTACCACCTAGTCCTTAGTTAGATGAATTTGGCCCTTCTGCAAGTGAACCCTAATTTCTTTAGAGTAATTTCTAGTGTTCTTGCTCTCAATCACACCAAAGGGCATGTATTAGGGTTTGATAACCTTCTTCTTTGCTATCAAGTCTGTGCCACAAAGAACAAGAGAAATCGTTACCATTTCTACCCTCGACTGGGAAGATCGCTATGCACCGGTCATCCCACCTCGAACAAGGATTGGAAGGCACAACTTGTGGTTGTTGGGGGGAAGTGGAAGGTCACTTCTTCTAATAAATTTCCTATCCCTCAGAAATTTGGTGGACTAGGTATCCCATTATTTGATTCTCATTTTGATCTTCATTGTAACTGTGTCATATGCAATGTTCCACTATTTAACCAGATCCAATCTTATATTGGTGCAGTTAGGGATCTTTTTCCTCGTTCTGAGCTTGAAGCTCATTTGAAAACCCTCAAGGACAAGGTGTGGAGCAATACTCCTAATTTTTTCACTTAGCTTGACTCAAACACACTAAAAGCTATCTCAAAGAAAGCTTTTGGTGCAAAGATGAAGCTTCCAAAAACTACTCGTTCCAAAGTCAAGAAACAAAATAAGAAGCAAAACGAGCTCAGCGCCCCACCAACCAAACGAGAGAATAAGGTCGTTGCTGCTCTGAGGAAGAAACTTGCCGAAGAGGAGGCTATGAAGATATCACAGTCAACAGAGGTGATAGATATAGAGGAAGCTGCTTCTCCCCCTAAGTCCCAGAAGACTGTTTCTGTTACTCCTTCAGTCCCAAGACCTATAGGACCTTTAGTTACTGGGGCCAACACTTCGGGTTTTGATACCCCTAGTTCTTTTGGGGTTGAGCCTTGGGTTCATCAGATGGTGAAGGCCAATGGCATGCCCTTCTCGGTTGACGGTGCCATAATGGACGACAGAGAGGCCATGAGGGCATTTTCTAAAAGAAATGTGGCTTCCTAAAGATGAGAAGATAATGATGGATGTTTCTATGGGGGCCTGTTAGACACTTTCCCCGATCTGGCTCTAAAGGTGAAAGAAAAAGACATTTTTTTTAACACTTCTATGTGTTTCTGCAGAATATGTTCGGGGTTATGGCAATATGCAAACTGGTCAAACAGGTAACCGTAAAGGTGAAAAGGGCTGATGCTCAGACAAGGAGGGCTGAGCTTGATTTAATATAATATTTTTAAAAAAAAAAAATTAAAATAATGTTCTTATAATATAACATAACAATGTTCAATTAGTATTTCATACCATGCAGATGAAGTATGAAAGACGAACTTTATATTTTTTCGATTTGTCCACAATTTTAGAGCTTGTCCATCCTACATTGCGTAATCAATTACGTCACACTTAACTTTATATTACAGTATTAATTAGTACTATATAAATGAGTTGTCAATACCATCTTTTCTTCGAAAAGAGGTGTGAATGGTGGGCATCTAAGATTGGAAAATGATACAGTATATTGCAAAACCTTTTTTAGTGGACCACAGACTGTATACATTTTGCTTTTTCTTCCACAAACACAAGTCAAGTTTCATTTACTGAAGAAGAAAAAAAAACATATTCGCTCCGCATACAACACTCTCTCTTAACTCTAATGTCTCATACCAAGGGTAAATTAATAATTTTAATGATAACAACTTATTAACGTCGGGATATTGTATAAACTCGAGTATGGAAAGATCCATGGTCAAATGCAAAAGTTCAAATTAGATATAAAACATATTGAAGATCAAGTTCAAGACCTTGGGTAGAATAGGTACTTGGTGAATTGTAGAATCCTTGTAAAATCATTCATAATGCATTTGATTTGAACTAAAAAGAATTTGGACTTAAGTTTAAAATCTAAAACGTATCATTTTAGGCTCCCTATGATCAATGACTTGACCCTTGAACTTAGAACACTCACTCGAAAGAGAAATAGACCTTTAATTTATTTGGTATCACTTTAGCACTTCAATTTTTCAAAATAAAAATTTCAAAGTGATATAGACGTCTACCTCTTAATGTTTTGGCAAAGTACTGCAAATGCATATTTTATGAAATTGCCATATAGATGTCTTCTTGTTTTTCTACGGACATCTACCTCCGCATGAATAGAATGGAATGGAATGGAATGCCTATTCTATCCATTTGTTTGTTTGGTATAGATTTGAAGGTGGGAATGATCATTCACTTGGAATGAAAATTCATTCCACATTTAAACCTATGGAATGAGCATTCCATTCCTAATAAGATTAAAAAAAAATCATATTATCAAAAAATGTTTCTTCTCCACCACCACACTACCTTTACCATCACCACCATCGTTGTCGTTGCCTCTACCGCCGTTGCCACCTCCACCACCACACCACTGCCACCACCTCTACATCACTACCTTCCTCCACCACTGCCACCGCCACCACCACCACACCATTGCCACCACCTTCACATCACCACATTCCTCCACCACTTCCACCACCACCCCCACCACACCACTGTCACCATGTCCAAATTGTCACCTTCTTCCACAACCACCTCCACCTTCAATCACCACCACAACACCGCCACTTTCCTCCACCACCTCCACCGCCACCTTCATTCACCTCCACCACCACACCATCACTACCACCTCCATATTGCCACCTTCCTCTACCAACTCCACCTCCACTCTACCACCACACCACCTTCTTCCACCACCACCACCTCCACACCGCCACCTTCCTCCACCACCTCCACCGCAACCTTTTTCCATTTTCACCACCACACCACACCATCGCCACCATCTCCATATTGCCACCTTCCTCCACCATCTCCACATCACTACCTTCATCCACCTCCACTACTCCACCACCACACCATCACCACCACCTCCACATTGTCACTTTCTTCCACCACTACACCTTTGTTAGTTTAATTTATTTGTCACTAAAAGGGGTATTTTAGACAATTTGATTTAAAGTTATTTCATTCCTACCTCATTTCATATTTGCAACCAAACAATATAATGAGAATGATAATTCCATTCCATTCCCAGTTGCATTCCATTCCATTCACGCGTACCAAACGCAACATTAATGTTTTGACAAAGTACTATAGATACAAATTCATAAGAAATTCTCATATAGAAATCTTCTTGTTTTTTTATCGACGTCTACCTCTTAATATTTTGGCAAAGCATTACAAGTGTTGATTTCTCATAAATTGTCATATAGACATCGTAGGTGTTTTCTTATAAACATCTACATCTTCATATTTTTGAAAAGTACTCCAAGTGGAGAATTCTCAAAAGATAATGTTTAGAAGTCTACATGTTATCTAGTAGATATTTATATGAACACGAAACAGACAAGTGCTAAAAGTGATAAAAGAGGTTATAAACATCTACGTGACTCACAATTTTTATAAATGTATTTCCAAACAACCTCTTCTAAGCTCTAACAAACACATTTAGCTATGAGACTATAAATAGGAGGTCCCTTACCTATTTAGAGAACTTTTGCACATAGATTTGTTGGAATTATATGCCCTTTATAGCACCAATTAGGATGTAATGATATTGGTTTATTAATAAGAATCTATTTTTTTATCAAAAATATTGTCTATATATTATGAATGTTGTATATTGATTCGATTCAAAACCCAAATCGTAGTGTCCATTGATTACGCAATGCCTTGGTGTGTGCATGGTATGGTTACCAAAGTCGGGAGCACAAGTCACTTATATTGCGTTATCATAAAGTGTTTTGTTCGTTTAACAATAGTGGGTGGACTCCCTATTGATAAAGAACATAACAGGATCGCTGACAAGTCATTATCAAAGTAATTGTAAGGCCGTCATTCCAATTACTACTTATCAATGTTATAGCGAATGTTATCCTCAAGTATAAGGGAGTGATGAACCCTAGGCGTGATTGGTTAGCACTTTAATATATGTGGTGGGCCTCAGGGTCTAAAATTCAAATATGTTGGGTGTTGGTTAATCATGTGTTTTGGAACATGCTCCCAAGATTTACATCTACGCTAGCTAATTTATTATGGTTTGATTAGTTTAATTAATGGTAAATCCAAGTACTTAGGTCGGCTTTAATGAAATAGGTATGCACCTTGGCAAAGTGCACAAGTTTTATTAAAGGCTTTTTTATTAAAAAGGAAATAATCCAGTGGCTTAAAAAATATTAAATTGTTGATTTGGATTGATTGGCACTTATACGTCTATATCCAATTGTGCGTAGAGGGACAATTTCGTATAATTAATACGGGTATTGGGTGTTGAGGCAACACAAAGTTTAAAAGCAACACATGGTTCAATCATTCTCGAGTTGGAGAGCAACCACACTTATATAGTGAAATTAAGTTGTGGTTAATGAATTATTGAGATTTAGGGTCATGGGATGATCGGGACAATTTATAATTCATTGGAGCCAATAAGAGTTTAAGCCCTAAAATAATATCCTCACTTCTAACCCACTAGGTTAATTTAAAATCAACTGGATTGTTAACTGTGAATTGATTTAATGTGCTAAGGGTATTTGTAATTTAATTACATGCTAAGAGTACAAGTGAAATTATATATAAATATATATTAGATAATATCATGGAATATATATTAATATATAATTAAATATATACATAATATCTTATTTTTCGTATGGAGAATATATGATATGGAATGTATATATATTTTTCTTTTATATGAATATATGATTTGTCATGTTTTGCATATATGAAAATAAAAAGTTGACTTGAGAGAGGTTCCTCTATAAATATGTCTCATTCTTACTTATATTAAAGGTATGAAAAATAGTCGTAAAACTAGGGTTTTGCAATTACAACAAGAGTGGTTGTAGGAGATTGCAGAGAGAGAGAAATCAATTCAAAAATCTAGGCTCCGACAATAAATAGGTTTTTAGAGAATCAACCTCAAGGGTCATAACAGTAGTTCTTACGGGCAGTATACTAGGGAGATCGGAATCTTCATCAGTTGTTGAATAGTAGGGGTTGAAAAATTATCCCTATCATGGTACATGATCTCTGAATCCCATATTCACCATGCAATCATATTTGTGTTAAATAGGAAAAAAATTTGTTGTTACATGATTTTTCATACATCAAAGATTCGACTAATTTATCGATTTATTTTGATTCGCCTCCGCCTCAAGAAAAATATCCCTTTCCCATCAAGATATGGTATATTCTCGAAGGCTTTACTCGTTTGGGAAACCTTTTGCAAAAAAATTTAGATCTTTTACATCACACTTGAATATCTTATAGATCTTTGTCGTATTTGGTATCATCATTATCCATCAGATCTAGTAAGGTATACCATTTTTATATAGAGTCGAGATTTCATCATTTGCTTCATCTATTATTGTAGAAATTGAGCTTTGATTTGTATATCAATCTATTGAGAAAGTGAGATTTGATTTGTATATCTATCGATTGAGAGATACTTATAGTTAGCTTTGATTTGTAAATTAGTCCATTGAGGGGCATATACTGTAGTCCTCAACTTCTATATCTTTGAGAGCTGTTGTAAAAGGTTGGTGCAACCTTTGAAGTTTAGGTAAAGATGCTCATTTAGCAAGGAAAGAAAAGTTCATGGAGCTTTGTAAAGGTTGTTTTTCACATGTGAAGAAGAATTGTGCAAGGGTTAGTTTACACCCGTGCACGAAAACGAGATAATAGATTTGGAAATCCTTAAAAGGTGTTTAAAGGCTTGAACGTAGACGGTAGGAGTTCAACTACATAAATAAATGATGTTCTTTGTGTTTGATTTTCTCTACCGTTTTCTCTCTACTTGTTTAAGTTGTTGTTACATTGTTTGGGTAACACTCTCAATTAAACCTCTTTTACTTGTTTAAGTTGTTACATTGTTTGGGTAACACTCTCAATTAAACCTCTTTTCTTGAATTTGACATTCACGGAAGGTTTCTCATGACAACATTGTCGTAAAAAAAATAAAAAATAAATAAAATTTCTTGCCAGTTGACAAACTTCATATGTTTTTCCAAATAGAGGACTTATCAGGCCAAGAGCTAGAAGTAGCTTAATACTGAATTTTGTGAGAAGATTGGTCTAACTACAGAGGAATCATGTATGTTGATTTGCTTAGAGAATTTCCCACTTCTATATAAAACTCCAAATCTTGCAATCATCCCCTTCAAAATCCCTTAAAAGAACCTACTTAATCAATCTGTAATCTCTCCATAAACTAATCTTCTGACTTGATCATATGACCTTTATTAGGTGTGAATTGAGAAATGAAATGCTCTAATGATAAACTTCACATTTTTTCTTTTCTCAAGAAACTCACATTCTATTTCCACCAAGTTAGACCAACTTTTGGTGGTATTTTTTTCCTTTTTTTTTTTCCTGCTTTTGGTGGTATAAACATTACATTTTATAACAAAGAAAAAAATTAGTTTAACGGATATACAAATTCACATAAGATACTTAATTACTTATCAAAAATTTAAAAAAAAAAACATACGATTAAAGATTTAAAGGTACTTTCACATTTACTGTTAAAAAAACAAGAACATTGTGGGCTAGAAGGTATGTGTATTGTGTTGAAAGTTGAAAACTAAGGATAAAAGTGTACAGTAAAAAACCTAGAATGAAAATGAGATTTTATAACATTTTTCTCTAAAAAGAGGTATGCTATTATGAATTATCATCAGCGGTGAGTGTTTCTGCATGACCCTACCCCACCACCACAATGTGGACCGGCGACTCAATGTGAATCTCCGGCTGAACCCGAGTCCTCTTTCCGGCGAGTCTTCAGCTCCTCAATCAAAGAAACAGCATCATTGTAAGACGACCCACCTACTTCCACCGCTCTCTTCGCCTTCTCCGCCATCTCCTTCGCCCGCCGCCTCATCTCTGCCGTCTCACCGCCTCCCATCAACTGCCGCACCGCCGCCTCCACCTTCTCCCTCCCCACCACCGTCTTCCTCTCCATATTCCAAGACGCCCACTCCTCGCTCCCCACTCTCACCCCAATCCTCAACACCTCCGTCACCAGCTTCTCGTTGTAGAACTGCTCCGCCGAGAGCGGCCATGTCACCATCGGCACGCCGGCACAAACACCTTCCAGAGTCGAATTCCATCCACAGTGGGTCATGAAACCCCCCACTGCCTCATGTTCCAAGATCAGCAACTGCGGTGCCCAACCCTTTATTATCAATCCCTTCTGGGTCTCCATCATTCGCTCTTCGAACCCAACAGGTAACCAATTTTTTTTCCATTCATCATTTTTCTCAGTCGATTCCAATACTTTCCCAATCACCCATATGAAAGAATACTCAGAGGACTCGAGACCGTAAGCGAGCTCGTGAAGCTGGGTGGGATTTAATCGAACTAAGCTACCAAAACTTACATAAATCACCGAATTGGGTTCCTTGGAATCGAGCCATTTCAAGCAGCTCTGTTCATCAATGGCGGAATTTTGCCCTCTTTGAGCCTTATCTTCAAGGTTTCTGTTACATAGCGACACTGGTCCGATAAGATATGCCTTTTTGCCCATAACATTTCTGAAATAATCAACATAAGCTGGTTCCAATTCGTAGAAGCTATTGACAACTTGCCCAAAGATGTTTTGCTCAGCTCTCATGGCCTTGCCGGGAAATTCAGTCCGTGTTCTGACGAAGATCGGAAGCTGAGACCTCGTGAGTTCGATCCGATCGGGAAGACCCGGCAAAACGAAAGGCTCTGAATCAGAACCCACTTTCAGATGAGGCTCGTGTCGTTTAATAGAGTCTTCGCAGCAGCGAGCGAAGCAGCAATTGCCGTTGAAGATGATTCTGGGGACGCCGATGGCGTCGACGATGTCGGGGACCCAACGGTGGAACGTGTCGGTGACGATGCAGTCGGGGCGGCGGTGGAGGAGTAGTTGCTTGAGGGGTTCTTGGAGGATGGAGGTGTCGGTGAAGGGCGAAGCCGACATGTCGACGGAGGAGATGGTGGTGAGTTGCTCGCCAGGGGGTGGTTGGAGGGTGTGGAGGTGGATGTCGTGGCCGGAGTTTTTGTCTCGGTTGATGACTCTGTGGAAGACAACGGCGTCGTTTGGGATGGTGAGTATGGTGGCTTTGACACCGTGAGAGGCAAATAGCCTGGCTAGGTCTATCATTGGGATCAAGTGACCTCCACCCACAAATGGGAAGAAGAAAATCTCCAGTTTACTAGTTTCAGAGTCCATGGCTGCCTAGAGAGAGAGAAACACGGATGGAGAGAGAGATGGAGAGGAGCTTGCATATTTATGGTGCTTTTATAGAACTCCGTGTGTCAATTTAATACTAGAATTTTTTAAAGTGATGTATTTAATATATTGTTTTCACTTGAAAATTTTAAATTATTCTTGATATTTAAATTTTTTGAATAGTTAAAAAAGCGTTAACTAGAGGATGTATTTATCTTACGAGGATAGATTATTAAATTAAGACGGATGAAGTATTTATTTTTACTTTCAAAAATTTTAAATAAAAAATAAAATGAAATGTAGTGCAGAAAAATTGACAAAGATAATAAATTATATTTTTATATATGCAAAAATGAGTTATTAACATTTCTTTATAAAATATTATCATTAATAAATAAAATAAGAGTTAAGTATCATTATACAATTAATATGGATAAATTTTATACTAAATTATGATATGTATCTCTAACACTTCTGTTTTAAATGAATTATAACTTTTGTTAATAATTATAATATGATATTATTGCTGAAAAAATTATATTTTCATATTCAAAATTTGTTTAAAATGTATTTTGAAGTATTTAAGAAGTATCGGATAGGTGTTAGAAATAAAAAATATATTTTAAAATTATGAATACTTATAGGAAGTATCGAACAAGTATTCGAGAGTATTCGAGAAGTATTGATATCGGATACGAATACGATATGAATACGTTACTCTTGTAGAAATATCTAGAAGATGAGTTATTTAATTCACAGAGGAGCTAACGTTCAAAGAAAATTCAGACAAAACTAGTCAAAAAATATATAAAAAAATTATTATATGATCTCAAGATCACAATTCCGAAGTCATTTTTGTTGTATGTGCCGGTGATTGGTAATTGATGGAGATCAAATAATTTTGATATCATATAATAATTTTTCAAAAAACAAAAGTGAAGAATGCTAATCGCGACTCACAACTATTAATCTGAACCGTTTAAAGCTTTACTTTGAAACTCATATAATCGGACGAAATAAGATCGCGAGTGGGACTCTACTTAGCACAACTCCGAGGAGAGAAGGAAATGTTCGATGACTTCTAGAGTTTCGCAATCTGTTTTGCGGCGGTGACACGCCATATTATTCCAGAAATGAAAAGAATATGTAGTGAATTGTGGGATCTATATCCAAAATAGTGTCTGAACGCAAGATATATGGTCGGTGTCTCTACAAGAAGTCAAATAACAATTCATACCAGACTCATATTATATATATATATATATATATATATATATATATATATTAGCACATACCAGAACCATATACACATACAAATAGTAAGAGAGAGAAGAAAAGGTTACGAACAGCTGGTAGAACCTTTTAGTAGTGCTGACATTAGTAGTAGGGATTGTAATTTTGTACACCCGTTGGTTCCGTCCCGTTCCATCCGGTATAGGATGAGTATGGGAGACATTTTTTATTAGGGACGGGTTTAAGAAAAAAATTTTAAATCCACCGCAGGTATGGAGCAGGTTCGGGACTCTATAATAACCCGCCTCGTACCCGTCCCGCCTATATATTTTATTATTATAAATATATTTATATGTATATATATATATATACAAATTATAATTTTACTTTTGGTTGTATTAAGACTTATATTTTCATTTTATCTTTTTGTTGTATTAACACTTCTTTGATTGTTGGATCAAACTTGTTACTAAGTTATTTAATTGTGAAATATATTTTCTGTAATAGATTATTTAATTGTGAAATCTTGTCATTTTATTTCTTAAACAGAGATTATACTATTTTGAATTTAATAGTATCAAACTTGGTACTACCCACTAAGCTTGTATTTTTTTAAAAAATTAATTTTTATTGATATTTAATGTGGTTACAATTTTGTGAGGAGGGGCCCTGCCTCGCCCCGTCTCGTCCAACCCCTTTTGAAATTTTAAACGGGGCGGGGCGAGACAGGAACGGGGTGGGGTTTCTCCTAACGGGGCGGGGATGGGTTTTAAAATTCCGTCCCGTTTTAAACCCGCGACAGGTTTGGTAATAATGTTGAAGGCAGGGGTAGGGACGGGTTTAGGCAAACCCGTGCCGTACCCGCCCCGTTGTCATCCCTAATTAGTAGTGCTTGACTGTGTGGATGATGCGTTTGTGAACTGTTGTGACAAGAGCTTCTCACAAAAAGCATGTAAATTGCATGACATTTGTTGGATGGAAATGAATTATCAACCCCAATTATGATCCGTTTGATAAAAAGAAAGGAAGTGTGGATAAAAAATAAGAAGAAATGAATAATTTTTTTATGTGTGGGAGAGAGGAGACAAGAAAAGGAAAGATCATCAATGAGACATCTTTTCTGCCAAATTTTTATTTTTTCAAATATGAACAAAAGAGAGGAAGGAAGAAAAACAAGACTATTATAAAAAATTTAAATTATAATATTACCTTTCATAATTATTAAAAAAAAATTAGGAGGGTATATTCAATTAGGATTTTAAATGATTTTAAAAGACTTTAAAATATGAGTGTATTCAATTCAGACTTTTATAAACTTTTCAAGAATCCATACAAATCTAGTTGTATTCAATTAGAATTTTAAAAAAGTCTTCAAAAGTAAGTGTATTCAAAAAGTTATAGATTTTGAATGATTTCATTAAGCGGTGGATTTATGAGTGAAAAGTATAAGTAACGAAACCCATAACAAATACAACATTTCCCTCGTAGATTTTGGTAGACTTTTTTTTTTCCTGCAGAATACGAACGGTCTTTCTCCATCTCAAGGTACATTCATTTTTCTCTCTTGATTTTTTTCTCTCTCTCTCTCTTCTCAAATTCTCTATCTTTCTATTGTATTAGGAAAACTTGTAAAACTCGAGTTTTCAGAGAAGTTGATCAATCTCTCGCACTATGGGAGGATTACTCCATCTACACTGTTTGTTAGGGATCAATCCCTTAAACCACAAGGATTGATCATGAAGTACAATTAATAATCCAATATAACTTATAAGTTCAAGATTCTCCAATTATATATCTAATGATTTAACCTAGACCCTATAAGTAAAGTATGTACCTTTTTTCTCTTTTTTTATGATGTGCAATTGAAATCTAAGAAATGGTTATTGGTTGATATGCAATTTGTGTTCATCAAATGAGTTATTTTACTGTCTCCGCTCTTTCCTGAAATATTTGTACTACACAATAATTTTTAAACAGTATATGAGATGATAGATTATTTATTTTGCATTATATCTACCCCTTGAGTCATTGGTTTACTTGTACACAAAAATAGAATTCAATGATACAAATAAATAAAATATGTTGAAGAAATCAATACAAATCTATAAAAATCTATCAAATTCTCTAATAAAAGTCTATACAAATCCATGAAAGTCTGTAATAGAAGTTTATAAAAATCGATGAATTCACATAAATTTGTCACTTCAAAAATGTCTTTCAAAATCCTTTAAAATTCTAATTGACTACACCCTCCTTAGATTTTGGTGACCAAAATTAAAATAAATAAAAAATTTGTTTTGCAGTGACCTTAAACTCAATAAAAGGTAAATAGTGACCAATCTTGAAAAATAATAGCCAATGAGTGATCATTTAACTTTAATGTCCAAAATTACCCTCCCTTTTATTTAGAGATTCCCAATTCCTTTTCGTCTTCTCCAATAGAGAGAAAGAGAGTTTAGACATATGTGTTCGTCTTACAATTAATGCATGTGCATATATGGATTTTTTTTTCTTTGGTGGATTTTAGGGCTCCAAATATGCGGCAAAAGTTATCACTTGAGATGAATTAACTATTTGAGACCTGATATAAGAAAATGAAGATTCATAGGAGAAGTTAATAAGCAGTCGTCATGGGACCGTAGGCAATAGGCTTATTAACCAAATCTATTCATATCCTTTAATATTCCTTATTAATAAATTCCTATCCTCCAATATTCCTTATTAATAATTAATTACACCCAAATTACGTTTTTTTTTGTTAATGAGATATTAATATACATGAATAAATTTATATATATTCTTTAGAATGTATATATGTTCATATATTGTATACAAATCATCGGATTCTTTGAAATTTTTGATATTTGGATTTGAAAAAAACAAAGAAATTACAGGGATCTATGGAGAGAGGAATGGTGTTTTGGACTTTAAGCTTAAATGGTCACTCATTAGTAATTATTTTTTAAGTTTGGTCACTATTCACCTTTTATTGAGTTTAAGGTCACTAAAAAACAATAAATTTTCAATTTTGGTCACTTAAATCTAATTTTTCTATTATTAAATAAACTCAATATTAACAATCTCTCTTTCCTTCTCTCCTAACAAACAAACGTATTATCTCCTTCTCTTTTCTTCCATCCAGCTAAACAAAAAGAGGGAAGAACACTATCACTTCCATAGAGATGTCTCATCCATCCCTTCTTTTACCTCTTCCATTTAAATTTCTTCCTTCCTACCAAGTGGAGCATTAGCGTGATCCATCAACCTCAAAAGGGAGATTGGGAGTTCAAGGCTTGACAGGGACAATATCATGAATTTGTGTGTTTGCTTGAACTTTCCAAAAAATAAAATGAATAGTTTATTAAAAGAGTAGCCACAATTAGATAATAAGAAACAAATTACACTTGCCCAAAATAATACACTTCACCAAAAATTATTTTGCATGATACACCTCAAGAATATTTTTAGTGAGCTCACTACTCTTATTATAAGAACTAAAAGTAGCCCATTGGATTAGGGTCCTAATCCATTGAGTTCTCTTTCAATTCACAAAATTTATATTATATGATTTGATAAGGTTACATTACATGAATCATCAATAAGTTTCATGTATGTCATTAAAAAAAATGATAGCTAAAACTACTCAATTCCTAATTATAGTAGTACTAAATTAAGATGTGATTAAGTAGTTAGAAATAATTTTAAAAAATTAAATATAAGAGGAGACATGACACGACATGAGATGTGATTAACGTCATTCATTTGGATTAAGGCAAGGATGATAAGTGGTATTAAATTAAGAACATATGAGGAACTTTATTCTATGTACTTCAATCAGACTTCCATTAATTCTGCTAACAATACTCAATGCCTAATTATAATAGTATTAAATTAAGATAGAATGAGAAATTTGTTCTATGTAAATCGAACTTCATTGATTCTGAAATATACTAAGCAAGTAAGCAACTATATAATTAACAACAGAAATATAATTTTATTTTTTTTTTGGGCTAGGAATAAAATGTCAATGTTACCACTTACCATCTGAAAGGAGCCAAGTTTTGAGGCCTACAGGGTATATAGAGGGAAAATGAAGGTGAAAAGAGAAGGGCGTGACTCATAATCGTCCTGGAATAAATATCAAGACACCATAAAACTGAGGCAACTAGTCTCTACCAAGGAAACCATACCAGAACGCCCAGGAAGACTCTCTCTCTAGAAAGTTTCTCTCTCCGTAGCTTTAGAAGCCCGTAATAAACTAGAAAAGTTACAAATGGGGCACCTGCTCCCAATGATAGACGTTGCTAGACTATTTGGTGTTAAAGCCACCATAAAAAGAACTACCCGCAACACCGTGGTCTTTCACAAAGCAATCAAGGAGAGGAAGAATATGATAAGGTGGACAATACAGCTTCTCATCTTAGAATATCTAGCCATTGGAGGTTTCATGAAACACTGGATGGAACTCGACAATAGAGATGGTGTTGAAGGTTGTGGTCCCAGTTGGGATTCAAGAGTGGACGTCGTGGAACAGGAATAAGAGTTAAAGTGAAGAGAGAATGGAAAAATAAAAATAAAAAAGAGTAGTGGTAAGGTTGATGGGTAGTGAAAATGACAATGTTGAGCAATACAAGGCAAGCAAGAGAGTTGGCAGAGAAAGCCAACCGAGCTGTTGAACAAGGACCTGTCTTAACGGAATATCACTGTTCTGATGGATGAACTTAAATCCTATCAAAAATAAAACATCTAGCGTTTTATTGAATTTTGCAGGTAAAAGAATGACAGTCCACATAAAGACAATTCCGAAGCTAACAAAGATAACTTTCTTGCTATCTGGCTGTTTCAATCTTGAATTCATGCAACAACAAATGCATGCCATGCCATGCCATTACAGTGAAAGCATAAAATTTTCTTCAACAAATAAGTTGACACCTTGAGCTACCAGTAAACTGTAAGATTTACATTTCCTTGTGCGTGATAGTGTAAATTAATACAGTGGTGTGCCTTTCATATATATTAAATGTCACAATCGCGAAAATGGCAGGTATGACCAAAGTTGGTGAAAATAGACAGAACATTCACACAAATGAAGATAACTAAACATTTACAGGCACAAACTAAGAGGTATCATTTCTAACAAGAAGACTACAAGCAGTGGAAAGATCAACGGATCACTACCTCTAAATCCTCTAATTGGCCAAGAAAAATACCTGGGACAACAAAATAGTTGGCCCAAAATTATGCCTGGGACAGCAAAATGCATGAATTTGATAATGTGAAGACACCCATCACTTCATATACTTCGGGGTATTGAATCTTTCAATCTTGAAATTATGTTGTCTTCTCGCTAGCACGTTTAATCTTAAGGGCAGCTCTAACAACATTTCCCCTTGTAATGATTCCAACCTATAACATTGTGACAAACAGAGATCAATCAGATATATTTACTGTTGAAAGGAATCCAAATTCAATGAACTTCAACAAAGAAACACAAAATAGATTCACTTACCAGCTTGCCATTGCTATCTACAACTGGCAGTCGGTGGTACTTTGTTTCGAGCAACAACCTAAAATTAGAAGAATTATTTTAGGGTACTAAAGTTTCCAATGAGAAGCCAATTATTACAGTTCAAAAAGCATGAGATCGTATTGGAAGAAGGATAGTCAAGACATTATTCATTCCATCCATGCATTTGTTTCCCAGTTAAATGTACAAGTTTGCACTTTGTTCTGGTCTTAGTTTGACCTATTTGGCAGCTAGAGCTCGGTTTATATTATTAAACCCATTCTCTAACAGTTAAGTTTTGGAGCAGTTAATAAGTATAACAGAATGTACCTCACAGCATCTTCAAGATTAGTGGTTTCACGAACAACAAGTGGAGCAGGTGTCATCAAATCGCCAACAACTTTGCCATTGGTTTTGTTAAGTAGTTTTTGGATCTCATTGAATGTCTGCCATTATTGTCCAAAAATTAGATAAATTAGAAGTTGACAAGGAATTCATACAAAATATTAGTTTGAGGATTCCTTTTGCCAATTAATTGGACAAATGTCAATAAACATAACTCCAAAGGACAGTTTTCAGTCTTCAGGGCAGGTGCTCTCTCCATGTATGGTGGATTCTCACCTCATTATATCAAAAGTGAGCCAGTTCATGTGCAAGTGCAACTCTACCAAGAAACTAAATGGCTCGTAAGAAGCACAGACACTTCGATGAAGGTGTCGTATCCGTATCAGATGCTGACATTTTAGGAACACTCCTAAATATGCATTCGTCCTTTCATGAACGTGTAGATAATTTAAAAATAAATTTCATTATCTCAAACATTTAATTGTAACATTCCAAACACTTGGCCGACACATCCCAGATATTCCTCAACAGAAGTCCAATATAACACAAACATATTTACAAGTGGCCATGTTAGACGATATCTGTCTCGAAAACAAATATGAACACACCTCAAAGTGACCAAAGTTTTTTTCTTAAAAAAAATTAAGATTGTGCACATGGTCACCATTTGTCAAGCATGCAATGACATTTTTCAGATTGGAAAAATCATAATTGTAATGATAAAGTAGATAAGTGGTAGTGTGTGTGTATATACATATATATATATTTATAATAAGCCTTATAATATTCTCATAGCATATCTTCTAAATTATGTTAACTCTTAGTATAAAAATAAATAAATAAATAGGGTAAATATCACTGACACCTCCTGAAATTTGATGTATTGACACGCGGCTACAACTTTGTGAATTTTTGTCACCAGCACCCCCTGTCAGCTTTTCCATTTTTTAATATGTGAAATGTCTTGATTGCCTTGATTATTTAAATTTATTTTATTATAAAAATATCATACTAGGAAAATGACCACAATACCCTTCTTGATTGCCATTTCATTTAATTTTTTATTTTATGTTAATATTATTATTTATGAAAATAAATAATTATATATATTAGGTTATATGTATTATAGTCTATATATATATAGATGAATATAGAGAAAGAAAGAGAAATTTAATTACTTTTTTATTTTATGTTAATATTATTATTTATGGAAATAAATAATTATATATAGATTATGTATATTATAGTATATATATAGGTATATTCAATGGGGTATTTTGATCCATTAGACAGGGTTAAATGGGTAAATTTAGTATTCAAATGGGTTAGGTCAAAAGTCAAAAGGCAACATGGTCATTTCACTGTCAAAAAATGTTCTAACACAATGTACTTTTGGCAGGAGGGGGTGTATGTGATATACGGCGCAAACCACAAGGGGTGTTGGTGACGAAAATTCACAAAGTTGTAACCGCGTGTCAATACATCAAACCTCAGGGGGTGTCAGTGATATTTACCCAAATAAATAATAAAGTTCTATAATAGTCTTACACAATAGATGTATATAAATAGAAGGGTAAATCACCCTTAGACCCCCCGAGGTTTGCAACTTTCACCCTCAGATTAAACTTTGGTCAAAATGGTGGTCAACCTCCACTAAGATTGGGAGAAAGTAACAACTAGGTCCACTCCGTCAGTGGGCCGTTAGTTTTATCTGAAAATACATTTTGAAATCCAAAATTGCTCTTAGATGTCTTGAAGTTACATATTTCCCTTACTTAAAATGTATAGTAACAAATATAACCTTGTCTAATATGACCGAAATGCCCTTAATCCTTTTATACATAAAGTAGCATATTCTTCAAGTCTTTCAAGTAGCTGAGAAGTGAGATTTCCATTGAAGACCTAGGAGCTCAAGGAAAGGACAGTTTACCTACATCTCTCTCTCTCTCTCTCTCTCTCTCTCTCTCTATATATATATATATATATATATATATATTTGTGTGTGTCGTTTTCTCTCTCTATTTCTCCCTCTCTCATCATTTATGTCCTCTCTCTCTCTCTCTCTCTAAATACATTTCAACACATAACATTGAAATGTGTTTTTCTTAGATGTGTTGATGCACAAAATGGGATAACACAATCAGATGGTAAGAAAAACGAAGGAAGATTGTACTATAGTTGCCCAAATCAAAGATGCAATTTAGGGTTATCATTTGAAGTCAATCAAAAGTCAAAATCAAGAGCTTGAAATTTGTTCAAAGTATAGATTTTTTTAGTTAAAAAAATGGGGAAAACAGGGAGGGATTGGACACAGATCTACACAATCTACAAAATGGACGATTGGCGCACCCCAATCTTCCTCCTAATCCATGCGACCATCTTTCAGAATCAGATCAAGGGCGAATTCGTCAAAATATTCCCAGCTTTTGTAAAAACCTTCACAACTTTCAGAAACAAGTCCATATCTAGCTCTTTACGGACCACGATTTTTCTCAAAAGAAAGGAACAATCCTTCTCCGAAGGCTTATTTGCACCATCCATTGCAAACTCATACAAATCTACAGCATCCTTGATCATTTTCCTCTTAATAAACCGCCCCAAAACCTTAAGGTACGTTCCTGTCCCCATTTCATACCCGGCAACCCTCATTTGATCAACCACCCTCCAAAACTTCTCAATGCAGGCCTCCCTACCCAACACCCCCACCATAGCATTGGAAGTCCATCCATCATGTTCTATTATATTACTCTCCTCAATCCACCGGAAAAATATCAACGACTTATTTGGTTTTGTCCCAAGATTTTCCAAAACCATTGCAACCAAATCACTTGAAAATGGAATATTCATTTCATGTAAGATTAGAGTTTCTCATATGAGAACATAGAGAGAGAGAGAGAGGAAGAACAGAGATGAAGAGGAAGACAAAGAGTTTAGTGTTATCGTTTGGTTTCTTGGGACAGGTTCCCTGACGTGAAATGATGATGGCAGAAGAAAGGGCAGGTCATGTCATGGGTATTTCCTTTATTTCATACATCTGAGAGTAATTTTGTCATTTGCTCAAGAAGAAACTGACATCAGCAAAACAGATATTTAAGTTGGAGAGCATTGCAGACATTTCGCGATGAATCTTAACTTAAACTAACAGAAACCAACTCTGACAGGGTGCTAGAGTGATTTTGGCCAAAGTTTAATTTGAGGGTGAAAGCTGCAAACCTCGGGGTCTTAAATGAAAATTTATATTTATGTATAATTGTTCCATGTCGCGTCCGTGTCTTACTTTTTTAAGATTTGAACTGTCGTTGTATACGTGTGATTTATGACTCTACTAAATAGAATGGCACACGAGAATATTAAAATACTCCGAGATCACTCCTACAGAGAGGGACAAAAAGTTCAAGTTCTTAAGAAATGTAGTCATTTTATGGAAAAACAAGAAAAATCATCAAAGAGGAGCATATGGTCTATAGCTTATGAGGCCAGAATGCCATAAACATAATGAAATCATAGATTGATTCTGTCATTGCAGGTCCAGCCAATGTTGGCACACAATATTTAGTGCAGAGAAGAAACTATGCAACTCTGTTCACGAAGGAAAACATAATACAATAAGATAAAAAAAAAATATCTCTTTTTCTCTGATAGGAGGGAAAGAAGCTCAAAGCAACAAATTTCCTCATGCCTTGGTCAACCAAGGCCTTGAAAAGCCATAATACTTTTCTCTGTCATAAAACTTACTCATACTTTTTAAAGTGCTAATGGCTGTAATTTTCTAGACTTATCAATTTTTTTCAAAAACTTGCAATACTATTATAAAGTATGTTAAATTATTAATGGTTAACTATTTATCTGTCTGATCATGGTGCTTATTCTTCCCCTTCTTTGAGCCAACACCCGTACACATTAAAGGGCATTCCTCTTGGGAACTTTTTGTTTCCAGTTGTCTTTCAAAAGCAGATAGATTTCGTGTTTCTCAGCTCAGTCTTTTAATTCTCAACTCAAGAAAGCTTTTTTTCCAACTACTTGGGCCGCTACATGAATTCTACTTTTCTATTTCACTCTACCCAAGGCCATAGCCTTAGACCACACAAAATCTTACCCTTCCTTAGTAACTTTACCTATGTTAACTTCGGTCTTCTCCTTCGCCTAGCATCACCCTCAATGTGGACCGTGTCACTCTTCCTAGCACTTAGTGGTCTTCTTTGCACATGACCAAAACATCTTAATCAATTTTCTCTCATTTTATCTCTAATTGATGCTACTCCTTTAATTGAGTATATATAATGCAGTACTACGCCCATCACAACACGAATAACAGTAAGTGCCACAGCTTCTCAGTGAGAAAATAAGACACAAAACTTGGTCACAGAAAAAGTGGCATAACTCACATGCCAATATTTAAAATTGCTATTGGAAGTAGGAATTCAATAAATAAAAGAGGAGATATCACATACTTTCCAAGAACTATCGACGTTAGGAAACAAGTTTGTGTCAGCTTGACTACCACCTAGGGACCAGAAATAAGAAAAATAAGTAGTTAGAAATCATTAGTTCAGGAACTTTTAAAATAATTCAACATCAAGTTGGTCAACAGTATGTCCACTGATGATAAAGTGCACTAAGCAGCACAGATCTATAACAAATGTGAGAAGAACAGCTGGTGAATTACAATAACCAAATCAGGTAGAGCATCCACATGGACCACATGCATATGAACTCTATAGAAACAATTACAGACTTTAAAAGTCTCTTCCGAGTAATTCAGAAAGAAAATTTGAAGAAAAAAAAAAGACATAAAATAGCTGAGACGAATTAAATGAATGATCAAACATTTATACCACTTCAAATGCAATAAAAGCTGAAATGAAGTGAACAAAAATTCAATGTCTAACAAGGAAATATAATTTCAAATAACAGTCCCAGAAAGGTTTAAAAAGTTAATCAATGTGAAAGGACGTAAAGTATAATGTGGTAATCATGTTGAATGTCTGAGGGAATGAACATATCACATATAATGGAGCATTTAATCGATATAAAACTTAATTCAATTTTACACTTTGCACTGTCAACAAGGAATATATTAGGAAGCATGGACACGCCTAAAAGGGCAAAGAATCCATGTCGGACACGAACACGCGTTGGACACGCCCCAACAAGTGTCGGACACGACAAAAAACGTGTCTGATTTTTTTTTTTTTTTTGAATTTTCAGACATGTGTTGGACACACCAAATTTTTTTTTTCTCTTGTTTCCATGAATCTTCTCTCTTCCATAGATTCATACTTTATTTTTCACTAATCCCAAATTCTTTTTTCTGACAAAACCCTAATTTTCTTTGTTTCTTTGCTTTTTACTCTTTCTTTAGCCTCTTTCTTTCTTTCTTTCTTTTTCCCCAGCAAAACACAAGTTCTAGAAAGGTTGTTTTAACATTCAACTACAGCCCATCCCATCTCTTCATCTTTGTTCTTTTTGTCCTCTTCTTTCTCTTGTTGTACATCTGCTATCTTTTACATGTGACTTTCTGATGATGCTTTTGTATTTGGAGTAAGCTAGAATGATGATTAAATGATAAGACTAGTTTTTATTCTAATGTCTCGTTTTGGTTTGGTTTTATGACTTTGTGACATCGTTCTCTTATAAGTATTCTTGTTGTGAAGTAGATTCAATTTGTGTACTTGTAACTTATGATTTGTGGATATTTTCTTTGTTAGGTTGATGAAAAATAATATTACTCTTAATTTTTAAAGTACAACATCATATATTATATAAATATATATTTATTATTTGTCGTGTCCCCGCCGTGTCCGTGTCCTAATTTTTTAGGATTTTCTATGTCGTGTCGTATCCGTGTCCCATATCCGTTTCAGTGCTTCTTAGGGAATATACCACGATAATGACAATGTTGTCTCTCCTCAGAGTTTCAAACAATAATTATTAGTACTTAAACTATCCAGAACAAGCAAGAAGCATATGGTGAATAATTACAAGGACAAGATTGGGCTAACATGTAAAAATTGGGTTTCACAACTAGAATGGTACCTGAAATTGAGTCAAGTGCTAACAAGTCGTAATCTGAAACAACACCAACCTGCAGCAAAAATTTACCGTGGTCAATGTAAAGGTCGTACCCAGCGTACAAGGCTCCCGCTTGAGCGGGGTCAATGTATTGAACTCAATTTCCTATATAAATAGATTACTTACAGAATGAAGTTAATTAAAATAGAAGATTTCAGGAACAGAAAACTAGAAAAAGAAAGAGTGAAAAGAAAGTTGGTAACCACTATGAAATAGCATCGTAGCGTCTAACAAGTAACAACTACAGAAATGGGGCGCCCACACATAATATTCAATGGCTCAAGCTACCTTCTTCATACCAAGTGTAGTGGATTCTCATATACAATACTGTTCTCACCCTAATCCAACTGAAAAATGCCTGGTTTGGAGAGGATTAATATAGACTATGGAGTTTTGACCACAAATGAGCAGTTTCTTAGAATGTTAGAATGAAGATAACAAATATCTATCTGCTCAACCTAACTCTAGAATTCAATAAGAAGCTTGTTTGATATGACTGTGCTAACCCAAAACCGGACATGGATTTCAGAAAAACATCACCAAATTGCATCTAGTATGTCAGCAAAAATACAGTATCATAATTAGCTCTAGATCACAAAAAAATAAAAATGGAGTTTGTTTTACTTTTTATTTGTGATTTGAAAGTACACCAAAAGATTTCTCATACTGTTATTACTCTAGGTAATATCTCTGATTAGTATTTTGAATTCATAATCCTGGTTACTTATATATTTTTAGTATTTCTAATCAATGAAAGATTGATATCATATTATTATAAACAACTCTAAAAGAGGGATGGAGGCCACTAGAGATTAAACAATGATGACCTGTTTGTGGAATTCACTTAAAAATAAGATACAGGGTAAAAGAATAAGCTTTTTTTTTCTTAACCTGAAAAAAGCAAAAGAATAAACTTGATCAGACAGTTTAACCTGGTTGGTTCCGACTTAGATGCTAAAAAAAACAATTATTCAATAAAGCTAACCTGGTTGGTTCTGCCTTAGATATCCAAGATTACTTCATGTAGTAGCATCAGCAATTATTCAATAAAGTTACATTTTAAGAACGGTGCCTATGACAAGTCAGTTTATTGTTGTTTAAATTGACCATAATATCCTGTTCTATTTCTATGATGTAAGCAAGTTAATTTACATTTGACATCAAATCATCCCTATTTTCTGGTGTGACCTATTTTTCTTCCAAAACTATCCATAAAATGTATCCTAATTTATAATTTAAAGAATGGAAAATAAATACTAATTTTACCAGAAAATTTAAACTCTGCCTTATCACTCATTTATATGACTTTGAGGAACACAAACCAACTGAAGCAAAAAGATAGGCAGATCATGTGCAATAAGGAGCAAATGGATGATGTGTGCCACATCTTTAGCAACACATGTTTACTGTGATTTTGCATCTACATTTTTCTAATTGATAAACCAATTTTCTAAGAGTAATTTTATTTTCTATTCTTGTTCATCGTCTTTCTTTTTTTTCCTTTTTCTTTTTTAAGGATGTACAAGCATCTGAAAGCCAAGAACAAGATAAACGAAGCCAACCTAAAACAAATCGGAAGTCAGAGACTACATAAAGTTTCCAATCAACAAGAACGTTCAATGCGGAAAACAATTAAGAATAAGACCAAATCATGCATAAAATCTTCGAGTGGAAAATAGGTCATAGTGCTTGCATTTAGAATCATCATTTTCCAGAGATTTTTGTCTTTGTTCTACCCAATTTATTCTCACCCCTCTCCAGCCTATCATGGTGTACTTAACCTCCCATGTCACCTTAACTACTTTTCCATGGCTATTGGGACCAAAATGGCTTAATAAAACCCAAAGTCACAGCTGCTACTTAATCCAGCAACTAATTTGAACCTTTACCTTACTACACACACAAAATCTCATAAGCAACATAGGCATGAAGATAATGCATCTTGTGTGAGAGTTTATGGAATATGGACACATATACTATATACAGATGCAACACAAATATGGCAATACAAAAAATTCTTAGGAAATAGGATGGCGGTATGGACACAGAAATATATATATGTGTATGTATATATTGTGCAAATGTACATTTGAATAAAAATTAACATGTACATCTGTATCTACGTATAATTATATACATATATTATGACTAACATTCCCTAACAAAAATATCAAACATTCTAATTTTCTATCTTACAATAATAAACATCGCATGAAAAAGCTAAAAGCTAAGTTCCATGGACAAGAGCTTTGGAACCAAATAAACAATATGTATTCTCACTGTATCTTAATTCTTCTTCCTAAGAATGTCAAAGTACTTTAAACCCTCATTTCACTTCTCCTAACTGTTAGATTATAGGACTAATGCTATGTTTGGTAGGAGGGAAGGAAGGCTGGACAAGGGAAGGGAGGAGGGATGGAGAAAACAAGGGAAAGTTAGAAGGAAGGAAAGGATGGATGCATGAGGCATCCCTCCTGAACCACCATTTTTCATCCTTCCAAAAGTGGACGAAAGAGAGGAGGGAAGAGAAGTATAAGTATGGTATATTACGTAAAGTAACGTGATTACTCCTCATCAATTTTTGTAAAATTATATAATGCAGTTATAGTGGTAAACACTATATAAAATACCTCCTTCCCTTCCCTCTTGCCAAACAAGGGAAGGTGTCACCTCCTTCTACTCCCTTCCACTCAACCGAACCAAAAGAGAGAAGGACATCTTCCCTTCTTTGGGGATGTTTCATCCATCCTTCCTAACTTCCTTTCCACTCATTTTTTCATCCTTCTTACCAAACGAAGTATTAGGTTGACAAATTTGTAATCAAAACTTATGCTCCGTTTGGTAGGATGGATGGAAAAACAGATAGAAGGGAGAGAAGAATGGATGGATAAGGTATCCTTAGGTAAGGGAAAGTGTCTATCCCTCCATTTGTTTGGTTGGATGGAAGAGAAGGAAATAGATAATATTACGACTTTGCCATTAGACCCTTAAATATATAAATTAATACATCTAAATGAGGTTAATAATGTCATTTTCATTTTATTGAACAAATATCTTATTTTCTCACTCCTCTTCCACCCACTTTTGGATGGAAGCAAAATGGTGAGCCCAAAGGGATGCCTCATCTCTCCTCCCATCCTTCCCTTTTTCCTCTCCCTCCTACCAAACAACAGAAACTTGTCCCATCCCTCCCCCACCCACACACACATCCTTCTGCCTTACCAATAGAATCTGTATTTTTGTTTATTTTAGAATGTCTAGTTAGTTAAGTCTGTTGTGGAACCTTGTCCAAGACCTATTCACCTCCTACTCTAGGTCTAGATCACGGCCTTGCTCTAGGCTAGTCAAAGCCTAGAGTTTGGACCAATATACTTCTCACTAACAATTATAAAAAAGATGCAATTCAATGTTTAACTACCTATCAAACATGTGTCCTAGAGCATTTAAAAAGAATTGAATACATGTTCAAAATAATATCTATATATAAATATATATATTCAAAATATGTATATTGTTGGGTTGGCTCAAATTCCTATTGTGATTAGGTTTCTATTATAGAGTTGTATCGAATTAGGTAATTTCTTAGTAGACATGTCTTGGTCTCAAGGAAGGAAAGTTCTTATTAGGCAAGTCTATGGCTCGAAGGAATTGTAATCCTTGTCCACCAAGAAATTGAGTTTTAGGCTTTATAAGTTTTAGGCTTTATAAATAGTTATCTATTATAGGTTTAGATAAATGAGAAGAAAAGAGACAATACTCTCATTGTATTTGAGAGGATACTCTCATTGTTTTGAGAGGGCAACTCTCGCATAGAGGTAATACTCTCATTGTTATTGAGATAACACTTAGAGAGAGAATTATTGTTTAGAATTTGTGATTTTCTTTTGAGTGAGATTGGGTGTATAAGTTGAGAGTTGAGTGAACTCTTGATATAATTCTTCAACTTGTATTGTTACAATCTATATAGTGAAATCAGGCTCTTCGTGGACGTAGGCTTGTTTAGTCGAACCACGTATAATTCTTGGTGTGTTCTTGCAAATTTCTTCGTGCTTGTTTACTTATCATCACATCATAATTTTTTGTGGTACGTGATTGGGGGCTTGTTTCTCAACAAATTGGTATCAGAGTTTACACACAACGTGTTTGATAAAAGTCTTGTCTAAATTTTTCTTCATAATACGGGTGTTGTTCGTCTTGGGCACTTGTGACAATCATGGCCAATAATATTGCCACACAGTACAAGGTGGAGAGATTTGATGGTAAGGGTAACTTCACCCTATGGCAAGGGAGGATGAAGGACATCCTAGTTCAACAAGGCTTAGCGTGGGCATTGGAAGGGAAGGATGGAAAACCGAAAAAAATGTCAGTTGATGATTGGCAGGATATAAAGTCAAGGTGTGTTAACATTATTCGACTCTGTATTGGGGATGTTCTCACAATTTACAAAGGTGACACTCTTACTCAACATGAGTGATTTTTAGATTCACCCAAGTTGCGGTGTAATCTAATTTCCTTGAGCCAGTTGGACTCCATGGGCTGCAAGTGCTCCATTGCAAGGGGAGTCATGAAGATCACCAAGGGTTGCATGGTATTAATGCAAGGAGAACAGAGTGGATGTTTGTATCGTCTGGTGGGGAGTGCCAATGGTATTCAGACTTCGATTGTGGATAGAAAATGGGGTGCACATGGTAACAAGATCTTAAGACGTGTTTCGTTTGATTTATTGAAAACACGAGTTGCACGTTTCTGGACAAACGAGGGTGAGATGAAAGTTCCTACTTGGAGAAGGGTTGCATCGAAGCCTCCTTCCAAAGACACTTGATAGTGTTGACTTGATACAGCTGCATGAATACATTGGCCATGCGGATCAAGGGGGAGTATTGTTTCATACTTGATTCAGGTTATGTAGCTGGAGTTTGAAAGGCCGATGAATCGTTTGTGGATTTGCAGACGAGAGTCTCGTGTATTGAAGGCTTATCAAAATTTTTGCCAAGAGGGAGATTTGTTGGGTTGGCTCAAATTCCTATTGTGATTAGGTTTCTATTATAGAGTTGTATCTTATTAGGTAATTTCTTAGTAGGCATGTCTTGGTCTCAAGGAAGAAAAGTTCTTATTAGGCAAATTTATGGCTCTAAGGAATTATAATCCTTGTCCACCAGGGAATTGGGTTTTGGGTTCTATAAATAGTTACCTATTATACGTTGAGATAAGTGAGAAGAAAAAAGGCAATACTCTCATTGTATTTGAGAGGTTATTCTCATTGTTTTGAGAGGGTAACTCTTGCGTAGAGGTAATACTCTTATTCTTATTGAAAGGACACCTAGAGAGAGAATTCTTGCTTAGAATTTGTGATTTCTTTTTAGTGAGATTGGGTGTATAAAGGTTAAGGGTTGAGAGTTGAGTGCACTCTTGATACAATTCTTCAACTTGTACTGTTACAATCTATATAGTGAAATCGGACTCTCTGTGGACATAGGCTTGTTTAGCCAAACCACGTATAATTCTTGGTGTGTTCTTGCAAATTTCTTCATTCTTGTTTACTTGTCATCACATCGTAATATTTCGTGGTACGTGATTAGTGGCTTGTTTCTCAACATATATGTTTAGGAAGAATAGGACATAATCCTGCAAGTATCTAAGGAGTATCGATATAGATACAATATCAATACGACTCCGTTATATTAGCATTTATGCTTCATGGGCAAGAGTCGAATCAAACAAGTAATTCTGCCCATGTTTTTGGGTGCTTCATTCAATGAACTCTCAAAGCTTCTTCTAACGCGAGACGTGCTTTTAAATCTTACCTAATTATGATTTTTATCATATATAACCAAAATGCATGACATCATTCTGCTTAACTAGCTCGTCCCAACTCATAATTTAGCTCTAAACTTCTAATTACTATTACGCAGATTAAAAATACTTTTTCACATTCAAACTTGCAAAACATTTCCATAAAGGAAGTCATGAGCTTCATTTTCTCAAAACAAATTTCCCTTGCTCTTCCAAGTTCCATGGGATGTTTCATCCCCATTTTCTCAAAACAAATTCCCCTTGCTATTCCAAGTTCCATGGGATGTTTCATCCCCATTCCATTCCATGTCTTTTTGCTTGCATGATTTATGTTTGTGACCAAGACTTCACTTTGATGGATCCTTCCAACAAGAACTTTGTTAGGTGCATTGCAATCATAAAATCTGCACCTCTCCTGATTACAAACTACAGCATAGGAGAATAAAGCAATGCACATTGCCACATCACTTACCAATTTATATCATGACAATTTCATAGAATTTAATCCTTCATAATTCCAAAAAGTATGCATCCCGACTCCAGGAGCCATAACTGTCCTCAAAAAAGTAGTTAAACAAAATTTCACCATGACTTAAAATCATGAATGATCTAAAATGCTTATAAAACAATTAATCCCAGCCACACAATCCATGATCTAGAAGAAAGAAAATAGGGATATTAACCATATAAAAAGGATTATCAATTAAGGTAACAAAAGTTACCAATTTCCAGTCATCATCTATCACAGGAAACCCAGTAATTCTTTTCTCCACAAGAGTCTCCAGTGCTGTTAATACAAAGGCTAGTAATCAGATAATGAAATATTATTAAGATATTCACAGTAAAGAAACCAGGATAAAAAGTACCTTCATCAACAGTAGTAGTAGGTTTCACAACTTGTAAATTTTCTTTTCTTGTCATAAAATCACCAACCGTATATGTTCCATCACTTGACTGCAAATTAACATACTAAATTATGATTAAAGATTGAGGGAGCCAATACAAATAGAAAAGGTTAACAAATGCATTCTCCCCAACAAGGAAAAAAAATTGAAAAGGGCATCCAAAAAGAAGATGAGAACGGCAGGGTTACCGCCAGAGACTACGGTTGCTTCAATGGCCTCCCACGTGCAGCTGCCCAAGCAGCTGCCCAGGTCTCTTGTAGAAGCAATTAGGAGCTCTAACAATAACATTCCGAAAAGGAAAAAGAAATCTGATGTAGCATGAAATCATTCAAAGCTACCATAGTAAATAACTCCCACAAGGATAATACCTCTATAAAATATTATTGCACGATTAAACTAAAATAGCTCAAGAAAATCCTCAAGTAATTAACCTCAACGTGAGAGAATGGAATATAGTAGCTTTATCTTATGAATTATGAATATAAAAATTTTCCCTCAACTAAGTTATTTAAGGGACTTGACTTCTCTGTTAGGATTAGAAACCTGTTGCTTATTTATATATATATATTGATAAGTAAACCTGTTGCTTATATGAAAAGAGCTCCATTAGATTATCTTACTGTCCATTAAATATCAGGCACTCAAGTGAGAAAAAGCACATTTGCATGTAAAGCAAGCAAGCAACCACTTGTATAAATAGTGCCAGAAGTTAATCCTATTACTGAGATACCCTCCTAGCACTCTGAATTGGCAGAATCAATACGGGCAATTGCCATTGTTAGGATTCTGCTCAGCCCACATGACCAGGCTCTGACAAGTTTATTGAAGCTTTTGAAGTTTGTAAACAGGGTAGACTAGTCCCGGTTTAACCTAGCCAAGATCAAAAGTTGAAATGCTAGTAATCAGATCCAACCAGCTATAATTGGATTCTGAACACCAAGTTAAGCAAGCCATTGTTGTGTAATTGGGCTTCACGTCAACCAAACCAGCAAACTGCCACTTGTCTAAGACAACATAAAAGCATAAAAAATCCATCTAATAGGTAAAGCATTATTGAGTATTGTGTCTCAAATTCCTACTCTAATTAGGTTTCATTTCAAAAGTATTTTGTTAAGAAAATTTCTTGCTGGGATTTAATTCGTTTCTAAGGAATTGTGTTCCACTGTTCATTGTCTAACAAGGACTTTGGATAAGGATTCTATCTATAGTGCATAGGCTTTTCACTTTTGGTTGAGACTTGTGAGATTGGGAGAGGTGTAGACTCGTGAGGGAATTGATGGGTCTGCGAATGAGGGTTTTGTCATTTTCACCTCACACACCCAGTAGAGATGCGGAGATGGATGATAGAGTTAAAAGAACATTGAAAGTGAGTAGGGAAGCTGTGATTTGGGTGGCTCATGGAAAGGTACATCGAGAAGAGCTCAGATACCGGTTGCAAAATAGTTTAGGGGAACCCCAGTACTGGGTGTTTGGTTTTCTCCAACTCTGCAAGTCTTTTATGAAATTTATAGTGGATTATCTCTTCTCATCCGTTAATCAGCCGGCTTGTGCAGAACCACACGTCTTGTGTGATTATCTATTTTTTATTATTTATGATTTGGATCTCTACGCATTCGCACTTCCAAGGGCCCAACAAGCGGTATCAAAGCTTCAGCTGGCACAACAAGCACAGAATGCTAAAAATTCAATATCTAAAAAGAATTATAACATAATTTATGAACAAAATATATCCATTTTCAAACTCTCCCTGATTTAGTAACTAGGTTCCAAATACTGAATCTTGAGAAAGAACTTCAATAATACTTCAACATAATCCTCCCTTTGGTGCTTAGATAACCAGGGAAAGGAAAAAGTAAAAATTTGTTTCGAAAAGCTACACAATCATATTAGGCAAAGTTCGATTTTTCTGGGAAAAAAAAAAAAGTTTGATTTTTCAGGAATCAGACAAATGAAATATTTACTAATCAAACTACTAATTTGTATCCATTCATGTAGCATAAAGGTAAGGATGGTAACAATAAATTGCTATTTTGTGCTCATTTCTTTAGCAAAATGATCTCCACAACCAAACGGGACATAAAGATATTTTCTCTGCCATAAACTGTGAGAATATAACACAATTGGTAAAGTAATTTTATTGGCAATGGGAAAAAAATCATAACAATTTTCATACATATACGTACGAATATATATATATAGAGAGAGAGAGGGGGGTGACTTACCAGCGTGGAATTTGTGATGCCGACGGCGGAGGCTGGCCGGCGAGGTTGGACGGAGTATTGGAGGCGTCGGCGGCGAGAGAGAGAAGACGAGTGGGAGAGAGGAAGGCATGGTCGGTGGCGGCTATGATAGGAGAGGGTGCAGAGTAGCTGATGATGAACGGCTGATATAGCAGCGCCGGGAAGTGGGGCCACGATTTGAGAATCGGCGAAGCGGATCGAATCCATGAGCTTTCGTGGATGTGCAAAATGAAGAGAGACAGACAATTCGTTAAAATATCATATACTCCACTGTATATAATATCAATATCATACATACGCTCTATATATCTAGAGAGAGAGAGAGAGGGGTTTGGAAGTGTTTTCTAGTTGTAGTTGAAAGCAGAGTAATGTGTTGGTTCTCCGTGAAAGATGGAAAGGAGGACAGTGCCAAGTGGGTCGGTGAAGCTCCAAATCCTCCAACTGAGACTCAAAATGTGGACCCACACTAGGTGGTCAATAATTTATGGTTTGAAAGTTTAAGGCAAATTGCACTAAATTCCCTCTTCTATCAAAAATTTGTAAAATATTCCTTCTATTATTTTCTTTGGCAACACACCCTCAGTTTACTGAAAGTTACAAATTAACTCCTCTTCCATTGGAATGTTGAAATTCTAGAAGTTAAAAGTGTTTGTTGTATGCATAAAGGTATTTTTGTTAAAACAATCTGTCCTGTGTCATGTGTCATGTGCATTGCACGTGACTACATTAATACCAGAATTTCAACATTCGATTGTTATAACAAATAATTTGTAACTTTTAATAAATTGAGTATATTTATTGTCAAAGAAAATAGTAGAGGGGATATTTTATAACTTTTTTATAGTACGAGAGAATTTAGTGTAATTTGACCGAAGTTTAATAATACACACAGAATTCATAAATTCATATGATAAACAAGAATTACTAACCATTAAAGGGTTGT
Organism: Cornus controversa; assembly: GCA_026545225.1. Taxonomy (NCBI): domain Eukaryota; kingdom Viridiplantae; phylum Streptophyta; class Magnoliopsida; order Cornales; family Cornaceae; genus Cornus; species Cornus controversa. Next base: position 40,052,717 of record CM048853.1, read on the forward strand.
AATTCAGTGGTACTTCACGTTAAAAGTTCAAGTCTTCATATGGACTAAAAAGACAGTAGTTTTATGAACGCTTTCCCATAATTATAACACTCATTAACCACCAAATGCAGTAAATTAGTGGTACTTCTTCGCCTTCCAAAGTAGAAGGTTCACAATTCAACTCCCTCAATGAACAAAATGGATATGAGTTTCGAAAAAAGATACTCTCCCGTCAAATCTCTCTCCTGAATTCTGCAAACCCACCTCATTTTCTTGTTCAATTTTAGCACTTAACAAGATGATGATGTAACTGAATCTGAATCACAGGATTAAGGTATGCAGAATTCAAGAAAAAGATTTGACTGGAGATAATCCTTGTCCATGAGTTTCTTGTCGTGATTATATATATATATAAGTATGATGTTCCAATCTTACGGTTCAAAATATTTATGTCTGTCTACGGTCTAAAATAACTCTCTATCGTCAATATAACGGTCACGATTCACTCATTACATTCACACCTAAATTCACATGCACATACACCTACTCTCACACCTTTAAAATGATTTAGTCCAACAAAAAAAAATTTATATAGTGTTGTAGGCACGGGTCAAAATATTTATGTCTATTTACAGTCTAAAATAACTCTTGATATAACGGTCAAGATTCACCCACTACATTCACACCTAAATTCACATACATTTACCTCACATCTCTAAAATGATTCAGTCTAATAATTTTTTTTATAATGCGGTAGACACTAACAATAAGCTAATTTATATATATACTAGGGTATGTCGGTGCCTACGGCACTATCGCGCACTCGCAATCGTGACCGTTAGATGAAGTGATTTTAGACCGTAGATAGCAAAAGACATTTTGAACCGCAGGATTGCTTTTTTAACAACTCTGGACCGTTGGATCACCGTTTTTGGCCTTATTAGGCCAAGCTTAAATGTAATATCGATATATATATACACCTCCATTAACTATCAATTTAGCTAAAATCTCTTGAACTGTCGAAAAATTTGCAATTGCCCCTTCCAATCAACATGCATTAAAAGAAGATTATAATCAAGTTACGTGCGCAACACGTCTTATAAGTTATTACAATGACAATTTTACCCTTTTATGTCTCCATATTAATGCCAATTTGCAACCGTCAAAGATCTGGTATACCAACATGCAATTTCAACCCAAGAATAGCAATAATGTCAGCTCGTGAAATTGGTGAAACTGTTCACCAACATGCAATTTGAACCACTTATCAAAAACAACATGCAATTTGAACGAGCACGATGCATAACTACACATTTTGACAGTATTCATAGTAATTTAATTAATTTTTTATTCATTAGAATAATTCTTTAAATGATAACACCCGACAGCCCGGACTATTTACTGAAACATCTATGGGTCATACCCGATAGCTTCAAGAGCCTCTGTGGGCCCCACATATGACATGTGAGTAGCCGGAATGTTCTTTGAAATAGTATAGCTCTATCCATTGATAATTAAGTGAAGATTTTGCTATAAAGTGATGGTTTAGGAGATTTTTTTTTTGTCAAATTGATTGTTCAAGAGGGTAATATGCCAAAAAGTGATACATCAAATGGATTGTATACATCTCTCTCTTCTATTTTGTCTGCACCTCTCTCTCTCTCTTCTATTTGTCCTTCAAGGGCATTTTAGTACTTTTACTAAATTGCTAACGAAAAACAGAAGCAAGGGAAGTATTCTGCTTTTTGCTCTCAATATAACTCGGTTATGCTATAATATTTATGATACTAAGGTCCTGTCTGGCAGAGTTTTTGCTTCGGCTTTTACGCAGAAGAAAAAGAGAAGTAGAAGCTAAATCAGGAAGCTGGTACCCCCTAACTTCCTTTAAACGCTCTTTTTGGACTCCGAAACTCTTTCGCCTTACCAATCCAAACACTCTCCAAAATGACTTTTGAGCTTAAAAAGTCAAAAGCTGCTTTTCAAAAGCCAATCCAAACAGGACCTAATTGAACAAGAGTTTTTGAATTATGCTTCTACAAATTGAATATAAAATTCACAACTTCACGTGGGGATAGATGAGAATTTATTTATGGTCTGTTAATTTAGTTTTCTCAGAAAAAAAAAAACATCAACAACAACAATTTAACAACTTGTTGACAGACGGTTATTGAAAACACACTCTAAAAACTGTGTTGATAAAAAGGAAAAAGTTATTTTTAGATAACAATCTTTAATATTTTTTTTTTTAAAAAAAACCTCTTTCTTTTCCTAAAGTTTTAAAATTATTCCAGTAAACAGAATCATAATCTACCTCTTGAGTTAAATTAAAAGCTCATTAATTAGAATTAAATTAATCAATGTAAAGTACAATTTTTTTTTTCTTTTTTCTTTTTTTTTTTATAAAAAAGATGGGGCCCAATCAAAAGGCACGAATAATTCAAAGCCAAAGTAGGTAGCTTATCTCATTTTACAAGTAATTGTTTGGTGACTTTTTCAGCAGTCAATATCATGCATGCCCTAGAAGTTTTATCTTCCAAAAACGTGTGTGAAAATTTGACTGATAAGAAACATTCCATTAGCATTTTTTCTTTTTCATGCACCACTTTGTTCAAACATTCAAACCGTATTCAACATTTCTTCCTTAAATCTAAAGTAAGGATGACAATTTATGTTTTTGTGTTGTCTCAATTTATCAGTTTGTTGATTAAATGGATTACACGGATTGACTTGTGCAACCCATTTAACAAAAAAACGTGTAAAAATTTGACTGATGAGAGAACATTCCATTAACTCTTTTTTTTCTCTTTCATGCACAACTTTGTTCAAACATTCAAACTGTATTTAACATTTCTTCCTAAAATTTGAAGTAAGGGTGGCAATTCGTATTCTTGTATCGTGTCAATTTATGAGCCCGTTTAATAAATGGGTTACACGGGTCGACATGTGCAACCCATTTAATAAACATACCGTATAATGGTACGACTCTTTTATAATATTTTTAATCCGCTTAACTTATATGATATGATTTTCTCTACACCTTACAATCTCTATGAAAATGATATAAAAAATAAAATACATATCTATGCATAAACATTAAAATCAAAATATATTATAATTTTTTTATCTATATATTAACCCCAAAAGTATATTCAAGTAATTCAGCAACTGGAAAGATATCATAACAATCTCATTCTTGTATTTTATGTCTATATCAGTCTTGTAAACAAACATATAGATTACAAACAATTGTAATATTTATAACTATGTATATATAAGTTTGAATAAAACCAGAATATATGAATAACTCATGTTGTAATTGTGTTGCGTGTTAGACAGTTTAGATTCAAACTCAACATAATTTTTGCATGTCGTGTTCGTGTTGACCCGTTTATTAAATGTGTCTATTTACCTCAAACCCAAACTTGCTTAATTTGTATTTTATGCCGTGTTGTGCCCAGTTTTGCCACTCCTAATTTAGATGATAAAGTGCAAAAAAATCTCCCTACACTATGTCCAAATTTACAAATAACCCCCTTAAACTATATTTTGTACACAAACCCCCTTGAACTATCATATTTTGTTGCAAATTAAATACCCTCCATGCCTACTTATTTTTTATTAAATGGCCATAATGTCATTTCTTAACCCATTTTTCTTATTAAAATAAATTCTAAAAAAAATTCATAATATTTTGATAACATATTCTATTCTCCATCAAATTTGCATAAATTTACATTTAATTCTTGAAATTAATTTTTTAATAAAAATCTCAAGTAAAAATTTCAAGTAATTTCTTATTTTTCATGAATATGCTATATGAAAAAGTACGTATTTTTTATTTTAGCAATTTCTTAATTTTTTATGAATATATTGTATGAAAAAAAAAGTATTTTTTTACCGTAAAAAAGTTTAAACTGGGTATTATAAGTTTTATTATAAATAATAAAGTTTTAATAATAAGTTAACTAATTTAAAAAATGGCTAAATTTAGTAGTAATTATAACTCTGTGTATTTTTTTTCTATTGTAATACTAAATTAATACCAATAACAAAATTAAGGTAAATGGTATAATTAATATTTTTATAAGAAAAAAGATCATGAAGATAATTTAATAATAAAGAACAAATTTAATAAGAGTAAAATTGTCTTTTGTGATAGGTATGTTCTTAATTACAACAAATTATTAGTTCAGGAGAGTTATTTGCAAAAAAAACAACATTTCAAGGGTTTTTTGCACTTTACCCAAATCTAAATTACTAATTCACTTATTCGAATTCCAATTTCAAGATTTGATATTCTTTGCCTGCCTTTTATATAAATTTATGAATCATGATGTATAATCAATATACCTTATGTTGAATATGAAAATGTCAAAGGGCACACTTCTTCAACCTCCTAAAGGACCCGCACAAAGTAAGAGCCTCCATAATGGACCTTTTTATGATATCCATAGTCCATAATTTCATTGTTAGAAAAAAAGGAAATTTGAATTGAATTGAATTGTCTTGTGAATAATACATAAAGGCCTATTTATAAGCACATAGTCTTGGAAGCTAAGTAAACTTATGAGACAAGAAATCCTAGTTTTAGATGGTTTAGGAGAAGGTTAAGAAACTTATGTAATTTAAAAATATATATATAATCTAACGGTAGAAATAATAAAAAATATATAATCTAACAGCCCCCGCAAACTTAAGGTGAGTTATATAAAGCCAACTTGAGTTTGAAGACAAAATATTGAATGTGTGTGGCTTGATGCATGGAAACCAAGCGATTTGAATCTTTTTAGTGAATACGACAAACAAAAGATAATAACGGCACGGCTCAACCCACAACAACAATTATTCGATCCAATTCAGAATAAACAACAAGAGAGCAATTGATTTACGATGGCCAATGAAGACCTCATTAAAGAAAAATGTCATGGCATCACTTGCCAACAAGGGCCAAAAAAACTTCGAAGAATAAAACTCCTGAAGAACAAATCGACGAACAACAACAGTCTCATCGCAATAAGACAGAGTTTCTTCTTGGCTCACTGCGGACTGGTGGTAATGCATGTGATGTTGGAGACGTCACATGAAACTAATCGAAGAACATACACCAAAGCCAGCAGACTGGTAAAACGATCTTATCTTAGACATAGCTACCAAGAAAGAGCTAAATAATGAAGCTAGATAATGAAGTTGGTGGCTATGAAACGTATATGGAAACTTGTATATATATAAGACTGAAGCTATTTTCTATGATTAACCGTCGAGGATGAAACTGATGATGCCATCCCTGGCGGTAATGGCGATAAACGTTGAAGACTACCAGAGACTAGGAGGCTCGATACCATGTTAGAAATATTAGAAAATTATATATTGAAATGACTTGTATTATGCACAATATATAAAGGTCTATTTATAAGCACATAATCTTAGAAGATAAAGACCTATTTATAAGCACATAATCTTAAGAGATAAAGGCCTATTTATAGGCACATAATCTTGAAAGCTAAGTAAACTTAGGAGACAAGGAATCCTAATCATAAATGGTTTAGGAAATAATATATAAAATCCTAAATTGTTTAGGAGAAAATATATTAGTAAACATATATTCTAACAACCCCCTCAAACTCAAGCCAAACTCAAGGTGGGTTTTATGAAGCCAACTTGAGTTTGTAAATAAAATCTTGAATGCAGCTCATGAAAGCAATTTGGTAATGTTATCAGCCGTGGCTGCAAACACATACAAAGAAACTACAAAAGGGCAGCTCGGTAGATAAAAACAGCTTGTTGGAACGACGGGAAGATTGAAAGCGACTCATTGGAGCGAAAATTGATTTAAAAATCAGACAATGCACAGACCGAGAGTGGCTTAACTGACAGAGTAAATAACTATCAAAATCAGTCAGTAACACTAAAAAATGATTCATTGAAATCAGTGACTTTGACACACAAACAGGGGCGGAGCCCCCCCCCAAAATTTTTTAAAATTTTTTTTATACCCAAAAAAAAAATAATTAATTTTAAATAGCACCTTAAAATTTATTAAAAATTTCAATTTGGCCCCCCCAAATTTTTTCAAAAAACTCATATATTGACCTCAAATAGGAAATTTAAAAATAAATTTAGTTTGTCTCCTTTAAAACTATATAAAAAAATTAAACTTAGACCTTGTAGCCATATTTTTGAATGCCCAAATATTGTGAAATAAAAATTTAAGTTCATTAATATTGTAATTCTTATCACAACAAATCGTTATTTTATTTACATATACACATGTACAATATCTATTATATTAATTCAAAAGAGAAATACATTAATGTCCCTGCATGAATCTTTCTTATCAAATATTTTTGTAAATTGATGTTTACAAGAAAAACATCTAGAATTATATATCAATCTTCATTTGCTAAATGACAAATTGAAAGGAGGAAAAACAAGTGTTGTGAAATTATAAACAACAATGATCATATATACTAAAACTTTTAATAGTCATTTACTAACAAATAACAAATTCTATGACTAATTTATGTATAAGCCACTAAAAAAATAATCTTATTTTGTTAAAACTTTTGAGATTTTGTTTAGTTAAATTTTTTTTTTAATCAAATATATCTTTTCGAAATGAAATCAAATTACTCAAAATCTTTTTCTAAAAATTGGATTTTTGAAAAACTGAAACAATTAATTGTTGAAGAAAAATTGGTTCTCTAATTTTTTTTTCTTTACCTCTTCACTTTTTCGTTGTAACTTATGGTTTCATCTTCTAAATTTTTTTCATTCTCACATAAATTTTCTATCTAATTATTTAAGTTGCATTTTTCTCAATTTTGAAATTTTTTTTCCTAAACAAATTTCTCAACATATATACACTGTAACTAAAATTTTAAAAAATTAAATTACAATTGGTTGCTAATATTTTTAAATTTCAATTACATAATGTAAATTTGGCCCCCCCAAAAAAATTTTTTTGGCTCCGCCCCTGCACACAAATGCTAGTGGGAGCTGATAAATTGAACTTAAGTTGAGTTGTCGATTGAGCAAATATATATAAGGCGGAAGCCATTTTCTATGATTGATCGGGACCATTAGGGATGAAGCTGATGGTGTTATCCCCGGCGGTGAGGATGATGGACAATGAAAACTACCAAAAATTGGTAGGCTCTGATACCATATTAGAAAAAATAAAAAATTTGTATTGAATTGAATTGTCTTGTGAATAATACATAAAGGCCAATTTATAGGCACGTAATATTGGAAGCTAAGTAAACCTAGATGACAAGAAACCTAGATGGTTTAGGAAAAGATATAATAGAATATGTATAATCTAACATTCATTATCTTAATTCTAGACTCCAATGCCAGATTCTAAAATCGAGAGAGTGAAAGTTGTGGTCAGAATTTTGTTTCGACGCAACTCGGTTTTGATTTCGAATTTTTTTTTCACCCATTGTATTTGTGCAAGTCATGCAACCATTTGTAGAATTTAAGGTGTGTAATGTGAGAGCACTTATGGCCATAGTTAAAGAGCACTTACGTGAGGCATTTCGTATAGTGAAATCTTTTATCGAAGCTTTGCCGTAAACATAACTTTTAAGCTGAATTTCGTAAATCTTTTGTGTGAGTTGTGTATGCCCTTTTTTTTTCTTCTTTTTTTCTTTTTTTTATTATTCGTGATATTTGTTACTAAGAGAAGATTTACACCAGCAGCCAAGACACCTGTTGAATGGGGTCCTCCTAGCACTATGTCAACAATCAGCCTACATGGAAGAAATAGGTGTATAGGATATTAGGACCACCCAAGTGTCAAAATCTTTTCATTAATTCATATTGGATTTAGGTCATATAAAGGACCCTAGTGTCATATAAAGGATAGTGAGATCATATGATAGCCACTAATTTGTTCAAGTCTAAAGGCAAAATTTATTACACATACCTACCATCTCTCCACTGCAACTGCATATACAACCTTAAAGTGCTGAATAAGGATGAAAAGCTACAAACTCCAGATTTCCACAATGGTAATTTATATATATATATATATATAACAATCCACATTCTTCTCGTCTAGACCTCTACCAGTACTTCAAAAACTCAATAAAGCACCTCATTGATTCATTGCCAAATGACCAAATTTAAGGTTTAATGAGAGAGAGTGCGCATTTAGTAGCACCAAAGAGTATGATCAGCAAACTTTGAGCACACAATTATATGGGAATAAACTGAATTGACCATTTTTCAAGGGAGCAAAAAACCATCATCTGATTCAGAAATTAACAATCAAGTGTAGTCTCTTTCACAAGTCAACTGTTCTAAAAGATGGTGATAGTTTATCATTAGTAATGCTTTACACAATTCATCATCGTAATAAGAAATCAATCGATTTTCATAAAACCTCACTACATTTTTTTGTCCTGCTAATACCTGTAATAGAGACATGTAGACGTACATGTACGCATTTATATTACGACAATGTAATCATTGTCTCAATAAATATGAAATTGAAAATATGCTTTTCTATAAACAAACAGTAATACATTGGTTCATATCTTCTGGCAACTAAGCTCCCACAAAACTATATGCACAAACTATGCAAGGAGTGAATAAGCACAACACCCCTTGAAGGGTATACAACCTGTTGACAAATTGTCATAACAGCCTCAAATGGGACCAAACCCTGGCATTGCACTAGTCTCTTAAATAGGGGCATCTTGTCTATTAACATGCCTCAGCCTAATCCCTACATCAGCTTCCCGGTCATGTACGATGAAACCAGTTCCCCGTGAACTAGAATTCTGCATTTCTGAGGAAATATCAACCTCGTTTTGTCTCTCCATTATGTGTTCCCCGAAGTTATGAAGCCTACGACCAATCAAATATCGGTCATCACGAATAGAATTGTGGAGGTTGGTGAACCATACATGGAACCTCTTGGCACAAAAGCATAAAAAGCTGAATCCAAGGCATCCCAACCAGGCAAACCGGTAGACAGCTGAGTTTACTACTAACGGGTACCCGAACACTGGAAACACCCCTCTAGCTAAAACGTAGGGAACACACAGCGCAGTCAGCAGTTTCATAATAATTGGGAACACTATCTCACGCAGCACCCAAAAGCCCTGCAGCCGGGAGAAACCGTCTTCCCTCACCCTCTCAAATTTTATTCGCCAACCTTCATCCACCAGGGGCATCATGTGATCTAGCATTACCTGTTCATCACAAAACAAACACCAAATAAATTTTACTCCCTTGAAAATGGTCAATTAACATATCTTTCCATTTATTCTAAAATTTATCTCAACTTGGTTTTGATAAAAAAAAGCTTTACTGATATATAAAATGAACATTTTTTTTTTTTTTGAAAAGTAGAATATAAAATAAACTTCCAATCTTGTCAAGGTGACTTGCTTGGAACTGAAAATTTGAAAGATTTACTTGATGTCCAATCTATGTACTTGGTATCATAGAGGCAAATTCATATATTAATGTGAAAGGAAACTTCATTAAAGAAAGAGAATAAGCAAGAGTTGGCAAGATCCCAAAGGAAAAGCCGCATACACAAGGAGAACAATGAAACCAACAATTAGGGGCATAATAACAGAATCATTCATTACTATGCCCTGTTTGCAACAATCAAACTGCTACACCAAATGACCAAATATTTGCAACAATCATCCAATAACTTCATGTGCAACAGAAAAATATGGATGTCTTATTGAAGTCCAGCGGAAGTGCATGACTTACCAATCTAGTCCAGATCTTAAGAAAGATGAGTCCCAAAGCCCAGTCCTGATACAAAAGGAATACCGGGCTTTCATCTACTGGCACCCGCATTGGCACAATTACCAAAAGTTCAAAAAGCAATCCAATTAACACCGGGATGACAAAAATCTGGAATACAGTGGTAATGTTAAATAATTGAAGGGGTAGAAACACTTAAAATAGGAGAAACAACATTATGATCTTTTCTTACCCATATAGACAACAGTGCAGAACTCTTCATAACAATCCCACACCATTTCCAAATTTGGTTTAGCAAAATTGTAGCCCGCCTTGTTTGAATGTGCTCAACAGAATACCTAGCTCCAGCTAGAGCAGTCCAAATCACATAGCTTCCAATGATGAAGGCATATAGATCTAAAAAAAAAAATTAACACAGAACAACTAAATATCTTATCCTAAAAGCAAATAAAAATAAAAATAATGTGATTAGAACCAATTCACTCAATCACATTACCATTGCACTTGATGCCATGAGTTATTGGGAGAAGGGGGATAGTGTTGAAGATGGCCCGTCCAAGACAAACGGGTACAACTATTAGTGCAGAGTTAAAAATAAGTAGAGTCATCCACGCGACCACCAACAGCAGCACAATGCGAAGCACAAATCCATAACTGCAAAAGACAACTGGAAAATATTAGATGATAAAAAGTAAAAAATAAACGAACTATTAAAAACAATAATATTGTTAAACATAACCTATTAATATGATGATGGTAAGAGAGAGAGAGTGAGTGAGTGAGAGTGAGAGAGAGATGAAATCAATGTGCAGATACACTTCTTTTATCTGAATCTGCAAATATACTTGATAATAACTTAAAATGACAGGAAAACAGATCCTCAGAGAGAAATAAGATATAGATTTGCTACACATCACCTAAGCACAAATTCAACGTCTGATATAAACAATTTGCTACAAAAAGGGAGGGGAAAAAATTTAAAAAAACCTTCTAGCTTAGAATTTTTTCTTTTGGGTAAAGAAGAACCATTCCAACCAGGCACCTTTTGGACTCTTGGCTTCTGGCTTAGAATTAAACCCTACTTTAGTTTCATAAACTGCAATGGATACGAAGTAATTAGTATACACCATGAGACTTCGTCCTTAATGTGTATGGTAATTTTGCCAAAAGTTAGCAATCAACTTCAACCATTAATATAAGCTTTTTATGGTCAGAACTTCACAAATTTCTCCTACTCTCACATAAATACTGTTACATCATCCATGTCTTAGATCACACTAACTTATATAGCTAAATATCATTGTCGTCAAGAACCATGTCATTTGCTTTTTCAAACTTGAAGAAATACCATAGGAAGGTTTTCATTCTCTCTAGATCGAGTTATGAGGTGTCAGGGAACCCGAGTTTTGTGCTTGTGAGCAAGCTTCGAATCCTGAAGGAGGATCTTCGGAAATGGAACAGGGAGGTCTTTGGCAAACTGGAATGGAGGAAGATCAGGCTTCTAGGGGAGATTTCGGATCTTGACCAGAAGGAGTGGCAGGCTTGGGAGAGGAGGAGAAGGGGAGGAGGAAGGAATGTAAGGCAGAGATTGGGGCTATGGAGGAGATCTCATGGAGAGAAAAATCCCGGGCCCTGTGGTTGAAGGAAGGAGACAGAAACACAAGGCTCTTTCATAGGCTGGACAACACTCACCGTAGGACTAATCATACTAGGCAAATTAGGGTCGATGACTCTTTGTTGTGTATGAAGGAGGTGGTGGAGGGAGGGTGCAACTTCATTTTATGAACATCTTTATACGAAGTCATTCCCATGGAGACCTCGGTTAGGGGGTATGGAGTTTGATATGATATCAATGGAGGATAGGGACCGTTTGAAGAGGATGAGATGCTTTTGACTTTTGCGAAGTTGTTGTGGGGATAAAGCTTTGGGACCGGATGGATTCTCTATGGCTTTCTTTCATCAGAATTGGGAGGTGGTGAAGGAAATCATGACAACAATTCACTTCTTTCATTTGCATGGGAGATTTGGAAAGTCCATGAGTGCTTCCTTCATTGCTCTCATCTCCAAGAAGGGTGGTGCTACCGACATTTGGGACCTTAGGCCTATTAGCTTGGTGGGAAGTATGTACAAGCTTATTGTCAAAAACCTAGCAGCGAGGTTAAAGGAAGTGCTTGACGGAGTGATTTCAAAGTCTCAGAACACTTTTATCGGAGGGCGTCAGATGTGGACTCGGTTTTGGTTGCCAGTGAGTGCGTAGATGCTAGAATGCTAGATTCAGCAGCGGTGGGCCGAGGGTGGTGTGTAAGCTTGATGTAGAGAAAGCTTATGATCACGTGAGTTGGGACTTCCTGATTTATGTCTTGGAGAGGATGGGGTTTGGAGAGAGGTGGAGGGGATGGATCCGCTTTTGTATCTCCACGGTAAGATTCTCTGTGTAGGTCAATGGTGTCCTGTCGGGATTCTTCAATAGCTCAAGAGGGTTGAGGTAGGGGAACCCTTTATCTCCCTTCCTTTTCATCATCGTGATGAGACAAGTGGGAGAGTTGGACTATTTCAAAGAATTCAAGGTTAGGAGAGAGCCTTCTAGCCAGATGGATATCTCCCATTTGCTTTTTGTCGACGATACTATTGTGTTCAGCGATGCCAATGTGAGATAGTTGAGGTGCCCGAGTGAAGTTTTGGTGTGCTTCCAAACAGTCTCGGGACTAGAGATTAAACTTGGGAAGAGAGAGATTGTGCCTGTAGGAGAGGTGGAGGAGATTGATTTTCTGGCCAACATTCTGAGTTGTAGGGTGGGGACTTTTCCCTTGGTCTATCTAGGCTTTCCGCTAAGAGTTCAATAAAGGAGAGTTTCTTCTTAGGATCTAGTGGTGCAGAGGTTTGAGAGGTGGCTAGCAGGAAGTAGTATCTCTCAAAGGAGGGAGGGGGGGTTCTGACTTTGATAAGAGTACACTTTCAAGCCTGCCCACTTATTTTATGTCCCTCTACCCGATTAAGGCTTCTGTAGTGAGGAGGCTTGAGAGACTGCAGAACAATTTCTTGTGAGAGGGCATGGGAGATGAGTTCAAATACAATCTTGTGGAGTGGGAGCAAATTTGTAGACCCCTTTAGGTAGGAGGGTTGGGAGTGAGGAGACTGGACTTGTTCAACAAAGCTTTGTTGAGAAAGTGGTTGTGGCAGTTTGGCCGGAGAGTCAGAGTCTTTGGAGGAGAGTCATTTGTCATAGATGATACGGGGAGTTCAGAGGTGGATGGTGCTCTCTTTTGTTGAGATCTCCGGGGGGTATTGGCTTGTGGAATAGCATCCGAAAGAGCTGGAATGAATTCTCCAAGCATACCCATTTAAAGGTGGGCGCCTAGTCAATTCCTGGGGTGATCCTTGGTGCGAAGAGAGACCTCTTAAGAAAGTTTATCCGAGACTGGCTGGGATTGCGGTTGATAGGCAGGCGATAGTCTCTCATTGCTCTCATCTTGATGGCTAGAGACTGTCTTGGGATGTCCAAATAAAGAGACTCTTACATGATTGAGAGGTAGAGGAGATGACTGAGTTTTTGGCCCTACTCTACAATTAGCCTGTTCCTAGAGAGGGGATGGATGAGCTGATATAGGCGGGTACAAGCCATGGGAGATTTTAGGTCCACTCATTTTATTGTCGACTGATGGATTCTCAAGGGATGTCCCTTCCATAGAAAGGTATTTGGCATTCAAGAGCCCCCCAGAAGGTGGCCCTTTTTGGGTGGACAGCGGCTTTGGGGAGTTAATTGTGTAAGCAGATTGAGGAGTCAGTTGACCACCTGCTTCTCCATTGCCCCAGAGATAGGGATGGATGGGATTTTCTCTGCTCTATCTTTAGAATTTTGTGGGTTATGCCAAAGTGGGCGGTGGGTTTGATTGATGCTTGGGGTGGTTGTCAAGTGCGATCCCAAATTCGAGATGCATGGAGGATAGCGCCCCCCCCCCCCCCCCCCCAACTTTCTTGTGGTGGACTCTTTCAAAAGAAGAGGAACGGGAGATCTTTTGATGGGGGGTGGAGACTCCGTGGGGGTGTTTAGGAATTTTTATTTTTTATAAGTATTCATGAAAGAGCGCCCAAAAGAGGGAAACAGCCTTAACCACCTGCACAAAAACTATAGCCTCAAGCTATCCACAAAAGCCAAAAGAATCTCCATAGATTTACAATTAGACCCCTGAACCCAAAAGAATAGTGAACTAAGTACATCAAAGGATCTCCTGTTCCTCTCCTGTTCATGCATTACTAGAAAGAGAAAAGGGATGGGAAGGGAAGGGAAGATAATAAACATAGAAGGAAGGAGGGGGAAAGAGAAAGAAGTTCTAATTCATTCATAAGGAGATTTAGGCAGAGACTGATCGAAAATATGGATAAGAAAGTACCCAAACCTAATATAAAATGCTTTTGCCTTGTGTTTGGTATCTTGGACTCCAATTTATTCTGAACACTCTCTATCTTCTAATAAGAGGTAAAAAAAATCTTCAGAGAAATTGTTTGTGGCCAAGAAAGGATAATGCTTTAAACAATATCTATCCACTTTTCTACCCTTCTGAGTCAACCAAATGACAAAAATGAACGGCATGCTTGGTTCAGTTTCCTAAAAACAATTCTCAAGAACTTAGAAAAACAGTAAACTGTTTTCAGTGAACTACAAAAGACTATTCTCCGAAATCAAAGCCTGTTTTAACTGAGTTTTCAGAAAACGATTTTTCAAAAACTGCCAACAAAACAAATTTTTATACAGTTTTCTGATTTTCAGTTATCTGAATTGTTCTCAGAAAACTAAACCAAACAGACCCAAAGAATTTTAGAGCTTTCCTTCTTTCCTACTCTTACCATCCAGAGGAATGAATCATTGACATGATAAGAAAGGGGTCCAACCCAATTGGGTCAACTTGACGAACCTTGGTTGCATTGGTTGTACTAGCCAAGCTTAACGTAGACTATGAGGCTTTTAGGTATAGTTGAACCAAAAAAATAACACTGCTTGGGAAAGTTCAAACACTTCAATGCACAACCCAACAAAACCTTCATCAGCAATTGGAGTAGGCTACATAAATCCTGTTTTGCCACTCCCTATTTTAACCCCACCATCATAAATCCAAATCAATCACTTCTAATGAGATCAAATAAAATAATTCAGTAAAAAGATACAGTATTTGAAACAAAAATTCAACTGGTTTTGCAACAAATAGACACGTAAATATGTGTGTGTGTGTGTGTGTGTGTGTGTGTGTGTGTGTGTGTGTCGTCCAAGCAACCAACTGATTATTTAATAAGCAGTGCAGGAGAGTTTCATGCTAAAAATTTCAGAGACAGCCTCTTCCTCAACAGTTTTTGAGTTATAGGAGTGATATAGCCCCCACAAAACCAAATCCAGTTAGTAAATAGAGGAAAATTCAAGAAAATAATAATAAAACCAACATATCTGAGACATTCCTGCGATAGTGTAATTAAAATCAAAATAATACTATAACTGTACTGCATTTGTACAACTTACTCTGAATCAGATTGTTCGTTACCATCACCCCCTTCAGCAGTATTAGTGTTCCCTGATGCATGCATGCCTCTGTTCAAATCATCTGGGGCAGCAAGTCCTATAAGGGCCCGATCTTGTGCGCCATGCTGTACATGTAGTCTGTCCTGCCTCACTGGCTCCCCATTTCCATTTTCCTGGCCACCATTGTCTTCAGGTCTAGGCAGTAAGAAATCGGTTAAACCAAGCGCCCAGCCAACAGCAGTAAACCAATAGCGGAGAAGGGACTTTATAGTTGTCCGCAACTTAAAGTGCTCTATTGCAAATGGAATGCAGATTTGAAAAAGAAGCATGTCAGCAGGAATTTCAGTAAATGGGTCAGATACACTGCAACACACAAGTGCAAAGCTGTAAGTTAGCACATAGAATATATAAACTGGAAGATGCAAAAGAAATAGCAAATGCCCTTAAAACGCAGAGTGCCATCTTACGAAATATCAAGGGGGAAAACAGAGGGAGCCATTCGCATGGCAAGTTTAACTGGTAAAAATACCAGCATCACTATTAGA
The DNA here is from genome assembly GCA_026545225.1 of Cornus controversa. Taxonomy (NCBI): domain Eukaryota; kingdom Viridiplantae; phylum Streptophyta; class Magnoliopsida; order Cornales; family Cornaceae; genus Cornus; species Cornus controversa. The sequence goes on from CM048853.1 coordinate 40,068,482, forward strand.
CTGCCATAGACAGCAACAGACAACAGAACCCTCCGAGCATGCTTGTGCACGGGATCATCAATAAGATCACGGAATGGATTGTAGTTTGGATCAGCAGGATCTCGAAGAAAGTAGAGAACTCCATTGCGCAAAACCTACCCAAATATTAATTAAAAAAGAATTATCAGCAATTAGAATTTAGAAAATCAATGAAAACTACATGATAAGATGGTAACAGATATACCCCTCGAAGAAGGCTGACGAAGATACTTATTTGTAGCATGTAAAGGATTCCTACAACCCAATGAACCAACGAGCTTGCTAATGGAGAAACTGAGAAGAATTCGACTCTTTGAGCGATTGACTTCCCAAACATTCTTATCGTACAAACATCCAGCCACCAACCACACATCAACGGGAAGACCCCAAGTTCAATGACAAGAAGGAACGCAACTTTAATCATGGTCATTAAATGCCTCATTGCAGCCACAAACTGCCTGAAAAGGGACGGAATTGTCTCTGCTATTGAAGCAATACCATAGAACCTCCCAATAGTCAAAGGCTCACCTTTACTGTATCGAATCAGTGCAACAATTCCAAGGTAGAAAAAAACTAGAGAGAATATAAACACATAGCCAACGGCAAGAGTCGTAACATCAGACAGCCGTGATGTTCCAACAGATGCCCCTTTCAAGATATCTGTAGAAAGAGGTGCACTGATGTTGTTTGAGACATCGTTTAGTCCACTAGCATTTACTTTCAACATTTCTGCAACCTGGCCAAGCAAACTGTTATCCTGATTTTCCGATGTCAAATTCACAACTGCAGTTAATGCATTCTTCAATGTGATATTAGCTAACGAGAGGGCTGACTCTGTAAGCGGCATGACTGTTGACAGCACTGGACCAGCAGCAGAGGGCAAAAGCCATGACACGTAATGCAGTATGATCCGTCCTAGTGAAAAGGGCACAAAGATAACAACACCGAGGAATATCATATTGCTTGCAAGAACCTGCAGAAAATTCATATCAATTAGCTAACTCCAAAGTAAGAAAATGGAAGTTGTTAATTTATCATTTGGTAAGCCTTGAGACACTAAACATTCCAACATAGAATCAAGAACAGAAAGAAGAAGATCCATTTTCCCCTGGCACCCCCACCCCACCCCACCCCCAAACCAAAAAAAGAAGATGAAAGAAAGAAAAAGATTTTAAATAGAAAATGTTCCCAAAGTGTGAATCCGTGCAAGCCATTTTTCATCTCAAGTGGCTTTGTATTTAGAGGTAGGAACATAAACGGAAGAAAATATATGTAAAAATTTATAATCTATAATAATTAGCATGAGATTCCACACAGCAAAAGGAAACTTTTGAATCAGATCATTTTATTTTTCCCTATTTTCCCCGGCTCCTTCCCAATGCACATAGAACAAAAGGCTGAAAATGAGAGTCCACAGAAAAGCAAAGGGGTACAGGTAAAAAGGAATTTGCACCACCTGACCTCCATTAGTATGAGCATGATACGATATGAAGAAAGGAATGCAATTGATCATATGGTCATAATCTAGGGTTTTTCCAGGCAGTAAAGGATTTAAAATAAATAATCCACCCCGCACCAAATGTTGCTGACCACCCATGTGTCAATCAATGTAATATGTGGTACTACAATTGATTCTCCAGGAAAGGTACTGCTTCATTAGATCACGTTTTCCTGTTTTAATGCTTTTGATCAAGAAAATAAATTGGAACTTAAGCTAACTTAATGATAACCTATAGGTATATGTGCAAAGCATGCAATTGGAACATCAAATTTATCACAGGTCAGGGTCCAGAATATAACAAATTTCTTTCAATCAACAAAAAGAAGTCACTTGCGTCGCACTTGACCATCTAGTTAGCATAAACACAATCCAGATCCCATACCTAATTAAGTCCATACCTTTAAACCCATAGTAGAATCTCTACATAGAACACAATCAGCAACCAAGTCACATTGTATGATTTCATGCAACTACTTCAACATACTTACTAAAACAGTCAGTGTGACTGGTTTGAACAGACAAAAAGCCTGGCTTTTACAAAGATGTGAGACAGTGCTCAAAGAAGATCTAGGAGAAAATAAAAGAAAACCTAAAACACAATGCATAATAACTTGGAAATAATATATGATCGATCACACCAAAATAAAATAAAGAATGATATCAACAATTGCAGGAGAGACAATAAACTCACAGTGAATGCATTTTCCACCAAATGAAAAACAGGCCCCTGCATGCCAACTAGCTCATCAAAGGGTACATCCTCTGCACCATCAGCATCATCCAGACCATCAAACATCTGTTCAACATGAGCCTCAAGACGAGCAGCCTGCATCTCCCACCGGGCAGCAACATTTTCTGCATTCCTTCTGATTAGTTGTCCAGCTCCTGCAATCCCTTGTGGTCCACCAGCATCTTCACCATTTCCATCACCTGCAAAATTCCTGTTCACTTGACCAGGAGGTCTTCTTGCAGCACGAGCACCATTTCTGTCACCTTCATCTTCTCTGTCAGCATCCTGACCTCCGAGCTCCCGCAAATGTCTAAAGTAATCCCTCAGAGAAGTGGCCCCAAGAAAAATAAACACAATGCTAGCAGAGAGCAGAAACCCATGCAGACAATCGGTAAGAATAACTGTAGTGGAGATATGACTTAAGAATAGTCTCTGGGCTTCACCAAAACTCCTCACAAAAGCCAACCGCCATATCCAAAATGTGATGAAGGGTATGATGAGAAGCCACACAGAAAGTACAAAACTAAGGCGCAAAAAGAATTGCAGAACATGGCATGCTTTCATAGCCATCCCAATTACAAACTCCTGAAAGGGAAGCCTTGCTGGAGCATTCTCCGCATAAACAGGGGAGAACGAGAATGCATGTTTGCAGACCTGCGAAAGAGTAACGATATTTAGCATTGATAAAAGGGAATAGGAGAAAATAACAGCAGAAAATGCTGATTAGAGATGATAGATTCAGTATAGAGCTACAAATGAACTGAGCAGCCGAGTATCAGGCAGATCACATTCAGCTTGGCTGAAATATAAGGTTGTATCAAGCCCAGATTTGCTTCTTAAGCCCAGTGGAGTGGCCATTCTGCAATCTGAAGAGACACTGAACCATCACATTTTCACTATCTGTCACTAGTTGATTTGCACTTACCCATCTGCTAAAACCCTATTGGTTTGATTTCAAAATCGACAAAACAAGAGTTGAATAAAACTAGGATAATCTTATGTTCCAAAAAATGACATCATCGGTCACATGTTCTTCATCCTTTTTTTTTTGGATCAGTCATGTGCTTCATTTTTTTGTGCATCAAAACAATAATTAATTATTTTTGACGGACATGACTGCTAGAATAGTTGATGAAAATTCTGTAGAGACATGAAATGAAATGATAATTACAATGCCATTTTACTTTATGTTTGTCATGCTGACAACTCAAGCTGGGCCTAGTTCACACTCACCTCCTTCAACAAATAAAAACTTCAAACTAAGGCTCCAGCTTTGGTCCTTAGATAAGTAAACAAGGTTAAACAAGCCCATTCTCTAACCAAGCCCTAATGCTCAGTTTGTTTGCATCCCTAATTTTGGTAGCAACTTCCTGATGAATGTGCTCAGTACATAGCATTGAAAATTACATAAATGATAAATTTCTCCACATAATACACAATGATAATTGCAATGCAAATCTTCAATATGTGTATGCTCTTGCAGTCAATGCTATCCCAATTAACATAATAGGCATCATCAATATATTACAAGAGTCCTAACCTGAGGTAATTAACATTACAATCTTCCCACCAAGGTTGTTGAAATCAAGATCTTGTGTTGGATTGATGAGGGTGTATACAAATCGGATCATAAATCAGATTGGGAATCCCAAGATTGTAAAAAATAAGAAAATTAATAGCTAATGATATTTCTGCTTCACAAGAGAACTTTAAAATAGCCTACGAACAAGTCTAAAAACTCAACTCAACAACAACAAAAAAATCCTTGACTACTCTAAGTCAACTGCATGAATCCTATTTGTTGAGAAACAAGCCCCTAATCTCAAACCACCAAATATGACGATGTGATGATAAGTAAACAAGCACGAAGAAATTTGCAGGCTAAACAAGCCTACGTCCAAAAAGAGCCCAATTTCACTATATAGATTGTAACAGTGCAAGTGGAAGAATTGTATCAAGAGTACACTCAACTCTCAACCCTTGTACACTCAATCTCACTCAAAAGAAAATCACAAATTCTAAACAAGAATTCTCTCTCTAAGTGCCCTCTCAATAACAATGAGAGTATTACCTCTACGCAAGAGTTGCCTTCTCAAAACAATGAGAGTGACCTCTTAAATATAATGAGAGTATTGTCTTTTTCTTCTCACTCATCTCAACCTATAACATAGGTAACTATTTATAGAGCCAAAAACCCAATTCCTTGGTGGACAAAGATTACAATTTCTTAGAGCCATAAACTTGCCTAACAAGAACTTTCCTTCCTTGAGACTAAGACATGTCTACTAAGAAATTACCCAATAAGATACAACTATATAATAAAAACCTAATCACAATAGGAATTTGAGCCAACCCAACATATTTTCCCTTCGGCTCTAAGGCCAAAGCCACAGTCAAACACATGTTATTATATCTTTCCTTACTAACTCCACCCAAGTTAAATTTAGTTTTTATCTTCTTCTATCATTACCCTTAATGTGTGTCACGAACAAATCTTTGCACATATGCAATCAATTTTAATTTATTCTCTCATTAGACCAGTCATCTCAGGAATGTGCTTATTTCTAGTTTATCCTTTCTTGTCCTGTCACGCATTTATCTCAACATTCGCATTCCTGCCACACTTGCTTTATGCATATTTTGTTCCTTAATTGTCCAACATTGTCCCATAAAGAATGACTAGTCTAATAGATGTTTTATAGAATTCTCATACAATCTTAGAGGTATACACTAATATGTCTGCACTACTCGATTTAGCCCATTCTTCCTTGATTCTATAATTAACATCATCTCAACTTTCTCCTTCATTATGAGAAATTGGGTCTAACTAACAAAAATGTTCACTTTTTGATATCTCTTGATCCTCGATAATCACTATAGCCCTATTTGAATTTCTAGATTACTAAAGTTACACTCCATATATCCAATTTTATTCCTACATATAGTAAAGCCTTTAATGTTATATCTCCTCCAAACCTTCAATTTTGCACATACCTATCAAAAAAAACTGCAATTTAGCATTTATTCCTCTAGTTTCATCAATAACATCATCATAAGCAAATAACATATACAATGGAATCTCATCCTGAATGTGTCTTATCAGTCCATCCATATTTAAGACAAAAAAGAAATGAACTAATTGTTAACCCTTGATATAAGCCTACAGTAACTGGGAATTCAATTGTTTCACCTGCAATTGTTCCAACTATAATGACATGTCCAATCATACATGTCATTTATGTGTCAATAATCAATATATCCCATTGGTGACTCATTTCTTTTCCAAACCCTCCAAATTAGATCTTGGCCTCTTGGGTACCATATGTTTTCATTAAAAATCATATGAACATATTTCTTCTTCTCCTCGTATCTTTTCATTAGTCTAATCAATAAGTAAATAGCCTCCATCATTGACCTCCTCAGCATGAATCCAAATTAATTTTCCAACACTTCAGTTTTCCATCTTAATCATTGTTCAATCACTCCCAAATCATGAAAAATATAAAAAGAATTAAGAGAAATATTTGGAAAGCATAAACTTCCAAAATCGCTCCCTAGCAAGTCTGAAACCTCACAAATGAAAAAAATTACAAGCATAGAAACCATAAGTTTATATAGCATTTTTTATTATAACATTGCCAATATGATATAAAATCCTATCTTGCGAATATATCCTACTTATATATGGAAAAAGTTATCCTTATAAAATAGCGATGAAAGGTTGTGTAGAAGAGAATATGATATATGGAAAAAATGAGTACTAAAATTATTTTAGATGAAAATTTGATTCTTTTGAAGCAAACTTTCTAAATTTTAAGAGAGAGAGAGAGAGAGATTGAAGTTTGACTTGAAGTACTGTTTTTACTAAAAGAAAAAGGAAAATAAAACAACACTAACTCATACCAGTCAAAATAAGTAATCGAATAACTTATATTAGTTGCTAAAGTAGTTGACTAGTTTGAAGAACACAAGAAGAATCACTGCAGAGTTGAAATAAGAAAGAAATTTTGACCTATTTTGTCTATTCTATGACATTAAAGTAGGTTTCTCAAATGCTCGATGTCAAATAGTAACTAATACATGTCATATCAATTAGTATATTTTCTTTTATGAAAAATATCAATTAGTATGTATTTTTAATTGACAGATACAAAAATCGAACCCAACTATTAGACTGTTTGGATTTCAAACTCATCATAAATTCCCGAAAATATTGTCTTTTCCCAATTAGTCTGTGCCATGAAAATAATAACACCGACATCCATTCATAAATAAATAATATGTACCCCCACCTTCATCATACTTCTACTGATCTTATCTGGAATCAAATATGTCTACTCCAACCACCACCACCACCACCCCCCTCCACCCCCCCCCCCCCCCCCAACCTAAAAAAAAAAAAAAAGAAGTCTTCATCAATTCTCCCATTATGTTCTTCAATCTTTTAACCATTTTCAGCCGTTCCTATTCTTTCTAAGACCCAAATTGCAAATGGAATATATGATAAAACATATATTATGCTTGCAAATATTCTTTATGATCTAATTTGCTTATAGTATGCATAAAGAGGAATTACAAATCAGGTTACCAACAAGGGCATCTCAGTGATATTTATTCAAGGGATTTATTTTTTTGATAAGAATAAAGCCCGATACAGTTAGGGAGGTGCTCGAACACAAAATACAATAGAACCCTAATTAAACAGTATCCAGGTAATTTATCAACATTTCTACCAAATAAACAACAGTTCGAGATCAATTATAAACGAAACACAAAATCATGACGATAATACACACAAAAAACCCCAACTAATTTACGAAAACAACGATAATTCGAACACATCTAGTCAGATGATATATATTATATAGAGAAAGAGAGAGAAAGCGAACCTCGCATTGACGAGCATTGCTGTGATTGAGCCACTGAAGGAGGCAGTCTTGATGCACGAATTTGATGCTTCCGCTGCAGGCGCACGGGTACCGGAGGGGGTTGTCGGGCTCACCGGGGTTCCGGCAGATCCGACACACATCCTCCTCGTCATCGTCGTCGTCGTACTTACTCGTTACGTTGTTGCTAGCCTCCTTCCCAGGCGCACCACGCGGCGAAGAAGAAGAAGAAGAAGAGGCCTTGAGGTCGTTGACGGAGGCGGCGACGGCGTCCCTCTCGCCACCGTCGTTCGAAGCCGACGCCACCGGTGCGATCTCCATTCACGACGCTCGGATGCTAGGTTACAGAGACTTTCTCTCTCCTCTCCCCCTCTTTCTCTCACTAGGGTTCGGAGGAATGTGTCGGTGGGCCTTGAAAGGTCTTTTAATGGAACGAAGGAGAGACTGCGTTATGGGAGAGGATTACTCGAGGAAGGTGGGTGAGAAGGAGGTTGTGCTATTCCAAATTTACCCCTCATTTCTGACTTAAATTAAAGTTCACATATACAGTTATTTAAAGCCGGCCAGGCACAAAGGTCACATTTGGAATTTCCAGGTGCCGTTTTACAATGAAGCACTCTCGCGATGAACTCGTTTCTTCATTGTGTGAAACTTGATTAAGGTGTAAAAGCTCACGTGAGAATTAGAAATTGATCATATTCTGGCATAACACTTGATTCAAATCGATTTAAATTGGATAAGATATATATTTAATTCGATATGAATCCATGATGATTGGATAATGCTAGTAAAATTGAGTGAAAAAAACCAATTTTAGTCCACTTATGATGTGTTAATAAAATAGTTTTGTTTTTAACACACATTAAAAGTATAAAAAATTTTAAGACAAAATTTACCTCAAAATTTCACAATCCGTCATAATTTATGAAAGAAATGGAGAGCATTATATGAAAAGATAACACGTATCAAAATACTCCGAGTACAATTTCTCACTCGAATGTCTCAATAAAAACCTATCTCTCCTAATATATGTCTCATCTTATCTCTCTCGCACTAACCTTGAATGAAAGCAAGAATTTCAGTCACCACTCCTCTGTATTTACTAATACATCAGTTACATACTTGGCTCAATTAAAACCTACAACCATGGAAACCTCCAACAGCAAATTCAGATTGCTAAAGAGAAAAGGTGGTTTCGGAGACATTGCGAAAATGGCCACCAAGTAGAAGCAAGAGGAAGACAATACTACTCAAAGCATATACTTATAATTGAAGACAATAGAAAAGGAGAAAAAAAAAAACTCATTCACACCAATCATGAATGTCCAACATAGGTTATAAAGGATGGTAAACAAAATCTCATAAAATTTGTCATTAGTATCTGAAGGATGATTAGTTGATAATATATATATATATACATATATAGTTAGAAAAAAACAATGGTCCAATATAATGACTTGAAAATGTGAGATGGTTAAGGGATACTTTTGTCTCTAAAAGTTTGTGCTTTAATGCGCTGTGAAAGTAGAATCATTGCCGCATAAGTAGTCGGTTAAAGGAAGTTGTTAATTTTATCATTTTCATAAGAGTTATATAATTTGACAGATTGTTAGGATTGAATTCATACTCAATTTGGTTGTTAATGAAATATTCGATTCGATAACGTAGTTCGAAAAGAATGTAAATTTTTATATATAAAAAAAAATGAATGTCAATAGCAATTAGTAAACAATGATTAAAAAAAAATTCAAAAAAGTTGGATAAGAAAAATAAAATAAAAACAGAAAAAGAAATGGAAAATTAGGTATTTGAATTTTTATTAAATAAAGAGAGATAAAAATAGAGAGAACAAAGACGAAGAAAAAAATGTTAAAAAATATTTTAATAATATATATTTATTATATATTATAGCATTAGATAATATATTGAATAAATTACACTCACCTTTGTTGACTATGTGAAATCAAAATATCAAAGAACTTAACTACTCTTCTTTGAAGTGATTGTCACACACACTCTCTCTCTTTCTCTCAACTTCTTCTTTTCATCCCCCACCTTCTCTCTACGTAACAAAGTTGTCTTCTTCGTTTCATTATCTTCCCACTTCAGAGTCACATTTTTATGTTTATGAATTTCTCATCATAGGCATTCATTGGCCATTAATTGGCCGTCACACAAATGACAGTCACGACAACGCCATGTGTTATTGACATTTGCCTAACGGTGAACGGCAAAGTCGTATTTATTGAATTCCATCAAACTTCATAGTTTTTTCACTTATTCGTGAGTCAACAGCTTTCTTGGATGCCACTTCACCCACCTCAAGTTGTCATCATGACTGATGATGTTACTTACGGAGAAGAATCTATTACTAACTCAAGAGGTTAATGTTATTAAGAAAATCATGATGTTATTAAATTGAACTTCAAGACATGCGAGTGTAATTAAACTAATGTTAAAGAATACTAAGTTAATTTCTTGCATACCTCGAGAGAGTTATTTTTATCAAAACTCAGACAAGGTCATATAATTTACTTTAAAGCAAATCTCTCCACCTTACTGTAATCGACCTTTCTCATGCACCCACAAGAAAATGATAGCTTGAAACTAAAATTAAATTGTCGATGGCACTACCTAAGAAAAAATATATATAGTTTCTATAGTTGTCAGACACTTCTAGAATCTTCAATAATATTCTCGGAGAATATGACTAAATCATAGCTACTATATGATTAAAACCTACCCTAACACAACAACTAATCACAAAATAAATTAGTAGTCAATTTATAATTGACCTTTAAAATGATGTTACTTCAACCCACTAATTAAAATCTTTTCTAGTAACTTGTATTCAGCAGTGAACTAGAGAGGGCTTAGAATGGTTGTTGTTCAAATACTAATTAAAATCTTTTCTAGTGACTTATATTCAACAGTGCACTATGGCCGAGAACAAACGGAACCCACTGTCAGGCTAATCTCAGCCGGATTGCATAATACAAGTGCACGGAAAAGAATGTTTGTTCACGGGTAAAGTCTAGGAGTGGATAAAGAATCGGTAAAAGCGGTAAATTGGTACGAATTGTGGAAAATTAAAAAATCGTTGCATAATGGTTCATATTCGAATAGTTATGCAACGGTTTTTCAATTTTAAAATAGGAATCAAAGTTTGGAGAGACCTTTTTTGTATTTTTATTATGAAAAATTGTATGCATTTAGTTTGTAATTGAGGAGGTATGTCTCCTTTTGTCTTTGTATTATTGGTTTTTAATATTAAAATAAATAAATAATCCCATTCAAAAAACAAAACAAAAAAAGGTCAAAATAATTGGAACCGAAACGGTACTAGACTTTCATATGAAAAATGAATTAGAGTTTACAATTTCTTTTAGAAAACCCTATTTATCTATGGAAATAAGGAATAATTAGTAAAATTTCTAACTTGGTTTAAATATTCGTATTAGGTTATCTAAATAACTCTTCCTCGGCATATTATGATACGCTATTCAAATTTAGAGTGAGAGTTAGGGGTGCACAAAGAACCGGTGGAACCGGAATTGTAAGAAACTGTACCTGAACTGAACCAAATCGTTCACTACGGTTCCAGTTCCGATTCCAAATTTTAGAAACCGTTTACTATGGTTCTTGTTTCGGTTCCAAGTCAATGAACCGAAACTGGAACCGTTAGAATATATATATATATATATATATATATGTTGACCTTAAGGTTTCAACCCTATGTTACTTTGGTGATTTTGATGACAACAACCTATTGTAGTGTAGATTTAATAAGTTTACTTGAGTGTGCAGTTTACAAAATATTATATTATCTCAAGTATCTTAAATGCATTAGACTTCAAAAGGAATTACAAGAAGATATATGAAGCCACATGATCATGGAACTCAAAGATCAATAACCAAGATCAATGGCGAAGTTAAAGTGAATTCAAGCCACATGATGAAGGAACCCAAAAACTTAAAGAATTGAAGATCAAAAGACTTGGGTAGGCTAGTATTGGGTGAATGTTAGATTTAATGTAAAGTTATTTTTGAAGTAACTTCACTTGAAAGCTCATCTCTTGACTTAGTGGACTATAGGAATATGCATACCATTCATATCATCCATAAGTCCTTAAACTATAAGCGATAGGTCATGAACTTCACTTATAACATCATGAGGCCGTTACTATTATTGAGGTAGTTCAAGTCATTATAACTTTAGAAGAACTCAACTAATAAGCTATAACTAGGACCATGTCTTTCAATCATATCATTTATGGTTCTTAGATATATTGACTTAGGTTTTGAACTCAAATGAATCACTATATAAAGTCGTGTCATGCACAATTACTGTTTTGGATACTTGACGGGTGTAGATTATTGGATGTTTGTCGTTGCTTTTCTACACTTCGTACAAAAAATAATAAAACCTGCAAAAACTTTACTAAAAATTGTATAGTAATAAGCAGGGTCGAACCACTCTCAAGTGAGATTTTGAATGAGCTCAAATTCACACACTAATTTATGGAATGAAATTTATTTTTAAAAAAAATATTTTTTATTTTGGAATTATAATGAATAAATAAAACTATAATAATAAAATAAATCTCAACGGAAGGGAATCCACCACCATGAATCCACATAAATAAATTTTTTAATATTCTTTTCTAGTTTTTCCTCCAATAATCAATACACTTCACCAATCCAATTAGAACTTAGAAAGATGAAGAAAAATATGGAATAAAAAAGAATGACTTGATTATATATAAGAGAGACATTTCTTTACTTAATCTGATGCACATTGGCTAGGTAAATAGAGGTAGGCATTCTTCGAATTACCATTATTTGGCAAACACGAAGAATCCTCCCTCTAATTTTAGAAAATAAAAATCCAGAATAGAAGAGTAGAAGAATGCTCTTGGGAGGAAAAATTAGAAAATAAAATAAAAGAACTTACTTATATTTCATCATAGTGGTTTCATCACTCCTTTAAGAGGTGTGTTTACAAGAAAAAAGAAAATGAATACAAAAAAATTATTTACAACTACACTTTATTTTTTTCTACAATTTCTAACTTCCTTCACCATCCCCTAAGACCTCCTATTTATAGAGTTAAAGGGGAATGGTTTAGGTGAGAAAATTTTAAAATACAAAATTCAAAATATAAATTTGAAATACCAAATTCAAAATTCAAAAACAAAAATTCAAAATACAAAATTTTGAATTTGAATATCTAAAATTTGATTTCCATATCTTTAATTTCAATTCTGAACTGCAGACGTGGTCGTGTACAAAATATTTGGCAAAGTTTTAAACTTGAAACCTCTTGTGAAGTAGATTGCACAGAATACCATCTCTCCTACAATTCTTTTATGTTTATCTTTGGCTATATATATCCTTTTTAGGCCTTTTCTGTTATTTTTCTTCTTATTTGAAAATCAACCCCCATAAAACACAAAATGCAAAGATAAGGATATTTAAATAAAGTAAAAGAGTAATTAAAGACTTATTTTGAGATATAAAATAACATGTTTTGTGCACTTATCAGTACTTAGCGCAGAAATTTGGCTAAGTGTTGGATTCTAGGGGCAAAAACGTAAATATAATTTTTTTTTAATGAATCTTGACATAAAAAGTCCCGATAATTGTACCCCATGATTTATCATGATCATATGAATTTTCTCAGCCCAAATAACTCAATTTAGTTATTCATATTGCACGATGAATTTTTATGTTAAAGTTGTGAAAATTCGTTTTGTACTAAAACTGAAAATTCAGATTTTGATTCACTTAGAATTTGATTTTTAACTATTTTTATTGAATCCAAATAGGAGGTACTTTACTTAATTACATTGAATAACTTAAAGTAAATTTTTCATTAATTTACTTAAATATTTTCAATGTAATTAAGTGTGCAGTGTATTAATGCACTGTGCAGGAGAAACTAGCTAAGTCTGAGAACAGATTTTGACCTGGGGATTTTCGGTCGACTGATGAACCCATCAGTCGACTGATAGAGGCCTTTCGGTCGACTGATGGAATCCATCAATCGACTGATACAAGTTGGTATTCATTCCAATAAGGTGTGCAAAACAGGGGAGGTTTCAATTGACCAAAGCACAGCTTCAGTCGACCGATAAATTCATCAGTCGACCGAAACCTGAAGATTCAAACTCCAACGGCTATTTTCTGTACTTAATACTTCCCAACCACTTCCAAACGGCCAGAATTCCTTCTTGCACTATAAATACACCTTGTATATGCATTATACATGTGAGAGAGACTACCATAACCCTTCATGATCATATATTATTAGTAGATGCTAGTTTAAATCTTCATATTATTCATCCATTGCACTTACATATCATTCATAGTGGCAAACTCCTAGTGAAGAGCTTTCAATTGATTATTTCATTGTTAACTCTAGGTTTGTGAGATATAATTTGTGTATCTATCCATTGAGGGATACTCTCCATTGAGCTATCATTTGTGAATCTATCCATTGAGGGATACTCTTCATTGTAATCAAACTACCTATCTACCTTTGAGAGGAAGACCAAGTGATACACTTGGCAAAGAAAGTCCAAGTCATGAGCTTGGTAAAGAAGTTTTGGTGAGGTGTTCATTGAGTAAGGAAGCCCAAGTCATGAGCTTGGCAAAGAAGTCTTGGCAAGGATGTCATTGAGCAAGGAAGCCCGAGTAATTCACTTGACATTTGTACGGTTTGCTTTCCATCATTAAAGAATACTCTATAGTGGAAACCTCAAGAATTTCTCTTGAGGCATGGACGTAGGCAAAAGGGGCCAAACCATGTAAAAATCATGGTATCACTTGGTTTGCATTTCTCTATCCTTAAACTCCTTTATTTTATAGCATTTCATATGTTTAAATTCTATATGCTTTATATATCAATACTATGTTTATATACTTCAATTTATAAGAGGGGGATGGGATGAATGCTTGGAGTACATTGGTTGAGTTATGAAATTGATTGAATTGTTGTTTGAGTATCTATTTACCAATCAATTTGTATACCATATTTTTGACAAATGAACAATTAACATTTTCACATACTACAAGCATGATATGGAGCACTTACATAAACACTTACACTTGTTATTATCCATTAAGTGCACAATTGTCTTATAAGATAGAGCATTCTCAATCTCATTTGTTGAATACATAAGTTCATCAAGTGTTTGACAAAAGTTCATTCAAGCCAATTTTTGTCAAAATATGCTAAATCGAAAAAGTTCCATTATTTGCTTAAATTTCCTATTCACCCCCCCTCTAGAGACAATTCTCGGGTCACATATATATAATATAATATATAAATGAATAATAATAGCTTCTAAGTTCTAGTGTTCTATATAAATATATACTATGTAAAGTATAAAATATATAATATATAAATAAATACTAATACATTATAAATTTTATTGTTCTATTTATATATAAAGTATAAAATATATAATATATAGATAAATACTAATAGCTTCTAAGTTATAATGTTTTATATATTTATATAATATAAGATATATAAATAAATGTTAATAACTTCTAATATATTGTTATAACTAGGGGTGCATAAGTATGAGTATGTATCTTGCCAATGTTAAAAATAAAAAAAATAAAAAGTTGACAAAAAATCGTTGAAGAACCGGAACCACAAAAAACTGGAACCGAACCGAACCGAACCGAACTCAATGGTTCCGATTTTGGTTCCAAAATTAAGGAACCGTTAGGAACGGTTTCGATTCTGGTTCCACCAAGAACCGTACCGTGTGCACCCCTAGTGAGAGTTACCAACCCATTATAAGTTATCCTGAATATGAACCTATTAGGAATTAACAAAGTACTATCATGTTTAGGTGTTTATTTCATGTTCCATTGTCAGAGAAAGATACAAAATCAAACCTTCCTAAGATGAATGAATTCATACATAATTATATAGATATATACGTACTCCCATATAACCCATGTGGATCAGTAATACCAAAACAAAATACAAAGCAATGTAAATAATTTAAAAGATTACATTACAAAAGGTTTACTATCATAGTGAATCATATAGTTAAACTATTTGTGAATAATTCGGGACATTTATTGATTGCAAATAATCTAGATTCAACTTCAGAATTTAGGGATGCAACTTGAGCATGACAATTTGATACTCAAATAAGTTTAGGAGTACTTTTATTACTTGGGTTGCGTTTGGGTCAAAATTCCAACTCATATCAATTTATTACCGAATTTAAACTAGGTTTATATCACCGATTTGAGCCTAACTTGATTAATTTGATGAATAAATATTAGAGTAAATATCACTTATGATTTGGAGTCATTTTACACGAAAATATTTTTTGCTTATAACTATCATATAGACCCCAATCAATATTTTTGTTCCTAACTCTGTTAATTTGAGTGTGAAATGTTTATTGTACCCTTATTTTTTAAATAAAATTTAATAAGAAATATCAATGTTGTCAAAAGACAGCTTTACCCCCCGTTACTACATGTCAATTCTCATTATCTTTCCTCTCCATGAAACTAGTGCCTTCACCATGAAACCCCACACTCTTCATAATCACCATACGTACCCTCATAGTCACAGACCCTCACTCTCAGGTAAACAAAGATGTTCTTTGAAAGTCCACTCATGTATACATACATAGCTATCACACTATATACACGCAGGCGCTGCCCAACTCATATACCATGCTTTTTATCCTCATCATCTTCATCATCTTCATCCACCAAAATGTCACCATACACAAACCCACTAGTCAGAAGCAACCAAATAAACCCAAAACCTTAGCCAACAAAGCCTTTATTAAAACAATTGTTGGTATGGGCCAGTTTGGGTCTGCCACATATGTCCACGTGGCCATGAGCCCATTTTGACTTTTGCACCATCTCGAGCTACCTCAGTATGTCCACTTGGCCGTGAGCCCACTTTGACTTTTCCACCATCTCGAGTTACCTCAGCATGTCCACATGGCCGTGAGCCCACTTTGACTTTTTCTATCCATCGAGCTCCTGTTCTAGTAGAGGATTCTAATTGAGCTCCTCCGAGGAGAGAGGGTCTCCATCGAGCTCCTCTGATGAGAGAAGTTATTCATTGAGCTCCTTCTCGGGTAGATGATTCCAAGCAAGCTCCTCTGAGAAGAGAAGTTATCCATCGAGCTCCTTCTCGAGTAGAGGATTCCAATTGAGCTCTTCCAGCGAGAGAAGTTATCCATCGAGCTCCTTCCCTCATCGTGTATGACACGCCTTAGGGGTATACTCACCATTTTTCACGAGTCATTCCCTATTGATAAAGCCTCGTGGATGTCCTCTATACGGATCAACCTCTATTTTGCAAGGAAGCACTCTTCTCTATGGATAAAATCTTGCGAGGAGTTCCTCCCTACGGATAAACCTCAAATGAGCCTTTTTCCTTTCATTTAGATAAGTCTCGAATGGTGATGAGTTCCTCTCTACGGATAAACATCATGGGAAGTCATCTCTATAAATCAACTTCCCCAAAACGAAGAAGCATTCCTTTCTACGGATAAAACCTCGCAGAGGTCCTCTCTACGGATCAACCTCCATTTTGCAAGGAAACACTCCTCTCTACGGATAAAACCATACGGAGGTCCTTTCTATGGATCAACTTCTATTTTGCGAGGAGTTCCTCTCTACGAATAAACTTCATGGCACTCCAAGCTCTTATGGGGGGTAAGAGCTCGGATCTCTGCCTTATGGGAACCAAGGGTTTGGGTTCGGTGGCTGGAGTCCAAAGTATACTAAACCTATTATGAACCCCATCTCTAGCTAAGATGAGGTCATTACATCTTGGATTGGCCTGTCACAGAGGAAAAAAGAGAACCAAGTGAGGTGAGTGAATCCCTTTTTTTTGACGGTATGATCATAGCCCTTGCTGAGTAGATATTTACCGATGCAAAACCTCAGCCATTGGTGAGAGAGACGTTCCTACCTATAAATAAAGAGAGAAAAGGAAAAAACCAGAATCGGGAGAAAAATATGACAAAAAGAACCTTTTTTTCTTAAGCAATCTCCATCACACCAAAGATCTCCGCTCTTCCCTACTTTTTCCTCCCCTTTTATAAGAATCCACATAGAACAGTCAACTCATCTGTGACAACTTGGACTCCCACCGGGACCCACACTCTCTGGCAACCATCATCGTAGAAAGTTTAACTTCAGTTTAACAGAACCTACTACAAACAACAACCATGATCAACCACTATCGTCCACTCCCATGGTGTAAAACCCACGTTAAATCGAAACCAAAAATTAACCCAGTTTATTGTCAAGATCCGTCGCTCACCACAAAGCTCCACCTTCGACTTCACTTTCTATAGAATCTCTACCCCTATCCATAGTTGCGCCCTCTCCACCAACTGAAGTTCCACTATCGGAACCACCATCCACCTTGGAGTTCCATGAATAGATTGACGCCACCGCTAAAATTGAATACTAACCGAAACGTCGCCGCAACGAAGCCCCACTGCCGAACCATGGTTTTATCCACCATTTGAGCCATTACAATAGCCTGCACCACTGCCGCCCTCTCACTGGTTAGCCGTTGTTCTCTTCATCCCGACATAACCATTGTTTTCACCATCGTGAAAGCCTTGTCGTTGCCGAAATCGAGGCCCTTCTCGGTTCTCGTCTTTGCCGTCATATTTAGCCGCCGCCAAAGCCGAAGCTCATCGGCCTGGTTGCTGCCATTACACAGCCTAAGGCCACTGCTATGATCAACTCGAATTGACCCATATTATAATACGCATCCATGTTTCAATGCACACACATTCCATGAAGAGCCACCCTCTAGCATCATCGGAGAAACACCTATAGAGAAGACCCATATTCAACAAATTAACATGCCATTTCCATACACACCAACTTCGTCACTAAGCTCCACGCTAACTTCAACTTCAATAGGCAAACACTACACAACTACTGAAAACCCAGTTCAACTCCATCACTGCCACGACGAAGTTTCTTCCGACATCACCATGTATACACAGACCACTGTTGGATTTGTCATTAGTTGAAACTGTGAAGAAGGAGAGAATGAGAGGTTAGAGAGAGAAAAAAACATGTGAGAGGGAACCTGAGAATGAGTATTTATATAGAGTGCTGGGTCTGTACATGGAGCTCACCGGAGATGAAAATGCATGTGGGTCTTCAAACTGTGCCGAACTGGACCTTGGGCGTGAGTGGTAGTGGTGATGGCATAGTGGCTGATGGAAGTGTTGTGACGTTGCTTGATGGTGATCGGAATTGGGTTACTCCGGCAATGAGCTTCACCAGAGGAGATAACCAGTGATGATGGTGTGGTCGAAAATGATGGTTTCGATGGTTGGCCGTAGAGTTGACAGTGGTGTTTCGGCCGGCCAATCTTAGAGAGGTTGAAAATGATGTTGGGTCTTTGATGATGAACAACATGTGTGTGTGTATATATAATATCTATAATAATACAAATATAAAAATTTATGGACGTAAATAAAAATATATAAATATATATGTTAAAAAAATACAAATATAACAAGAATAAAATATATGAGTACATATATATGAAAATATTTATAAAAATATATAAATATAATATAGATGATATAAAAAAATGTAAAAAAGCTAACAAGTATATAAATATATATAATAATATATAAATATACATTAAAATGTTTAAGGGTATCAGTTGCAAAGAGTAAGCAAATGGGTAGTTAGGTAATTTACTACCTCATGTAAAGGGGTATCAATGTCTTTTTGCATGGTGTCAAACTTGCCTATACATGGTTTGTGGTCTCTTTGATTGACGGAACAAAATGTTTGGGTTTATACAGTTGATTTAAGCAAAGTTTCCCTCCGTATGAAATAAGTTCAAACCTTAAGGAGTATTAGTGATATTTACCCTAAATATTATCGCGCTCTACGGGTGCACACAAATTAGAATATCAATAAATATTATTGGGTTTTAAGGGTGCCCACGGATTAGAATGGTTCAGATTATATATAAAACCAAAACCAATCAAATCCAAACATATTCATACAATTTGAAACTAATCCGATCTGATAGGAGCCTTAAATCGATCTGATTTGATCTAATCTTTGAAATATAAAATTGGATCGGATTGGTTTTACGAATTGATCTTTTTATAAATAGCCTAATAGTTTTTAAATTTTTTTAGCCCAATGCAAGATTAACATCAACCAGTCCATTATAATTACATGATAAATAGTCTTTTATCAATTTGTCTATGCAGATTAATTGAAATCCCTTGTAACGATAATATATCGAATTATAAAACATTAAGGAATGTGAAGAACAATTGAGTAAAAAGATGAAGTTAGAACATTAAAGAATGTGAAAAACAATTGAGTAAATTGAGGGTGAGGTTGGGTTTAGGGTTAAAAATAGTATTATATAAGTAACGGATCAGATTAATTTTTTGAGATCCAAATTCATGATCCGATCTGATTCCTATGAATTACTTATTTATAAATCCATCAAGTTTACACGTTTACGAGCCCATTTGGGGTTGTTATTATAATGAAAAAAGCATTTTTGTCGGTATAACTATTAAAAAATTGTTTTTGGTAAAAATAATCTTAGGTGTTTAGTAATTTATTGTATAAAGTACTTTTCTATTTTAATATATTTTGTAACAATATTTTTTAAAATACTTATATTGCTAATATTACAATAATACCTTTTAATAGAATGTTACTATATTTTATAAGGGTTAAGTGCAAAAAAACTTCCTTACTATATACATAATGCGCAAAAAACATTCATTCAGTTTAGTATGCTCATAAAACCTCTCACTAGTTGACTCCGATATGCAGATACCCCCTCTAATTAGATTCCGTTTAAAAATGTCGGTCAAAAATGGTTGTTGACCGACATTTTTGACTTAAAAATTAAATAAAATTCCAAAATTACCTTTTTTTAAAGACCATAATGCGCCTCAGTATATTTATATGAGTTAAGGCCATGTTTGGCCAACTCCATTTTCTCTCTCTCTCTCTCTCCCCCACCAAGATTGGTTTCGCACAGGAGACCCCAAAGTGGATCTTCTTCCTTTAGTTTTACTAAGAGACCCTGGTTCCACCATTTTTACATTCATGAAGCTTTTTCTCTCTTTAATTGAAACCATATAACAACACAAAACTTGAAATTAATACACACACTTAGAGATATTTGTCCATGATTTCTATTCACAGTGATTACGGTTTGAGAGTGTGAACTCATCAAATTGATACAATATATATATATATATATATATATATATATATATAACACAAAGTCTCAATCCAGATCCATTTATAAACAATAGAGATTTAATAAAATCAAATTGATATAATATATATATGAGTGTGTGTATACACTGAAAGAGAAATGGTGGTGGCATCATCTCAAGACATCAAATTGAGAATTTTATCCAACGTTTCTATATTATAACCATTGTGAGCATACCCAGATATATTGATGTCCAAGAAACCAAATTAAGAGAGAGACTTAATCGAACTAAAACATGGAAGATGGAAGAGAGTGAAACAGTGGTGGCACCATCTCAAGACATGGGTACTGAAATGGGCATGGTGGAACAGAACATAGAAGTTGAGGAACCGGCCAATCATGATCATGAAGAGAATCCAGACGATGAAGAAGAAGAACTAGGTACAGACTTGGATCAATTAAATTTCATTTTGGTATAAAAATCTTTCAAACCCATACTTGTAATCCAAAAGAGAGAAGAGAAGATACTGTTGAACATGTCCATTTGGGACATTTTATATATTTTTTATTTTTTTAATAATATATTGTAACAAACACATTTAAATATAAAATTTTAAAATAAAAACCCTATTAAGTTTTTAAAAAGCAATTCCAAAAGGGCTGTAGAGTTAGAAGTCAGGTTGCACTTGGGTTTGGATAAGACCTTTAACCCTCAAGTGGGGCTCCAATTAATCCCTCCACCCATTCCATTCACGTGAGTTGTACTCCAAGATGGGTTATGGCATTATTGAAAACACATGTAAAATCATGGGTCCCAATATCAAAGAATTGTCCCTCAAAGAACAATACTATTGGTAGTGTATTAAGTATTAACATCGATGGGCCTGGAAATTTCATAATACTGTCAAGAAAATCTGATGTAAAAGGCCATGGGTACACTTCTTGATGATAGAGTCGAATCAATGGACCACCAAAAGCCATGGAAGGATCTTGATAAAGTTTACTGGTCGTTTTCTTTCCTATCCTCCTAAAATGCTTTGAAATCATATTTATACCGTTTTCTTCCTGCACCGTGTTGATACAATTAAAAAAAAGGTAAAATTCTCAAACACCCTTTTAGGTTTGGATTTATTATCCATATATGAAACTTGTGTCAAAAAAAGTTCTAACACCTCCTCAGGTTTAGTTAAATTAGCCTTAACACCCCCTGTTGCTAAAAATATTATCAAATTATTTCTCTATAAACTATGTAGCTTAAATAATAATTTATTATTAAATATAAATTATATATCATAAATAATAATTTATTTAAAAAATAATATCTTTAATAATAAACTATGTAGCTTAAATAACAATTTATTTAAAAAATTTATAATTAATAATAAACTATATAGCATAAATAATAATTTATATAGCAAACTATGTAAATAATAATAAAGTTTTTTGCATAAATAGTAATTTGTTTAACAAACTATGTAACTAAAAATAAACTACGTAGCATAAATAACAATTTATTCAACAAGTATCTAATTAACAATAAACTATGCTGCATAAATAATAATTTATTTTGAATTATAAAATATGTAACATAAATAATAATTAATTTAAAAACTATGTAATTAAAAATTAATTTAACTAATAATGAACTATGTAGCATAAATAATAATTTATTCAACAAATATCTAATTAAGAGAGAATTTGAAAGTATTTTTAACAACAAGGAGTGTTAGGGCTAGTTTAACCAAAACTGAGGGGGTTTTAGAGTCATTTTTTATACAAGTTTAATATGTGAGTAATAAATTCAAATCTGAGGGGGTGTCAGAGCATTTTACCCTTAAAAAAATTATTATATCATCTCGACCAATCACATCATACCACAACGTATTATTTGGTCTCAATCAATCACAATTCACAAGTGATATGTCGTTTTGGATTGTAATTGATCGAAACCATGTAGTCTTAATCTTGTAATAATTTTTCGTATCAAACTATATTTTATAATCACAAAAAATAATGCTATGGAGAGAGAGAGAAAGAGAAAGAGAAAGAGAGTCATTCATTGTATAGTGTTCGTTACTACTAGTACTAATTTACACCACTACTCCTTTTAAAGCTAAGTATTTGTTCCTTCTCTTAAAATATACAACTATTCGGTTTAAAGTTGGTTCTTCGTCTCATATTCTTATAATTTTGTTTTTTTGGCACATATCTTATAATTTGATTTTTGAATTTATTGTTCACATATCAAAGATGTTGTCACATAGTAGTATGTCTTCTTTCTTTTTCAAAGTGATAGTTGAGAGTTTGAGTATATTGGTGTGTGAGTTTCTCGTCTAAGAAAAAAAAAATTGTTCACATAAAAAATAAAAAAGAAGATATTTGATCGTTCACAATTTCATCATTTAATTGAGGTAAAATTCATGATCAATTCAAATTATGATACTATAAAAGGACACAAAAGATCATTGTATATTGTAATTTAGAAAAAAGATTGATTAGTGATTTTATGTATACACTCTTCTCCCATGCATCAAAATATAATATTTATATATATGTATATGTATATGTAATTTTTGTCATTTTTTAAGTAGACAGCGTTCGGATGTCCACATCCATGATCACTCTTTCAATTTTTAATGTGAATGAAGGAGAAGATAAAAAAAATGGCAGTGTTAAAACTAATTTATAATACTCCATCAGTTATAGTAATTTTGAACCTATTTGATTTAGTTAAATGATGGACAAAATGCATAAAATCTCCATGAACTATCACTTTTTGATATATTTACCCAAGGACTATCAATTTGACCAAAAATCCCTCAACAGTCAAAAAATGTTGCAATTAGCTCCACTCATCAAATTTTTAGTTAAAAAAAGAAAAGAAAAGAAAAGGAAAAACAGAAAACAATCATGTGTTGGGCATGTGACTTGTATTTTACACATTATGACTATTATATCCTTGTGGATCTTATTCACTTGGATATTAGACCCGATTCCCAAATAAATCTGGACTTAAAACCATTTTATGACCCAAATAAGTTACTTTATTGTTACTCACATAGCGAACCAAACCAGCTCCAAAATTTTTTAACAAAATTACTCTACCAATTTCACGAAACACCATTAGCATAATCTCTATTAATGGGATGCCAATTTAACCCGTCCTATTAGAGTCCCGTTCCATTTCGCTTCTAATGGGATGAATTTGGAATCATACTAATCTAGTTAGGGGCAGATTTAGAAAGAGAGTTTAAAACCCGCTAAGTCTCAAACCCGCCCCGATTAATGATAAATATATAAATAAATATTTTTTTATTAACTATGGTTCTTTTTTTTCATTAGCTATGATAATTTTAAATTTTAACAACATTTTTGTTATTATCATTTGTAAATATTTGTCTATACATATTTTTTTCTACAAAATTTATCATAAATCCGTTCAAGTTTGTATTATATTTATTGAAAAATAAATATATCGGGGCTCCTCGAACCCGCCCCGACTCCGATGCAGGAGTCCCGAAACGGGTTTGGAAAAAAAAATTATTTGTGGGATGGGTTTGGGAAAGGGTTGCCCTATCCCGAACCCGTCTCGTTCACATCCCTATCTATTACAACTCCACAATCTGACACCCCCCCACCCCACACGGTATGGGTTACTTTATTGTTACTCACATAGCGAACCAAACCAGCTCCAAAAATTTACTACAAAATTACTCTACCAATTTCACGAAACACCATTATCATAACCTCTATTAATGGAGATGTCAATTTAACCCGTCCTATTAGAGTCCCGTTCCATTTCGGTTCTAATGGGATGAATTTGGAATCATACTAATCTAGTTAGGGGCAGATTTAGAAAGACAGTTTAAAACCCGCTGAGTCTCAAATTCAGCCCGATTAATGATAAATATATAAATAAATATTTTTTTATTAACTATGGTTTTGTTTTTTCATTAGCTATGATAATTTTAAATTTTAAAAACATTTTTGTTATTATCATTTGTAAGTATTTGTCTATACATATTTTTTTTTACAAAATTTATCATAAATCCGTTCAGGTTTGTATTATATTTCTTGAAAAATAAATACATCGGGGCGCCTCAAACCCGCCCTGACTCTGATGCAGAGTCCCGAAACGGGTTTGGAAAAAAAAATTATTTGTGGGATGGGTTTGGGAAAGGGGTGCCTTATCCCGAACCCGTCTCGTTGACATCCCTATCTATTACAACTCCACAATCTAAACCCCCCCCCCCCCCACACGGTTTGGGTTACTTTATTGTTACTCACATAGCGAACCAAACCAGCTCCAAAAATTTACTACAAAATTACTCTACCAATTTCACGAAACACCATTAGCATAACCTCTATTAATGGGGATGTCAATTTAACCCGTCCTATTAGAGTCCCGTTCCATTTCGCATCTAATGGGATGAATTTGGAAACATACTAATCTAGTTAGGGGCAGATTTAGAAAGAGAGTTTAAAACCGCTAAGTCTTAAACCCGCCCCGATAAATGATAAATATATAAATAAATATTTTTTTATTAACTATGGTTTTTTTTTTTCATTAGCTATGATAATTTTAAATTTTAAAAACATTTTTGTTATTATCATTTGTAAGTATTTGTCTATACATATTTTTTTTTACAAAATTTATCATAAATCCGTTCAAGTTTGTATTATATTTCTTGAAAAATAAATACATCGAGGCGCCTCGAACCTGCCCTGACTCCGATGTAGGAGTCCCGAAACGGGTTTGGAAAAAAAAAATATTTGTGGGATGGGTTTGGGAAAGGGTTGCCCTATCCCGAACCTGTCTCGTTGACATCCCTATCTATTACAACTCCACAATCTGACCCCCCCTCCCACACGGTATGGGTTACTTTATTGTTACTCACATAGCGAACCAAACCAGCTCCAAAAATTTACTACAAAATTACTCTACCAATTTCACGAAACACCATTATCATAACCACAATTAATGGAGATGTCAATTTAACCCGTCCTATTAGAGTCCCGTTCCATTTCGGTTCTAATGGGATGAATTTGGAATCATACTAATCTAGTTAGGGGCAGATTTAGAAAGACAGTTTAAAACCCGCTGAGTCTCAAATTCAGCCCGATTAATGATAAATATATAAATAAATATTTTTTTATTAACTATGGTTTTGTTTTTTCATTAGCTATGATAATTTTAAATTTTAAAAACATTTTTGTTATTATCATTTGTAAGTATTTGTCTATACATATTTTTTTTTACAAAATTTATCATAAATCCGTTCAGGTTTGTATTATATTTCTTGAAAAATAAATACATCGGGGCGCCTCAAACCCGCCCTGACTCTGATGCAGAGTCCCGAAACGGGTTTGGAAAAAAAAATTATTTGTGGGATGGGTTTGGGAAAGGGGTGCCTTATCCCGAACCCGTCTCGTTGACATCCCTATCTATTACAACTCCACAATCTAAACCCCCCCCCCCCCCACACGGTTTGGGTTACTTTATTGTTACTCACATAGCGAACCAAACCAGCTCCAAAAATTTACTACAAAATTACTCTACCAATTTCACGAAACACCATTAGCATAACCTCTATTAATGGGGATGTCAATTTAACCCGTCCTATTAGAGTCCCGTTCCATTTCGCTTCTAATGGGATGAATTTGGAATCATACTAATCTAGTTAGGGGCAGATTTAGAAAGAGAGTTTAAAACCCGCTAAGTCTCAAACCCGCCCCGATTAATGATAAATATATAAATAAATATTTTTTTATTAACTGTGGTTTTTTTTTATTAGCTATGATAATTTTAAATTTTAACAACATTTTTGTTATTATCATTTGTAAGTATTTGTCTCTACATATTTTTTTTTACAAAATTTATCATAAATCCGTTCAAGTTTGTATTATATTTCTTGAAAAATAAATACATCGGGGCGCCTCAAACCCGCCCTGACTCCGATACAGAGTCCCGAAACGGGTTTGGAAAAAAAAAATTATTTGTGGGATGGGTTTGGGAAAGGGGTGCCCTATCCCGAACCCGTCTCGTTGACATCCCTATCTATTACAACTCCACAATCTGACCCCCCCCCACATGGTATGGGTTACTTTATTGTTACTCACATAGCAAACCAAACCAGCTCCAAAAATTTACTACAAAATTACTCTACCAATTTCACGAAACACCATTAGCATAACCTCTATTAATGGGGATGTCAATTTAACCCGTCCTATTAGAGTCCCGTTCCATTTCGCTTCTAATGGGATGAATTTGGAATCATACTAATCTAGTTAGGGGCAGTTTTAGAAAGAGAGTTTAAATCCCGCTAAGTCTCAAATCCAGCCTGATTAATGATAAATATATAAATAAATATTTTTTTATTAACTATGGTTTTTTTTTTCCATTAGCTATGATAATTTTAAATTTTAACAACATTTTTGTTATTATCATTTGTAAATATTTGTCTATACATATTTTTTTTTACAAAATTTATCATAAATCCGTTCAAGTTTGTATTATATTTCTTGAAAAATAAATACATCGAGGCGCCTCGAACTGGCCCTAACTCCGTTGCAGGAGTCCCGAAACGGGTTTGGGAAAAAAAAATTATTTGTGGGATGGGTTGGAAAAAGGGGCGCCCTATCCCGAACCTGTCTCGTTGACATCCCTATCTATTACAACCCCACAATCTGAAACGTTCACCACACTATGGTGAACTCCCCCCCCCCCCCCCCCCCCCCCCCCGCGGTATGAGTTGATTTAGGCCGATAAAGTAATCTCCATATTTTTCTTTTAATAAGAGAGTAAATTACTACCCTGATCTCTTCTCAGATTTGTTCGAATAATTTATTGATGAAATTATTTGACAAAATTACTTTGACACTCTTATCAAAGTTAGCATCATTAATTTATTTAACGACAGTTGTGAAAGTATCATTTTGCCCTCACTCAAAAACTTCTGAAAAGCTTATGTGTTGGCCGATGTCATCAACAAAAAATTAAATTAATTATCTTTCTGCCGTCCTAACCCTAAAGGTGATGCACCTCTTGATCATGGCGATCTACATGGTCCCAACCGGTCTCTGCAATAATGAAAATGAAAATGACTCTATTGTAACAATTTTGCAATGACTTGAGAGGTGATGTTGAAATCGTGAATGAAAATAATGGATCATTCGAACGGTAGAGATTACGAGAGTTCATATTATGTTGTTGATAAAAATGAAGTGCTTTAGCTTCGATTTTCTTTTCTTCTTTGTTGTTATTTTAGAATTATATAATTATAGATTCAACAAGGAGGTGGATTTTAGTTGGCACATCTTTGGGTTTGGTGGGTCCAGGAAGGGAGAGCATCAGCCATAAGAGTTGGCGGGGAGGTGGAAAGGAGTTCTCGGATTGAAGATACAACTCGAAGAGAGAGAACCATACAGCGAGATATATGAACCACAATTTAGTGAAAATTCACTAAAATTATGGTCAAAAAGTCCCAGATACTGTACTTTAAGGTATATATATATAGAGAGAGAATGATATAATAGACACAATTAGGAACTGGCGTTGTTGAGTTTGTTACTATAATTTTTTTTGCCAATGTTTGTGGTTATTTGTATGTGCATTTTGTTATTTTTATATTTTTTTACAGTTATGCATTTAAGAAATCTTCAAATATTCTTTGTCCAATTGACATGTTATGAGGAAGTGTGAGGTGGCGTCAAACAATTTTCTTTGGTTTGTTATACTAAAATAATGTTTTATTTGTGAAATCTTTGATATAGGTTTTATTCTTATTTGATGGTATATTTACCCAACAAGAGAGAGAGAGGGGCTACTATTGTCTAAATAAAATTAGTTGCAACCGTGATTTGGTATACTAATAAGGTGATTTAAGTTATTTTACTTCAAATAAGGATAATTTTGATATTTAAAAATTATTCTACCAACGGACTTAATATTTTATCAAACGCTGGGGTGATCAAAATAAATATGCCAAACTTCAAAGAAAGTTTACATGCTTTTTTAAATAGTTTTAACGGTAAATAATTTGAACTTGTTAAAAAATAATAATAATTTGGACAAACTTTATAGTAATTTACCTGGCATGATGACAGACAACAGTGTGATTGAAATACATTTTTGAATAGTTTAAGGAGTTTTTTTTTATAAAATAAAATTAATAATTCAGATAGATAATGTGAAAAACTCATAATCTATGTGGTTATCTCATTTTGTCCTTAAATGAAAACAAATTTCAATACATTAAGACGTATTTGATTTACTTTTCTAATAATAATTTTAGAGTAATGATATGTATAGTATAAGTTATTACCGAATTTTAGAATATTCTCGAGACTTACATTTTTACAATCCAATGGATAGATACTTTTCACTTTACAAATCATTACACACATTACGTGATAGCTTTTTATTTTACAAATCATTATCCATAATTTTATGCTTAGCCGTATTAAAATTCACTTTGTTCAAAAACTGAATCAAAACAGTTTTCACACAAATTTTGAGAGGTCCCTTTAAACTATTTTGAAAGAACTAAACCAAACAAATTCTTAGAAATTAAATATTATTTTTCAAAGAATTTTAAAATGTCTTGTATTAATTAATTAATTTAAATTTACTTTCCAATTTAAACTGTCAATATATTAATCTACCGAATTTTTGAAGGGTTCAACATTTTGTTATTTCTAAAATATATATATATCTATATTACATTTAAACTTGGTATAATAAGACAAAAAAATTAATCTTACGGTAAAAAATTGTTAAAAATCAATTATGTGAATTAAAATATTTTTACTTATTTAGTGTTCAAAATAATTCTATCAAATAGTCATAATTAAGAATGCATAATAGTGTCGTAGGGACAGACATACGCTAGTATGTACGTATATTCTATGTAATATAGAAGCTTGGTATAATAAGAGCAAAAAATTTAATCTAATGGTCAAAAATGGTTAAAAAATTAATCATGTAATCCAAAATATTTTTTACCATTTACGATCTAAAATTATTTTATCTAACGATCACGATTGTAAATATACAAAAATACACTAGTATATGTATGTACATACACCAGCGTGTGTGTGTGTGTGTGTATATATATAATCTTATATTTACACCGAAAATCTCATTGATTCCTTCCTAGGAAAAAGAAGAGTAAAACGTTATTTTCAAACCGACGTAGGACAAGAGGTGGCTTTAAAAAGCACACAAAAAATTTAGGGACAAAATTATAATCTGGCTTTAACTCTTGACTCATTTATCCCACATGAATCATACGCGCGTGACATCACCCCCACCCATATAGTCATGAGGCCTACAAAGCGCGTGTACTCAACATTTCCCTTCGCGATTAATCAACTCCATGCGTTACCATACACTGCATGAGTATGAAAATGACACCCGGTCTTCCGGTCCATCTCATCAAAGCAACTGTCATCTCTCTCTCTCTCTCTCTACTTTACCGTCACTCTGCACTCTGTCTACTTTGTGACTTTTATCTTTGGCCATTGCAATCTCTCTCTCTAAATATCTGTATATATATATATATATATATATAATATGCCCACATATTTGCAAATAGTATTTACTGCACAGGTGTTTCTGTCGGTGGACTTGAGGTACCTCTAGCAAAATTGCTTCACTCATGTGGTGTTCTGCTTCTGTTTCTGCGGTAAAATTTGTGATTTTCCACATTAATCTTGACGTTACAGTTAAAGTTTTCGGTTCATTCAATTCTGATCATCAACCAGTTTCATTTCTCTTCTTTGATAGCGGTAATGGTGGCGACCCCTCAACAGTATTAGCAGCTTAGCTACTTGTCTTCAAGGTGAGCACTCTTTTAGCTACAATTTATTAGTAATTTACATTTTGTTTGGGGGTTCTTGTTTTAAAGGTTAATGGGTAGCTAAAATTTGTGTTAACCATATATATATATATATATATACTGTTGTTGAAGGATTTGTGTTTGTTTCTTATCAAAATGTTATCATGCAATTTTTTTTGCTTGATCTGCTTAAAAATGTGAATTTTTAGTTTTCTGGGTAGTTACTAAAATGTTTAGTTATAATGAGTCAGATGATTAGGTTCTTGGACAATTTAATTGTAAAGACTATTTATGTGGTAGTGTTCCTTGTTAGCATTTCCAGAACAACCATTTCAGGTATAGTTTTCTGATAGAATCCAACTTCTGGAAAGTCAGATTAAGTAATTTTGAGTTTAATTATAAGATCATTGATGTATTGAGGGTACCATGCTTTATAACTTCAAAACTGTTAATTTTCAATTGTGATTTTCCGATTAATTTAGCTATAAGATAGTGAAATTAAATGCTTTTGCATTTTAAGAGTGAGATTGTTACGATAAAAGTTTCTCGGATTAAGTAGCTTTTTCCTTCAATTATAAGACCATTGATGTAGTTGAAGTTAGATTGTTTGATAAAATCTCTGAGAGAACCCTCAGATCAGTTAATTTCACCTTTGAGTATAAGAACGTTGATGTGGTACGTTTGTGCATTTATTGTTAAATGGTGATTGAGCAGACATACTTGGCATCTGGATCGATCTCACACCCTTACATCCTTTATTTGAAACTTCTCTGTTGCATGACTTTCAATTTCTTTCATTGCACTTATAAACTACATGCCTGGAACCATAGATTAGGGTAAAACATAGAACGCCCTACTTTTACTTTAATGCCTCAAATTTCAGTGCCTACTCTGTGCCATACATAAGCTCACAATTCTCTTTTCGTGTTTCGCTGATCCATATCATGGTACACAGAGCACCATTGTCATTTCACTATTGTGAAGACACATTGGGAATTGTTGGGTAACGGCACAGCGGAAGCAAATCACCAACAAACATGTAGATTCCATCACAAAACAACAAACAATAACACAATATTTAACGTAGTTCGACTCAACTCGACCTATGTGCACGGTGAGAAGAAAATCCACTATCATTAATGAAGAGAATATACAATTGTCACTCACTCATTGGCTCATGAGAAATTACACACCGAATTGTATACACACCTCTTTGCACAGAGTATGGTGTCGGATACCTGAGCAACAACACCCCAACCCCCCCCCAACCAAACACACACAACATTCACCGATTTCTATGAGGCTACATCTCTCTACTCTCAGGGCCCCTTTGCCCCACTCTCTTCTCCTCACTCACTCCTCCATTCTCTTTTATTCTCTACCCTCTCAACTCAACTCCCTCTCTATTTATAGAGCTCCTAACCCATAGCTTGGTGAGCAAGTAATACAAATCCTTGTTGGGCAAAGAATGCTATTACTTGGGGCTCAAGGACAATTACTTTGGGCCCAAGTCTAACAAAACATTCCCAAAAAATTACAATTCAAAGCCAATCCAATAAGAATTTGAGATATACATAACAAGAATGTACTTTTTAGTTAGTAGAATGGCAGAAATAGAGTGATGTGTTTTGCGTAAATGGAGACGTGAAAATTGCAAACATGCTACACTTTGATAAAGGTGAATTCTGATCTGAACTAAATGCTATTAGGGTGAGTGATATTCACCACATCTATTGGAATTACCATGTGATTTACTTAAAAATGCTTAGCATTGCTCTAATACGTGGACCTATGACATTTATGAAAGTTAATGCCCTGCTATTCTCTGTTCATGATTTAATATGTTGAAATAAACATACGACAGTTAGTTCAGCAATAGCGGGTTGATTTCTTCTCTTTTCAACAAGTAGCAATGGTTAGAATTTTTTTAAGAACATAGAAAATTTCTTTCATAACATGGACGTTCAAACTAGAGTACTACAAAGGGGGATCACTCGTCAGCTGGGATGAAAGGTCCTGGTAGGACTTGTTTATACAACCTCCCATTTCAAACATGAATAATTTCATAATCGTAGTTGTTTTAAATAATTTCAGTAATCCGATCAATCCAATTTATCTTCAACCGCTCTAATTCACAAGGGACATACGCCCCGTAATATCAGATATTAGTAGATTTTATTAAGAGACAGCAAATCCATTATTATTTGTAACTACTTTTTCATCAAAAGTTGATTTGCTTGTTATCTCTGCTCTTGCCAGCTTTATGGAAACAATTGACAAAGAGACGAGGTGAGAGAACTTTGAAATTGTCACGGGTGAGAGATAAGGCTCCTGTACTTGCAATCTCTAGTCCTGTTCATCATCAAACCTTTACCATCTTCCTAAGGCAGTAGTAAGCAGAATTTTCTTTTTCAGTCCATTATCATCCATTGTTTATTCAAAATTTGAATAGAGACATAATGACTCTTGTTTATGAATGATTTTTATATTGGTTTATAGAGCTGGATCTAAAGAAATTAAGTTTTCTATATTTGTCCTTGAATAGAAAGTGAACTCATGGACCACAAGTCATGGCCTTGGAGGAAAAGATCTTCGGAGAAGACCATCGTTACAAATGACAGATCTGACACATCTTTGAAAGGTAATGAAGAAGGGGTAATGGAAGCTCACCCCTTCTTTTCTGTTCCAACAGAGAAAGAAGTATGTCTGGAGAGATCCGTCAAAAATCTAAATGAGAAGTTAGCTGCTATCCTCTGTGAGAGTAAAGCTAAAGATGACCTTGTGGCAAAATATGAAAAAACGGCACAAGAAGCCATTGCAGGTGATCTTCTGTTATCTTTGTTTTTCTATGTGATGCTCCATATGCTTGGTTTCAGTATATCATCTTTTTGGCAATCAATTTATTTTTTTAAAAAAATTCTTTTAATTTTTATATAAATGATTTGTAGCATTTGGTTGATATCGTCAATGAATAATTTTGTTTTAGGCCGGGAAAAGGCAGAGACAGAGATAGTGTCTCTAAAACAAGAATTAGATGAAGCTTCACGGCAGAGAATTGCTGCAAATGAAAGATTAACTCACTTAAATACAGCATTGAAGGAATATATGCAGCAGTTAAGTTCTGTTCGTGAAGAACAGGAACAAAGAGTGCATGATGCTGTTATGACGACATCAAGAGAATTTGAAAAATCCCAGAGAAAATTAGAGGAAAAATATATGGAAACCTCTAGAAGGCTTGCAAACTTGAGTGTTGAGAATACGCAACTAAAAGACGCCCTCTTTCTGAACGAAAAATTGATCGAAGATTTAAGCAGACGCACGTCTCAGGCAGAAGCAGAGTTCAATACATTAATGGTCAGACTAGATTCTGTTGAAAAAGAAAATGCTTTTCTGAAGTATGAGTTTCACATGCTTGAGAAGGAGCTGGAGATTCGAAATGAGGAAGTGGTATTTCATCGTCAATCTGCTGATGCATCACACAAGAAACAGATGGAGAGTGCAAAGAAAATCACCAAGTTAGAATCAGAGTGTCAGAGATTGCGTGTCCTAGTACGAAAGAGGTTACCAGGTCCTGCTGCTTTTGTGAAGATGAAAAATGAAGTTGAAATGCAGGGAAGAAATCAAACGGAGATGAGGAGAAGAAAGTTGAATCCTATAACCGGAGGTTTGGTTGTTAGAGATGCCACAAGAGACAACCCTCCTGAAATTCCCAGCAAGAAGATCAGTTTCTTGATCCAGCAACTGTGTGACATGGAAGAAGAAAACAAAATTCTCAAAGAAATTTTAGGAAAGAAAGAAAATGAACTCCAATCTTCGAGAATCATGCGTGCTCGAACAGCTTCCAAATTAACACAGGTTGAAGCTCAGCTTGGAGAGCTTTCAAAGGGTCACCAATCTATGGAGTTGGCTAGGTGCAGTCCTATTTCAAATGAACTCTCTCTGACATCCGGTTATGACTTGGGCAATGATGATGAGACTATTGGCTCTGGGTCATGGGCTTCTGCCTTAATTTCAGAATTGGAGCAGTTCAGACATGGGGAAGCCAAGAATATACCTGAACCCAAAACCAAGGTTTCAGACATGAGCCTAATGGATGATTTTGTTGAGATGGAGAAGTTAGCGATGGTTTCTGTGGAAAACCCTTCTGGAAATTCTTTTGTTACTTCAGAAACAAGTCATGCATCAAGTGGGTATGATATGGATATAACCGGTATGGAACTAGTTCCAGTACAAGTTGATTCTGTAGACTTGGAACCAGAAAACCAAATGAGAGATGGAACAACTGGAGAATCCTCTAATTGGCTTCAACATGTCTTGAAGGTCATCTTGGACCAAAACCGAGTCTCGAAAAGAAACCTTGATGAACTTCTTGAGGATATTAGAATCGGTTTGACTTGTGTGACTCATTCAAGTGCCAATGCTGCTACTGAAGTGAAAAGCTCAAAGCATTCTGGAGCATCTGACTCACTCCCTATTAGCGGCTACATCACTTGGAGATCTCCAAATTCTTCTCCAAGGGTGAATGCATGCAATCGAGTTTCTGATAGTGACATGCCAGCAGAAAGATCAAGCAATGAACTTATTCAATCCGATCTGAGTACGTCAATTTGTAAATTTATCGAGCTTATCAAAGAGATTGATTCGACATCTTTAAAGGATGGTAATAGTCAGGACAATTGGCCAGAGAGAGATCAGAGTGGCTTATCAAATAAAAACTCAGCAACACCTGCAGAGTACTCGATTCATATTTTCCGATGGAAGAGTACTGAATTAAGCACTGTTTTACAGCATTTTATTCAAACTTGTAACAATCTGTTAAATGGGAAAGTGAATTTTGAAAATTTTGCTGGGGAACTGATATATGCATTGGACTGGATCATAAACAACTGCATTGTCTTCCAAGATGTTTCAGGTTTGAGATGTAAAATCCAGAAGTATTTTGGTTGGGATGGACAAAATAAAAGTGGACATGGTGTTGACCTTCCATTTTCAGTATCAGATGGAGGCCTCGAAGTCAAAGAGCTGTCATCATGTTTGCCCTTGGATGACTTTTCACATGGTCAAAATGTTCAAGTCCAAGTTGAAAAGATTCAGACTGAACTGCGAGCAGAAAATAAGAGATTGAAAGATGATTTGAGGAACATGGCATCTTCACAGAAGGATTTGGAAGTGAAACTGCAATCAGTGAATGATAAGTGTGAGGCCTTGATAAATCAACTTCAGGAATCAGAACAAAGAATTGGAAGTTTAAATGCAGAACTTGGAACTTTGAAAGAATCAAAGAGAAGTATCGAGGATCAGATTGAAAATCAAATTTTGGTTAATGAAGATCTTGATACCCAGCTTACTGTTGCCAAATTTAGACTGAATGAGGTTCACCAGAAGTTATCATCTCTTGAAGTAGAATTTGAGGATAAAAGTCACTGTTGTGAAGAATTAGAAGCTACATGTTTAGAGCTTCAGCTCCAACTAGAAAGGTATCTGTTCTTTTTTTCAGGTTCTCTTTTATGTGCAGAATGAACAATAATGTTGCCAATAACAAAGTTGCCTGATTCCGGGATTATGTGATATGCAGCATTGCCAACAAAGAAATTCCAAAGGACAACATTAATCAAGAGGAGACGATGCTCCAAACTGTAAGTTCCTTTACTAATGACAAAAGTTACTTTTGTGCCAAACTAATGTCTAGTATACAAGAAGCTAATTTTTCTCCTGTGGAGGAGGAGAAGGAGAAGGAGAAGGAGAAGGATGAAAATGAAGGGAAACAAAAAAAAGAAATAATTATTATAATGAGTATGACAAAGTGAAGCAAATAGTTTATCAAAAAAATTTCTCTCTTAAATTTTGTGGCTTCTATTATAACTATGCAGCCGGCCCATTGGGAAAAAGCTTCTTATTTTTTTCACTTCTAAAAGGGATTATATTTATCAGTACTAGGTGATTCAGGGACTTCACTATAGAGGAGCACCAGAAAGTAGATTATTCATGCACTTGGTGCTCTATTTCACTCCATTTTCTGTAATATGCTGTGTGTGACCTTTGGGAACCATGTGGCAATAAGATGAGGTTCAGCCTTCCAAAGATAGTGTGCCCTGATATTTCTATTCATCTTTCTCTGAATTTAACGGATGGGCTGTTAACTACCATGGCAGCCCACATCATTGTGATTGAGGTTGAATAAAAATGGAACTAGTTTATTGACTACCATGGTAGTCACCGTCAACATGATTGGGGTAAAAGAAGAGTGAACTAGTGTCTAACTTTCATGATGCCCTAAAATTAGTGTATTTGAAGAAGTGAACTAGTGTTGTTTCATGATGGCCTAAAATTAGTGTTTTTTCTTTGTTAGATCTTAAAACTTTTATTTAAAACCCGATGGAGCCACTCAAAAACTGAGGTGTTGGACAACCTTAATTATTTCCTTATCCTACCACAAAACATGCACTAAATAACTATAGTGAAACAATAGTGAGGAAGGCTTTTTTTTTTTTCCCTAGTTGGGGGGCTCACTTTTTTGCCCACACCGGGGCTCCAACCCCTCCCCATCCTCAAAGGGGTTATACCATTGGAGTACAAGCCCTTTGGTAGGAAGGCTTCTTTTTAAAAATTGGAAGTGTCTTAGATACCATATAGTAAGTCAACAGATGTTCACATTTGCAGGGTTGGGAGATCAA
The DNA here is from genome assembly GCA_026545225.1 of Cornus controversa. NCBI lineage: Eukaryota > Viridiplantae > Streptophyta > Magnoliopsida > Cornales > Cornaceae > Cornus > Cornus controversa. The sequence goes on from CM048853.1 coordinate 40,105,379, forward strand.
AGCTGCATCAGCAAAGCTGGCAGAGTGCCAAGAAACTATCTTCAGCCTGGGGAAACAATTAAAGGCACTTACTTCATCAAAGGAAGCCGCAGTTTTTGAAAAGGTTCTCTCTACCACCAGCAGCACCACCACTAATAACAAGACCTTGAGCCAGCGCTCGTCTCTGCGTGATCACATCCTAGCCGAGGATGGTGCTGGTGCAGAGTATCTGGAGTCTTTTATGATCAAAGAAGTCATGAGCACTGCAGAAACAAAGAAACCATCCGTTCTCCAGCCAGACAGTTGTGACACCTTGTGTGCTCCCAGTGCTCTTCTAGCACCTCGTCAAGCAAGTTTTTCAGCCATTGGGGCTCTAGCTATTGTTCCTAGTAAGAAAGGGGGAGGAGGTGGTTTTCTAAGGAAGCTACTGCTGAGAAGGAAGAGATCGAGCAGCAAGAAGACATCCTCTCTGCTGCGAAAACAATAAAAACCAGCAGTGTTCAAGGTTTGCTTGTCAATAGTTTTGGTGTTGTGTCTTTCCAACTTGTTAGGAATAGGTAAGTATGGTGTCTAGGTTTATTCCTAACTTGTGGAGATGCTTGTATATGGAGCTTGTATGGTGTTGCAAGTGTTGCTGATACACCTACCTGGATGCCGAAACATTCGGGAGCAATGGCACTGAGATTGTGGTGATTGCAGGGCGTGGTATACGACAAAGTGGTGTATTTAGCTGCAGCAGATGATAGAAGTGGGCAGGAGAAGCAGAGTGGTAATGGATGAAGAAAGCTCAGCTTAGAAGCTGGGAAGAAGAGACATGTAGAAATTAGTTTTTGTGCAAGGAACTTCTATTTAATCTTGTAAACTTACGCTTCAAGTTTTATAATAAATCTTGCAAAGCTTCCCACTTCCTTCTTCCTTTTAGCACACATCTTAAATGGCAGCATGGATGCATTCTCTTAGGCTCCGTTTGGTTAGAAAGAAAGATTTTAAAATGTCAAATGAATGAAAGAAAATAAACAAAGTATTTTTTCTTATTACTTGGGTCAGTTGCATGAATCTTATTTTTCTGCGTTCTATGATTCTATCTAAGTTCAGAGCTTTTTCCCAAACTGTAAAGTTAGCATAACAGCAAGCCTAAATGGATTTGAAGTATTTCCCAAACTGTAAAGTTAGCATAACAGCAAGCCTAAATGGATTTGAAGTGAATTGAGGTCTGAGAAATAAAAACTTTTATATGCTGAATGAAATTTCTTTAGATTATGTTTGGTTAGATGGAATCAACAAGAAAAGAAAGGAATTGCAAAATTTTGAATTTTTTTTGGAGTTTGGATATGTGTTAAAATATATTAGTATATTTTATATTTAATTTTTTTCATATCAAATTAAGATTTCTATGATTAAGAACTTACCATATATATGATAACTTACTCCCCATTCACCTACCTCTTTTCCTTTTTCTATATATATATATGATATCATTGTATATTGGAAATACACCATTCATTAATGTAATTCAGAGATATTTATCTCTTTTCCTCTTTATTTCTAACATGGTATCAGAGCAAGGGTTTTCAAAATCCTGTTTTTCTTCTTCCGTTTAATTGTTCTCATCATTTAAAGAGAATTCTTTTCTATTTGGTGCCAAAAATAGATCTTTTGAAACTCCTTTTTATCTTCTGAATATATCAAAACAAAGCCCTTGACTAGACGATCAAGACATTGCAAAATTCAGTGCGAACGAACCCTCTACAAGCTCTCACGTGCTGCCAGAGTATTTTGTTCATTTTTTCGGTGACACATGCACAACCACGTGTCGTCAGGCTCTTCCACGCGCCGTCACGCGCGTCCATACGTCCTCAAGCACTGCCATACCTGCTAAGTCAGTGCTGACTCAGCTTCCAGTTTCACGTCGTCCGCCACGTTAGCCTCCAGTGCCATGTCATTTCCACGTCGCCTGCCACGTCATTCTCCATGTCAGCAACAACTGTACGCAATACTTGCTGCATCATCAGACACGTCAGTGGTTCGTTATCTGTCGCGTCATCTTTTTTGCCACGTAGACTCCCACGTCACCCCTTTCACTGCCACATCAGCAGTACTACCACATCAGCATCAGCAAATGAAAATTTTTCCTAAGCCTACCACGTTTGAAATTTCGTGCTGATTCCAATTTTTCAGTCGGTTTTGTCATTTGGAATTTTTAAATGGCTCAAAATGAGATTTTTCACCCTAAAATGAGATTTCAGTATGGGCTTTCACTCAACAGATATTCTTCTTCTTTTCGTCGCAATGGTGATAACAAACAACGAGCACAGTCATTTCAACCCAAAACTAATGAACGTTCCTGCAGATACTGTTACAAATTAGGACATACAATTGAGGAGTGTTTTAAACTTATTAAGCCTCGCAATACTGCAGCTATAGCTACCACGAAGACAGTGTAATCTCATCCTTCTCCTTCTGCACCAGTCACTACTCCTTCTGAGGAGTCCCCATCTACATTTTTTACTATTAATCTAAAGGTAATTCTCAACCAGGTTTTATCCAAGTAATCAGGTTCAAGCTCATCTAACTCTACTTTCTCAATCGCACCAGGTACACTTAATTCATGATTTTTTTTACTCTGCTTACTGCAATCATATGATACCTGACCATACTTTGCTTACTACTCAGACTCCTACATCTTATACACATATTATTCACATAGCTAATGGTTTCACTATCTCTCAGTCAAATTTGTTTGTTCCCAATGTTTGTCTTGTTCCCAATCTCTCTCTTAATATTTTGTCTGTTGGTCAATTGACTGAGCTATGTTTGAATATAATTTTTTCCTCTAATGGTTGTGTTGTACAAGATCCTCAGACAAGTCAGATCATTGGGACATGCCATAAGATAGGGCGACTATTTGAGTTTTATTCCTTACATCTACCTACTTCATCTATCACAGCCCCATCTATATAAAGTAGTATTCCTACTATCCCAACTAACAAAATAAGAATTTCTTACCATTTTTTCTAAAAAAAAATTCATGCTAACCAAATGCGTGCAGAAAATTAAATTTTCCTTTCTTTCACTTTCACTTTCTATTATTGTTCCGTCTAACCAAACGAGCCCTTAGAAGAAAAAAAAATGCTCGAGTGATAAGCTTGATAATACATATAAAACTTGTCATAAAAGTAAAACATTAAAATTATATAACAATTATTAAGACACAACAATCACGCAATCAGTGCATTACGTGATTCAGCAAGTTGCTTCTACTCAGGAACAAGTGGGAGATGAAACTCAATACATATTAACAAATAACAATGAACTACGATTACAAGAAAATCGTTTCTCTAAAACAAGTCAAAAGGCTAATAGAAATTAAATTCTGTTAAATTAAAAAAGGCAATCTCAAGTTGCAAAGGAAATTCAAAATATTATTGATGAATCATGAATGAACAATGATGCTCTCAATATATTTATTTATAAAATAAAAAATAAAAAACCAAACATAAAAAATCCTAGAAATAATTCGAAGTAACTCTATCTTTGAAAATATAACATCTAATCACTACAAATCTAGGAAACATGAATACGGATACGGGTACGATCATACGACAAATCTAAAAAAAACAGGATACAGGTACGGCAATATAAAAATAACAAATTATATTTTAATATAAACAAAAAATAGTTATTAATATTTTTTTATAAAATATTATAATTAACCAACAAAATAACAGTTAAAATCATATTGCATAATTTGGATGGAATACCAACTTACTCCATATTTTATACCTGTTTCTATATATGCGTATGTATTTGTATATGTACGATTTTTTTTCTCCATTAAATAATTTTTGATCTTTAATTTTGATGCATTTGGTGCACACTCGTTTGAAAATTACCTGTATTTGTATTTCTGATTTGATGATGAGTGTTTCTTATGATTTGAACCTTCAAACTGTTACAAATCTAGGGTGTATTTGCATAAGTAGTTTAATTTGTCATTTCTTTTACATTATTATATATATCTAGAAGAAAGTCAAAACAAGCTATCACTTCTATGTTAATGGCTCGTTTGACATAACTTTTATTTTTACTTTTATATAAGCAAAAGATATAACTTTCATTTGGCTCATGTGTTTTGTTATCGAAAGAGTTTTTCTGATTGTTTGATAAAACATTTGCTGAAATAACTATCTTATCCTTGGATGGAGTATTATTTTTTAGGTTCTTTGGCAACATAAAGTAGTTAAGTTCTTTTTTATACTAACTATTTTCTAAACATCATAAAAATAAACCTTTTAATATAATCAAATTTAATTTAACATGTCATAAATATCTTAAATTTTTGAATACTCTATAATTAATATTATATTATAAATAAATATCTTAGATTTTTTTTCTGAATTTCTATAATTAATATTATATTATACATATCTTAGATTTTCTTAGACGAACAAGAGGGTAACAACCCTCTAATAGTGGATCAAGAATTGTATTTACATTTACATGAATCAATCTTTTCTTGATTAATAATTTGCATTTGGTGATTGTGGTGGTGACTCCATCTGCACTCTATTATACATATCATCACACGGTACAGTTTCTTATAATTCTTGGTAGAATCGAAACCGGAACCATTCTCAACGATTCATTAATTTTGAAATTGAAACTGGAACCGTTGGGTTCGATTTGGTTCAGTTCCAGTTCTTTGCGGTTCCGATTCTGGTTCTCCAACGGTTCTTTGGCAAGATACACACTCATACTTGTGCATCCCTAATGATAACAATAGATTAGAAGATATTAGTATTTATTTATATATCTTATATTATTTAAATATATAGATACTAGAATTTAGAAGCTAAATGTATTTATTATATAATATATATTTTATATTTTATATATAAATAGAACACTAGAATTTAGAATGTATTAGTATTTATTTATATATATATATATATATATATATATATATATATATTTTCTAACGGTTTCGATTCCAGTTGCCTAACTTGGAGTCGGAACCGTAATGAACGGTTGGAACCGAAATTGTAGTGAATAGTTCATAAAATTTGAAACTGAAATCGAAATCGTAGTGAACGATTCGATTCGATTCACTTACAATTTCAGTTCCACCGATTTTTTTATCATCCCTACTGGCTAATACTTTCATAGCACACCATAATCTGACCCTAGATGTGACACACATATGTATATGTTTCTGTGGGATGTGCCTATGATTGAGCCAATATCACTCGGGAATATATGGTGAAAAGCAATTAAGAAAAAAAAAATCCAAATCACAACTTCATGTAAAGCTTAATTACTTCCCTAATGTAACTTTTAGTAGGCGTAACTCCCATTAACATAACCTATTTAGACTTTAACTCTCATTTTTTTTATTTTTCATAACCTCCACGATCATGGAGAGGGGCTCAAGGGACATGTGCCCCTGGCCTGGCCCGCCCATTATACATATATAAATATTATCAAATATACTAAATACTTGAAAGGGCTAAGACTTCGTTTGTTTTGACATAAAATACTTTTTAAAAAATATTTTTAAAATTTTTTAATGTTTATTGTATATTTAAAAAAGAATATTATACTTGTAAAATATTTTTACACCAAAATATTTTAATTAATACAATCAATTCGTAAAATATACGTGCGATGTAATTATTGACCTTAGTGCATAGAAGTTGAAATATTCCGGTCCCTATTACAGTGACTACTAAAGTAGTCGCCGCCGGTGACTATATATAATTTCACTTTTCCTTTTGCTTTCATTAGTTAAGTTCCATTTAGTCCTCTATGCATCTAGAACAAGAACGGGCTGTGCAAGATTTCAAATATATGCAGAGAAGGGAAATAGTGCGACAAAAAAAATAATACAATACTTTTATTTAATTCAGTTTCAATCCTGAATTTAGTTTACTTTAAAAAAATATAATTTCAATTTAAAAAGAAGTTCTAGTTTTCATCAATGGGCGCAATAGTTATTCAGTTTTTCATCCTTGATAACACTAAAGCATTCTTAGGGCCTGTAGCCTGTTTGGTAACATGTTATTTTTCTGAATAAATAAAAATTGAAAATTAATTATACTGACATTTTTGTTAAAAAACATTGCTACCATGCTAAAATTAAAACTAACAGTTTCATTTTAAAACTTTCTAACTTGTACCTCACCAATTGTCAATTTTTTAAAATTACTTTTATTTTTTTATAAAATAATTAGACGTTATCAAACATGTTTCTCGTTGTTGCTTCTCATTTTTTTGGAAATGCCAATAGAAAACAAAAAAAATGACCAAGTTACCAAATAGGCCATTAATGAAACATCACTAGAGTATCCCCGTCAACGTTTGGAGATTTTGCCCATGTAATGCAACTGTAAAACAGTGAAACTTATGTCTTGAATCATCAATCAAAGAGATTTTTTTTTTTTTTTTTTCAAAAGTTCAAACAAACACAAACATCCAGAATATTGTCACTCTAAGACGAACTCACTCTCAATCTCTCAGGAGACGCACAACTTCTCAAGCTTGATTATGATAACATTTTCCTTTGCCATATTGATCAAGTTTCAGAGGGCCACCCTGATATATCCACCACTCGAGATTTTTGAATTGAAAAGTGAACATTATATATATATATATATATATATCACATTAATTCCGTTCCTCTTAGATTATTATTTTTTCTTTGTTTAGGCATTCATCAGTATCAAATCCAATTATTCAATTATTGACGCTTTAAGATATAAAAGAAACCATCAGTAGTGTGACAAAACTGTTGCTTGCACACTTATTATCAGCCACTGCAAGGTCACTTGTAAATGTTGCTGAAAGGAAGAGGAATTAATGTGGTACCCAACTTGCCCACTTGTTTCAAATCGTCAAAACAGTATGAAACACTCGGGCAATGTTACGAGTTTAGTGGGCATGAAATTGGAGGGAAAATGACTTGATGTTTAATCGTTTGACTCAAGTTTACTCTAATTCTGTACTTCCAAACATATAGGACCTACACTCCCATTTCTAATAGAGTAACAAAAATGGCTAGCAAGGGCATAGAAGCACACCACAATCATATACACACAAACTCAACTGCATTTTGAGTTGATCAAGAGAAGAACGTAAGTAACAAAATTCTGATAAATAAATAAAAGCAAGCCATGTGCAGATTTTGAATCAAAAACCTTATCCAACACCCAGTGACTGCAACAATCCCTTACACCATCCCGGAGTTGGTTTTAACCTACAAATCTTCAAGTTTTTCGTTCTTAACTTGTTTTAATGTTTCTATGATATTGATTAGTTCCCAATCCACTCTGCGCCTCCACCTTCTTCATGTAGGCACCTCCATCACCAAAATAACCCACACCCAACAAATAACATATCAAGAAATGAAATGGCCATTGCATCCCAGTTAAAAGGGGGGGGAAAAAGGCAGCATAACTTTTGTAAACGTAAAATAATGAACCATATAGTATCTGTATACAATGTCTTCCTATTCCGAAAACCATATACTTCATCAATTTAAGAGAAGTTAATAGAATGAAACTACAAAGGAAGAACCACATTTGACCAAATAAAGACAACAACATAATCCTAAATACCATATTTTGATACTAGATTCTATTATATATATTGAGCCTCAACCCTTAGGCAAGAAGCACAAGTCCTAAGCTTTGTACACACAAATGACTGAATAGGCCACAAAAATCATGCCCACATCTGCACATGCACACTCATAGCCATGCAAATACAACCTTGATTTTCACGTGGTTAGGACTACACGTTTTTTAGTTTTTAATTGATCAATAGGATAGATAAGTACACGAAAATCTACTAATAGCAAAAAGAAAAAATGTGAGATTATAATATTAATTTGGAATCCGAT